>CM022299.1:1902770-2502770 GCA_011799875.1 Thinopyrum elongatum
AAAATGAGCATGATATCATCCTTTCACCCACATTGCCTGTGCTAAAAGTTGAGGGGTTACGCAAAAATTAGCACATCAATGTGGGTGAAATGATGATATCATGCTCATTTTTACCTCTTCAGAGTTCATTTGAAGTGATTTTCAATTTCAGGGTCATTAGCTCAAAAAAATCAGTAAATGCATGAAAAATAACAGATGAAGTCAGAAAAGTTTGAAAATTGATGATGTTGCTTTGAATGGTTCATTTTGAGCACACAAAAGTCTGGAGTTCAAATAAGTTCAAAAAAATAAATCCCTTGTAACAGATGAGTTTTCGTCCGAAACCCTGATACTTCGAAAGAGATTGTCCATTTTGTACACGAAGTGCATCCATTTTTGCCGTAACCCTCTCAACTTTTATGAAACTCTAATAGCAAAAATAATAAACTAAAAGAATGAACTAGAAAACTTTGATGAAACTCTAATAGAAAAAGAATGAACTAGAAAACTTTAATGAAACTTTAATAGCTAAAGGAATCAACTAAAAAACTTTTTAAACCTCTTGTATTATTGAAACTAAAATTATATAAAATTTATGCAACTAAAATTATCAAAGTATTTTCTCTTCAAAACATTAAAAGAAAAAGAATTTTCATAAAATAATAAAAAAAGCAAAAAAGAAATAAAATAAATAAGTAGAAACAAAATAAAATAATAAGTAGAAACAAATAAACTTTAAAAATAAGTAGAAACAAAATAAAATAAAATAAAAGTTATAAAATAATAAAAATAGCAACAGTAAGTATTTTGTTGTAAGTAGAAACAAAATAAAATAAATAAACAACAAAGAAAACAAAATAAAAATAAAAAGTGCCCTACTGGGCCACCACGGCCTAATACGACTAGAAACCCAACCATGGGCCAGGATTCAGGCCCGCGCAGGCCCAGTAGGCCCACAGGCACATAGTGCGAGTTTAGGCCCGAAAGCCTGCAGTTGAGAGGAGCTCGAGAGAGTGGGCCAGCAGCGCTATAAACCACTCTCGAGCTCTCTCAACTAGCGAGGTGGGACTAAACTTTTGGCCGCGACGCGGGCAGCACAAGGCTTTTTGTCCCGGTTGGTGGCACCAACCGGACTAAAGGGGTGCATTGGTACCGTTTCGTGGCACCAACCGGGACCAATGCACGCCCTTTAGTCCCGTTGGTGCCACCAACCGGGACCAAAGGTCCCTGCTTCCCGCCCTTTGGGCTGCTAAAAAAGACCTTTGGTCCGCGTTGGTGGCACCAACCGGGACTAAAGGGGGGCATTGGTCCCGGTTGGTGCCACCAACCGGACCAAGCCTTTGCTAATAAGCCAGCACTTAGGAAATTTTCAGATTTCCATCGCCAGTTCGTGCCCGACGCCTCAGCGCTGCTCCTCGTCGCCGTCGCCGTCGTCGCCCCTGCCTCCACGTCGTCGCCGCGCCGCCCCTGCCCCGGCCCTCGACGCCGTCGCCGCCCGCTCCCCGCACCTCGTCGTCGTCACCCCCAGCGCCCCTCCCCCGACCACGCCGTCGCCGCGCCGCCCCTGCCCCGCCCCAGCCCCTGCCCCGGCCCGCCCCCGCCGTTGCCGTCGTCGTCGTCGTCGCCGTCGCCCATCCGCCCCCGCTTTGAGCCGCCGCGCCGCCCCGTCTCTATTTTTTTTCATTTTTTATTAGATTAATTTTTTGTTCATATATATATATATAATGTATATATTTATGTATGTGCCTATATGTATGTAGATGTTCATAATGTATTATTTTTTTTGTTCAGAGCATGTTTTTGTTCATGATGAGGGGTGGGGTCAATGTACATATGTATATAT
Source organism: Thinopyrum elongatum (assembly GCA_011799875.1). Classification (NCBI taxonomy): domain Eukaryota; kingdom Viridiplantae; phylum Streptophyta; class Magnoliopsida; order Poales; family Poaceae; genus Thinopyrum; species Thinopyrum elongatum. Next base: position 1,904,593 of record CM022299.1, read on the forward strand.
TGATGTAATTTTTTTGTTCATATATATATAAATGTAATTTTTTTCAATGTATATATGTATGTGGTAGCTATATATGCATGATAGGGGGTGGGGGTCGATATACCCCCTCCCCAATAACTTTGACATGAGGGAGGGGTCGATATACCCCCTCCCGATAACTTCGACATGAGGGGGGGGGGGTCGATATACCCCCTCCCCGATAACTTCGACATGAGGAGGGGGTTGATATACCCCCTCCCTGATAACTTCGACATGAGGGGGGGGTCGATAACCCCCTCCCGATAACTTCGCCGCTTGCTCCCCCAGCTCGACCTTGCTCTGCCACTGCTCAAAAGTTTCAAATACCAAGTGGGTTTTTGCATAAAAAGGATCTATAGGCATAGAGGACTTCTCAAAAAATTGGTGGCATTTGAAAAGAATTATTTGAAATAGTTCTAGTGCAACAGGTCATTCTAGAGTTTGAAAATACTAATAAAAAATTTTTGAGGCCAAATCATTATAAAAATAATTACTACTGATGGTTTGTTCATAGCATTTTTTTCAATGTATGTATGTATGTATGGATGGATAGAAATGTTCATATATGATGTTTTTTTTGTTCATAGCAATTTTTTTTCCATGTATGTATGTATTTTTTTTAGATGTGCTATGTTTTTTCGGATGAGATGAAATGAGATGAGTTGTCCATTTGTTGTATAAACATAACCCCGATAACTTCAATTCCCCTCGGACTTATATTTTTGTGAGCATAGAAATTTTTGTAACTTGTATTTGTTTGATCACCGCGGACTTATATACTTGATTGGACTATGGAGTGCATATTTAGTCGAGTCCAACATCAATATTTGTGAATGATTTCATATTGTTGGGCACCGCAGATAGTTGTGAGAGGATTTTTTCCTTTGATTTTGAGGCATGTGATCTAGATATGTCCAATGCCTCATATCGCGAACATAGTTATATTGGACAATTGATCTTCATAAATGAAGCATAAAAGTTTAGCAAACAGTTTGGCAATCACTTAGAAATTTTCATGTTGTAGGAGTACATTGTATAAATTCAGAGTTGTTCATTCACTTCGACATGAGGGGGACGTCGATCAACCCCTCTCGCCCGACAAGTCTATGTATTATTTTATATCGCGGTGGACATATTCAAAGTTTGATCATATGTCAAAGTTTGAATTTTGACATATGCAACATTTGATCATATATCAAAGTTTGATCATGTCAAAGTTTGAATTTTGACATATATAGATTTATCAAGAATGCCCCCATTATGGATGTGCACAGTTGATCCAATTTTTTTCTGATCTCATCTATATATATATTCTTCTATGTCACGTTGTCTGTCAAAGTTTGAAGAAAATCCATGGCTTCATCATTAGTCGGAAGTAACGGCGTGTGATGCTACGAAGCCTTCAAAGTTGTTTTGGAACGGAGTTCCTGATAGAATAATTCGCCTTTTGGTACATTTTCAGCAAAGGCCTTCCAAATAGCGATATTCGGAAGGCTCTTGCTGAACTTTGTACCAAAAACGCATTATTCATCAGGAACTCCGTTCCAAAACAACTTTGAAGAGCTTCGTACCATTATACGCCTTTCATTTCCGGCTAATGATGAAGTCATGGTTTTCTTGAATTCTTTGACACTAGACACACGTGACATATAGAAGGGTAGATAGATCAGGAAAATATGGACCATTTTCTGCACATCCAGAATGGCGTCATTTTGTTAAATCCCTTGTCGGTCCGGACATCGGACATTCATGAGAGAGGCGGTCCGTAGAAGAGTGGTCGAGGCCACCCCAAACCGTAGAAGCGTCGACTAGCTAGGTCTACGTTTACACTAATATATCCCCTGTCATGTATTTATTAATTGCCTGTTGTATATTTGCAGAAACTATGGAGCACCGAGACATCGAAGCAGAACAGTTTGTTGGGGACATAATCCTCGGCGGAGGTGATATCTTGTCGTATCTCAACGACACCGATGGTCTGGAAGGAGAGGGTGAAGCAGGCTCCGGTGATCGAACAATGGAGGTGGAAGGACATGATTATGATGGCTCCGATGAGCAACGGAGGAAGGAGCTGTTGCAAAGTCCGGCGAGGTATATATATTAATTAGCCTGGTGACAGCTAATTGATGCATTAATTGTTTTGGTATATACACATATTAACTCTCTTCTTTCTTCTTTTCTAGCCCTCCGGATCGAGCCAAACTTCGGTAACGAGACGAGGCCCGAGAAAAGGTTGCGCCAGGATGAAAGGTTCACGATCACAGCATCAAGGGCGATGGTCAACCGATTGAACCCAGCCGGACCAAGGAAGCATTTTCTGCTCATGCGGGTTCTTGTTAGGACATGATCCCGATCAGCATCCACCAATGGAATAAGCCTAAGCGAAGACCCTCAGTGTCTTTTGTCAACGATAGACGAAAGATGATCTTTGGACCGCGCTGAAGGCAAATTTCACCCTACCGCCAGAGAGATCTGATAAGCCATTATAGAGCCATTGGTCAAGGCTCATGCTCTTAAGAAGATGGCAGATCTATTCAGGAGGTGGAAGAATGAGTTGAAATCAACGTTTGTCGACAAAGGGAAGACCCATAATTCACTGGCCGATTTGAGAAGAAGAACATGCAGTATGAAATAAAAAACAACATAGAAGACGACAGACTGAGCATGGTGCATCGAACCAGCAAGCTCTGGAGAGAGAAGAAGATGTCAGCGACAAACAAGAAAATGCTGCAAAGAAGGAGTATCACCATCGCATGGGGTCAGTGGCTACCTCAAAGCCTGGCCGTTGTGGGACAAGGCTGAGAAGGACCTGCTTGATAAAGGGGTCGAACCAGAGACATTGAACTGGCCAGACCGTTCAAGGACTTGGTTCTTCGGGGTGGGGGAACCTTGGACCCTAAAACAGGGAATGCCATTGGACGAAGGAGCAACTTGAAATACCCGTCAAGAAGCTTCAGAAGTATATCGCCGGCAGGCAGGAAGGGACGTTCGTTCCCGACAGAGAGAACGACGAGCTTACACAGGCCCTCGAATCCTGAGCACCCAGGACGAACACGAGGCATGGCAGGCTCCGTTGCGTGGAGGGTTGGGTTTCCCAGCGCAGCGTTACAAAACCCGGGAGAGGAGGAGGAAAGTCGAGCAGACGGAACTGCAGTCGCTGAATGCAAGGGTACGAGCGCTAGAGGAACAAGCACTACTAGTTCAGAGCCAGCGACCTGCCGAAGCTACCCCAGAAGCTACCCCTCCATCTCAGCGAGAAGCATCGTGGCTTCCACCGAGGTCCTTCAGCAGCCTGACTTCATGGCTCCCAGCTACCCCGTGGATGCTATCACGGAGGCTCAAATTGCCACCTTATGACGCAATGGCAGCACCTCAAAGTCAAGGCACTGTCGGCTCTGTTACACCTCCTCAACCCGGCGCAACTTTTCACTGCCTTCCGATTCCACAGGGCTATGCCGTTGTGATGATCGATGAAAATACGGAGGGATTTGAGGAGCTCCAGCTTGACCACCCTACTGGTGAGGGGAGACTCAGCTGGGTCTTGCTCTGAAGACTCCATGTCTATGGCGGAAGGAGCTCATCAACCTTCTGAACTGGACGCCTCCGCCTCTTCCTCCGGCGAGTCAGGGCACTCCGCCTCCTCCTCCGCCTCCTCCTCCGGCGAGTCAGGGCACCTCCGCCTCCTCCTCCGCCTCCTCCTCTGGCGAGTGATCAGGGCACTCCGCCTCCTTCTCCGCCTGCGCCGGCGCGTCCGAGCAGCCCGCCTCCTTCTCCGCCTCGTCAGCAACAGCGGAAACAGCCCCGCCGATCCGGCTGCTCCGGCGCGTCGTAGCACTCCGCCTCCTTCTCCGCCTCGTAAGCAACGAAGGAAGACAGCCGCAGCCACTCCGACTGCTCCGGCGTCTAGCAGTATAGCCAGAGGCGGGAGGCATACAGATTCGGTCCGACTCTCACGCTCTAGAGAAGTTACCATACGAGATGACCGAAGGAAAACGCGGAGATCTGTAAAGCCCAAGTGAGGGACTTTTTGCAAAAAAAAACCCAAGATGGATCCGGTGAAATTGAAGCGCACTGTGAAGAACCTGAAGCGACCACCACCGCCTCGCCGGATGACAACCATGTCCCGCTCTTAAAAGGCAGTGGAAGGAGCGCGCCGGTCGGAAACTACTTCAACTGACAAAAGTTACAAGAACGAAGAAGTGGGAACAAAATTCCCCAGCTCGGCGAACAGGCAAACCAATCGTGCCCCCCGCTCAAGGTGTCTAGCGATATCGTCACAAATCTGCCGGGGATGCTGCCCTGTACCAATCCTGGTGATTACCTGCCCGACGATGCACATTTTGATACAATGGAGGTGGACGACACAAATACCAGTACGGGAAGCCTCTCGTCAGACCTGGTATCCTCCTCCAACAACGATGATGCGAAGATTCCATAAGTGGTACATGGACACCTGCAAGTCTGGGAAGGATATTTTGACGCTGAGAGTTAAAGAGGAGCACGACCTCGTTGGAATTGATCTGTTGTCTGTTCCATTTAAGGAGTTCTTCCAGTTTTTCAATCAAAAGGACCTCTATAAAATAATCATCACTTGCTACTGTCTGTAAGTACTATACTTCTGTAATTAAGTCTCTATATATAGCTCAGCTCTTTCATTGCATGTATATATAATTATCCTCACTATATTATGCAGATTGAAGATCGTCGAATGCAGAAATGCACAAATCTATGAATTGGTTCATTAACACAAATCTCATAGATGAATGGACGGTTACATATAATCCGAAAGAAACCGAGGCCAACTTGCTACAATCGTTGCTAAAAATCAAAACAAAGATAAAATACTCTTTCCTTACAACTTCAAGTAGTGTTACTGTCTTCTACATATTCAGTTTCCATTATTACTCGAGGTTTATGTAATGTATTGATGAGTTATGCATGCGTGCGCAGCTTCCACTTTATTCTCCTAGAGATTAAGTTTGAGCAGGGACTAGTAACCGTCTTAGACTCAAGACGAAAAGATCCCAAGGAGTATGCGGCCATGACTGAAATGCTCCAGAAGTAAGTTCAATCGATCATTATCGCACCTATCGGCAACTTTGTTCATTTCCTGATATCAAGTAATTATTTTCTTTGTCTCGCAGGGTTTGGAAGTTTCATCGCAGAAGTTCCGGGACTGCCGGGGGATCTGTGATTTACACAGCCGAAAGTAAGTACTACTAGTGTTCCGCGCATCTCCCATTGATTCTAGCTAGTTTCATCAATACCATTTATAATGCTTGATTATCAGTTTGATTGACCTCTATTTCTCGTAAGTGGTTGTGGCAGGAAGGCAGAATAATTTTTGTGGATACTACGTTTGCGAGTACATCTACAACGCAACGACCTCTAAGCGGGGCTACTCTGAAAAACAATATGAAGTGCGTAAGCAATAATATTCACAATTTTATTTTATTACCATCATTTGTGTTGAGTTTCATTCATATATATGTATTGACCCCCTTCTTCAAATTAGATTTGCAGATGCGGGATGAACTCCTACCACAAAGATCGCTTAAAGGCTTCAAGAGGAATTGGCTGGATTCTTTCTTGACCACGTCATCAATCCAGCCGGAGAATACCATGTGGAACTTGACATAAGATGTTAGGGATCTTATATTGTTATATGTAGCTAGTAGCGTCGGATAAGATATACGAAAACTTGTTGTTCGACCATCTCTCGGAGAGGAGGAGGTCAATCACTTCTCTCTGTATATGTTCATGACGATCTTGTGTACTTAATGGTTTCCTTCTTTTGCTTACTACCTAGCGTGTCGAGTCCTCTCTATACGTATAGTACGTAGCGTCGACCAAGCACGAAGATAAGAGAGGACACTTCTCTCTATAGCTAGCTAACACAATATATGAAACCCCTAAATTAACCCTACAAAACCCCTAAACCCCCCTCCCCCCTTTCAAAAAAAAAACAAAAACCCCAGCTCCTGAGCTGCTAACACGTGGATGATCTTTGGTCCCGGTTGGTGTTACAAACCGGGACTAAAGGCCCTCCTCTCTGGGCTCGCCGCAGCGGCCACGTGGAGCCCCATCTGTCCCGTTCATATAAGAACCGGGACTAAAGGTGTTGGGCTTTAGTCCCGACCTTTTAGTCCCGGTTCGCGAACCGGGACAAATGGGCCTATGACCGGGACAAATGGGCCTTTTTCTACTAGTGCGCCCCTCCATCAATTTTTTTTGTTCAGCTAGTTTTTTTGTCCCACCACGCCGTTTGTCCGCACCTTTCCCGTACCCTAATCAACCACCTTTATTTACTTATCAATTGCACCAGTTTCACATTAACTTACTTGTCAACTTCTCATCAAAAAATCACGGGTGGAATTTGATAAACATTTATTTAAATAATCACATTAATATGGACATGTGAATAAAAAACTAACATGCTAGGATATTTATATCCCGTTGCAACGCACGGGCATTTTCCTAGTCGAGTAAATAAAATCCATCCCCTTGTTACAAAAAAACCTATTTCTGTTGAATATTAATTATTGCATTCAGCTGTGTACTTTTGACAAGACATAAGCTGTGTTTGCATTCTGTAGCATCGCTGAGCTAGTCGGACGGCGTTGTTGCCTCTGTCTTCGTATAATGTATATATATGAGGAGAAGAGCATGCTGTGTATCCGCAAAAAAAAAAAGAAAAAAAGAAAAAAAAGAGAGAGCATGCTGTGTGTGTGTGTGTGTTTTTTTTTTTGAGGGGTGTCATGCTGTGTGTTTATGCATCGATTTGTGCTGATGTTTGATGAAGGGAAGAGCACATACATGCAAATTCTGTTTCTTTTGCATGTTTTTTAGGGCCGTTTCTTTTGCATAAATAAATTCTAATTCAAGGCCGAGGACCCAAAGCCCAACCCACTGCATCATCTCCCCAAAACCCCGTCCATCAAGCGATCGGCGGCCACCCTAAAACCCCGTCCGCTAGCCTCGTCAAGTGATGATTGCTGGCCAGGAGCCCAGGACCAGCGGGACTCACTAGTGGCCAGCCATGGAGAAGAAGCACGACGCGGGGCCAGCACTCGCGCCCGACAACAGTGGAACCACGTGGAAGATGGCACGGAGGGACATGACCGCCGGCATCTCATCAGTAGCTCCCCGAGAAATCCTCAGCACCACATCTGCCTCCTTCCCACCAAGGACGGCGGCACAAACCGATCCTGTCCCACTGATGGCGCCACCTGTGGCGCTTTGCGCCTCTCAACCTCGAGGTCACCCGCTCCTGGATGGCTTTCTCGTCGGCACCAACCGCACCTTCGCCGTCTCCAAAATAATCTCCCGACACCGTGGCCCAGTCCGCCGGTTCTACCTTCGCTGGTGCCATGGCCACCTCCACGCCGAGGCGGAGAGCTGGCTTCGCTCCCGGATTCCTCGACGACCTCCACGAGCTCAATATCAGCTACGCCGACCATCCGTTGTCGCCATCCCTGCTCCGCTCAGCATCCACCCTTGTTGTTGCCCGGATCGGCCATTGTATTTTACCCCATGAGATGGCAGAGTCCTGACGTTTCCCCTCCTCAAACAGCTCACGCATTCTTGTGTTTCCATCTCTAGGGACGTCTTCCACAGGCTAGTCTCGCTGCCATGCCTTGGAGAGCATATACATGTCCGAGGTTCACACTGCGGGTTGTTGTCTACGGGTTAGCTCGCCGTCTCATAGGAGCATCGGCTTTCGTCATATCTCTACTACTGAGAAAGCGGAACTGGTTCTCGAGGATGCCCCCACGCCTTGTAAGGTTACTATTACCTCATTGTCACCGAAGCGATATTGCGATTATCAGGGTAATTAGTGCGCCTAAACTGAAGATTTGGGCCCTTTCTTCCAGGCCACCTCCATGCCCTTAGTTTCCCAGGTAGCATCCTTGCTTGAATCCTGCATTTGGCATTTCTACTTGCAATAACTGTTCATTATTGAAGCTTTCTGTCTGTTTCTTCAGGGAGATTACCCAGTCAGCTTGGCAAATTCGATTAGCACCGTGAAGGTTTTGGCTGTAGGCCTTCGGTCATGAATTGCACACAGTTCTACCCATTCTCACGTGGTTCCCATGCCAAGACAAGCTCTATGTCATGGTGAGTACCCATCTTTGCTTGCTATATATGTCTCATTTGATTAACATATTACCTAGTCTGGGCAACAACATTAACTTATGCCACTTAATTCTAGTTTTCGCAGTTTCCAAAAACGATGAGGTGGATAAGAAAAATGTGCATCAGTATGACCCGCTTATCCAATCGAATGCCTTGAGACCCATCTCAAAAAAGTGGCGTTTAAGTCATTCCTAGGCTATGAGGAAGAGATTGACTTTGCCAGATTCTTTGTCTTGAACGCAAAAGTGCTAAAACAATTGAAATTGAAGGAGGCCGTGACTACAATAGTAAATATGTGTCTACTATACAGAAGGTGCTACAAGTGGAAAATAGAGCTTCCCAGATGCTCAATTTGAATACACGAGAGGTCGTCCTCGTCCTGAGTACCGAGTCGACAATAATATCCATGATATGTTAGTGGCCGACCCCTTCAGATAGCCTTAGATAGCCCTGATGCCTGAAGGTTGCAGGTTTTGTGCTCCCAGATACGAATCCCAGAGCTATCCTAGTTGGGAAGGAGAGCTATCCTAGTTGGGAAGGATCTGAAGTGGGAAAGTGTTTCTTCGCTGCCATCAGAAAGACACCTGTAGTAGACTTCATGTTTCTGGCTACCATAGTTATGAGTGACATTCACATGCATCCTTGCATGCAGCACCCACTTTTTATCTTCTTTTTTCTATTGTCTACATCAATCTGGTTGATATGAAATTTGTTCATATTCGTCAGATTGATGTGCAATGGAGCTGGCAATGAACCTCTGTACGTGTGCAGTCTCTTATTAGTTTTAGTGATTGTCGTATACACAAAGTTTTTATTCGGTATCATTTCACACTTCCATGTTATGGTAGTTCGGACACCATGCCTCCAGGTTGCAGCAGAGATAGAAGATTATTTTTCATTCTTGGAGTAGTGGAGAGTCAAGACATTAGCTAACCCTAATAGATATTGTCGATTGTGATGCCTAGACTAGATGTTGTAGCTGTTAGCCCTAGAGTTAACTAGTGCTTTAGACTTGGTTGTTCATCTGTTATTTGATACTTGCGGTGCATTACTTTTTCAGTAATGAGGTTTGTATTTTCCCACATCCTTGTTGAAAGATTGTAGTAATGATTTTGAATGTGATGAGCTATACCTCAGGGTGTGACTGTCAAGATGCTTGGTTTTATAACCTCACTTCACGGTGGCCCTTGCACATGAATGACCAACACCTCAAATGTTTAATTTTATTATTTTGACTATGATACGAAGTAGAGACATACGAAGGCGGCGCGCATGATGCCCTTCACTAGTGTTGCGGTGATGGATGTGGCCCCTATCGGTCTGTCGATCAACACCCGCATCGCTGTGATGACTGCTATGATGTGTGGGATGTCAACATCGGTGTCAACGCGGGAAAACGTCGAGCGACCTCGTGGGGTAAGGGACTGTGACTCCTGTCTCTAGGGAGCATGGACGCCACTGTGGTTGGGATTCAACACCCTACCGTCGTGACAGTGGCACCCGCCGAACTCACTCATGCCGCTACCGCGCTCTCCCATGGCTGGGCGACAGCGAAGGCAGGTAACCAGTGTTGTGTGTCGATGCTCAAGGTAGGCTCATCTCCTGGCAGTTGTAGCACAAACGGCTGATCGCTGCTGACCGAGCCCAATCCCACCTGCGCCAGGTATCCGTGCGGGTGACACGTCTGTGGTAGCACTGCCATGTGTCCACCGTTCATCGTGCGGTAGTATTATCGGAGGACGGGCCAACGCGTACTGGGGGTTCACCCGATGTCTAAGGCAGCGACCATGGCGTGGTGCACTAGCCATCCAACCATTGCAGGGGGGTTGCCGCAATGGCAGATCATAGGGTTTGGACCAAATTACGGCGGCTGCGGCATGGTTTGGCGTAGAATTGGAAATGATGGTTAAAGCACCAACCAATGGTGGATTACACCCTCTCACTTTTTTGATTTGTTTTCAACAAGGCCGTTATCGATAGCACAACACTGTGAAGACTAGAGTATTGAAATACTGTAGTATTTGGCCGTTAGTGCAAGAGTTTATCAAACTATTTTAGAGTGTTGATAATCGGAAAAGCTATATGTCTGGCGTCAGATCTAGCCTTCCTGTGCGAAGGTTTGGCCAGATAACCATCTACATATTTTGTTCTCACTAATACTAATGACAATATGATATGGCAAAACATCACTTCATATCCTGGATCGCCAAATCTGCTTGCGCTTATGTTTATCACTTCATGTCCTAGATGCCCAATAGTTTCAATTTGCAGAATAGACTCTTATTCAACGTAGACCAGGTCAGCATCATCCTTGCATCTTCGTCAAAGTTTTATATTCTCCAAACCTTACAGAGAGAGACAGATGTCTGCAAAGGGATTTCATTTTTTGAACTTATTTGAACTCCACACTTTTTGTGTGCTCAAAATGAACCATTTAAAGCAACATCATCAATTTTCAACCCTTTCTGAGTTCATCTGTTATTTTTCATGCATTTACTGATTTTTTTGAGCTAAATGACCCTGAAATTAAAAAGCACTTCAAATGAACTCTGAAGAGGTTTAAAATTGGCATGATATCATCATTTCACCCACATAGCATGTGCTAAAAAGTTGAGAGGGTTACGGCAAAAACTGGATGCACTTCGTGTACAAAATGGACAATCTCTTTCGAACTATCAGGGTTTCGGACAAAAACTCACCTGTTACGAAGGGATTTCATTTTTTTGAACTAATTTGAACTCCAGACTTTTTGTGTGCTCAAAATGAGCCATTCAAAGCCACATCATCAATTTTCAACCCTTTCTGACTTCATCTGTCTTCACTTTTTCTTCGCTTGTGTCCTTTGCTTATTGCGCCGTAACCATGGATATTCTTCATCGCTTAACAGGGTGCTTGGGTCAGCCTTGACTTTGAAGGGAGGAATTTCATGAAACTTTTCATAATCTTCAGACATGTCTGTCTTACCCTCCACTCCCACGATGTCTCTTTTCCCTGAAAGAACTATGTGGCGCTTTGGCTCATCGTATGATGTATTCGCTTCCTTATCTTTTCTTTTTCTCGGTTTGGTAGACATGTCCTTCACATAGAAAACCTGCGCCACATCATTGGCTAGGACAAATGGTTCGTCTGTGTACCCAAGATTGTTCAGATCCACTGTTGTCATTCCGTAATGTGGCTCTACTTGTACCCCGCCTCCTGACAGATTGACCCATTTGCACTTAAACAAAGGGACCTTAAAATCATGTCCGTAGTCAAGTTCCCATATGTCCACTATGTAACCATAATATGTGTCCTTTCCCCTCTTGGTTGCTGCATCAAAGCGGACACCACTGTTTTGGTTAGTGCTCTTTTGATCTTGGGCGATCGTGTAAAATGTATTCCCATTTATCTCGTATCCTTTGTAAGTCAATACAGTCAAAGATGGTCCCCTGGACAACGAGTACAGCTCATCAGAAACAGTGTTGTCACCTCTGAGATGTGTTTCCAACCAACTGCCGAAAGCCCTGATGTGTTCACATGTAATCCAGTCGTCACACTGCTCCGGGTGTTTGGAGCGCAGAATGTTCTTGTGTTCATCGACATACGGGGTCACCAAGGTAGAGTTCTGTAGAACTGTGTAGTGTGCTTGAGACCAAGAATGCCCGTCCCTGCATATTATTGAGTCCCCTCCTAGCGTGCCTTTTCCAGTCAGTCTCCCCTCATACCGCGATTGAGGGAGACCAATCTTCTTAAGGTCAGGAATGAAGTCAACACAAAACCCAATGACAACCTCTGTTTGATGGCCCATGGAGATGCTTCCTTCTGGCCTAGCGCGGTTACGGACATATTTCTTTAGGACTCCCATGAACCTCTCAAAGGGGAACATATTGTGTAGAAATACGGGGCCCAGAACGACAATCTCGTCGACTAGATGAACTAGGACGTGCGTCATGATATTGAAGAAGGATGGTGGGAACACCAGCTCGAAACTGACAAGACATTGCGCCACATCACTCCTTAGCCTTGGTATGATTTCTGGATCGATCACCTTCTGAGAGATTGCATTGAGGAATGCACATAGCTTCACAATGGCTAATCGAACGTTTTCCGGTAGAAGCCCCCTCAATGCAACCGGAAGCAGTTGCGTCATAATCACGTGGCAGTCATGAGACTTTAGGTTCTGAAACTTTTTCTCTGCCATATTTATTATTCCCTTTATATTCGACGAGAAGCCAGACGGGACCTTCATACTGAGCAGGCATTCAAAGAAGATTTCCTTCTCTTCTTTGGTAAGAGCGTAGCTTCCAGGACCTTCATACTGCTTTGGAGGCATGCCGTCTTTTTCGTGCCAACGTTGCAGGTCCTCCCGTGCTTCCGGTGTATCTTTTGTCTTTCCATACACGCCCAAGAAGCCTAGCAGGTTCACGCAAAGGTTCTTTGTCACGTGCATCACGTCGATTGAAGAGCGGACCTCTAGGTCTTTCCAGTAGGGTAGGTCCCAAAATATAGATTTCTTCTTCCACATGGGAGCGCGTCCCTCAGCGTCATTCGGAACAGATAGTCCGCCGGGACCCTTTCCAAAGATTACGTGTAAATCATTGACCATAGCAAGTACGTGATCACCGGTACGCATGGCGGGCTTCTTCAGGTGATCTGCCTCGCCTTTGAAATGCTTGCCTTTCTTTCGACATTGATGGTTGGTCGGAAGAAATCGACGATGCCCCAGGTACACATTCTTCCTGCATTTGTCCAGGTATATACTTTCGGTGTCAGCTAAACAGTGCGTGCATGCGTGGTATCCCTTGTTTGTCTGTCCTGAAAGGTTACTGAGAGCAGGCCAATCATTGATGGTTACAAACAGCAACGCATGCAGGTCAAATTCCTCCTGTCTGTGCTCATCCCACACACGTACACCGTTTCCATTCCACAGCTGTAAAAGTTCTTCAACTAATGGCCTTAGGTACACATCAATGTCGTTGCCGGGTTGCTTAGGTCCTTGGATGAGTACTGGCATCATAATGAACTTCTGCTTCATGCACAGCCAAGGAGGAAGGTTATAGATACATAGAATCACGGACCAGGTGCTGTGATTGCTGCTCTGCTCCCCGAAAGGATTAATGCCATCCGCGCTTAAACCAAACCATATGTTCCTTGGGTCACCTGCAAACTCAGTCCGGTACTTTCTCTTGATTTTTCTCCACTGCGACCCGTCAGCGGGTGCTCTCAACTTCCCGTCTTTCTTACGGTCCTCTCTGTGCCATCGCATCAACTTGGCATGCTCTTTGTTTCTGAACAGACGTTTCAACCGTGGTATTATAGGAGCATACCACATCACCTTGGCAGGAACCCTCTTCCTGGGGGGCTCGCCGTCAACATTACTAGGGTCATCTCGTCTGATCTTATACCGCAATGCACTGCATACCGGGCATGCGTTCAAATACTCGTACGCACCGCGGTACAGGATGCAGTCATTAGGGCATGCATGTATCTTCTGCACCTCCAATCCTAGAGGGCATACGACCTTCTTTGCTGCGTACGTACTGTCGGGCAATTCGTTATCCTTTGGAAGCTTCTTCTTCAATATTTTCAGTAGCTTCTCAAATCCTTTGTCAGGCATAGCATTCTCTGCCATCCACTGCAGCAATTCCAGTACGGTACCGAGCTTTGTGTTGCCATCTTCGCAATTGGGGTACAACCCTTTTTGGTGATCCTCTAACATGCGATCGAATTTCAGCTTCTCCTTTTCACTTTCGCACTGTCTCCTTGTATCAACAATGACCCGGTGGAGATCATCATCGGGCACATCATCTGGTTCCTCTTGATCTTCAGCTTCCCCCGTTGCAGCATCATCGTATTCAGGGGGCACATAGTTGTCATCGTCCTCTTCTTCTTCGCTGTCTTCCATCATAACCCCTATTTCTCCGTGCCTGGTCCAAACATTATAGTGTGGCATGAAACCCTTATAAAGCAGGTGGGTGTGAAGGATTTTCCGGTCAGAGTAAGACTTCGTATTCCCACATATAGGGCATGGACAACACATAAAACCATTCTGCTTGTTTGCCTCAGCCACTTCGAGAAAATTATGCACGCCCTTAATATACTCGGAGGTGCGTCTGTCACCGTACATCCATTGCCGGTTCATCTGCGTGCATTATATATAATTAAGTGTGTCAAAAACCATTACAAAACATCATGAACAGATAAGTGACCAAATTAATAAAAGTTCATCATCACATTAAAACAAAAGTACATACATAGTTCTCATTGAACAATATATAGCTCTTCAGAGCATCTAATTAAACCATACATTATTGAAACTATGTAAAACATTTCAATGCAACAACAAATGCGATCATAATCGCAACCAAGGTAACAATTGATCCAACGGCATAATGATACCAAGCCTCGGTATGAATGGGATATTTTCTATACTTTCTAATCTTGAAGCGCATTGCATCCATCTTGATCTTGTGATCATCGACGACATCCGCAACATGCAACTCCAATATCATCTTCTCCTCCTCAATTTTTTTCAATTTTTCCTTCAAGTAATTGTTTTCTTCTTCAACTAAATTTAACCTCTCGACAATAGGGTCGGTTGAAATTTCCGGTTCACATACCTCCTAGATAAAAAAAATCTATGTCACGTTGGTCGGCATAATTGTCATAAACGACAAATGAACCAAATAGTTATAAAATATAATATATACCACATCCGAATCATAGACAGGACGAGGGCCGACGGGGGCAGATACCAAAACCATCGCACTATATAATAACAAACAATAATAAAAGTAAGAAAATTATACAAGTATCTATGTAAATCATACAAGTAAGAATTTTTTACTTTTAGAAAGAAGATAAGAACAAGAGGCTCACCACGGTTATGCCGGCGACGAGATCGGCGCGGGCGATCGACGGCGGTGAAGACGGGGACGGGACGTGACGGACCGCTAAACCTAGACAAATCTTGAGGAAAATTGAGCTTGAAGGTCGAGTTTGGAGAGGAGAAAGCTTAAGTAGTGTTGCTCGGGCATTTCATCGAACACCTCATGTGCATAGGAGGTGAGCTAGAGCACCACAAACACCTCCCCTCGCCGGCCAGAAAAAACAGAGTAGTGGAGTGCTCTGCTCGCGGGTGAGGGGTATATATAGGCACAACATTGGTCCCGGTTCGTGGTTGGAACCGGGACTAAAGGCCACCCTTTGGTCCCGGTTCCAGCCACGAACCGGGACCAATGGATGTGGGCCAGGAGCGAGGCCCATTGGTCCCGGTTCGTGTCTGGAACCGGGACCAAAGGGTCCAGACGAACCGGGACCAATGCCCCACGAGCCCCGGCCGGCCCCCTGGGCGCATGAACCGGGACGTATGCCCCCATGTGTCCCGGTTCCTGACTGAACCGGGACTAATGGGCTGGGCTCGCCTGGACCAAAGCCCTGTTTTCTACTAGTGGCGTGGTGGGTGGGAGAGAACCAGTTGACGAAGTTCTACCGGCAGAAAAAGGAACGCTAATCATTTTATAAGCACTATATAGAGATATGAGCCATCAAGGTGATACAACAAAATTAGCGCACACATCTCTGCATAGTTAGGATGCACACAGCTAACACCAACACACACAAACACGCCGGCAAATAGCAAAGTAATATAAGACCAAAGATATTCCTAAGCTAAAAAAAAAGAAAGAAAAAAACCGAAGCGATCAAAACATAATGGACAAACTATACAACAATGAAGATATCAACAACAACAACCATCTTTTAACGCCACAAGGACAATGCCTTCATTAAGGGAATGACTCAAGCGTCGCCATCACCAAATCCAACCACCAAAGGACAAACTTTAGGTTTTCATCCAGGAGAACAAGTTCCAGCATCTCGATCTACGCAATGCCTTCAACAAGATAATAACAACCCAAAAGCATCACCATTGACAGGTAAAACCAACTTGGTTCATACCTAGGGTTTTTACCCTGGAGCTACAGACTGGGTCCACAAGAACCACCACCGAATCAAAGTAAATCATGAGTTGTTGCCACTTTTCGCAACCTCGGAAGCTACATGCGTCGGGCCAATAATCCCACCGCCGCCGCTGCACAACCATACCATATGAGTCAAGGCGCCGTCCATATATTCCATCTCACCGTCGAAGGCAAACTGGTGAGAGTAAGAGTTGCCAAAACACACAAAGGGGGCTTCTTGCTGCATCCCAAAACCACACCAGTACAAGCTGCTAACAGTAGACACCGGATCTGAAGAGAGGCTGATTTAATTGAGTGATCAACACAAGTCATCTGCAAGCTAAGTAGTGTGAAAATTTAATGCCACTACCTTGTTTACCAGCATGTAAACATATGCAATGAACGACATGTCTTGGTCGCGTCAGAGGAAGGGAGAGATTTTACAAAAAAAAAACTGAGAGGAAGGAGCAGATTGATTCGGGGGTGGGGAGAGATTGGGAGTAGAAGATATACATGACAACTGGGTCTGCATGGTCAGTGAGAGGAACGAGTGATCCTAGTTGGGATCGTCCTTTTTTCGGTGGGCCAAACATGTCGAGGGTCGGGAAGGACCGGGATAAGTAGGTACAAGGTGATGATTTCGGGGATCGAGAGGTTAAAGTTTAATTCATACAAGCTCTATGAGTATAAGGCGGGGCACAATGGGAAGTATCATATACTAGTATAATGCATATGATACTACCTCTATAATGCGTATTATCATAGTTTTCGTATCAAAGTGACCTCATTTATTGCCATGACACATACTAGTATATTAATACGGTATCATATTATGATCCTCACTCCTCTCTTTTCTTATTTAATTGTATGTCATCTCGACAAAAATGTATAGTTGGCATGCATTATACTATGTATGATTCTCCCATTGTGACCAGCCTAAGGTTTTAGTCACGTATCTAATTAAGCCAGCCTCATTCCGCACGCAGTTTATCCCTCGTTTTGGCTGCCCCACGCAGCCATATTTGAATGCCATGTGAATAGAAACCGATGGCCGGCGTCGCTTGTTGCATGTAGTTTGTTTTTGAGGAATATCACGCTTTATTTATCAAGGATAATCAAGAGGGAGTGCCACAACAGGGACGAAGCTAGAAAAAAAGTTTAATGGGGTCATGTTTAATAAACGTATAGTGATTAATCTTAGTTAGTGAAGGTTTTGCTAATTTCATTGGGGTCAATTGACCCCAGTGCTAACAAGGTAGCTTCGTCCTTGTGCCACAATATTCGACAAACGATTTACATGACTAAAGCGAACGGACGAGAAGAACGATGCCAACTCCTTGATATCAGTAGTGACGAGCCCCATCGCCGAGCGATCAACCGTCAAAGCATTGGTTCTCTGGAGAACGGACATACAATCTAACTGGAAAACGGCCCTTGAAAATCCTTCCTGACGGGTGAGAGGCCCCACACGCCGTAGCGCCAATGCTTCAACTAATTCTGGGGCGGTAACCTCGTCAACATGCTCGCGGCAAGCCAGCAAGCATTCTCCGATGTGGTTCCTGCGTAGTTGGGCCAATGCATGCACGATTGGCTGGTTCATTGTAGTTGGGCCAATGCATGCACGATTGGCTGGTTCATTGTTGTGAAAAAATCGGAATGGAATACGCGCACGTGAGTTTTCCTGCATGCATGAATAGCTCGTTGATGAGGAAGCAAAAGATCGGGAAATTAGTTAACGCGTCCGGCGAGATTTTCCAGCGAGAATTACGGGCTAAACTTTACAGCGAGAATTAATTAATACTCGTGCAAGCCATCATCATTTCCCAAATCTCCACCAAACCGCGCCGCAGCCGCACAAATTCAGGCCAAACCCTACGATCCGCTGTCGGCGGCAAACCCCCTGCCCTGCATGCGATGGCTGAGGCGGCTAGCAGCGGCGCTGGGTCGTGTGGAGCGCGGTGACCAGACCGAGACCATGGAGAACGGGACGCCGCGCAAGCGCCGCCTTGCCGTCGTCCCCGCCCTCCCGGACGAGATCGTCCAGTGGGAGATCCTCATCCGCCTGCCGACGAAGGAGCTCCTCCGATGCCGCGAGGTCTTCCGCTCCTGGCGCCGCCTCGCCTCCGACAACGCGTTCCTCCTCGCCCACCACCGCCGCCAGCCGTCGCTCCCGCTCGTCTTCCTCCAGGCCAGGAGCAACCAGTACACCGCCCACGCCACGGTGGACGCCTTGGACATCCGGCGAACCCCCGCCGCGCGCCGGCCCGTCCTCGCGTTCCAAGACTACTACTACTCTCGCCGTAACTTCACCTTCCACGCCTCCTGCGACGGCCTCCTCCTCCTGTCCCTCTCCAGCCACCGCTTCTACCTCTGCAACCCGGCCACGCGCCAGTGGTGCGCGCTCCCGGATCTGACAGGCGGCAATGTCGCCGCGCTATACACTCACCGCCCGTCCGGCGAGTTCCGCGTCCTCTATTGGAAGCGCCCAGATAACGGCGACAATGTTGTCTACCACGTCCTCACCATGGGACAAAAACAGAGGTGCATCCGTCTGCCGGTGGCCTCGCCGTCCATGGGAAACGACGATATGTCACGCTGGCATCCTCATGCCTGCCACCACCCGCCTGTCATGCTACGTGACTGCCTGCACTGGTACACTGTCAACGCCTTTGACGGCAAGATCGCAATATTTGATACGGTCACAGAGTCATTCTGCAGGTGGATTCAATCTCCCACAGCCAACAGCTCAGCACATTTGCTTCAGATGGATGGCACGCTCGGCATCGGCCGCATAGATGTGGCTACCATGACCGCGAAAGCATGGGTGCTGCAGGACTACGAGGCGGAGGTATGGTCATCAAAGTACGAGAATGAATTGCCGGAGGAGGAGATGATGGAAGATGATAGCTATATTGAGTGCCTATACGGCAAGGTTGTGTCTGAGAAGGGAGATATGCTGGTAATCAGTGACAATTATTCCTCCCAGTCACTGTTTCACTGTGACAGCAAGGGCAAGCTGATTGAGAAATTACCATGGAAGATCGTTGATCCAAAGGTTCTTGGTCTCTGTTTCAAAGAAAGCCTAGTCAGGCATGTGTTCTTCGAGAGGAAAGATGGCAAGCGTATGAAGCTGCCACGTTTTCTTCAAGGGCTCTAGGTAGAAAACGCCTATCCATTTCAAGTTTATCGCTGTGAGTATATGGGAAATAATTTCTATATGTCGGAGAGAGGCTGGACTCGCTATCTACTTTACTCGTCTATCCATTTCATGTTTAAACCATTATATGATGACAATGTTAGAAAATTGTCAGAA
Organism: Thinopyrum elongatum; assembly: GCA_011799875.1. NCBI lineage: Eukaryota > Viridiplantae > Streptophyta > Magnoliopsida > Poales > Poaceae > Thinopyrum > Thinopyrum elongatum. The sequence continues at coordinate 1,924,000 of CM022299.1, forward strand.
GAGACCGTTGATGTTTGCATGAATGTCAGTCCGTGTCCTTAGTACTGAAGTACCAGGTGCCAGGTGGTTACGGGTGAGTTCTGAATATGCAATAAAACTTCTGGAGTTTCACTTCTTGGGGCTTAGGACTGCATTGAAGCAGTTTCATCAAAATTTAAGTGTATATATGTACCTATCTAATGCTAAAATTGAAAGTGTCCATCTATTCAACGATTCACTATGTTTGGAGTGCGCGATTAGTTTGCTGGCCAACATCTTAGATTTGCCTGTATTGGGTTAGGGTAGAATCACAATTACAGGTAAGAAAATATACATACATGCCAAAACCCCAGAAGTTTCTTCACAGAGGCCTGTTACTCTCACATTAAGAGGAAGTCCTGCAAAACCGCTGACATGACAGATGATGGTGAAGGCGGCGAGGTAGTCCTGGACTTGACAATAATGATCTTAGATGCCTAGGGTCCAGCAAGGTAGTACCAGTGTCCCGTGGCACTAGCCGATTTAGGTGTTTCCATGGCTTGTGCAGTTATGCCTACTGCCTACTATCATACTAGACATGATGCATGGGTCATCTAATTGCTCTTATATTCTTGGGAAACACTGTCACTTGAGGATTTAGAATTATTTGTGTATCCCGTGATATTGGTACATTTGCTTTCTTCTCATTGAACAGCTGACGTGGCTGTCCATAAATATGTCACCATCTGAACCCTCCAAAAAAGACGCATTTTCCGAATTAGCAGCACCACCAATTTGCCCTTTGCGAACAACAATTAGAATAATATCTACTACGTCCTCGGTGCGGGCACCTCACCATGCTTGTTCAGTATGTTTATTTGCTACTCGACGACGTACATGTAAATAATGTTCAACATGTTCAAGATGCAATGGTGATGCTATGTTTTTCTTTTTTTACCTAGTGATATTATGTTCTGTAACAATGGAAACCCTTTCATCAACACATACAAAAAGGAGGAAAAAGGAAATGGCGCCATTTCATGGCTGAGAACTATCATGATCTGTGTGTAAAGGGAAAGTAGTGGCTGCACCCAACTTCGGTGCACCAACACACTAAAGTAAATTTGAAAAAAAATAAAAAAAAACTGAAACTTCGTGGATGTGATTATGAGGAAATGCTTCAAGTGTTTGCAAAGTTTGGTCCCCAAAAAACATCAAATGATCTCCATACAAAACGAAATATAAATGATGCTCTGCACCCAAGTTACTGTTCACATGTTTCAGCACAAACTTAGTTGTTTTTGTACAGGGCTCCTCTGTTGTCATTTGGCCACCAAAGTTTGCAAGCACCTAAAACATTTGGTCATAATCACATCCACAAAGTTTCATATTTTGTTTTGAAATGTTTTGCTACATTTTTTATCATGGATGCACCGGGGATGCAAAGTCCGTGGGTGCACAAAAATCACACTCGTGTATAAATTATTGTCAAGGCAGTGTTCACTTGTATGCAGCCCTCACACTACCGAAAAGGGCTTATAGGTGAATCCATATGAGTGGCAGGCGCAGTATAGCACCCGCACTGCTATGCTGGAGAAGTAACACTGGCGAGTAATAAAAATGACCCGCCACTGCTCTTGTCACAGCAGTGGCGGGCTCTAGGTCGCACCCGCCACAGGTGAACTGCCTTCAAGTTCCCCGCTTGGTGAAAATCTTTGGTGAAGGGCGCCGCTGGTTGCCCGTCACTGCTCCGTCACACAGCTGTGGCGGGTGTGTATTAGTGCCCGCCACACGTGTCTTTCGGCAACTTGCGCCGAAAGTGTTTAAAAATTACAAAAACTAGCAGTGGTGGGTTCCTAACATGATGTGGCGGTGGTTTCCAATGCCCGCCACCTCGACTTAGTTGTGGCGGGTGCATCATAGTGCGCGTCACTGGCCGTAGACCATATGGTTTAGGATTTTTGAGCTCCACGCACGTGCAGCCGTTCACATCTAGCTTATCCAAAAATCTTTCACCCCCGTCCCTCTCGCCCGTCGCCGCCATCGCCATCGTCGTGGCGTCCTTGGACGTTGCCACTATCGCACTCGCCCTCCGGCGCCTACCAGGTCGGCGCCAACCCCCTCGTCCTCGTTGTCCCCATCATCTTCGCCATCCGCCGTCGCCGCATCGTACGTCATCATCGTCCGCTGCCGCCTCGAATGTCCCCGCCGTCACCTTCGCCCTCGCCTTCCGCCGACTCCAACAACCGCCGCATCCCTGACGTCGTCAACGTCCGTTGCGGTCATCCTTAACCTCCCCGTCTTCTCCGTCTGCCCCGGTAAACCACATCTTTCTCTTTTATTGTATTCTTAGATTGTTGTTGTTGCCAAGCATCCATGATAAATTTCATTGAGTTCTGACATTTTATGCATTTTTTAGGGTTTTCCTGGTGAAAAAAAAACCCAAACAACACTAGCCGAACGTGACACAGCATGCATTCGGTGTCCGAATTCATTTAAGTTTTGCATGGAGGCCTGCCATAAGAATGCCCATATGCTGGCAAAATTTGGTGTCATTCCATGCATGTCAAGAAGCACACCATGTTCGAAAGTGGTGGTTTGGGTAGGCCGGTAGGGCAAGTCTGGATGCACTTTGTTCACATCAATAAAATGGACCCAAATTGTTTCCACACACTAGCATCACCATGCCAAGTATCCATGACAAATTTCATTGAGTTCTGACAATCTATGCATTTTCTAGGTTTTGCAGTGAAAAAACTCAAAAATACTAGCTGAACGTGACGCAACACGTGTTCGGTGTCCGGATTCCTTCAAATATTGCAAGTAGGCCTGCCATAAGCATGCCCACATGCTAGCAAAATTTCTTGCATGGCAAGAAGCACACCATGTTCAAATATGGTGGTTCGGGTAGGCCGGTAGAGCAAGTCTGGATGCACCTTTTTTCTTATCAATAAAATGGACCAAATGTTTTCCATACACTAGCATCACCATTCCAAGAATCCATGATAAATTTCATTGAGTTCTGACATTTTATTCATTTGGCCCTGTTTGTTTCAGCTTTGGGAGCAGTTTTTGGACTGGAAAAAGCTGAAACTGAAACAAACAGCTATTTTAGAACAGTTGTGGAACCACAACCCAAAACTGTTTCAGGCTATTTTCAGTGTAACAGCCCAAAGCACGTCTCGGGGTACTTCACAGCCAAAACTGTTTCCCTAGCCCCTCTGCTTTTGGCGTTTGGTCGTAATTATGTCATAAATGTCACCGCAGGCATGACCTATCTCTCCCTTCGCCCCTCCTCCTGAAACATAACGTTTTCACCAGCCCACAGTCGTTTCCACAGCTACGTTGCCAAACAGCTAACCTTCACTGCAGCTGTTTTCTCAGCACAGCAGTTTTGCCAGCACAACAAGTTCACAACTGAATCTGTCGAAACTGAAGCTCAAACAAACACAACATTTTCTAGGGTTTTCTCGGTGAAAACACCCAAAAACACTAACCGAACGTGACGCAACATGCGTTGGTGTCTGAATTCCTTCAAATTTTGCATTGAGGCCCATCATGAGCATGCCCACATGCTAGCAAAATTTGGTGTCGTTTTATGCATGGAAAGAAGCACACCATGTTCAAAGGTGGTGGTTCGCGTAGGACGGTATGGCAAGTCTGGATGCACTTTTTTCACATCCATAAAATGGACCCAAATTTTCTTCCACGCACTAGCGTCAGCATGCCAAGAATCCATGATAAATTTCATTGAGTTCTGACATTTTATGCATTTTCTAGGGTCTTCCCGATGAACAAAACCCCAAAACACTAGCCGAACGTGACGTAACGTGCGTTTGGTGTACCAATTCTTTCAAATTTTGCATGTAGACCTGCCATGAGCATGCCCACATGCTGGCAAAATTTGGTGTCATTTTATGTATGGCGGGAAGTACACCATGTTCAAAGGTGGTGGTTCGGGTAGGCCGGTAGGGCAAGTCTTGATGCATTTTTTTCATGTCAATAAAATGGACCCAAATTTTTCCACACACTAGCATCAAAATTCCAAGCATCCATGATAAATTTCATTGAGTTCTGATATTTTATGCATTTTCTAGGGTTTTTCCGGTGAAAAAAACTCTAAAACACTAGCCGAACATGACGCAACGTGTGTTCGATGTCCGAATTCCTTAAAATTCTGCATGGAGGCCTACCATAAGCACGCCCACATGCTGGCAAAACTTTGTGTCACTTCATGCATGGCAAGAAGCACATCATGTTCAAAGGTGGTGGTTGGTGTAGGCCGGTATGAAAAGTCTGAATGCACTTTTTTTACATCAACAAAATGGACCCAAATTTTTTTTTTCGCACTAGTATCACCATACCAAGCATCCATGATAAATTGAGTTATGACATTTTATGCGTTTTTTAGTTTTTTCTGGTGAAAAACCCCTAAAACACTAGTCGAACGTGACACAAGGTGCGTTAGGTGTCTGAATTCCGATTTTTTTTGCATGGAGGCCTAGCATGAGCATGCGCACATGCTTACAATTTTTTGTGTTATTTAATGCGTCACAAGAAGCACGCCATGTTCAAAGGTGGTGGTTCTTGGCCGATAGGGCAATTCTAGATGCACTTTTTTCACATCAGTAAAATGGACCCAATTTTTTTCCACACACTAACATCACCATCCCAAGCAACCATGATAAATTTCATTGAGTTATGACATTTTATGCATTTTCTAGGGTTTTTCCGGTGAAAAAACCCAAAAACACTGGCCAAACGTGACGCAATATGCGTTCGGTATCCGAATTCCTTGAAATTTTGCATGGAGGCCTGCCATGAGAATGCCCACATGCTGGCAGAATTTGGTATCTTTTCAAGCATGTCAAGAAGAACATCATGTTCAAAGGTGGTGGTTCAGGTAGGGCGGTAGGGCAAGGCTTTTTTTATTTGCAATTTCTATCATTATCAATCAACATGAACATTTTCTTATATCCAAATTATTTCTTGAAATTTGTCAATAATTTTGAATTTAAAATTGTGTATGAAAATTTTATAAACATGAACACTTTTTTCCAAAAATTTTAATAAATTCCCAAATATTGATGTTGCACACAAACTGCAAGCCGCATAATTATTTTTAAAACTTATCAACATTTTTAAAATGCAAATATTTACTAAATTAATGAAAAAAAATAAGGGAACATTTTTCGAAATTCAAGATTTTTTATAATTTCAAAAAATATTTGAGAACAATAACATTTTTTGGTATACCAAAAATATTTCAAATTTTAAAGCAGATTTCAAAATGAATAATAAAGTTCAAAAAGGAAAAAATGAAATTAACGAAAAAATAGAGTAGAAAAAATACGCTCAGTCCTTACCCAATCGGGCGACGGCATCACTCCCATCGGTTACTTGTTGGGCCGGCCCAAGCATTATCCGATTTACACAAATTTCATCAATTTTGAAAAAGAATGTTTATGAATTTTTTTAAAAACGGGCTTTTATAAAACGTTTGTAAAAGTTGAAAAGAGTACCTGGATATATGGAAAAAAGTTCATGAATTTGAAAACAAAGTTTGCAAATTTAAGAAAATGTTCAAGAATTTAAATGGAAAAAAGTTCATGAATTTGAAAACAAAGTTTGCAAATTTAAGAAAATGTTCAAGAATTTAAATGGAAAAAATTTCAGGTAGGGCGGAAGGTTCTGTCTAAGAGTACCTTTTTCCGACATCGTTCATATGGACCAATTTTTTTCTAGCCTTGTATCACCATTCCAAGGCACCATGCCAATTTTTGTGATTTTGATAATTCTGCATTTTCAAATAATGTTCGTGCTTTCAAAATTTATTTGGAATTTAGAAAATAATCTTGTATTCAAATGTTCTTCTACACAAATACAAAAAATGTTCATGGAAATTCAAAATAAATTGGTTTGAATTTTTTGTTCATATTTTCTGATTTTTGCTTGAAATTTCAAATTTTGTAGTGTTTTTCAGAAAATATTCATGTTCAAAATTTTGTTCGCTCTTTTTTAAATATTTCCGTGTTATGTACAATATTTTGACATATTTGTACATTTTTAAATGCAAATGTTTGTACTTTATGAACAAAATTTAAAAATTGTGAATATTTGTTCGTGTTATAAGCATGAGCATTTTTTGAAAATAAAGAAGAAACAAAAAAACGAAAAAGAAATAGTTATAAAAGGACCGATTCAACAATGGACCGGCTCAGCCGCGAACTGGAGTACAAGAAAAAAAAAGAATTTTATACCCACAAGCATTAGGATGTCCTAATTGGTTAGTGTGGTCCTCCTTAGAGCAAGAGGTCTTGAGTTTGATGCACGTTACTTGCACTCTCTTTTTCTTTTAAAAAGAAAGTGAAAAACAGAAGAGTGCGTCGCGAGGAAAAAAAAGGCGCCGCGTATATGTACGCAGCCTGTGCATCGGCGTGGGTGAAAAGACCATCGTACCTTCTATTACAAAGGGGTATGGAGAGATCTCAGCCGTCAATGTATTTTTGTGGGGGGGGGGGGGGGGGGTGGTACCGAATCCGAAGTGTAAGTGTCAAGCTATTGTGGCAAGATTTTTTTAAATGGTAAGCATAACAGGGTACATTCCTGCCATATTCTTGGGACGAAGAGGTTAGGGTTTCTCACTCCATATTTGCGATGGCGACATCTAGCCCCGTCAAGTGATGACCGCCGGCCACGAGTCGAGGACCGGCAAGTGATGACCGCCGGCCACGAGTCGAGGACCGGCAGGACTCCTCTGCAGCCACATCTTCTGTGTCACTAGTGGCCGGCCATGGTCCATGGAGCAGAAGCATGACGTGGGGCCTGCACTCGCGCCGGACAACAATGAAACCGCGCAGAAGATGACATAGAGTGACAGGGCTGCCGACGATCTCACTAGTAGGCTCCCTGGTGAAATGCTCGACACCATCATCTCCCTCCTCCCCACCAAGGACGGCGGCCATGTTCCGGTCCTATCCCGCCGGTGGCGCCACCTGTGGCGCTCCGCGCCTCTCAACCTCAAGGTCACCCGCTGCCTGGATGGCTTTCTCGTCGGCACCAACCGCACCTTCGCCATCTCCAAAATAATCTCCCGACACCATGGCCTAGTCCGCCGATTCTACCTTCGCTGGTGCCATGTGACCTCCACGTTGAGGCAAAGAGTTGCCTTCGTTCACGGGTCCTCGACGACCTCAAGGAGCTCGATATCAGCTACGCCAACCACCCGCTGCCGCCATCCCTGCTCCGCTCAGCATCCACCCTCACCGTTGCAAGATCGGCCACTGTGATTTACCCCACGAGATGGCAAAGTCCATGTATTTCCCCCTCCTCAAGCAGCTCACCCTATCTTGGGTTTCCATCTCTGCGGATGTCTTCCACAGGCTAGTCTCAGGCTGCCATGCCTTGGAGAGTATATATATGTCTAAGGTTCACATTGCGGGTTGTCTTCTCGTAAGCTCGCCGACTCTTAGGTGCATTGCCTTTTGTCATATCTCTACTATCGAGAAAGAAGGACCGGGTCATCGAGAATGCTCCTCGCCTTGTAAGGTTACTATTACCTCATTGTCATCGAGATGATCTTGCGACAATCAGGATAATTAGTGCGCCTAAACTGGATATACTAGGCCCTTTTTTCCAGGCCACCTCCAAGCCCTTAGTCTCCAAGGTAGCACCAGCTAGTAGCATCCTTGCTTGAATCTTGCATTTTACATTCCTACTTGCAAATAACTATTCATTATTATTTTCTTTCTGTTTCTTCAGGGAGATTACCTAGTCAGCTTGGCAAATTCGATTCACACTGTGAAGGTTTTGGCCGTCATGCCTTCTGGTCATGAATTGCACGCAGTTCTTCACATTCTCACGTGGTTCCCATGCATAGAAAAGCTCTATGGCATGGTGAGTGTACTCATCTTTGCTTGCTATATAGTAGTATGCCTGATTTGATTAACATATTACCTAGTCTGGTTTGCAACAACATTAACATATGCCTCTTAATTTCAGTTTTCATAGTTTCCTAAAAACGATGTGCTGAATAAGAAAAATGTGCATCACTATGATCCGCTATGTTAATGTTGAAATTGAAGGAGGCCGTGATTACAATAGTAAACAAGTGTCTACTCTACAGAGGGTGCTACAAGTGGAAAATAGAGCTTCCCGAGATGCTCAATTTGAATACACGAGAGGTCATCCTCGTCCTGAGTACCGAGTCGACAATCATACCCTGGCCGACCCCTTCAGATAGCAGGAACAAAACATTGGATTGCACAACAATATTTTGCATTACAACACTAAGCGAGCAAGAATACAACATGGAATCGCACGATAATATTGTGCATCACAGCATTAAATGAGCAAGAACATATCATTGCACCATGACAATCCGCGTATGAAATCAAACAACATGAAGATTCTATCCAAAGGTTCAATGTTGGCAACGTGATATGAAAAGGTTCACGCCCCGAGAGGTCGGACGTCGCCAGTCCGGCTGGGATATCATGCGTGCAAGAGAGAGAGAGGGGGGAATCCCCTCCTGTGATGACTTCATCGGTCTCAAGACACGCCGGCTTAGCCTCTCGGAGGTGTTCACACGGGCATGGTGTGTGTTATGGTGATGGGTGCATATGAGCTTCTACGTTTATACCATGTTTTGAAAAGAAAAAAAAAGCATTCGATAGCCAAAATGGCGGCCAGCTCAGCCGTCCTTACGTCGTGGCCACCTCAGCGCACATGCCAGGCAAGCCGCACGCGTGGCACTCGTCGCCACTACAGCCCGTGCGTGTATACGTGGGCTCCCACGCCCATCCCCGCTCTTGGTCTTGGTCTTCTTCCCCGCGCGCTCCTTCCTTCCCCTGGTCTCCCCCCTCCCCGTCCCCCTCCGTCGGCCCATCTCCGCCGCGAATCGAAGGTACGTGGCCCTAATCGCTCTGATCTAAGTCCGATCCGTGCCCGCCGTTGGTAGATCCGCCTCGCCGCGCCCGAAATCCACTGCGAAATCGGGGTAAATTCTTAGTACGATTTTCGCCGTGTTTGGTTCCGGATCCAGGCCTCCACCTCTGCCCCCTCCCCTAGCGTAGCGTGCCTCGTATATCTCTCGCTGCTCGGTTCCATGCCCTGCTTGCGGCGCCCGTCGCGATCTGGTTGGTCCCGTCGCCAGCCCAGATCGCGCGGCCCAATCAGTGGCCATGGTGTGCGCTTCAGGGCGTACTGCGCCGCTTTTACTTACCTTTGCTTCCATGGCGATCTGGTTGACTGGGATCATGTATGCCCATGCACAATTCAGCGCTTGTCAATTTAGGACAGTCCCCCTAAAAAAAAAGTCAGTTTAGGACAGTCTTGCTTCCCAATTATCGAGCTACTGTACAAGGCCCTTGCATTTCAGAGACAGAACAACACTGGGATGAGTCCAATGGTAGCGTCCAAATGTTTCTACAAGTCGCAGACATCCGCGAGAATACAACATTTTAGTTAAAGGGGACAATTGAGTGTGTATATTTACACTAGGACCGTAGATTGTTTGTGTTGTAAACTTCTGTTTGTTATATTGGTACAAATGTTCAATCTAGCTAGAAGGGGCTAGAGCTTGACCAGCATACTTTCTTAACTCGGTGTGTAAACTTCTGTTTGTTATATTGGTACATCATCTACACTTTCCCACTGAATTATCTTACCGTATATTCTTAGGTTGTTGCTAGCTATCTTCTAGTCTGTTAGTAGCTTAGTGTTGTAACTACCGATTTCAACAATTTACCTTCTAACCTATTGGATCTCTTTCCCTCAAAATGAACCTATTGGATCTCTTCCATTAGGAAAGCAAGACATACACTTCCAATCTCAAGCTAAGACTTAAGGGTAGACTGTTGTTATGGTGTTACCTAATATGTTCGGTAGGGGAGTTCAGGCAATTTAGCCTGGTATAAAAGGATAATGAACCCTCACTTCTGTGAGTCGAGAGCTGCCCCTGTGACAAGTTTTACAAGCCAGTAACCTTATCTGAATTTTCCTTTATATTGTCAAAAAATGAGATCCGTGGGCACTACCACCCAGGACATATTTTTATAGAAGGAGCCCACCCGGGTGAGGCACCAGAAATCCGCTCCCGACGGGAGTCGAACCCAGGGCGCAAGGTGCGCCACTGCGACCCTTGCCACTAGGCTACTGCCTAGTTCTCAATTTTCCTTTATATTGTCAGGTACAGCTCTGCTGGATTCTTTAGTGAAGCACCAATCTCCTTAGCTCACATTTTGTAAAATACTAAGGATAGAAAATATATTAAAAAATGCCAAGGTTTCTCAACTGTCAGTCTCATAGCTTGCCTGTGGGCCCGACATGACTCCCAGGACCTTAAGAAATGCTCTGTTTTCACCCAAATCGCTCTTACTACTTACTGGTCTATTGTTCTATCTGAGAAACCGTAAAATTTGTAAAAGCCACTCTCCTATGTCATGTAAGTTAACTATTTAAGTCATTCAACAGGGAATTCAGTATCGAGCATACGAGGCCTCGGTTTTATGATTTTTCAAGTCACAAACATCATCTGCAATCTGAATTTTGAAGTTCTGAATGCCATCTTCGCTAGTCTGTCATGTTACAAAGTTATCCCACTGGGTGTTCCTCTGTTAACTATGTGCTGTACAACTAATCTTTGGATTCATACATTACTAGTATCTGTCTCGAGCAAAACTTCTATCTAGTGTTAGATATTTACTTTGCATAACTTCAAGTGTGTGTTAGAAAAATGAGATATCAATCATTTGACACATGGATGATGCAATGTAACTGTAAGAATGTTTCAACCTGATGCTTCTAGTGCTTCCTGACTGATAGAAGCAGCGGCTTGTAAGCATACGATGCAGTACACGTCAAGCAAAAACATTTTTTGTGATGTTCAGCAAAAATCATAGAGATTATGTTATACATAGTAAAACTTGAGAACTGCAGATACAAGCCAATCCAACCTTGAAGTACGATCCTTAGATTCATGCGTTAGTATCTATTTCAAGCCACGTAATCTATCCAGTATTGCAGTGCATTAGGCATTTGCTTGTTTAACTAGAAAAGTGAGTAGTACATTATCTGACAGATGGATGATGCAATGTACTATGTAACTGTAATACCTTTTTTTTGCAACCTGATGCTTATTACTGACTGATACTCCCTCTGTTTCATGATGTAGTGCCTATAGTGTTTTTCGAAAGTCAAACTTTCCAAAGTTTGACCTACTTTAGAGAGTAAATTAGCTTACGAATGCAGTTTATTACACGATAAGCAAAAAATTCGTTGTGATGTTCAGCAAAAACCATATCAAGTCTTTTATACCTTGTACAAACTTTCCTCTGCTGATTATTTTCATTGCATTACCAGAAGTGAACCATGGCGAAGATCAAGCCAAAGGCATTGCTGGCACAGAGCAAACAGAAGAAGGGCCCTACTCAGATAGGCCTGGTGAGGATCATCACCTATATCGTCCTCGGGGCCCTAGCAGTATCTTCCGTTTACTATGCCTATCAGTACTGGCAGAGCAAAGGGCCGGCCGTTGCGGCAGCAGCAGAAGGAGACGTGGGGAACTAAAGCCCCAATAATGTAGTTGATTTTGCTGCTGTTGTTGTATTGTCTTGTCAGTTATTTTTCGGTTGTCGCAGTCCGGTTAAATTTGTGGAACATAGACAGAGCATGCGACGCTTAGTTGTATCCCCTTGTAAATTGCCTTAACATTTATGCTTATATTTCCTTCTTGGACATGGAGTTCCGGTTGTTTAATTGATAGTGTTCTCCTCTGCTGCTCAGATAAACATACTAGGGAATAAAAATTGTTCCCAAGTGTAACGTGCACATCCTGAACCTAATGTTTCTTTTTGGAAATTGATAGTGTTTCTTTCTGGGTTAATGTGCACATCCTGAAGTTAAGGTGTCAAATTCTTTCAAACCTTGGATGGGTATTCTTTTCGCCTTAAGCGCCACTTATAGTCATTTTTGAAGGTCTGAGTAGTTCAATTGGCCTAATTCTGTACCCAGCGGAGTGCCTTGGTGCGGCTTCCTGTGCCTTGGATGTCCCCAAATCCTATTTGGCGCCTTAACCGCCACTTATAGGCATTTTTGCTACATTGTGCACACCCCTCCACAGCACTATGTAGCAAAATAGGCAGGTCCATGTAGGTCCCTTGTTTTTTATCTTTTTTTGGGAACCTTCCCATGAAGTTCCACCGGTGCTACTTTTTGGTTTTCCCCAGTACGGGTTTTGCAGTTTTCTCGTTTTCTTTTATCTTTTTGTTTTTTTGTTTTTTTGTTTTTCTTTTTTATTTTTCCTTTTATCAAATCCTGAACTTTTCACAAATTCACGCACTTTCTAAAATTTCATAAACTTATCAAAAGTCAGCAAATTATTTACATTTTTTAACTTTATTTAAATACATAATTTTTTTCATTTTTTTGAAATTATTTTCCATATTATGAATTTTTCAAGTCATGAAAGTTTTTCAAATTTGTGTTTTTTTTCAAATACCTGAACTTTTCTAAAATTCAAGAATGTTTTTTTAATTTTGTGAACATTTTTAAAATTTCCAAACTTCTTTCAATTTTTATGAACCTTTCTCAAATTTGTGAACATTTTTTCATTTTCACAATTTTTTTCTAAGTCGTTAAGTTTTTTTTCAAATTCATTAACTTTTTTCATTTTCGTGAACAATTGTTCAAATCCATGAACATTTTTTAAATTCCTAAATTTTTCTAAAAGTTCTTGAATTTTTTAAATCATCACAAACTGTTTTTTGAAAAGTCAACAATCATTTGTTAACACATGTGATTCAGCTGACGTGGTTTTAGCGAGCGAGAAAAAAATTCAACATCCACAAAAATTTTCTAACTTTTTTACTATGCACCAATAGGGTATTTTTATAGCGGGATCCATAGAGCCTGGTCTCCATTACACATTTTTGACTGAGTAAGGCCTTTACTCTTTTTACTTTCAAAACAGAGGCAAATAGCTTTGCCTCATCTCATTAATCAAGAAGAAGAGTTTAGCAACGGAATTACAAATACCGCCAAGAACGACCCAAACTCATGAGAATGACTACTCTCATGGCATAAAAAAAACTCAAATGTTTAGCGCCTGCCACCAGCCAAAGGCCGACCTCCAACTTAATCCTGGTAGTCATAGTAGTGGGCATGGAAGAAAAATTCCAGAAGACCCCGACATTCCGCTCGTTCCAGATTTCCATGGAGGTGTGGACTAGAAGAAAAATGGTGCCCTTCCTCATGTAACAGTTGATGCCTGTCATAGGCCAAGCTATGATTGAATCTCACACGCGTCTTGTGAATCTACACTTGAATAAGAGGTGCACTACAAGTAGAGGAGGGGTATTGTTAAGTCCACATACCGCCCTCTAGTTTCACTAATCCACTAGTCACCCCATTTTTTATTTATAAAAAGGCGCTTTTATTAATTTATAATGTAGCATCAAGTGGATACAAAGCATGATGAGTAACGTCCAACCTCTACATAGTTAAGATGCATACAACCAAAACTAACAGTCCAACAAAAACGACATATCGGCCACAATAGTCATAAAAGACTGATACTATGCTTATGTCAATGAAGGTGGTGGACCGATCTGGAGATTTTTTTGCCACCCATGTTGGGTAAAGGCCTTCTTGGCCACCCGCTCCAACCATATATGCACTGCCTTGAGCAATTGTTGTTACTTCGTTCGATGTAGCGTATACCACATGTGAAGCTGTTGCGTATAGAGGTAACTAACCCCTAAAGTTTGCAAAGGCAGAAAAATCACCCCTTAGGAGTTTCGAAGGTTATTTTGGAGGGTAGTTTTGCGGACGTGGAATGCATAATGGGAGGTGACTAGGTCTCTCCAATGCGGAACACTGGATTCAAGCGCTAAACCCTGGAGCCACACTAATGCAACACCATTGACACGTAGCTACTTCATGTACAGTCTAACGCATGAGGCGGCACTGGCTTGAATGTGTTTCATGACTACGTCGACGGGGAACAAGAGTGAGATCGACGGCGTCAGACGACAGACGTAAGACGAGCGTCGAATCTAGAATCCTACTGCGTCGCTCATGACATATCTTTTGAGAAGCTAGTGGGCCCGAAAGCCGAGATGCGCATACATACCGTGCGTTAAGCCTGCTGACCCCTTGTTAAGGTGCTTTGTCGAACTTCATCAAGGTGGGAGCGGGTCGACCATCAGAAGTCTTGATATTCTCACTTCACGGGAGGTGATTGAGAATTCGGGAGAGAAGAAAAATGTGAAGCGGGGGAAGAAGAATGGCCTAGCTGACATCCAAGGCCCACAAAAACCTTGTGTATGTAATGTTATATATATAGACTTGACTCGGAGGACATGAAGAAGATGAGTTTGAGCACACGTGTAGTTATTTTGACGGATGAAGATTTGAATTATCGCACCCATTGATACACATGCATGTAACTCGGAAACACGCTGTGAGTAATTTAATTTATGTTTAATTTATGTCAAAAAATTCATTTAATTCCATAGTCAGAAAGTACATGGCGGGCACTGGCACGGGCACTGGCATACTACCACACATCCCATCCACGCGACTGGTACTACCGCGCCGCTCACATGGCCGGAAGCCCCGCTGCGCCGCCGCCACCGCGCCGGACCAGTGCGCCGAACCTTCGCTGCTGGTAGACGCCATTCTCAGCTCCAGGTCTGCACCCTCTGCTCACCCCAACCCTCAACTTGTTCCTCTCTTTTTTATCCACTTCTTGTTTATATCCTGAGCGGATGGTGGTGGATCCAAGCTAACATCACAAGAGAATTGAGCAGATCCTCCCGTGCATCAGTCAATCAGTAGTCTTAATTTAGTGAATTATGAGCACTGATATTTAGAGTGTGAATTAGTAGGGAAGTTTTGACATTTGGACGAACTGGCAATGATATTTGGGGTACAGTACTTTCGTGAATTAGTAGTCGCATTTAGTGCGCTGGCATTCTCTATTAGTGGATCTCCACAGCTGTCTATAAGGCGTGAGAATATTCTGATTTAGTGTGTCTCATCAAGATAGAACAAGTTCAACCGAGATCTGTTCTCGATTACTTCATTTTCTCGGGGAAGAGAAATCGTTTGAGAATTACTACTTAATCACTTGGTAGATGACTACTACTATTTTGGGTAGTCTTGTTCATGCTGCTGCTTTCAACATCTCTTGCTTTGATTCGTGATGATGTGCAACATTGTGTGAAATGTGATTCTGATGGATAGTCTTGTGTGACTCTGGTTGTTGGCTAAGAAGAAACTAAAAATCAAAATTATCCACATGAACAGGGGAGGGGATTATCTCACTATGTAATGGAAATGTATATTCATCACATGATGCGATTTAGTTTACCGAGCAGATGTGCTGGATCCACAGTGAATCAGAAAAGGGCGCCTATTATTCGATCACCATGTAGTCTTGTGCTCATTTGGTCTTCCACATATTCATGGGGCTGCCTGGAGCAGTGCTCACTTCTGTTTAATGACTAAGTGAACTTTTTTTTTTAAACAAGGCAAAATACTTGCCATTTTCATTGATTAAGAAGAAGGTTTAGACATAAGCCGCGAGGCGGCAAAAAGAAAAAGGTCTACTCTCGTGACATAACAATACTAAGCTGCCTGGCTCCCGCCAAAGTCCAAAGATGGGCCTGCTCTTTGATTTTTGTGATAAAATGGAGGTCGGGGCGGAGACGTTTCGAAAAATTCTTGCGTTGCGCTACTTCCAAATTTCCCACGGGATAAGCATGACTAAGTGAACTATAGATAAGCAAATGATCACACAAAGGTTCTTGATAAGATGAGGAGCATATTATTGTGTTTTTATGTCAAGCAGATTACTTATTGATATGTATTTTGAGGATAAATCATTCCCTGTGCCATGACATGAAAATAAACAGATGTGCATACGGATGGCACACCAAAAAAATCTAGTTATGCTATTGCGGAAAACAATCAAGTTGTAGGTGGTTCTGATGTAGCTTGTTCTGATTGGAGTTTGGCATGTCCCAATTGACACCCATGTTTGCCTTATTGTTCAGTTAAAGCCTACTGCATTTCTTGTAGTGTATTAACTCCTGAAATATTAACTCTATTATTTTTTAGCTATTTCTATTTCTATTGATTCATTATTCTTGAATTTCTGTGTGCCAGGGAAGTTACCACCGTGGAGAGGTCCTCTAAGAACATCTGCCGTGCCTCCACCTCTACCTCCTCGCATTTGTCTGAACGCAGATCTCCTGGATAGCCTGCCTCATGAAAGTATTGCTCTCTTTAACTCATTCCACGACTTCTTTGCTTCAACCGCACCTGCAGCTCTTGGCGCGCTGCAGCCAGTACACATAGCGGCCATATCAAGCCCATCCTTTTATCTAATTCCAAGTGGAATCTTAGTGATCCTAGCAAGAAACACTTATCCCTTGCATGTTCAGTGCCTCAAAATACTCCAGATACAATGCACTACTTGGGCTGCTCATATGAATATCTTATCTTCTCCTACAAGGAGCACTGCCTCCTTGTTGATGTGTACACTGGTACCAAGGTGAAGCCCCCCCAAACTCCCACCCAACAACAAACTTGGATACTTTTGTGGCATAGGCATCCTTATGGCTCCATTAATTTCACCCAGCTCTCGCCTCCTCCTTTGCTCGATGTCCTCTATGTTTGAGTGGCAGGTTGGAACAAACTACTGGTTAGAGCATCGTCTTGCTCTTGGTGAGCAAAGCATCAATCAGATTGTGCTCTTCAAAGGTGATATCTTTGTCATAGATGGTCTTCTGAGGCTCCACACTATACACTTGACACCTTAGTCCAGCATGCAAGAAGTAGCAATCAAGTAGAAATTCCTACCTATTAACCCATGGTTGGTGGTCTGCGGTGACATGCTTCTCATGGTTGACCTCTCAAAGTTCCGACAAGTTGGATGGCTCATACATCAACACGTTTTACATCTTTCACCTTGACTTTCAGTTGAGCCAGCTAAGTGGGTGAAGATGTAGAAGTTGGAAAATTATGCCCTGTTTGTTAGCCTTGATAAGAGGAATCCAACATTTTCTTGTGTGATCCCGGAAAGATGGGCCGAAAGAGTAACTGCATTTATGCTGCCAAGCTATTTGAAGATCCTGATGAAACTTGGATGGCGGTCACGGTTGGTCAACCAGTGTGAAAGAACACAATGTAGTACATATTATATGGTCGTGCGTTCCCTCATGACTGCAGTTTACTAAGCAACCTCTAGGTGTTCCCTAATTTAATTTATGGTTCTAGCAAGTAATCTTTGTCTCTGTCTCGGGGTTTTGTCTAGTCTTGCACAAGACCTGATGTTTATTTTAGTTGGCAACTGGTCCTGTAACTGTAAATGTTTCATGACTTTGGGACCAATGTTTTATGTCCAGGTGCAATTGATCCGCATTGGCATGTTGCTGTTATGCCTGGTTGTATTTGGTGAACATTGGAATTGCATTTGTCCAGTAGATGCAGCAGTAGAATGGTCATTATGTCAACATGGGTTTCAACCATCTGCTGATAAATGACATAATATTGTCAAGTATAATTAGGGTACCATTTTGGACAAACTCATAATGTACTGAACATTACCTCCCTTATTATGTATACATGCTGGTGCTTTAAAACATCACCTTGGGTCATTCATTTTTATTTTGTGGGATTAGATCATTCTTTGTTGAACTGAATGAATGTAGCGGATCCTTTTGTGTTGATAACATGCTGCGGTAGAGCGGGAGAAAGCTTGTTTACTCTAGAGCTATGCAAATGTGCTCTGCTCCAGTTTATTGTCTTCAGCTAAGACTGTACTCTCGCAGGATGATTGATAGAAGATGAGTGGTTGCATATGTGCATCTCAGCAGCTAAATTAAGGTGGCTTTAAAAATTTTGGTCATTGGACTCAGGGCGAGGTCAGATAAGCGCTATGTCGCTCAAATCTCTGATGTCTGCTAATTCCATCTCTTGAAAATTGGACCATCAATCCATAT
The DNA here is from genome assembly GCA_011799875.1 of Thinopyrum elongatum. NCBI lineage: Eukaryota > Viridiplantae > Streptophyta > Magnoliopsida > Poales > Poaceae > Thinopyrum > Thinopyrum elongatum. Next base: position 1,941,966 of record CM022299.1, read on the forward strand.
GTACTTGCTGTTTTGCTTGGAAGTTTGTATGACTATTATAGAGGGCACAATGGCTCCTCAGTTTTTAGAGATACTAATTGAATGTCCGTGCGTTGCCATGGAACAATAGCAATGCTAGCTTAGCGATGCCGACCCAAGCAAATTCGGCTTGAAACCGAGGCAATCGTTTGCCATCAATGAGGCAACATCAGCCGGGGGATCAGTGAGAATGCAAAACTGAATGAAAACCATGTTCCTCCTCAAATATTCCTACACCAAGCCCGTTCACTCCTGGAGGAGTGCCGCCCCTCCCATCGACCTTGAATAATGCTCTGCTTTCACCCCCATTCACTCCTAAATGGGCCAGCCCAAAGTAGCTACAGAGAGGCGACAAGGAGCCTTTGTTTGGTACATATTCCATGTGTTATTCGGGGAATCGGATCCGGCGGAAAGCGCAAAGTTCATAACAAATTAAAGATCAGAAATTCATGAAGAAATGTGCAATGTTCATAACAAGTTTAAATCAGAAAACCATGAAGGAATGTAAATTTTGAGGGAACCCATGTTTGACAAATGGGAACATACTCCAATGCACATAGCAAAAATATGTACTTGTACAGTACAAAATGATGCTAATCACATAACTGAACAACCCCACTGAGAACAATCTCTGCCCCAAATTTGCATTGGCATAACTCAAACACGCAATTCATGCTCCACCGTTCAAGCTTTATTTTACTCTATTCCTCAATTACCTTGCAGGAGGTAGGACTTCCTTGGAAAATCTATCGATGTCCACGATTGCAACTCCATGCGCATGTCCAATGGCGAGGCTACATACATATGATACTCTGGTCAGAAGTTTGAACTATGGAATAATATTGTGATGAAAAATCCCCATGCTGGATTACAAAACCTTCCTACTTTGCTATCCCACACTTCAATGATTGGCTGGATAAGTGCTATATGGAACATGTTTTAGCAAAATCGGCCTAAAAAGGATTTTTAGAAACCCAGTTTTAAGTTATTTTTTTTGTTAAAACCGGTTTATGGAATAATTTGTTTGGACTTAATAACTTCAAATAGGAGTCATTTGTATTAGATGAAGTTTCATATCTGATGCAAGATCACAACCGAGCTTTGATACTACCACTAATTCGGATGATCGTCAATCTCGAGGAAGAGCCCAAGGTGCCACAAGATGTTGTCGGGGCTCTCCATGTTATCCTTAGCAATGTGGAGGCCTTTCAAAACCAGCCAGTGTATCTTCCCGGTAGGCATCTGTAGGGTAACGCAGCAGAAAACAAAAATTTTCCGACCTACGCACCAGCCCAGGACCACTATGGAGACTGCATACAAGGTTTGATCATTTTCGTTACCGACTCGTAGCGCAGCGGAAGTAGAGTCGATGACGATCGGCGGTGCAGATCCCCGCAGCTAGGATTTACAACCTCCCAACCGCGAGGATGTATACCCTCGTCTTCCCTTCGGACAGCCCTCCGGGAGGCGGTCGAACAGTCCCCCGGACGGTGTCGCGGACAGCCTTTCGGGAGGACCTTCGAAACTCGAACGGTCACTCGGACAGCCCTAAGATCGAAACTACGACCTCTCTACAGAGTTGCACACATACGGTGTCATCTATCCGGCAGGGCTTCGCCGTCCAGAACTAGTTCCCACCGGAACCCAGACAGCCTTTCGGCTCTACGAAACTCTTTTCGTGGGAGGGAGAGAGAAGCCAGATCATTGCATGGCACTTGTATGTGAGAAGGGATGAGTGTGGAGGGCTGCCCCTCCACCTCTATTTATAGGATAGCCAAGGGGTAAAGATGTCATACAAAAAAACCCCAAAGTACCCCCACTTTATGCCTTTCCACAAAAGAATAAAGATAAAAGGGGTGCCATGTGGAGCTCCAAGGAGCTCCACCATGCTTGGCCGGCCACACCCTTGGGGGACCCCCCAAGGGGGCTTCCTTAGTGCCTAAGGCATTCTAGAAGCCTTTTGGGAAATTCCCAAAAGGTGCTGTCCATAAAATTCCCAAAAAGCACTTTCACTATTCACGACGACATTTTTCAGCGTCCGTTCGAACTGAAAATATTTATGTGGGCTTAGAACATTTCCAGTACCCACTAAAATAATTTTCAATGCGTTCTGGAGCAATTCCAGTTTAGTGATTTCATCTGCGAAAAGCATCTGAAGCGGTTCCGGCAGCCCCGGAACATTTCCGGTTTTTCTTCCAGAAAATTCCCAGAAGTTTCCAGAATGATTCTGGTATCCTCCAAGAATTATCAGGCATGTGCCGAAACCATTTTGACTTAATGGTATCCCCTGAAACAACTTTTCAGTTTCACCGGAACTCATCCGGTGACCTCTCTCTGCGGAACTTTTCCGCTGTCCGAAACTTTTCGGTGTCCGAAACTTTTTCGCTGATTTTCTCTCAGACTCCCTGTCTAGTATTCAGCAGATAGATGACCCTTAAGCGTGTGACTCTATAGGTTCGGTGAAGTATAGACATGACACGGAACCCCTTCCGATCAATGATCAACATCGGAGCCGTGGACACCCATATTGACCCCTATACCCACACGAATGAATATTCGAGTGAACCTCCAGTTGCCGTGTGCTATTCCTGTTGCTTCGCGATATGTTACAAATACCCGAGGTGAGACATGATGGCATCCCCGTGGGTCAACAACTTGTCCACTATGCCAGTTACCTCGTTACCGGTATTTGTTCTCTTTTCTCGTTCCCGTGTTCCGGCATCCCCGTGATCAAATCACAAAGTGTCTGGCCAGACGATGATGGATACCGTAACACCGAGAGGGCCCAGAGATATCTCTCCATCGCCGGAGGAGCAAATCCCAATCTTGAGCTATCAAGTTACTTGACACACTTTTCCATGAACCCGTAAGCCGCCGTAATAGCCACCCATTTACAGATGACGTTTAACAAACCCCAAAGTTCATGAAGCAAGCATGAAGAAACTCGATACTCTCATGGTCTAAGGAATCATGCAAACATTAACCATCTCTGTGTTATTAACCATTAACTTGTGACGAAAGAATCTCATAGCATAACATCAATCGGGTCGATTCAACACAAATGTTCTGCTAACATTGTGCCCTCAAAATTGCTGGCATAGTCATGCCCATGATCAGGAAAACAGGATCATCATGCAATACTTGAGCCAGTCATAGAGGCTTGACTAGGAATACATTTTATCGTTTATTATTCCACACGTGCATATGAGTCTTCCTCCGAGCCTCGTTTTATTTGCAGACTCGAGAACCATAGCAGTTATAGCATGGAACATAAACCTAATTATGAACAGGGAGATAATCAATAACATTTATTATTGCCTCTAGGGCATATCTCCTACACCTTAAGCGTGTGACCCTATAGGTTCGGTGAAGTATAGACATGACCCGGAACCCCTTCCAATCAATGATCAACATCGGAGACGTGGACACCCATATTGACCCCTATACGCACACGAATGAATATTCGAGTGAACCTCCAGTTGCTGTGTGCTATTCCTGTTGCTTCGCGATATGTTACAAATACCCGAGGTGAGACATGTTGGCATTCCTGTGGATCAACAACTTGTCCACTATGCTAGTTACCTCGTTACCGGTATTGTTCTCTTTTCTCGTTACCGTGTTCCGGCATCCCCGTGATCAAATCACAAAGTGTCTGGCCAGACGATGATGGATACCGTAACACCGAGAGGGCCCAGAGATATCTCTCCATCGTCGGAGGAGCAAATCCCAATCTTGAGCTATCAAGTTACTTAACATACTTTCCCATGAACCCGTAAGCCGCCGTAATAGCCATCCAGTTACGGATGACGTTTAACAAACCCCAAAGTTCATGAATCAAGCATGAAGAAACTCGATACTCTCATGGTCTGAGGAATCATGCAAACGTTAACCATCTCTGTGTTATTAACCATTAACTTGTGACGAATGAATCTCATAGCATAACATCAATCGGGTCGATTCAACACAAATGTTCTTATAACATTGTGCCCTCAAAGTTGCTGGCATAGACATGCCCATGATCAGGAAAACAGAACCATCATGCAACACTTGAGCCAGTCATAGAGGCTTGACTAGGAATACATTTTATCGTTTATTATACCACACGTGCATATGAGTCTTTCTCCAAGCCTCGTTTTATTTGCAGACTCGAGAACCATAGCAGTTATAGCATGGAACATAAACCTAATTATGAACAGGGAGATAATCAATAACATTTATTATTGCCTCTAGGGCATATCTCCTACAGACTCCCACTTGCACTAGAGTCAATAATCTAGTTAATGCTAATGCACTTTACACCTGTGGCACACCGGTGTAAATATGCTTCGCATGTGGTATAGCCTGATGTCCAACGGATCTGATGACTTCAGCTCCGTGTGTATCTTTGTGTATCCTCGCGTTTTCACGCTTTCACAAAATTCATATTTTGTGTGGACTTGTCTTCGTATGTAAGTGAATCACAGGTCGAACCTGGATTCCTCAGACTGAGTTATGGAGCAACTACCAGTAGTAGTGTCCCATTGACCAAAGCCTTCTTGGAACCATACTAAGTTCATGAAAGAACTATATGATTCAACATCTTGTTTGTCGCTTTTAAAAGCGGCAACATACTTCGCCTCTGTTATAGAATTCGCCACAGTAACTTGTTTGGAACAATTTCCAACTACCGTGCCACCATATTGTGTGTTACACAAAACCCTCAATTTAAATCGAAAATCGCTTGGAGCATGGATGAAGACTGTATCGATGTAACCTTTTACAACGAACTCTTCATGATCACCGCTTGCGAGAAAACATGTCATCGGTGCTACTATAGTACTCAATGACCCTTTTTCACTGTTGTCCCATGATCAGAACTTTTGATCACTTTGGTATCTATACTCGCAACAACTTTGGGAGTATTGGACATATCTGGTTGTTTTTACATACCATGGAATACATGATTAATCCAAACACAAGAGTGTGTGGAATCTCCATCATGTATTTTGCTCATTAGTGTTTTGGGACACCGAGTCTTGCAAAAACTCTTTCCATGTGACTTTGGCAAGAATCACTCCTTGACGTTTTTAATGCTAAAAGGTTTTAGCATCTTGTCAATATGTATCTTTGCTCAGCCCCATTAGGTAAATCTATCTTCATAGATCATCATGCCTAATATAAAGGCTATTTAGCCCAAGCACTTCATCGAAAAACTATTTTCAAATGAAGTCCTAATTCGTGTCAAGAAATTTATTTCCAATTAACAATGTGTCAAGCACACAACGTTTTTTTTAGAAATTTTATTATGCTCCCACTTACTTTCTTGAATCATAAGCATCTTCGTTACCCATTGATGAAGTCAAACCCCTTTGACTATTTCATCAAAACACGAAGATTCCAACTCCATTTTGCTCTCTTCTGTCCATTGCTGGAACTCTGAAGTTTGCATACTTACTAGCATCCTCTGGACTGACAAAATACCTTGGACTGTAACACATGCAACTCCTTGGTTTCATTTCCATCAGATGGAAATCCTATTGTCATCCATGTTTCATATCTCATGATTGAAATATGTATCAATTGCTAGTTCAACCCGAACCGACTTTAAGCATCGCTACGGTGAAACAACCTCATCGTAGTCAACTCCTTGAACTTGTTATTTCAACAAGTCGAGCTTTATGGATAAAACATTTTTATCCGTATCAGTTTTTAGTTCCATAAAATTTGTTAGACTCTAAGTCTTCCGAAAGGTGTATCAAGATTTTAATCTTAAAACATTTATATGGAAACTATCTCGGATTGTATTGGCATTTAGCCAATTCCGGAGTCAGGGCCCATCAACGCTTCCTTGTATATCATAGGTATACTGTTGTGTAAAAACAATATCTCGTCTGCGCACCTGAGAGGTTTGCACGAGCCTTGCCTACGTGGTTCAGCTGCAAGTTCGACCGAAGTCCGTACATTTTATTGTAGAGACTTCCGTATCAGTCGTAGTAGGAAACTCTGGAATTACTTCCAAGGTCTCTTTCCTTTGACCTGATGACGGAGATACTTGTTATCTCGTCGAGTTGCATTATTCTCCCACTCACCTTTTTGAAAGAACCATTTTCTTCAAAAAGCATACCGTTCTTTGTGGCAAACCTATTTGCCTCGGTATAGTGAGGGAGGAATACCCAATTGCTTGGGATAACCTACAAAGTAGCACTTGTCTGATTTGGAATAGGTTTGTAACCTTTTACACAAGCCATATATTCCAAATGTTTAAGAAAAGATATAACATGGTTGGGCGTACCATACCATGGCGTCATTTCAACAGACCTGATGGAGCTCTTTTCAGTGTAAAAGCCGTAGTCTCTAAAGCATCACTTTAAGAGGGATAATGGCAAATTTATTTATGTCATCTTTGATCTTACCATGTCATAAATGGTTCGATTACATCTTCACGGACTTTCCACTTGCAGTGGTGTTCCGGGAGGTGCAAGTTATGAAACCCCTTTCACAACTCATCAGACATTCGCTAAACTTGTAACTCAAATATTCCTTTCTGCAATCCAATTGTAGAAACATAATTTTCTTGTTACAATAACTTCTACTTCATTCTTGAAAACCTTTCGAATGATTTCAAAAGATCCAGACTTACGTCTCATCAAATAAATATCCATATATCTACTTGAGTCATTTCTGAAGATAGATAAATCCACTACTAACAACATTTATTGGACTACACACATCAAAATGTATGATCACCAATAAGTTTGTTATTCGTTCTTTTTGGCCTGTGAACGGTATTTCAGTCACTTCACTTTTCGGAGGAAAGTTGCAAGTGTTAGATGATTCAAAATCAAAGGACTTAAAAAATCCATCATAATGGAATTTATCCATGCGGGTTTCTCCAATGTGACCAAATGTAGTGCCACACTTGTGTGGTATTCTCTTAGTCTTACGACATTTAGCGTCAGTGTTATGGATGTATCATATTACTATCAATATTCATAACATACATCCCACCTTAGATGGAAGTATGGCCCTTCATGTTATTCATAATACTGAACAACAATTGTTGTTTTTATGAACAACTCTTTTGCAACAAACATTGTGCAATGGGCTAGAGTGTATGAAACTCTAAAATGAATTATGAAAGTAAACATAGAGGTAATATATTATTATCAATATTCATAACATACATCTCATTCATAATGAAAGTATGGCCCTTATGTTATTCATAACATCGAACATCAAAAGTTCTCTTATGAACAACCTTCTTGCAACATACCTTATGCAAAGGGCTAGAGTTTGTGAAAACTCTAAATGAATTATGAAAATAAATACATAGGGAATACACTGATGGAAGGTATAGTAACATTTACTATGTTCCATGTGTGTATCTCAACCTCATTCCTGGCTAGTCTTTCAGGCCGTAGTAGTTCTTACATCGAGTTGCAACAAAATGCAGTCGAGCGGGTATCTTTGTGATTAACTCACAATACCCAAGAATTAGTGATTAACATGTTTAACCATAATTTCCAAGAACTATATCTTTGACCAGCCTTCTATACATCAAAAACTTGCATGACATTCATACATGAGCTGGATATTCCAGTCTTCTATCTTATTGCCTTTATACTTCTAACAGTTTAACTTTCAGTATTTCTCCTACTCTCAGAAGAAGCACCCAACTTAAGAGTGGCGTTAGCCCCGGACTTCCTAGGTGTGTAAGTCACACTAACACCCTTCGGACACTTCCTTTCTCTTTAAGTTGTTGTTTTATTCACCTTTCATCATATGACAGGCGTTCTTCTGGATCCCTCTCTTATCAGTCTAATGCATAGTAAACACCTTTACTAATAGTTTGCAAACAAACATTTCTTTGGATATCTCATATCTTTTAGCCTTTGTCTATCTCTGAAAATGATTTTCAGATTCCATGAATATCACATAACTATCCAAACTTTCAAAGTTTGGGTCTCATGGAAGCAAACATATTGTACTTGACTGAAACGGAATTCTAGCTTTTGGATCGAAGGATGAGAGTCACATGATCCATAGCATAAGCGAGAGAATACCGAAAGTATGCGATAGGACAAAGTCCTTCTTGGCACTCTTGAGGACAATCCTCACATTACGTTACCAACCGTAAAGTTTTAACCAGATATTTAACAGCTATTCAATTTTAACAGGGAAGGTGGAAACGCGAGCCATTATTCTACAACTATTATGCAAATCACACTTAGACAGTGTTCAAAATTAATTGCACTGAGAATTAAAAGAATTAATTCTACAGTGCGCTCCCACTCAAATCAATATCTCTCATAATTGATTGTATTCAAGATCCGCTTTTCAATTCAACGCCATTGATGGTAGCATCACTGATGACGAAAATCTCAATCGGTAGGCAAACTTGCCAATCACATCTCTATGTGACTCTTGTTCATCTTTTGATGCGTGTGTTCCGAGCTCATGACTTTCATACCTGAACGTCAAGACAACCAAGTGATCTCGCTGCGAGGTCTCAACTCACCCGCCTCACACATCCCTAATCGTTCGTACCCATGTTAGCATGTGATACCCCGAAAAGTTAGGTGCCGTGACGGTGCTACACTTGGGAGAACACTAACTACTTGATATTTTTGTGAGAGATCACCCTAATAAAAGTGACTACCGCGCAATCAAGAAGGGTGCAACATAAGGGATAAACATCTCAGGCAATTCATAATAGCATGATATGGTATAGCCCTTTCTGACGGAGAAGTCTTGTATTCCTTCGTCTTCGGCATTCACGTCGGTGATCACCTTCGCGAAGATTGCCACCACCTTGTCGATGCAGCAGATAATATTGCTATCTCTATAGCTAATAAAATAATGCATTACACAAGTTGACACACAGGTCATTTAAAGTGCAATCATATGGCTCCAGCCATCATGCCAATCATGACAGCGGTCATGTTAATCAATTTACATTATATAGTCATCTCATACATAATCAAATTATTATGAGCACCGCTATACCACATCACATGCACATGTAAACCCTCCTGCAAAACACAAGTTAGACGCCTCTAATTGGTTCATGCAAAAACTAGTTTTTCTGGCTTCTAATGGTTTCGAAACAAACCGAAGCTACCAACGTCCATCATCAAGTATGATAATTCAAGTCGCTAGATTAACATTCCAGGGTGTATGAAAACCGAGATAATAAAATCTCGAGCCCCATACTAAACTTCGTCATACGCATGACCCCCGTGCAGATCATATCTGCATTGCCCTTTCGTCTGCGAAATTTCATCTTTCTTTTTAACTACGATGGAATTCAATGAACTGTTAGCACTTCGTTGATCAATCAGGATCGCGGATTGCCAGAACATTGAAACTCCACCATGCTGTTATCAAGATCAGAAATATGCAAATTCCAGGGAAGCAACAAGAATATCGGGTAACAGATTTCATCTGCTACCCGCACAAATAATTTTCAGTAATAGAACTCATCTACTACCTAATTATATTGTGCAACACCCATACATCACTATGTATTCTAGATCGCAACCTGCATCTACGCATAGCATGGCTCTTGATGCCACTGTAGGGTAACACAGCAGAAAACAAAAATTTTCCGACCTACGCGCCAGCCCAGGACCACTATGGAGACTGCATACAAGGTTTGATCATTTTCGTTACCGACTCGTAGCGCAGCGGAAGTAGAGTCGATGACGATCGGTGGTGCAGATCCCCGCAGCTAGGATTTACAACCTCCCAACCGCGAGGATGTATACCCTCGTCTTCCCTTCGGACAGCCCTCCGGGAGGCGGTCGAACAGTCCCCCGGACGGTGTCGCGGACAGCCCTTCGGGAGGACCTTCGAAACTCGAACGGTCACTCGGACAGCCCTAAGATCGAAACTACGACCTCTCTACAGAGTTGCACACATACGGTGTCATCTATCCGGCAGGGCTTCGCCGTCCAAAACTAGTTCCCACCGGAACCCAGACAACCTTTCGGCTCTACGAAACTCTTTTCGTGGGAGGGAGAGAGAAGCCAGATCATTGCATGGCACTTGTATGTGAGAAGGGATGAAGTTTGTGGGCAGCCCACTCTCCTCTATTTATAGGAAAGCCAAGGGGTAAAGTTGGCATTCACAAATACCAAAAGTACCCCCACTTTATGTCATTTACATAAAGAATAAAGCAAAAAGGAGTGCCATGTGGAGCTCCACCCTCCATGGCCGGCCACCCCATGGGGGGCCCCCCCAAGGGGGCTTCCTTAGTGCCCAAGGCTTCTAGAAGCCTTTTGGGAAATTTCACAAAAGGTGCTTTCCATAAAAAAATCCCAAAAAGCACTTCCACTATTCATGACGACATTTTTCAGCGTCCATTCGAACTGAAAATATTTATGTGGGCTTAGAACATTTCCAGTACCCACTAAAATAATTTTCAACACGTTCTGGAACAATTCCAGTTTAGTGATTTCATCTGCGAAAAGCATCTGAAGCGGTTTCGGCAGCTCCGGAACATTTCCGGTTTTCATCTCCGAAAATTCCAGAAAGTTTCCAGAATGATTCTGGCACCCTCCAAGAATTATCAGGCATGTCCCGAAACCAATTTGACTTTATGGTATCTTCTGAAACAACTTTTCAGTATCACCGGAACTCATCCGGTGACCTCTCTCGTCGGAACTTTTCCGCTGTCTCCGGAAAACTTTTTCCGAAAACTTTCTCTCAGACTCCCTGTCTAGTATTCAGCAGATAGATGACCCTTAAGCGTGTGACCCTATAGGTTCGGTGAAGTATAGACATGACCCGGAACGCCTTCCGATCAATGATCAACATCGGAGCCGTGGACACCCATATTGACCCCTATACCCACACGAATGAATATTCGAGTGAACCTCCAGTTGTTGTGTGCTATTCCTGTTGCTTCGCGATATGTTACAAATACCCGAGGTGAGACATGTTGGCATTCCTGTGGATCAACAACTTGTCCTCTATGCTAGTTACCTCGTTACCGGTATTGTTCTCTTTTCTCGTTACCGTGTTCCGGCATCCCCGTGATCAAATCACAAAGTGTCTGGCCAGACGATGATGGATACCGTAACACCGAGAGGGCCCAGAGATATCTCTCCATCGTCGGAGGAGCAAATCCCCATCTTGAGCTATCAAGTTACTTAACATACTTTCCCATGAACCCGTAAGCCGCCGTAATAGCCATCCAGTTACGGATGACGTTTAACAAACCCCAAAGTTCATGAATCAAGCATGAAGAAACTTGATACTCTCATGGTCTGAGGAATCATGCAAACGTTAACCATCTCTGTGTTATTAACCATTAACTTGTGACGAATGAATCTCATAGCATAACATCAATCGGGTCGATTCAACACAAATGTTCTTATAACATTGTGCCCTCAAAGTTGCTGGCATAGACATGCCCATGATCAGCAAAACAGAACCATCATGCAACACTTGAGCCAGTCATAGAGGCTTGACTAGGAATACATTTTATCGTTTATTATCCCACACGTGCATATGAGTCTTCCTCCAAGCCTCGTTTTATTTGCAGACTCGAGAACCATAGCAGTTATAGCATGGAACATAAACCTAATTATGAACAGGGAGATAATCAATAACATTTATTATTGCCTCTAGGGCATATCTCCTACAGCATCGCCATCCTCTTTGTCTCCAGCACATCCCGGCGAGCCTTCCCCGTTGACCTGGCTCGCATCCTTCTGCTACATTTCTGAAGAATCCTTACCACAGGCGATCAGTTCGTCTACGCTCTGCTAGAGCTGTATTATCGATGCTCTCATCTGAATACGAGCTGCTGCAATCACTGTTGGAATTTGAATCAAAACCACTGCTGCTGCAATCACATGTGGAGTTTGAATTGGAATCACTTCTGCTTGAGATAGGGCTGTTGATGATGATTGCATCTTCATTAAGATTCTTCACCTTGCCGCATATGTCCATGTACTCGTCCTCCTTTTCCACGAGCTCCGGTGCCGTCGTGATAGCCAAAAGGAAGACATCGCCGACTAGTTCAACATCTCCCCCCTCCTTTTCTGTCATCCCCATTGGCAAGTTGCAGCGACCATGGGCAAGGGCTCGCAGTGGTGGACAACTTTGAGTGTGGAAGTGGCAACGGCGACGACGACGACAAACAAGGGCCAACAGTGGAATCTTTCAGGTATGGCGCTACAGGCTGCGGCGGTGGTACCACCGTCACTGCAAGGGCCTCATATATCCAGGACTGGCTTTGGGGAGACGACGATGGAGTTGGCTCACCGAACGATTTTATTTTCATAAAAAATACTATTAATCATTTTCCCAAAACGAGAAATTACAGGTGTAGGCGATACCAGGTTTGGTAATCCATGGATTGGTAACGGTATCCAAACAGGGTTTATGTTAAATCCGATGAGCGATCGGCTTTTCTTAAACAGCATCTCTGAAAACAAGGTATCCAAAAAATACGCAGTCATGTAGGTTTAATAAAGTTTTCCATTTTACGGATGATCTATAAATGAAAACATAATTTATAGCCTATAACTAATTAAGTGAAGGAAGCTAAGCACCTATGCATTGGGGAATTTATTTGCCAAGCCATTTCATGCACTTAGCACCTTATCTAAACAACTTTGCCTTGGAAGAGGCCTAATTTACAAACCCTTGACATTTTTTGGAACCATTCAACTTAGTTACTTGATCTCATTGCCCAAGATGTTAATACCAATGAAAGAGCAGTAGTTCCGTACCCATTTCGTCCTTCTTAAATGTGTGTAAGCAACCAGCAGGCCTTGGCTATGTTAGTACTTTTTTTCCCTCAAAGGGATGACTGAGCTTGGATGTTGGCACATTTGGCTAGGAGTACTAGGATTCTCCATGTGGACGAGATGGCTTTAGATTGTTAGCACGTTATCTACTCTTGTGGCGATGATATTATCCCGTATGATGATCAAGCTATGTTCCCACTAAAAGGTTGAAAAGAAGATCTATGTGTGTGTGTGTGTGTGTGTGGGGGGGGGGGGGGGGGGGGGGGGGGGGGGTAAAGTACAAGAGTTATAGGAATTTTTTCAGTTACCTTCTTGTGCCCTTGATGTATGCCAAACATACAACCAGGCCCAGACCGAAATGAACCATTCTCTCACACCTGCGAAATTATGAATCCTACTATTAATTTCCAAAATTCTTGCAGAATTTAGCTACGTATACTCTACATCAAGAAAAGAAGAGGAAGAGAAGAGGAATGGTGCAGCCATGCTCTGGTCCTCTGGTTTGTATATAAGGACTTGAATTGAAAAGCAAGCTTGTAGTTAGAGTGTTACTTTTGGATTGTTGCTTTCTCCCTGATGGATTCTGACCCAAATTTAAACTTGAGCCTTGCTTCGGTAGACCCCCCCCCCCCCAACAAAACGTAGAAGGGCAGAATGGTCATACGGAAGAAGGGTATGCCCACCTCGTATTGTACAGTTCTGCCTGGCGTACGTAGACCGCGCGCATGCACAAAAAAAAAACTGCCAGTTGCACGATCTACCCGCCCGCCCCATTTGCTCGCCCGGCGATCACGGTAGATCGAGGTGTCCGATCGCCGCCGCCGCGGATCGCCGCCGTCCGACCCCGTCCGAAGCCGCCGTCGCCGTCCCAACGGCGTCCGTCGCAGCCGTCGCCGTCCCAACGGCGTGCGTCGCCGCATCTCACCGTCGTCGCCCACCGCCGCGGACGTGAAGGGCCCGACGTCCCACGCCACCTCCGCACCACTCCCCCCCCCCCCCCCCGCCCCCCCCCCTGCCGCGGATCCTGCCAAACATCCGGCCGGTGGCTCGTCGTGCCCGTCGCCGCCTGCTAGATTCAAGGCGGGGACAGCTGCCGTCGTCGAACGCCGGCGACGTCTACATCGCGGGGCAAGGTTTGCCATCTAAACCTAGCAGGCATGATGGATAGAGGTTAGGGCTAGTTCAGTGGCGAATCTAGGACGTAAATGGAGGGTAGGCTTAATTTCAAGAACGCTAAATTTTTGTCATGACGACATCACACAATGTGCACACACCACTGGGCAACCTCAACTAGTTGTTTCACACAACACTAAAAAGTGTTGTTTGAACCATTGCATTAAGAAACAAATTCATGGTTTACAAGTTTATAAGTAGAAGTAGCTGCTGGGTTCATGGATTACACGTCTTTCTCTTCTTTTGCAAACCAACAAGAGTTTTTGTCCTTGTTGTAATCAACACTTCAAATGTTTTGCAGTTCTGTGAGTTAGGCGTGTTGACATGGACGAAGAAACGGCAGTCGGGAGGGATGAGAATGATACTGATAAGGTGACTAAGACTGATAACGATAATTTTAACGAAGATGATGACAACAGCGACAACGATTCCGTCTCGTCATATGATATCTTACCTCCGGAGGATTTTGATAATAATGAACATGGCGCAAATAGTGAAAACGTAAGTGGCATATATTTTGATTTTATTTTTGAATTTGCAAAGTATGGCATGGCTAACTATTTATCTTTGTGTACAAATTTGCAGGAAGATGTGGATGTTGACAATGTGCAACATAGTTGGCAGGAATCATTCGCAGATAACTTGAGCCAGGTTAGTTGATAGATGTTGTACATCGATCAATAGCATGAATTAAATGATAGTAGTTGACATATATATTTTCAAATGAATGTTGTAGGAGGAGTCAGATGGTCCTAGCGGTGATCACGATGAGGGAGAGATCAACATTGAGGAGGCTCGAAGGCAGCAGAAGATGCTGGAGACACATTGGAAGGTCATGGCTATGACCTTTCGGTCGCAAGGGGATGCATACATATTCTACAACAATCATGCCAAAGAGCACGGGTTTAGCATCAGGAAACAGAAGGTGAAACGAGGTGCTTCAGGAATGATACGGTACCGGCGGTTTCTTTGCTCCAGGGCAGGGAGAAGGCAGAGCAAGTTCATAACCATGGAGGGCCGCAAGCGCTGGCTTAGACCGGAGACTCGTTGCGACTGCAGTGCACATATGGTGGTGAAGCTGGACAGAGAACGTGGCGTTTGGTTCGTCACATCATTCGTGGATGATCACAACCACGCGATGGCTCGGCCCAACGAGGTTTGTTTTTTGTGGTCACACAGACGGATTGGAGATGGCAAGAGGGCCTTGATA
Organism: Thinopyrum elongatum; assembly: GCA_011799875.1. Taxonomy (NCBI): domain Eukaryota; kingdom Viridiplantae; phylum Streptophyta; class Magnoliopsida; order Poales; family Poaceae; genus Thinopyrum; species Thinopyrum elongatum. The sequence continues at coordinate 1,957,107 of CM022299.1, forward strand.
TTGGCGATGGAAGCGGCCGGGATAAGAAAGCATATAATAATGGACAACTTCATCAGCAGATACGGTTCGTACGATAAGTGCGGGCTTATCAGGAGGGACATTTACAATCTTTGTTGCAGAGAAAAAATGAAGCTCATTGCAAAGGGTGATGCAGAGACGGCAGTTGGCATTATGAGGAGCAGGAAGGAGAAGGACCCTGAGTTTTTTTTGAGTATGTGCTTGACAAGGAAGGGCGACTGAAGAGTATGTTCTGGTGCGATGCACAGTCGTGGAGGGACTATCAGGACTACGGAGATGTGGTCGTGTTTGATAGCACGTATAAGATGAACAGATATGGTATGCCGTTCGTCCCCTTTGTCGGAGTTAACAACCACCGTTGCACCACAGTGTTTGGTTGTGCCATCATTGCTGACGAGACGGAAGGGACATACGCGTGGCTGATGCAGACATTTATGAAGGCAAATTGTCAGGTGAAGCCAAAGTCAATAATCACAGACGGTGACGCTGCAATGATCCGGACTATTCGGACTGTCCTTTCAGATGTTTTCCATCGTCTTTGCTCCTGGCATATCGAGAAAAATATGCAGAGGCACCTGCATTACAAGTCACTGGATGAGTTCAGATCGCTCTTGTACTATGCCACCTCTCAAGCGAACTTTGAGCAGAGATGGACCGCTTTCTATGATAAGTGGAAGACGGATAGAACTGAAGAGTGGCTTGACATGATGTACAGGAAGAGGAGACTTTGGGCAGCTTCATATCTTTCCGATGGTTTTTTTCTTGGTATGCGAAGTAACCAGAGGAGTGAAAGCCTCAACTCCTGCCTTCACCTTCACCTGGACTACGATATGACAATTGTTGGTTTGGTGGTGCGCTATGAGAACTGTATAGTTCGCCTGCGTGAGAATGAGGCGTACGATGACTGCGAGGCACACCAGAAGGAACCACCGTTGGTTACTGAATATAAGGCCCTTGAGGAGCATGCCGCCAAAGTATTCACACCTGCTAATTTCTACATCCTGCAAGATGATTTGCATAAGATGGGTCAGCTGGAGATATTTGAGAAGCTCGTGGGAATTGGGCGTCAGACATTCATGGTGACATGGAAGGATAACCACAAGTTCAGGTACAATGTTGTTTATGAACCAGGTAACTCAGAAGAAACTATTACATGCAGTTGTCTTAGGATGGTTCGGAAAGGGCTGCCATGCAAACACATTATGTTTGTTCTCCATCATCTGAACTTAACTGAAATACCAAAGTGTTGTGTTCTGCATCGGTTGTCCAAACATGCGAGAGATGGGTTGCCTGTGCAGCGGAAGAGTGATATGTTTGGATGGGGTTGGTCAGGGCCATTGGAGAGAGAACGGTATAGTGCAATAACCATTAAAACCGCAGAAGCTGCTCATGTTGCAGCAAATGATATCTTCTTGTTCGACGAGTTGATGAAGTGTCTGGACAACATAATAGCGCAGAAAAAGATTTCAGAGGAGGAACTTATAGGAAGTAGAAGGTATGCTATGCTTAAAAAGGAGGCAAGTCAGGCGCAACAAGTTGAGCCTGGTATTGGTGATCCTCAGAAAGTTTCGACGAAGGGTGCACCTAAGAAGGGGCGGTCAAAGGGGGGCCCCGACGTTACAAAGAATGGTAGGCCAAAAGATTTTACAGAGAAGAAAAGTGGTCCTTTGTGCAGTCTGTGTAGTCTCCCAGGTCATAACAAGGCTACATGTAGTCTGAACGAGAAGTGAGTTGCTACCTTCTTATTTTTGTTATGTTCCCAATTTGATTTCACCGACTTTATTTTCTCACCCATTTTTTTATATTTTGTTCAGGAATCGGGCGTAGAGAAGCTGCTTGGTTTGTTGGAAGAATAAAAGTGGTCACACGAGTCATGTCTGAATAAACTATGCTGTTTTTTATTCGTACGTGTGTGCAAGAAAACTTGATAAGTGATTTGTACTGTTATGTGATGATTTGTACTGTTTCTATCTGCAGTTTCGAAATTCTGTTTATTTTGTTTGATGATGACTTGTATGCCTTTGTACTGTGATGAAATGCGGCCGGCCGCGGCTATTTTGTACTGTTTTATATGCCTTTGTATTGTGCTGAAATGCGGTCGGCCACTGCTTTCTATCCAAAAAGCAAGTTAGAAAAAAAAATTGCCCAACCACCGCTGCTGGGCCCATACTAGCGGGCAGAACCTACCCAAATCGAGCCTTAAGGCGACTCGGGCGGCTGATTGAGCCCACTAATGGGCACGAGACGGGGTTCAACGGGGCTGCGGGTGGTAATAACAGAGGAGGTCGGTGGAGGGGGCGGAGGCAGGTATTTAAGCCGCTCCTCACGCGCCCCCGCTTCCGAGGTGGGACTAAACACTGAGGTGTGCGTCGCGCGGGCGAGGGGACTGGGCGTGGGCCGGGGGAGGGGTCGAGTGGCGGCCTGCCTCCATTGGGCCGAACTGGGCCGGCGGGTGACAACGCAGAATAGGCCCGTGATCCATGCGGCGACCGCGTGCAGTGCGGGGCGCGATGGGGGCGCCATCTTTAGTCCCACGTCGGAAGCCGGGGGGCGCGAGGAGCGACTTAAATAGCTGCCTCCGCCCCCTCCACCGAACTCCTCTGTTAGTATTACCCGCAGCCCCGTTAGACCCCGTTTCTGGGCCCATTAGTGGGCTCAATCAGCCGCCCGAGTCGCCTTCGGGCTTGATTTGGGTAGGTTCTGTATGCTACTATGGGTCCAACGCCGGTGGTTGGGCATTTTTTTTTCTAACTTTTATAACTTAATTTTTTGACAGAAAGCAGCCGCCGTCCGCATCTCACCATAGTACAAAATACAAAACAGTATGAAATAGCAGCGCCAGGCCGGCCACGGCGGCGTAATCATCACAGTATATAACAAGTTGAAAAATCATCACCCACAATGATGCAAATAAGAGTGACACCCAATACCTTGCTTCGGTAGACCCCCCCCCCCCCCCCCCGCGCTGATTTCTGTCAATAAGAGTGACACACAATTTTTGACAGAAAGCAGCGGCCGGCCACGGCGGCCAAATAATTTTTTGACAGAAAACAGCGGCCGGCCATGGCGGCCAAATCTCACAGTACCTACAGCATCAAAACTGCGAATATAAAAATCATCACCCACAATGATGAAAATAAGAGTGACATTGGAGAATATATATTGTAGCAAATACCGACCACGGCACATTTATTTAGTTCTGAAAGATGCAAAACCATGCCGCATTACAATAAAGAGATGTCCTAATATGAAAATTGTATCAACTAGCGACAACGGCACGTTTATTTAGTGGAGATAATAGCCAACACCCCATCCTCCGACTCATTTCTTCTCCATGATCTTGAGGATCTTCTCTTTCACTACTTCCATCGTGTTGCATTCTGAAAAAAGTATTTCAGCTAGAATGCGTCCCCTTGAAGCACATTTATTTTGTTCCGAAAGATGCAAAACCATGCCGCATTACAATAAAGAGATGTCCTAATATGAAAATTGTATCAACTAGCGACAACGGCACGTTTATTTAGTGGAGATAATAGCCAACACCCCATCCTCCGACTCATTTCTTCTCCATGATCTTGAGGATCTTCTCTTTCACTACTTCCATCGTGTTGCATTCTGAAAAAAGTATTTCAGCTAGAATGCGTCCCCTTGAAGCATTAACCTCAGCTTGATCAAAGTCAAATATCCAATCATCTCCATTCCAGTTTTGAATGCATTTCACCACAAAAAGACCACAAGAGACTCTGCAAGAAACCGCGAGTCAGGCTTTGTTGGATCAGAGAAGTGCATACAAATTCAACATTTGAACATACCCACCGGCTTGTAGCGGCATTTTATACTCCCTTATTGGCCAGGAAGATATGTCAGGATGTTCCGTATGTACAAGGGAGTTCACCTCCGTCGTATCTTTAGCTATTTCTGCCCTCTGAAATAAAAATGTGAAATTCATATGAAGTACGTTTCGAATAACTATATCTTGTTTTATGTAATGTTGTAATCTTACCAGCTTAGTAATCTTTGCAAGAACTCCGTTGCTGCATTTACCAGTAGAATTTAAAACTTGAAACACTTTTTTCTTGTTGTGCATGAGAACTGTTATCCAATGGTTTTCTTCCACATGAAAAGGAAAGTATGCCTACAACAAAGTATATTCATGTTGGTGTACACACACATAGTTATGTAGTACGATGGATCATACTAAACAGAAGTACCTTATCTTTGATGAAATACTCTTCAGTAACTCTAGACACCATTTTACTTTGGTTTCTGAAATGTTCCATAAAATGCTTCTTAGAGTTCTTAACCTTTCCATCAGCACGAAGAATTAGCCAGTGGGACACCCAAGATGATAATATATGATGGTCAGCACGAGGATTATGGGTCTGCATATGGTTGCAATAACTATTGATGACCTGAAAATAACATAACAGCAATACGCCTATTAGACAATTTATATAAATGACATGGAAAACTTAATAAATTAATGCTAATACTTACACCGCCATGCAACCACTTTTTGAAAATGATGGCTTCAAGCATATCAGGTGTACATGTTTCCCCACCAATTCCCTTCATGTGCACGACAGTTTTCCTACAAAGCTTCGCCGAGCCTGCTAGTGTCTGGATATAAACCGCCGCGGCCTCTATGTGTTCCTCATTAATGTAATCAGTACTAACCATAGCGGCTCTTATACCAAACAGATCTAAAATAGTAACAAACATTGAGTTAATAAAGTGCGCATGAAAGGATAGAAATATCTTACAATAATAAATTACATAGCACTTACTTTTCTTTGGACGTTTACGTCCACCGTTCTGCTCGTAAGGTGAACGACAGTATTTTGACTGTTTCCTCTTGCGTTTCCCATCATTCTCCTTAGTGTCACTTTCTTTCGCATTTTTAATACGGGTGTCCAGACTATCCATACTAATCTCCTCAGATTTATCGGCGCTAGACCCGTCTGACATTGTATTTATATTCTTGGGGGTTGCAGTAATAGCTGGAAAGTCATTTGTGTCTACCGTTGCTAGAGATGGGTCGGTTGAATTACCATTCTCCTCAATGACGAAGGGGTCGCCTTCATCTCCTGTACCGGGTGTGTTGTGATGCACACCTTTCTCACGCGCCAACTTCTTCCCGTTCGCAGTGGTGAAGGATGCCTCCATCATGTTGTCCATGTCTTCTTTTGCAGGAGTTGATTTGACATCTGTCCAATATTTTGATGGACCATACTTCCCCACCCAATCTTCACTATGCTCCACAAACTCAACGTCATCACGAAACCCCCTGTTTGGCTTGAAGAGAAGACCTTTCTTCTCCAGCTTCTCCACTACTATCTGCAATGACACATCGAAAGCATTAACTCCATGCAAACATTATGAATAATCCCATGTAAATTTAAGTACACATCACTCATTACCTCAGCACATTTTTCAGGGAGAAGTCTAATATCTTTTTGCATATCTTTGATGCATTTCATCACTTGATCTAATGTACTGTCCTTGCTTGACGAAGCCTCGTCTCTATTATCTTTTCTTTTTTGGGCACGACCTGTTGGATCTTCTGGCTCAAATTCTTCCTCCGCCTTTCTTCCTTGTTGAGCAATTAATGTCTGTCTGTACTTCTCACTTATCACGCCATCAATCTGTGACACATTAAATCAATTTAAATTGCTCAACATATATATAGTAACATAAGTGCATGCAGTACGAACAATTAAAACTTACCGTCCCATTACCACGGCCGTATGATGTGTCGTACGCGTCACGCTTCTTAGCCTCATCTTCTGACCAATTAAGCATCAACGGATATTCATGAGCCAGTGGATCAAATGCCTCTTCATCCAGTGGCTGCACTTTCTCCCAAAACAAGTACTGCATGAACATGAAGTATATTAGCAAACTTTTTTTCACAAACTATAGTTCGAAAGAAACAAATATAATGTAAGATTTACCTGTATGAGGGCAAGGTTTCCGACCGGCCAAGTAAATTTTGTAAGATCTGATAAGGTCTTTGTGATGCCTTCAACGCAAACGCGTAAAGTAAACGCGTTCCAATTAAATGCTTTGATGGCCTCCACATCCTCCACTAACTTGTAATAAGCATTAGGAACTTCTTTCGTGGACTGCGGTGCAAGAACCGTGCCTAGAAGAACCAGAACAATTCTACGGAGAAAATCATCATCGTACGTGCCACTGGCAACGATGTTCTCAATCAGCTCGTCTATCATCATTTCACCCGTACTGGAATCTAGAAAACGACTAGGCACGTTCACCTTCGCCTTTAACCCCCCTTTACCTAGCGCTTTCATGGCATCTTTGCCCTTGTTTTGTAGCCCGAAAATGTCAAACACTTCTTCAGTGCGCAATGATATCGCACCGTTTTTTGATGGCATGATGAACCTTTTTCTGTCCAACGCATATGATTTAACAATGAACTTCAGCAAACACTTTCGCATGAGCACACTAGGAATCATCAACATTTTTTCAAGTCTAGTGCTTGCAAAACGCTTTTTCTGCCTAGAGTTTAGTTTGCTGACCAACAGACACCACTTCTCAACCGAACAATAAATCTCTCCGTACTCTTCCATCACTAGGAATAGGAGCAAAAACAATATTAGCTACTTTCTATGGGTACATGATAAACATGATGAATGCACAGTACCTCGTGCCATGGGATCGGGGCCGGCCCTGGGGGACGACGGCGCGGTGGCGTCGGTGGCAGATGGCGTCGGTCGCTAACTGTAAATAAAATTCATAGATATATAAGCTCATTCACATTAGACATAATCAAATTAGACATTCCAAGGTGCAACTTATTGTGTTTGCTGATATGTGCTCATCAGTCCTAAATGAAAATCCCAAACTAGATGAACTGCCAAAAAATTAGAGTATTCTGAAAGTATTTTCTAAGTAGACAGTGTACTGACCTAGGGACAAAAAATTCAAATATCAAGGTTATGCTTATATTTTAAGGCCCTGTTTGATAGCACAGTATTTTCTAAGTATTCTAAAAATACTACTGTTTTTTTAGATACCATAGTTTTATTTACAGTGACATGTTTGGCTAGCACTAAATAATGTGTTATTAAAACTATAGTATTCTCACTCTTACACCATCGCGTCCGCCGCCGCGGCCGTCTCTGTAGATTCTCCATCGGCTACGTTCAGTTTTTTCATGCTCCTGTTCTTATGCACGTGTATGGTAATGGGTACCTGGCTAGCTGCCGAGAATAACGGATCATAAATTGTAAAGAAGCCAGCTACCGTGTGTTTGCCCTGCTAATGGTAAGATATATATTAGCTAGCTCCATCTGCATGGCCGATTAGTTGAATGCACGGGCTAGTTAGGTGCGAGTGTTTGCAGCGCTAACAGCTAGCCATCTAAACTTACAGCACTGCGCCGATGGACGGTCGTCGGCGTCAGATCGCGTCGGGGGCGGCGTCGGGGGGCAGGGTCCGGGCGTCGGCTCGAACGTGGCGTCGGCATCTGGGGCGTCGGCGTGAGGTGGTGTCGGGGGCATCGGGGCATCGGCGTCTGGCGCGTCGGCTCAAAGGTGGCGTCGGGGCGTCGGCGTCTGGCGCGTCGGCTCGAAGGTGGCGTCGGGGGCGTCGGCGTGAGGTGGCGTTGTTGGCAGATGGCCTCGGGGCCGTATGGGGCGTCGGCATTACGTGGCGTCGGGGGCGACGTCAGCCGCAGATGGCGTCGGGCGCGGCGGGCGCAGATGGCTAGGGTTGGGCGGAGTGTAGTGGCGATTGTGGAGGCGGCGTGGACTGGCGATCGTGGAGGCGGCGTGGACTGGCGATCGTGGAGGCGGCGTCGACTTGGGCTTTGACCCCCGATGGACATGCATATATACGCTGGGCCCATCCATTAATTGCGTTCGTTTAAAAAAAACAATATCGAAAATACATGACTGATAAATGGGTTCCCACCTACGTTTTTTTTCACTCCGCCAAACGGCACAAAACATTTTCCACGCGTTGGCATCACCGTCGAAAGCACCCACGCCAATTTGCATATTTTTCCGACGCTCGATGCATTTCCTAGGATTTTCCCGGTGAAAAAGCCGTAAAACACTGGCCGGACGTGACGCAACGTTCGTTTTGTGTCCGTTTTTGTTCCAACCTTGCGTGGGGCCCTACGTCGGCCGTGCCCACATGTATGCACACTTTGGTGCAATTGCATGCATGCGATCACGTAGACCTAGTGCAACCAGCTCCGGTTCGTTCTGCCGGAGGGGGGTTCCCAACTATTTTTTTTTCACTCCGCCAAACGGCACCCAACTTTTTCCACGCTTTGGCATCACCGTCGACAGCACCCACGCCAATTTGCATATTTTTCCGACGCTCGATGCATTTCCTAGGATTTTCCCGGTGAAAAAGCCCTAAAACACTGGCCGGACGTGACGCAACGTTCGTTTTGTGTCCGTTTTCGTTCCAACCTTGCGTGGGGCCCTACGTCGGCCGTGCCCACATGTATGCACACTTTGGTGCAATTGCATGCAAGCGATTACGTAGACCTAGTGCAACCAGCTCCGGTTCGTTCTGCCGGACGGGGGTTCCCAACTACGTTTTTTTTTCAATCCTCCAAACGGCACGCAACTTTTTCCATGTGTTGGCATCACCGTCGACAGCACCCACGCCAATTTTCATATTTTTCCGACGCTCGATGCATTTCCTAGGATTTTCCCGGTGAAATAGCCGTAAAACATTGGTCGGACGTGACGCAACGTTCGTTTTGTGTCCGTTTTCATTCCAACCTTGCGTGGGGCCCTACATCGGCCGTGCCCACATGTATGCACACTTTGGTGCAATTGCATGCATGCGATCATGTAGACCTAGTGCAACGAGCTCCGGTTCGTTCTGCCGGAGGGGGGTTCCCACCTAAATTTTTTTTCACACCGCCAAACGGCACGCAACTTTTTCCACGCGTTGGCATCACCGTCGACAGCACCCATGCCAATTTGCATATTTTTCCGACGCTTGATGCATTTCCTAGGATTTTCCCGGTGAAAAATCCCCTAAAACACTAGCCGGACGTGACGCAACGTTCGTTTTGTGTCCGTTTTTGTTCCAACCTTGCGTGGGGCCCTACGTCGGCCGTGCCCACATGTATGCACACTTCGGTGCAATTGCATGCATGCGATCACGTAGACCTAGTGCAACCAGCTCCGGTTCGTTCTGCCGGAGGGGGGTTCCCAACTACGTTTTTTTTCACTTCGCCAAACGGCACGCAACTTTTTCCATGCGTTGGCATCACCGTCGACAGCACCCACGCCAATTTGCTTTTTTTCGATGTCGATGCATTTCCTAGGATTTTCCCGGTGAAAAGCCCTAACACTAAACACTCGCCGGACGTGACGCAACGTTCGTTTTGTGTCCGTTTTCGTTCCAACCTTGCGTGGGGCCCTACGTCGGCTGTGCCCACATGTATGCACACTTTGGTGCAATTGCATGCATGCGATCATGTAGACCTAGTGCAACCAGCTCCGGTTCGTTCTGCCGGAGGGGGGTTCCCACCTACGTTTTTTTTTCACTCCGCCAAACGGCCCGCAACTTTTTCCACGTGGTGCCATCACCGTCGACAGCACCCACGCCAATTTTCATATTTTTCCGACGCTCGATGCATTTCTTAGGATTTTCTCGGTGAAAAAGCCCTAAAACACTGGCCGGACGTGACGCAACGTGTGTTCGGTGTCCGATTTCGTTCATATCTTGCGTGCGGACCTACATTGGGCATGCACACACCCTCGCAAAAAATGGTTTCATTTCATGCATGCGATCACGCACCCCTAGTGCAACCAGCACCGTTCCGGTGTGCCGGTCGGGCTACTCTCAAAGATGTTTTTTTTTCACCTCGACCAAATGACCCCCAACTTTTTCCACGTACTCCAGGCACCATCGGGAGCACGCACGACAATTTTCGTTATTTTTTGACATCCGATGCATTTTCTATGGTTTTTCGGGCGAAAAAGCCCTAAAACACTGCCCGGACGTGACGCGACGCGCGTTCGGTGTCCGATTTCATTCATATCTTGCGTGGGGGCCTACATTGGGAATTCACACACCCTCGCAAAAAATGGTTTCATTTCATGCATGCGATCACGCACCCCTAGTGCAACCAGCACCGTTCCGGTGTGCCGGTCGGGCTACTCTCAAAGACGTATTTTTTTTCACCTCGACCGAACGACCCCCAACTTTTTTCACGTACTCCAGGCACCATCGGGAGAACGCACGACAATTTTCGTTGTTTTTTGTCCAATGCATTTTCTATGGTTTTTCGGGCGAAAAAGCCCTAAAACACTGCCCGGACGTGACGCGACGTGCGTTCGGTATTTCATGTGTTTCTTTCACGTTTTTAGCAAGTGAATCGGATAATCCCTTACTTTTTTCCAGACATTCGGGTCTACTGATATGGCTAATCTCGCACAAAGTTTTCCATTTGCTCGATGAAATTTAACGTACGTCATTCCGCTATAACGGAACGGTCCGTTTGGATAGACATTTATTTTTTCTACATCCGTTCAAGGATTTTTTTCCTTTATCACATATTAAAATTCGTAAAAAAATAAAAGCACACATGTCTTTTTGATTCAAACATTTCAAATTCCATTCATATTTTTAGGATATTTTACATAAACTTGAACGGAATTTAAAATTAAACATAAAAAGCAACCTAAACAAACTACTCCTACATGGAAAGGTCGATGACCTCCACCATGCCACCGTCGCCTCCGTCATCATCGTCGCTACCGTCGCCATCGTCGTCGCTCTGCTCCGCCGCGACCGCCGCCTCAACAGCCGCCAAGGCCGCCGCCTGCTCCTCGGCCTCCCGCGCCGCCGCCGCGGCGGCTTCTTCCGCTGACCGTGCCAGGGCCGCGAGCAGCCCGGGCATGTCCTCCGGGTCGCCGTCCTGTTGGAGCGCCGCCTGCTCCGGCGGGATCACGGCCTCGGCCGGGGCTGGTGGGGCGGGGGCAGGAGGCGGGGCGCGCCCGCGCCCGCGCGGGCGGGAGGGCCCGGCTTCGCCGGTGATGTCGCCGACGGGGAGCCCACGGGCGGCGCGCTTGAAGGCGCCGATCACGTCGTTGAAGCTCTTGCCCCTCCAAAATCGACGGCGGTTCCTCCGGTTGAACCGCCCACTGGGGTGCGCGCTCAGCTCGGCGTTCGTCGCCGGCGGGCCCTACGTGGGGTAGCCATCGGCGGAGATCCTCCACGGCCGCGGCACCTTCGCCGCCGGCGGCACGAGCAAGCCGAACCGGAAGAGATCCTCCGTCTGCCCTAGTGTCAGGCTCGAAGGCCAGACACCGCCCGGTGCCGCGCCGTCGCTGTCCGAGTCGCTCGACGCCATTTTGCAGGCCGGTGGAGAGGACGCCGCGGTGGGGGGCGAGAGAGGGGAGAGGTGGACGGGCGGTGTGGGCGGGTGCGGGGGCGGGACATTGATTACGGCAGGTGAGAGGCGCGGCAGGCGGTGGCGTGCAGCAGGCCTTGGCGTGCGGCAGACGGGGAGCCGGCAGGCGGCGGCGTGCGGCAGGCAAAGACCCGGCAGGCAGTGGCGTGCGGCAGGCGCGGTCGGGGGCGACGGGACGGGGCGGCGCGCGGCAGCCGCATTGACTGCGCGGTTGCCGCGTTGATCGCGGGCGGGCGGGGCGGCCACGTTTGCATGCGCGTGCGGGACGGTTGATTTTTTTTTTCTGGCGGGCGGCCGAGACCTGTATTCGTATACGTACACACGCCGGCAAATTTTTTTGTTTGCGGGCGGGCGGGCGGACTCTTTTTCAAAAAATGCCCATCGTGCCCTCTGTTATGAAGAGGTATTGGGCAATCTCGGCCGTCCTTGTGTTAGAGGGGATCTACCGAAGCATACGTGTTTAAACTTTCACGTGTTACGATGTGATTGATGTTCAAAGGAGATGTAACATGGGCATTTATTTACTATAATGACGATCACACGTGTTCCTTTAGTACAGAGACCCGCAAAAAAAAAACTATGCCCGAGGAGAGTAGTACGAAACCACAATGTATAGTAGCGGCTGCCGGAGCATTATACCTGTAGGTTGTGGAGTCGTGGAGAGAAAGACCACAGCTCTTTGACACAGTAACCAGCACTGATGGACGATCTTGGTGGCAATCGATCACACCAACTTCACAGTATGACATGAGCCCCTTGATTTCATGGATACATATCTTTCTTCCCATATCCCAGATCTGATTGATATTAGAAACACGCAGCATATCTTATAAGTATCTTTTTTTTGTTGAATTAAGAAGATGAAATAGAAGTCATACGCGTGCCGTCCCATTTGTTGATCCCGAAGACCATCCCGATCCTGTAACCATGTAGTGCTGCTGATCACCACCCGTGGGATAGTAATCAACAGACCACTGTTCCTCTTTGCATTTGAGGCTGGTGAAATGAGTGGGAGAAGAAGTTCTCCAGATCTGTCAACGAGAAATAAATAGATTATACCAGACGGACAAACGATATTTATTTGTACGCACAAGTTCATGAGTAAAACAAAAGGAATAATAACTAACCTTCACTGTGCGGTCATCTGAAGCACTGGCAAAAGTGTTGGCGTCATGCGGATTAAACTTGACTTAATTCACCCCGAATGAGTGCCCAGTGAATGTCTGAATGCACTCCCACCTCTTCTCCCAGTTCCAAAGCTTGATCAGTTTGTCCTTAGATGCCGACAGCACAAATGGTTGAGTCGGGTGAACGGCGAACGATGTGACCCAATCGTCGTGAGCTTTGAATTTCTTGACTCTCTTCATTGTCATACAGTCATGCACGTGGATGTACCCGTCCGTATCACCCACCATGAACAATTGCTCCGTCAACTCCCATCCAACAGGAGTGGAGATGCGAACGATACGATCCAAGAGGAGTGGAGATGTGCTCCGGCCAACAATCCACCGTGACAAGTGCGATGCCATTCGCAGCAGCGCCTATTCAAAGGCTCACAACACAGTTATGTTGCTATGGCTTTCTCCTGGATCTTGGTTTGGTGGAGACGTTTTCTTCTCCTTTCCGACGGACGCTCCGGCGACGGCGGTGGCTGAAGATTGTGGTCGTTTTGTTGGTAGATGCAAGGATCATGAAGATTTTTGCTGTAAATTTTCTTTGCTTCTTGCAATTTCGCTGGGTGTGCTGTCTCTTTGGATTTCTCCTCAGATCTGTCATGTATACTGTAATCTGTTGATATTATTAATATAAACATGGCACTTCAAAAAAAAAAATCTTATTTGGCACCTTAAGCGCCATTTATACACATTTTTGTTACATGGCGCACACCCCTCCACAACAATTGGTCCAGCCATGTAGGTCTTTTATTTACCATTTTTTTTGGGAACCTTTCCTTGAGTTTCCGTCGGTTTTTCTGGGTGTTTTTTCATTTGGTTTTTCCGAGCACTGGTTTTGCGGTTGTCTCCGCTTTTTTTTATTTTTCCTTTTTATTTTCTTTATCTTTTATCTTTTTGTTTCTGTTTTTTGTTTTTCCTTTTTATCAAATTCATGAACTTTTACCAAATTTCGAGAATTTTCCAAATTCAGCAAACTATTTTTGAATTTTGTGAACTCTTTTTCAAATTCATGACTTTTTTTTTCATTTTTGCGAACTTGTTTCAACTTATGAACTTCTCCAAGTCTTGGACTTTTTCAAATTTGTGATTTTTTCAAATTCATAAAATGTTCTCAGTGTGAACATTTTTTTAAAAAATTTGATGATTTTATTTCAAAGTTTTGAACTTCTTTCCAATTTTGTGCGGCACCGCCCCCCTTGTATTTTTGTTCTGTTATTAAGATGACCGATCCTTTGGAAGACATGCTTGCATATAAGGAGAAGGCACTCGGTGAACGTGAGACACTGCCAAGTTACTTCCTTTCGCCGACTCCCTTTCCAGTAGCACCAGGTAAAATGTAAAGTTTGCCGAGTTATCTCCTCACTTTTGAGTTAAACTTTGCATCAAACTCAACAGATACATCAGTTTGCTGATCTCTAGATGAAATGAACTAGACGAAACACTTTGCGAGGCGAGGGTCGCTTTGTCGGTGGCACTCTTGGGAACTGGCCAGATACACTTTCCGAGGTGAGCGTCGCTTTGCCCAACCTTGGTCCCGAATTGCTCTGAGGTGAGCTTGATACATGGTGTGACTAATTTAATTTATGTTTATTTTATCTCAAAAAAATTTACACTTGCATAGTTATAAAGTACAACCGGGCAAAAGAAGGCCGACCATGTTGGCAGGCACTGGTAACCCTTGCCTATGAGCAACAACTCCAATGGTCTGTCGGACCACATCAATGGTGATCACGTTGAGTAGGTCGATCATCAAAGATCTCCGCCGCTGTCTATAAGGGGTGAGAATATTCTGATTTAGTGTGTCTCATCAAGATAGAAGAACAAGCTCTAGCTAGATTTGTTCTCGATTATTTCATTTTCTCGAAGCACAGAAATAGTTTGAGAATTACTAAATTTCTTAAATGGCTATTCCTTTGTTTAGTGATTAAGTGAAACTTTATGTCAAATGTGATTTTGATGGACACTTTTCTTGTCATCCTGGTTGTTGGCAAGGAAAAAACTTTTTTTTTAAGTTTTCTACATGAACAGGGGAGGGGGTCATCTCACTTTTAATGTAATGGAAATTATATTCATCACATGATGCAATTTAGTTTACCAAGCGGATGTGTTGGATCCACAGTAAATCAGAAAAGGGTGCCTATTATTCGATCACCATGTAGTCTCGTGCTCATTTGGTCTTCCTCGTATTCATGGGGCTGCTTCGAGCAGTGCTTACTTCTGTTAAACGACCAAGTGAACTATAGATTAGCAAATGATCACACAAAGCTTCTTGATAAGATGAGGAGCATATTATTGTGTTTTTATGTCAAGCAAATTACTTACTGCTATGTATTTTGAGGATAAAGCATTCCCTGTGCCATGACTTGAAAGTAAACAATTGTACATACGGATAGCACACCAAAAAGATTATAGTTATGCTATTGTGGAAAATAATCAAGCCGTGGGTGGTTCCGACATAGCTTGTGCTGGTTGAATTTTGGCATGTCCCAGTTGACACTCCTGTTTGCCTTATTGTTCAGTTAAAGCCTACTGCGTTTCTTGTAGTGTATTAACTCCTGAAATATTAACTCTATTATTTTTCAGTTCTTTATTTAGATTCATTGTTCTTGAATTTCTACGTGCCAGGGAAGTTGCCACTGTCGAGATGTCCTCTAAGAACATGTGCCGTGCCTCCACATCTACGTTGTCGCCTTTGTCTGGACCTTATGCTTGTGCAGATCTTCTGGATAGCCTGCTTCATGAAATTATTGCTCTCTTTAACTCATTCCATGACTTCCTTGCTTTCATTAGCACCTGTGGCTCTTGGCGTGCTGCAATCTCTACCTTTCCCTTGGTGTATACCTTCGGCTTCCCACCACTCCACTTCCAACCAGATGGTCCTTATGTTCGTCGATATTGCAGGCGTATAAAACCCATCCTTTTATCTAATTGCAAGTGGCAGCTCAGTTATCCTAGCAAGAAAAACTTATCCCTTGCGTGTTCGATGCCTCAAAATTAAATACTCCAGATACAATGCACTATTTGTGCTGCTCATATTGGTATCTTATCTTCTCCTACGAGGAGCAGTGCCTCCTTGTTGATGTGTACACTGGTACCAAAGGGAAGCCCCCCAAACTCCCATCCAACAACAAACTTGGGGACTTTTGTGGCATAGGCGTCCTTATGGCCCTTTTGATTTCACCCAACTCTCGCCTCCTCCTTTGCTGGACATCTTCCATGTTTGAGTAGCAGGTTGGAACAAACTACTGGTCAGAGCACCCTCTTGCTCTTAGTGATGAAAACATCCATCAGATTGTGGTCTTCAAAGATGATATCTTTGTCATAGATGATCTTATGAGACTCCATACTGTACACTTAACACCTCAGTTCAACATGCAAGAAGCAGCAATTATGCAGGACTACTTTCCTATTAACCCATGGTTTATGGTGTGTGGTGACATGCTTCTCATGGTTGACCTCTCTGCAAACCCTGACGAGCCGGAGGGCATATACATTAGCACCTTTAAGGTCTTTCGGCTTGAATTTGAAGTCGAGCCAGCTAAGTTTGTGAAGATGGAGAAGTTGGAAAATTATGCCATGTTTGTTAGCATTGATAAGAGGAAACCTACAGTTTCCTGCTTGAGCCCGAAAAGGCGAGGAGGAAAGAGTAACTGCATTTATGCTGCCAAGCTACTTGAAGATCATGACGAAGCTTGGATTGCGGCCGAGCTTGGTCAGCTAGTGCGAGAAAAAAAAACAGTTAACTATGTATTATATGGCCGCGTGTTCCCTCCCAACTGCAGTTTACTAAGCAGCCTCTGGGTATTCCCCAACTTAATTTATGGTTCTGGCTAGCAATCTTTGTCGCAGGGTTTTGTGGTCTTTTCTTGAACAAGACCTGAGTTTATGTTAGTGTGGCGCCCCCGACTCAATCGTACACTAATCATACACGCAAACGTGTACTATCAAGCACAGGGACTCACGGGAAGATATCACAACACAACTCTAACACAATTTAAACGGAGGTCCACAATATTACAGACCAGGGATCCGAAGATCCGAATACATAAGTCAGTCATACAAATATTATCTGAGTACAGACATAGTTAGATAAGTTTTTCCTTAAGAAGGCTAGCACAAACAGCGACACTAGATCGAAAGGCGTTGGCCTCCTGCCTGGGAGCCTCCGATCCTACTCCTGGTCAGCTGGCTCGATCCAGTAGTAAGTACCCTCTGGACCCTCCGGGTAGTAAGCTCCGGTGGTGGCATCTGGCTCCGGCACTCCATCGTCTGATGTATCATCAAGGTGGGGTATATGGGGAAAAGACAAATTAAAGCAACCGTGAGTACTCATCCGAAGTACTCTGCAAGCAAGGATCTATACTACATATGCAACATTATCAATGGAGAAAGGCTGTATAAGTGGACTGGGCTGCAGAAATGCCAGAATAGAGAGAAGGCCTAGTCCTATCGAAGACTAGCATCTTCAAACATCTTCACAAGGCCATCATCTCGCAGCAGTAGAAGAGAGTAGAATAGTATTTTATTTAGCAAACATGTTGAAGTACAGCTTAAAGATCCTTCCTCGACTCCCAAGCGAGAAAGCGATCCCGAAGCTTCAATTAAGTAACAACTATCCAGTTTAAGTAGTAGATCGGGATACACAAACTGAGCGTCCTTAACCGTAGGACCGGCTATCGATAGAAGATTCATCCCTGCAGGGGTGCACTACTGTTACCCAACATGCTCGATCAACTCTGGCTGGACACACTTGCTGGGTAATGCCCGTCCTCGAAAGATCAACACGAAGCAGCGCCCTACCTAGGCTCGACAGAGAGGTCAGCACGCCGGACTAACCTATGCACCCAGAAGTCTTGGGCCATCGCCCTGGGCACCGTGCGCGTTGCGAGACTGGCCGGGGTGCAGGCGCGACACTGAGCTCGTCAGTGAAGTATCCAGCCCAATCCCGACAATCAGCCCGCACGGTGAATCGTGACGTCAGACGAGCTTTCGGGAGAAACGTACTTCGCAGAGGGTCCCGTAACCATTATCCCGCGTGGTGGTAGTGCGTATAGGGCACGTCGACCCACTCAGATCACACACCCAAATCCGATAGGCTCAATTAGTATCACGCGGAGACAATCAGAGTCTCTGATGCTCCGCCACAATGTCACACTCGAGTGCCCTTCCGGCACACTCGACATCATAGATCCCCAGCGGGTACCCACCAGGGTAGACCCGCCTGTAACAAAGGTCAAGTAATCGTGTGGTCATAACATCAAGGGGGAAACCCGAGGAATCACCCTCGGCGGATTCCACTCGATGAAATCATCAGGGTGAACGTATGAGGCATCACCCTCGAGGTTCACACTGAGGGTTACACGACAGAGTCGTATCAGAAGTGGAGAAGGAGGAATCACCCTCGATGACCACGACCGAACAGCTACACTGCAGAGTATTCATCAGGAGTGCGTTACGAGGTATCACCCTCGGCACTCGATAGTAACTAAGCAGAGTCGTACAACTAAGGGGGTGTGAAGTGAGGTGCCGGTCTCTGGTCGACGATCACGTTGATCGAGTCGTCGATGATCAAGCAGGGGCAACAAGGGTAAGGTGGGGGGGGGGGGGGTCACTGATGGTTCATTCCAACCTAAACTAAACAGTTTATCATAGGCAGGTAAGGTAGCAATGAACAGGTTACAACAGCAGGCTATGCATCAGAATAGGAGCATACATTAACAGTAGCAAAATCTAATGCAAGCAGGAGAATAGAATGGGCGATATCTGGATGCTCAAGGGGGGCTTGCCTGGTTGCTCTGGCAAGAGAGAGAGATCGTCAACGGGCTGCTCGTCGGTAGTGTAGTCGTACCCAGGTGCAGCGTCGTCGGTCTCAACGTCTATTGAGAGAGAGAAGGAGGGGGAGAGAAACAATAAATTCACGGCAATAATGCAAACAATATGTATGACATGCCTAAATGATATGCCGGGGTGTTCTACTGCCTAACTAAATGATTTAGTTAATTTAGGAATTTATTCGGATTTATTTAATTAAAGTTGGGCACTATTCATTTATCGAAATCGGTCTAAAAGCTCAATGTTCTTATAGCTAGAGGCATTTGATAGGAATACGGAGGGTGTATTCGGGTTCGTATCGGAATTCTGAGCAAGTTCCATGTATAAAGTATTTTCATCGAAGTTACGGTTTATTTAATATGATTTTCTAATTTTTTTATTAATTTCTAGAATTTAATTAATTATTTAAATTAACATTATCCGAAACAGTAATAGGTTGACGTCATCATGACATCATGCTGACGTCAGGACCAGTGGGCCCCACCTGTCATACACTGTTTAGCTTAATTAGGTTTTAACTAATTAAATTACTATTTAATTAACACTAACTACTTAATTAGATTAACCTAATCAGGATTAATTAAATTAATTAATCACTAATTAATTATTTAATTAACTAATTATTTTTATTTATTTTTTTAAACGTTTTGGGCGTGGGCCCCGCGTGCCATAGTCAGGGGGGGCACCGGGCCCATCTGTCGGTGGCCCCTAGGGCCACAGAGAGCGCTGGCGTTGCGGGCGCTGCCCGAACAGGCACTGGGCGCGGGCGGGGCAACCCGAGCCAGTGGCGGGGCGCCGGCGCGGCGCCGGTGGAGCAAAGGGCGACGGCGCACGGCCCTGGCGCAGCAGCAGCCGCGGGCGCCGGCGGCGAGCTGGGCCGAGGGGGGTGGCCAAGGGGGGGAGGCAGAGCAGTGCAGGATGTCGAGCGGGGCGAGACGCCCCGGCATCGACAACGGGAGAGGCCCGACAGGGCGAGAGGAGGGAGGAGAGAAGGAGATGAGAGGAGGGAAGAAGAAGCAAGAGCGCGGGGGAGAATGACAGGGCACAGGCCCGAGGAGGGCGAGGTGGGTGTGGGGAGGTGAAGAACGGAGGGTGGAAGAGCGAGGGGGGGGGGAGGGCGAGTGAAGGGGAGGGAGAGTGAAGGTGGTAGATGGAAAAGCAGAGCGAGGTGAGGGGGCGGCCCGGGTGCGACAGAGGGGGCGAGCGCGGGCTGCGCGTGCGTGCGGGACGAGCGGCCGAGCGGCGCGAGCGCGCGTGCGCAGGCGGTGAGTACGGGGTGAGGGAGAGAGACGGCGAGCTCACAGGCGGTGCAGGGCAATGGCAGTAGGGCGCGGGGAGGAAGACGGGGACGGCGAGGCGGCGGCGTCGCGGGCGCGGGGCGACGAGCCCGATCCCGATCCAGATCGGGTCGGGGGGGAAAGAGGAGCGAGGGGGTGAGTGGGGTGGGCGTGGGGCTAGGGTTTCGGTCGCCCAGGGGGAGGCCATATAGGGGAGGAGCTGGGCCGGCCGGCTGGGCCTTGGGCCAGTTGGGCCGGGGGGAATTTTTCCTTTTCCTTTTTCTCTGTTTTCTTTTCTTTTGTCTTTTGTCTTTTTATTTAATCATATCTCCAGTTGGGCCTCAAAATGATTTTTATAAAACATGGCAATTGCTCCAACAAATACTAGGCATTACCTACCACTACCAAAAATTAGTTTGGAGTCAATTTGAGTTCACACAATTTTTATAATAATTAAAATGCATTAATCCTTACTGTTTTGATAATGTTTGAGCCACCTAATTATTTTATTAATTGTTGGTTTCAATTTTAGAATAGTCTCTGCAATATTTGCTATTTATTGAACATTTCAGTTTCTATGTTGGATAACTTTTATTTTCCACTTTCATTTAAATTTGAATTTGACTTAGGAGTTGAAATGCAATATGATGCTAATGATGATTATGCACTATTAAGCTTGCTGACATGTCATTATCAAAAGTGATTACTGTAGCTAATGACCGGGGGTGTTACAGTTAGTTAGCAACTGGTCCAGTAACTTTTAAGGTTTCCTGACTTTGGGATCAATGTTTTGTGTTGAAGTATAATTGATCCGTATTGGCATGTTGCTGTTACGCCTGGCTGTATTGTGGTGAACAACAGAATTGCATTTGTCTAGTAGATGCAGAAGCAGAGTGGTCACAATGTCAGCATGGGTTTCAACTCATGAAGAAATGCGCAAAGTTCATAACATATTTGAAATCAGAAGTCATGAAGAAAGTAAATTTTGAGGGAGTAGATGTTTCACAGATCGGAACATACTCCAATGCACACAACAGAAATATGTACTACAGTACAAATACACAACGCTAATCACATAACTGAATAACCCCACCGAGAACAATCTCAGCACCAAATTTGCACTGGCATAACTCAAAAAAACAATTCATGCTCCATCATTCAAGCTTTATTTTACTCCATTCATCAATTACCTTGCAGGAGGCAGGACTTTCTTAAAAAATTCATCGATTGCAACTCCTTTGATATGTGCAATGGCAAGGCTACATACATATGATACTTTGGTCAGAAGTTTGAACTGTGGAATAACATTGTGAACGAAAAATTCCAATGCTGAATTACAAAACCATCCTACTTTGCTATCCCAAACTTTAGTGGTTGTTTGGATAACTGCAATATGGAACATTTTGAACAAAATCAGCTTAAAGATGACTTTTAGAAAACCAGTTCATTTACAAACCCTTCACAATTTTGGGAACCATTCACCTTAGTTACTCGATCTCATTTCCCAAGGTGTTAATACCAACGAAAGAGCAGTACTTGTGTACCCCATTTCGTCCTTCTTAAATGTGTGCAAGCAACCAGCAGTACTTCACTATGTTAGTACTTTTCTTTCTCCTCAAAGGTCTGACTGAGCTTGGATGTTGGCACATTTGGCTAGGAGTACTAGGATTTTCCTTGTGGAGGAGATGGCTTTAGTTTGTTAGCACATTATCTACTCTTGTGGCGATGATATTCTCCCATAGGATTATCCCGCTTTGTTCCCACTAAAAGGTTGAAATGGAGATGTGTGGGGGGTAAAATACAGGAGTTGTATGAGTTTCTTCTGTTACCTTCTTGTGCCCTTGATGTATTCGAAACATCTAACCCTGTCGAGACCGAAATGAACCATTCTCCCGGACCTGCAAAATTATGAATCCTGCTATTAATTTCCAAACTTCTTACAGAATTTAGCCACGTATACTCTACATAATAAATAAAACAAAGTAAATCAGAGGAAGAGAAGGGGAATGGTGCAGCCATGCTCTGGTTCTCTGGTTTGTATACAAGGACTTGAATTGAAAAGCGAGATTGTAGTTAGAGTGTTACTTTTGGATTGTCTGCTTTCTCCCAGATGGATTTGTTGGATATTTTGATCTAAGCCTAAACTGTAGCTATTATGTTCTAAAGATTAATGACTAAAGATAAAGCAAAAAGGTGTAAATATCTTAAGAGCTACAGTAGGCGGTTGCTACAGTAGGCGGTGGCCACTGTAGCTACCTGCTGAGCTGCCCTGATCAGGGGCAGCCCCTGTTCCAACCAGGTGTTGGCCCCCTGGTGCCCTATGCAGAAAAGATAAGGAGAGATAAAAGGATAAGGGGAGGTGTGGTTGCTGCGGCTGCTGCTCATAAACACGCACACCTCACTCTCTCTCTCTCTCTCTCTCTCTCTCTCTCATTTTTGCTACTGATCAAGCAAGCATAGGTAGCACTGGGAAGAACCAACACAACCATCAGACCTAGTTCTTGGTGGTGTAGAATCAAAGGAAGGAGATGACAGGTCCTGCTGATCAAAGTAAGTTCATCTTCTGTTTTATTTGTGGCTCAAAGTTGAGCTATTAAGATCCTGAGGTTTCAAGAGTGGTATTAGAGCCATATAGCATCAAGTTTGAGCCCTCTCTAGCTCAGACTCACGTTTGGCTTATCATGATTAAGTTGTTGATCAAGCTGCCCTTCCAGTTCTTGCTTGATCCATTATTTAATAGTCAGATTCATGCTGTTCCTCATGTTCAAGCATGGCTTGAAAAAAAAATTTAAGTCCTGTGAGGAACAGATCAATCTTGATTTGCTTGCTTAAGCTATAAATTTGAGGGGGTCTTCCTGTTTAAGTTTAAAGTTCAAGCTGTTCTACATGTTTATGTTTAGCTAGATTTTATTTGGCCCTAATTTTTTTTAATTAATGGCCCTAACAGATGGTATGATGATTAAAGGGTTCCATTTTGATGATGATTTAAAGGGGATTAAAGTATTTGAGCAAGCCTAAAGAGATAATCCCCAAAATTTTGGAACCCTAGTAATGAAATTCCCTTGTTCTCCTCCTGGTTTTGGGCCTAGGGTTTTCTATTTATGCTCAAGTCAAAGGGGACTAATGCATCGGCACAAAAAAAATCCCCAATTTATGGAAACCTTAGAAATAAAATCCTTTTAATTTCTTCCTCTTATTATGATGCTGTGGTTTCGGTAAGAGCTCAATTAAGTGGGGATAAATTGATTTGAGCAATCCCTTAGCGAAAACCCCAAATTCCGAAACCCTAATTAAGGAAATTCCCCATTTCTGATGAACCCTAACCCTAAATCAAGAACTAAAGGGAGTGGTGGACGATTACCTTATGGATCTTGTCGCCGTCACTGGCCATGGCGGTGAAGAGGTCGACCCCTTATGCTTGCGGATGCGCTCGGGCTCTTGCTGGAGCGGTCTTGTCGTCCATCACACCGGGCAGTGGCTGCGCCTCCTTGCTTGCTTGTCGGTGATGGAGCCCAGCTGCCGTGCCGGAGCTGACGAAGGCAGCTGTCGCTGTCGCGGGAACGCTCGCGCGTGTGCACGCTCGCCTGGTAAAGGGCGCTGCCCGGAGCCGCTCGACGGAGCTGCACGCAAGCCAAAGCTGCACGCAGTTCCGGCGAGGGGGCCTGGACAACGCCGTCGTCTTCGCCCTCCTCTGTAGCGGCTGGCATCGCTGCGGATCCTCTCTCTCTCTCGCGGTCGTCACCGTCGGGTGGGAGGAGAAAGGGGATCGGGGGCGGGGAGAGATGGAATAGGGTTCGGCAGGGTGGGGGTTGGGCTGTGCATCTGGTCATTTGACCGAGCCAGCGGCAGCTGGGCTGGCAGGCCCAGACGACCGGCCTAGCGACCAGGGGGAGCAGGGAGAGTTGGCTAGGCTCTCTAAAGAAAAATTTCTGTTCTGGGCAGAAATAATTTTTGGAATATTTTTCCTACTAATGAATGAATGTTTGCAATAAAGTGAACATTTTCTTTTAGGGCTAAATTTTACGCATGGTGTATTATATTCATTTATGCTAGATTTTTCATTCTAGCATTTTTATTTCCCCTCATATATTTACGTATCATGCTTAGTATGCCACTTTATTACGTTCTTTTATCATTAAGTAATATTCTTATGCCTTTTATGCCATGCTAAAATTATTCATGTTATTATGTTATTATGATCAATTTATTTACCATCATGGCATTTTTATTTTAATATTGAATTTCATTATGATCATTATGGAATTATGCTACAATCAACTATGTTTATTTATTTTCTTTTATGACATTTTATGATCGTATGATTATTACTATATCCTTATGCCATATTTAACGATTATTATGGTATCATGTTATCCTTAATGTTCTCTAAAGGCAATTATGGTATAATTAATTGTTTTAAGGAATTTTATTATGTTTTGATTCTAAAGTAATGTAATTCCACTTAAGTTTAAAAAAGGCTTTAAGGTTTTAATTTTAAGTGTGGCCTCAATTAGATAATGTTTTGAGCAACTAAATTAAGTTGGGGCTTTATGCTCTTTATGAGCAATTATGCTAATTATGAAATGACCCCAAGATAATTAAGGTTTGTTGCTCAGATAATGTACTATTCTTTGAATGAGGCCCTTTTATGTCAATGATGTTCCCCAAAATTCAATTAATAGTTGATTTATCTTAAATGATTAAGTGGCTTTTAATCTAAGTTATAATTAAGTTTTGGGCATAAGGAAAACTTAATATTGACTTTTCATGGGTATGGTCTGACAAAACCATGGATTGTCATAATTTATTGCCCACTAAAGAAAGATTTTGTCCTTAAGCCATACATAATTAATGAGGATGTTTTATTAAATGTCTCTAATTAATTAAGTGTGGTATGTATTTACCATTTTGGCCAAAGCTGATTGGTGGGTACATGATTGCAAAATTTTATTGTTCTTGTCCACTTCTGACCAAAGTTGATGTGGATTAGTTCAATAAAAGAAGAATAAAGAGACATGATTATTAAGTGTGGTTGATGTTTGTCATCCTGGCCAAAGCTGGTTGACGAATGTCTGACTGCAAAATATTTTACTGCTCTTGCTCACTTCTGGCCAAAGCTGATGTGAGTTGGATCAGTAAAAGAAGTTTGAAGAGGCCATAAAGTGTGACTGGTATTTGTTATTCTGGCCAAAGCTAATTAATGAATACTTGATCATAAAATTTTGTTGCTATGATACACTTCTGGCCAAAGTTGATGTGGATCATATCAACAAAAGAAGTTTATGATCTGGGAAAAAGAATGCTCATGCATAAGGCTTTTGGACAATTTTTTTAAATAGGCCACAAATATTAAAGTACTTTTGGGGAATTGAACTAAAGGACATAAATCAATTAATTGATTATTAAGTTGTTGTAAGTTTATACTTACAATTGAATTGTACGCTTCCGCAATTGAGTGCCTCTGATTAATGTTATGATTCATGGCTATATATAAAAACTCATTAAGTTTTAATTATAGGCACAAGTCATTTAATTAATTCCCAGATCAATTAATTTTTGAAAGCTATAAGCTTCTATGATCATTATCATGATCACTAAAGTTGTCTCCAATTAAGGTGGAACCAAAGGGAAATTTTAGTTGGAGATTTAATGTTATTATGGAATAAGTTGTGGCACATGAATTCATTCTGACCAAAGTTGATTGGATACATGTGCCATTCCTAAAAGATTAAAGTTTACATTTATCCCTATTGCTAATGTTTTCCAGTTCAGCCATAAGTTCTTCGGCTGATTTAATGTTTCTTATAAATAATGATTTAAGTTTATGTATATATGTATATATTGTTTCATGAGGCCATGCATTATAAAAATTAATGAGCTCCCATTAAAGAAGCTTTGACTACTAAGGCATTGACAAGAATTCAATAAATTTCTTGTCTATTAATATCAGTTGGGAGCAAACCCCAGTAAAAATCTGGGGGAATATGCCAGTAAGGATCTGGGGAGTAATTCCCTAGTTCAGTTATAATGAAGTTATTTCTGGCACTAATGAAGTAGCTTGAAAGGCTCCTTAAAAAAAATTATGAGATCATATTGATCATAAAATACTTAAGATTTAAGGCTTGAGCCATGATGAATTTACGGAGCTTTTAAGTCAACTTTATTATGTTGTTTACAATAAAGCCTATAAAGTGAACTGGAATTAAGCTCAAAGGAATTTATATCCATAAGATATTGGATATTACAAGTATGACCTCATGGACAAAGATTGTTTCGAGGAGAGATTTTAAAATTGGAACTGGAGGTTAATGTTAAGGCTGATGGAAGTTTTCCATTAGCACACAATGGAGTTTTTCATCCTCCATTCCTATATTGTGACTTATATTATTTCTATAAGTCCTCTCCTCTAAAAGTGGATTATCTGTTATGGAAGTTTGTCGAAATGTTGAGCAATAGCTCCGTCCACATTTCGAGGGGGAGCAATTGAACTTCCAGGTATGCTTTATAAAATTGAGCTTTTATTAAGTGATGTACCACTTTTATTTATTCAAAATTCTTAAGTTTTCATCTCTTGAGAGTATCATTATCATTTTAAGGTAAAGCTTATTAAGAATAATTAAATTGCCCTTTTAATGTTAATTCTCTCTAATGTTTATGCCATATTATATGATAAATTTCACATAAGTTTTTCTCCTAAGCGAGATAAAAGATTCAATTATGCTCTCCATAATGATTCTCCTAAAGTTTCAAAGGAGGATAATGAATATTATGATACTCTGGAACAGAGTATGATGTTGAAATCTAAAGGGAGAGCAGTTGAATTATAAGGGCTTTATGACAATTAAGAGCTCCACTGTTGACATTCTTAAAAGAGCTATTCCTAACTCCCGGATTGCCAAGGTAATCCTTGGCAAAGTTTCTCTTAAGTTCCAAACAACACGTCTTGTTAAAAGACTTGTTGGAAAATATTTAATGTGACTGGGAGTTTGAGGGAATAAATTATGAAAAAGGTGACGTGTGATCACCATTTTAGAGATGGAAATTTCATAAAGTTTTTCCTTTTGCGTAATAAGGAATCAGTCATGACGATTAACTAATTTTGAGGCAATGAATATTTGACAGTGGTACAAAGCTCAATAAGAAACAAGTTTAATAAGGAATTTATGATTAGTCAATATTATGTTGACAATAAGCAATAGGGATATTGCATAAGACCTGAGGGTTTTTCCTCGGGGTACTAAGTTAATCTTGGTGATGTTTCTTATGTCTTAAAGATTCACTAAGATTGGTCCATAAAGGGGAGTATTGAAGTTCATTCTAAAGTTTTATGTCTACTCCCTCAAAGGGCAATAAGTTTTCCTTATGTTATCTCTAATGCTTAAGTTATTATGCGCCCTTTTAAGTTCTGAGACCGGGATAACTGGCAAGAAAAAAAATCCAGGACTGGACCCCTGGAAAATTATTAAGAAAAGCTTTGCCTTGCTGGCATAAGCACTAAAGTAATATTGTGTTGTATATCACATTAAGGGATTGCATGCTCACATTTTAAGATATAAGGTGACCACCAAGTTGTGGACCGTTAAGGTAATTGGCAAGGTGTGAATTTACGAAAGTTTTATCCACAAGAGTTTCACCCTTGCGGGGGGAGCCATATTGTGGAATGGCTTTACCCAATTTTCTTAAGGCATCGTCAAGGATGCAAATTAAAGTTGTGGCATGCTTTAATCCCTAAGTTTTTAAGATATGGATTTTTGTCCCTAATCCACATGAATTTAAAGAATGAGGAGTTTTCTTGAGATTATTTATCCCGGAACTTATTATGTAAGAGTGCAGATTATTCGAATAACATGTCAAAAGGTACCTGTCAGACCTATGACATTGTGAAAGATTAATTCCAGAATCAAATATATTCAAGGCCTTAATGAATTAAGTTTTATGGCTCAACAAATGAGTATTAAATCTAAGGCATAAGTGTTGGGAATTATATAAGGTTAATATCTTGATGCTTAAAGTATTATACTAAAGATATTAAAGTTAAGTATCACATTTAAAGAGGCTTGCCTTATAATGTTGCCGGCATAAAGATTAAATGGCAGCCTATTATAAGGGACAAAATGATGATTCTGAAAACAAAATATATTTCTCTTCTTTTCAAAAGCGCGCGCATAAGGATATGCTCAAGAATATATGAAGAGAAACTGCACTCTTGGGACCATAACAACACCATCTCCCCACAAACCTAAGGGGGTTTGTTCCTTCGATGGAATGATGTACTGTGGTCAATTAGATCAATGGTACTTAATTGACCATTGTATTTTATTGGCTCTGTATAAGTTCCAACAAAGGAATGAACTCATAAGCTTCTAAATAAGTATTAAGTTTATGGAGCTCCTAAGCTAAAGAAGTTTCATTTCGAGATGAGGTGGTATATTGTAGTAACTGGGTACTACGGTACTAACTAACCGTTGCAATCCTGTTATCTCGTATGCCATTTCATCGAGAAGTGGACTTATAAGTTTAGCCTTACGATCAAGGGGGAGAATGTTGGATATTTTGATCTAAGCCTAAACTGTAGCTATTATGTTCTAAAGATTAAAGACTAAAGATAAAGCAAAAAGGTGTAAATATCTTAAGAGCTACAGTAGGCGGTGGCCACTGTAGCTACCTGCTGAGCTGCCCTGATCAGGGGCAGCCCCTGTTCCAACCAGGTGTTGGCCCCCTGGTGCCCTATGCAGAAAAGATAAGGAGAGATAAAAGGATAAGGGGAGGTGTGGTTGCTGCGGCTGCTGCTCATAAACACACACACCTCACTCTCTCTCTTTCTCTCTCTCTCTCTCTCTCTCATTTTTGCTACTGATCAAGCAAGCATAGGTAGCACTGGGAAGAACCAACACAACCATCAGACCTAGTTCTTGGTGGTGTAGAATCAAAGGAAGGAGATGACAGGTCCTGCTGATCAAAGTAAGTTCATCTTCTGTTTTATTTGTGGCTCAAAGTTGAGCTATTAAGATCCTGAGGTTTCAAGAGGATTCTGTTCCAAATTTAAACTTTCACGTGTTACTATGTGATTGTTGTTCAAAGGAGATCTAAGATGGACATTTGTTTACTATAATGACCATCACATGCGTTTCTTTAGTACAGGACCCTGAAAATTAAAAAAGAACTACACCCGAGTAGAGTAGTAGGAACCCACAATGTATAGTATAGTAGCGGCTGCCGGAGCGTTATACCTGTAGGTTGTGGAGTCGTGGAGAGAAACACCATTGTGCTCTGACGCGGTGACCAACACTGCTGGATGATCTGGGTGGCAATCGATCCCACCAACTATACAGGGTGATTGGAGCCCCCAGATTTCACGGATACATGCCTGTGTTCGCGAATCCCAGATCTGAAGGAGAGACATTAATTTGAGATCTGCGGCATGCATGCAACCATGCAGTACATATTTATGATATCATTTATTTGTTGGATTATAACGATGATCTAGAAGACATACACGCGCCGTCCCATATTGTGATCCTGTAACCATGTAGTGCTGCTGCTCACCACCCGTGGGATAGTAATCAACACACAACTGTCCCTCTTCGCCGTTGAGGCTGGTGAAATGAGTGGGAGAACAAATTCTCCAGATCTGTGAACGAGAAATAAATAAATTATATCAGATGGAGAAACGATATTTATTTGTAGGCACGAACAAGAGTAAACAGAAGGAATACGTAATAATTAACCTTCACTGTTCCGTCATAGGAAGCACTGGCAAAAGTGTTGGCATCATGCGGATTAAAC
Organism: Thinopyrum elongatum; assembly: GCA_011799875.1. Classification (NCBI taxonomy): domain Eukaryota; kingdom Viridiplantae; phylum Streptophyta; class Magnoliopsida; order Poales; family Poaceae; genus Thinopyrum; species Thinopyrum elongatum. The sequence continues at coordinate 1,986,605 of CM022299.1, forward strand.
TTGACTTGGTTCACCCAGCGCGAGTGCCCAATGAATGTCCGAATGCACACCCAGCTCTTCTCCCAGTTCCAAAGCTTGATCAGGTGGTCCCCAGATGCCGACAGCACAAATTGTTGAGTCGGGTGAACGGCGAATGATGTGAACGAATTATTGTGAGCTTCGAATTCCTTGACTCTCTTCATTGTCATACAGTCATGCACGTGGATATACCCGTCGCTATCACCCACCACGAACAATTGCTCCGTCGACTTCACGATAAACCTGACGGTGCTAACAGACACACTAGAGGAGACAAAGCTTCTGATGGCATGATCCAACCCAGGGTAGAATTCACACTCCGTCATTCTTGTCTGCATCGCACAAAAGATATGGATACAATTGGACGTCAGTGTGTAATATACTATGTAAGGGCCCAGCCCATCAATGCATCCCAACAAGAATAGGGCTGCATCCTACGTATATACCTGGGTCTTGTAGTTCCACATGACAAGTCGTCTGGCATAGGCTGCCAAAATCCTGCATGACACGAACAATTATAATAGTAGGCATATATAGAAAATAGTCATTAAAACTAGTCATAAACCTGTGCACATGCACGAGATAGTTTAATACTATTTTTAGGGAACAAGGTGATAAAATACCTGGATTACACGTGGTGCACTTAATTTTTTTATTTACAATATATTTTTCTATGGGGAAAAAATACATCAATCTTGAAGCAAAAGAAAATTGTATGTTCTCAGGTACGGTCAAAATGTATATGTTTTTTTAACTGCACTATAACTGATTGTTTGGTTTTGAATCTATCTACATATCTATTAATTATATACTAAACTATTTTAAGCTGTCAAGCTAAAATTTAATGAGCTAGTGTTGGCTAAAGATCAACACTTCTTTTTTTATCAAACGACATAAAATGCTCATACACAACTCATTTCTTTGAGAGTCGATCTCACATCCAGGCAAAACATAAGTTGATCTCAAACGGCTAACGAGACTTGAGCTTTTCTTGCAGCCATAGTTGTCACAAGGAGCAAGAACCACATACTGTGCACCGAAGGAGCTAAAAAAGGTTATAATCCCTGGACAGTTCTCGGGAGTCGTGACCAACATCAAGGTTGAGCGTAGAGGTCATGGGCTGCCGCATTTAGCTATATAGTTAGGCAAAACTTGGGCTTGCACCGGTTTTCAGAAAGTCTACATGATACATGCTGTTCGCTAGGCGCAACGGACGGAATGACCCTCGCCGGTTGCACGGCCTCATTGTCGGCGCATTGGAGGCCTCGTGACCCACTTTCGGCAGATTTTGTGGAGCAGGACTGCATCAGCACCCTCGGTAACTTCATCGGTGGTGGTGCCCAAGGTCGGGCATCATCGCAGTGGCCAAGTGCGCAAGCTCGATGGTGGCAGCGCGGGGCCTCGTCTCCCGTCATGGAATTGTCTCCATCCTGGGTGCACCGAGCATTCCCCGCTGGGTTGTTCACCAGAGAGGCGCAACAGGACATCACGGTGGGACCTCCCCGGGCAGTGGAAGCAGGGAAGCGCGAGGAACGCGGTTGATTCGCTACGTTGCTCTCGAGTGCCACTGTTGTCGTTGCTTCCCCAGTGGGCACAAGACCGCCACCGCTGACCCTCTCCCGGATGGGACAAAGGTTATACCTGGGAAGCGCCCTCGCTCCCCCTCAGGATGGGCCAGTACCAAGGCCTAGGTTGGCCCAGCTCTCTCCTAGCACATGGGCCCAGCCAGGATGTCCGGGTGCTCCATTCAGTGAAATCACTAATTAAGAGGTACCACTTTGCAAAGGTTATCCAAAACTCTTGTGGCGGTGACAAGTGACGCAATACATGTGGACCACTTGTCGCCACGAGAGAGTTTTGGTGGGTTTTTCACACCCACGATGAGGAATATGAGGTTGGTTGTGTCTTTTTTTCTAGACCCATTTTAAGAAAATGAAATATCTCGTGAACCATGAGTCCAAATTACAAACCGTTTTCACCATTGTATTTCTCGTGTAGATATGTTCAAATTTAGACCCCATGTTAATTAATCTTGACAAACTTCTTTTCGAGTGAAATTTATGCTCCCGGCTAGTACTGACTTGTGCTCCCAACTGACACTAACTTGTGCATCCCAACATGTGCTATCAACCAGTATTAACATGCATCTGTGCTCCAAATCAGACTAATATATATGCTCCCAACATGAACTTATGGGGACATGCGAACGAGCTCAGCCTAGGGCTCTGATAGCCTTCCTCTGACATGTCTCACCATGTTCTAGAGCACCACCAATGGAGTGATGGTTCAGATGTTTTGGGACATCTTTGTCGGGACCCTTATCATGTCCTGAATTAATTTGGGGTCATATCCCTTATCACCAAAGTTGTTGGGGACACCGACATTAGGACATTTTAGTCGTATTACTGTGATCAACATCTTTCAGTCCATACTTTCGAAGGAGTGTGCATTACACCTAGCCCCAATTGCTGATAAGTTGATCCAGCCCTAGCCGGTGAGTCTTCCTCTGAGGTCAGGATATCTTTGATGGGGTGATCATGCTTCATGAGATTCTCCACAAGGTTAAGTTGAAGTGCCAGAGGGGGGTGGGGACTTCCTTAAACTTGACTTCTAGAAAGCATATGACCGCATAGAGCGGTCGTTCCTTCGGCAGGTCCTAGAGCGGAGGGGCTTTGATGACTGCTGGATCACCTGGGTGGTGCAACATCTGTAGTATGGCCATTAATATAAATGGTGTGCCAGGCCCTTACTTCAGGTCCTCCTGTGGTGTGCGCCAGGGGGGCCTGCTCTCTTTGCTCCTATTTAACCTCGTCGCTGCTGTCGTTGCATATATCCTGAATAAGCCCACAGCGACTGACCACATCCACGCGGTGGTGGTCCACTTGATCGATGGAGGCGGTCTCACCCACCTCTAGTATGCGGATGACACAATGTTCAGGCTAGAGGGATCGACCTTGACATCATCAACCTGAAGATTCTCTTGCTTTGTTTTGAGTTGACGTGTGGTTTGAAGATTAAATTTCCCAAGAGCGAGGTGGTGGTTCTATGGTACTCGCCAGACGTGCAGCAACGCATTTCAAACAACCGGAACCGTCGGATCCCCGCCTTCCCTATTACCTACCTGGGTTTTCCAATGAGTGACTCGCAAATCCTAATCTAGGACTTAGGCCTGCTAGTAGAGTGGTTTAGGTCCCGTATGGAGCCTTGGTGGGGCAAGTTCATGTCCAAAGGCCCTAAGAAGATCAAAGTTAACCTTCTAGCCTACCCATGTTCCTATTGGTTTGTACCTTCTCCTCAAAGGGATCCACACGAATATGGACTAGGAGGTTTATCGCTTCTTCTGGTAGGGGGTCGATAAGAAGAAGTACCACATGGTCAAATGGGCACAGGTTTGCTACCCCATATACCAAAGTGGTTTAGGGATTAGTGCATCCCGGACCATCAATGTGGTCCTACAACTGAAATGGGTCTGGAGGATCCTTTGGGCGAGGGGGCCTTTGGCTTTATCTGATCAAAGCAAATTAACTTCATGACCACCCTCTTCTCGCGTGCCCTCGAAAGGATGAGTCTCTGTTCTAGTGGTCGATACAAACTATTAGGCACCTCACTCCTGAGGGGGCCCTAGTCTGGCCATGCCACACAGCAGGATTCTTCCTAGTCCCTCTTCACCATTTGTAATGAGCCTGACACTACCATTGTCACGGTATGTCGTAATGCCACTAGAATCTCTCTTTCCGCCGGCCATTCAAGGCTGAGGAGGCGGTTGAGTGGTAGGCTCTAGTCGTGATGGGTGTGGGCTGGCTTTCCCTATGCTCGCCGAACTCGGTGTCATGGGGGCTCTCACCCTTGGGAGTGTTCAACTCTAGGTCTATGTACCGCTCCCTAGTGGGTGGGCCTGGTCCCAGTTGGGTTGTCGTGCTTTGGGCCATGCGCGTCCCACTCGAGATTCGAATCTTTCTGTCGCAGCTCATCCGTGGCCGCGACCTATCGGGTTCTGAAGTGTTGAAGAGGAATGGCCCTAAAGATGGCCTTTGCCCGCTACGCGGGGTTTGCAAGGATTTTACTTATATTTTCTTCTTGTGCATGGCGGCTCAATTCCTTTGGTGTTGCCTTCGTGAGGCCTTGGGGTGCAATTGGTGCCCGGTAGACTTGCGTGACCTTGTGGTAATTATTGAGTCTCTCACCGTCAGGAGGAGACGCCCCCTTTTGTCTCCTTAGCGGCCATGGCTTGTGCCCTTTGGACCTCCCAAAATAAGCTTGTGATTGCTCATGAACCGCTGCGACATCTGACTGATCTTATCTGCATTTATTTTATGCAGCGGTGAGGGCATCTTGTGGGACTTCGGGAGTGAGATGCCCTTGACACAATGGTTTTGTGGCTTCAAGTGGCAGTGAGTCTTCTGGTTCCGGCGAGCTAGCGGGGGCCGCCTCTATGTAACTGTTTTCAATTTTTTTTTGTGGCTTGTTTGGTTATGCCCCCAAAAGTCCTCCTTTACCTTTGTACCTCTTGTATGGATCTTTGGCTGGTTTCTGAAGTGATTAAATGCATGTCACTTGTACCCGCACCAAACAAAAAATATGGCTAGAAGCTTGAACTCACCAAGGCTCTGTAGGGTGCACATCCATTGACTTTAGTAGACCATAACAATCATCACAAAGTATGACCTGAAGTAAGCATGGTTGATCAAAACATGCACCGTACCAGGCCAAAAACAGAAGGTGAAATATACGGAAAAAAAGTATCAAAGAATATCCTTGCTAGCGTCTATTTGATACCTCAGATGTCGTCTTCTCACACGTTGTTGCACAGGCGGCCTTTAGGGTAACCTCACGAAATCCACGGCTGTTTTCTTTTCTAGCATCCGTAAAATCCATGTCACCGTGAAACTCCACCTCCCTAGGATGGTCTCTACGACTATGTCAAGCACGTCCATGTTGGCCGGCGGCTGCTCTACTTCTTTCATCATTAGAAAGAAGGTGTGTGTGGACCTTGGTGGCACAGTACCGTACAGGTGCATCAGATCGGTGTAATACTGGTTTGCCTCCTCGTGTTTTGTAACACACCTCACGGACACTTGCTTATCATCCATGTTGTTAGTTACATGAAATGGGCAGGAGATAAACTTGTTTAGTCGGAAAGAGAAGTGGAGCTGGAGGGGGTGGACATCTATCAGTTCAGTGTCCTTGACCATGCAAGTGCTCATCTACATGCAAGAAGAAAGCCACGAGGTTAAATACAATAACATAACATGGCTTTGACGCAAGGGCAGACCGGGTGCATCATCCCACCCGTCTATGCCACGATCAAACTCACGAAAATTAATATCCATTGGCATAATATTTTCAGGTCAGAAGCATCAGTAATATATATATATATATATATATATATATATATATATATATATATATATATATATGTGTGTGTGTGTGTGTGTGTGTGTGTGTGTGTGTGTGTGTGTGTGTTTTCAAGCTTGGCACTTGTTTTTGTAGGATGGGAAAACAAGAAAAACGACTACAATCATACTAGAAATATAGATTGTGGTATTGTTGATCACACCTGGTCAATTAATGCCCCCTGATAGTTTTCTTGTGTCTCTGTCTCAGTTAGCATATTAACAATACCCCCTATAGTTGGTCTTTTCTGTCGATCGTCCTCCACACAGCTCAAAGCAATTTCGACGACTCCAACAAATCCCCTGACGTTGCTTGTAGCCTTGTCTTCCAATTCCCGTGTACCTGGATATTAAGAACATAAAGAACGGTAGTGTGAAAACAGAGCACTACTAGTGAGAATGCTCAACTGATATCAATAAACGGCACACTTCTTACGATCTCAATAAATTGCTCGGACAGCATTTCAGCACTTCTGTAGTAGCCTCCATGTCCTGCCATTATCGTTATTATTACAACACCTAAGCTGAATATATCCAGCTTATTTGAGACTATGCTGTGATCTATAAACTCCGGTGGCAAGTACCCACTACAAGTATGACACAATGCTTATGTTACTGACACCATGTGCCCAGTGCAAATAGGAATTCTCTGCTTAGACAAAAAAAGGTCCACATAAAGAATAAGCTTACAGTGTTCCTATAGTAGTATTAGTGATGTGGGATTTTTCTTCCTTGAAGAATCTGGACAATCCAAAATCTGCAATTTTCGGGATCATGTTCTTATCCAGCAATATGTTGGCTGGCTTTAGATCCAAATGAAAAATAGGAGGCTTCAGTTCCTCGTGAAGGTACTTCAAACCATTGCAAATACCCTTAATTATAGCATAGCGCTTGCGCCAACCATGTCCATTAAATTCGTCTAAAGAAATGAAGACAATATTAGAATTCTTGAAACATATATACCAAAAATGAGCAGTTAACATGCTACATATACAAGTGAAGCATCATCATAGATTTACCAAAATGATAGTCGCTAAGGCTTCTATTTTCCATAAACTCAAAGCAAAGCGCCCTCTTTGTCACATCAGCAAGAACGATAGTTTCGTTGTACGGCACAAATTCTCCTTGGGTTTCATGGCAATAACCAACTAACCGCACAATGTTCTGGTGTTGCAGATTTGCAAGATTGAGAAACTCCTTTTCAAATTGCCCATCGCCATGTTCTGGCATGTCGTGGAGAATCTTCACAGCAATTTTTCGCCCATCTTCCTGCTCCCCCTATTGGACACATATGGTTTAGTTTTCTGTTTGTAGGGATATATGTGGCATCTACAAAGCAGAAAATATTACCCAAGTACTTATCCATGAATATGTATAGATTTCTGGAAAATTATATGCAATTTGGTCCTTAACAACACTAATAGAAAACGAAATATTGTAGCTCGTGAATTAACTTGGGCAGTGTAGTAAATCAAATATCAGAAAACGGCGTCATCAATCTTGGGCGAGATCCTAAATCCCATCATAGTAGATGAAATAAAGAGTGCAATGAATGACAATTTTTTTTCACCATTCTAAGGGCAACTCTAGCCGATCCCCAAAAATTTAGAGGAGTATCCGGCCGAGTATCCTTTAGAGGAGCAGATTTGTTCCTCTAAAAAATGGTCATTTCTGGCCAATCCCCTAAACTTAGCGGAGTAAAAAATTATTTGATTTACGCATTTCGTCAAACACTTGCTATGCGTCTCCGCGGCGAGAGGCGGCGATGGTGACCACGTCGGGACGAGCAGCACCGGCGAGGAGGATGCGTCATCGGCGACCCCAGGACATGTCATCACTTAAACTTAGGACGAAGCAGAGTACACAGAGCACCCCAATTCAACACGGTTCTTAGGGCGAAGCAGTACATGTCATCAATTAAACTTAGGACGAGCAGCACCGAAGAGGTTCTTGACAGCGGCCACCTCGCTGCCGGCAAGCACGCCACGGTACACCGTGCCATAGCCTCCCTCCCCGACCATGTTTGCCTGGGGGAACCCCCCTAGTCGCCTCAAGCTCCTCCAGCTTGTACCACCTTCCCCAGCCCATCTCCACCCCGGCGCTGCCCCGCCTCCTCTGATCGTCTCCAGCTTCTTCCTCATCGGTGACTCTAGGGAGCTGGCCGCGCAGACGACGTGGCCACATCAGGGGCGCTCGTGCCGACCTCGGCCCTGACCTCGGTGTACTTCTTCATGGGCGTGGAGTGCAGATTGGCCCCGCGCTGGCGCCCTAGGTACGCGGCGATCGATGCGGCCGCGACGACGAGGAGCAGGACGACGACGCCCGCGGACACGGCTTCGGCGGCGGTGGACAGGTCAAGGAAAGATTTGTTGTTGTGGGAGGCGTGGCTGACGTCGACGGAACCCGCGGGCGGCGGTGGAGCTTGCTGGGGTGCAGGGGCGGCAGCCCCGGGCTGGGCCAGGGCGGCGCGGACACAATGGGAGGCGCGGGGGCATTTTCGGAGCTATTTGTTTTTTACTCCAACCGGCCATGGACGAGTATATTTACTCCTCGGGGCGGTCGTGTAGTAATATTTTTCCTCCTCTAACGCGGATAAGGGATCTGCTAGATGCGGTTTAAAGGAGCAAATTTGAAATTTTACTCCTATAAAGCTTTTTAGGGAATCGGCTAGAGTTGCCCAAATCAAATATGGAATTGTGAATGATTAATCATTACCAGATAAACTTTTCCGTACGAACCACTGCCAAGTATGCGGTCTTTGGAGAAATTGTTTGTCATTCTTTCCAATAAATGGAGTGGCATACGGCTTGGCCCATCGGACATGTTATTGCTTCCCTGGATGTAAAAGTAGAAGAATCAGCAGCATGTTTATACAGACAGATAAGATAATAAGCGTTAGTACAGATTTATGAGCAATTTAACTGCTCGGCTCTTTTTTGGTTCTCCTCCAGTTAACCAATCGAGCTTTGCACAAAGCAGATCTATAAATAAAACAGTATAAAGAGGAATAGTTTATGATGAACCAGTTCGAGCTATTACGGTGCCATTGCCATACATACACAACAGGGTATGGAGATGTACAGTAGGAATAAACAGTATACACAGATCTTCGAGGATAAGTAGTCGACTCAACGGAGAGCAGTAACCTGCAGGGAGGACCTGCAGCGGGGAAATACGGGCGCTCACCAATGCAAAATGCAAGTGGAAGGAAGGAAGAAGAACGAGCAACCAAGGTGAGCCCCTGTGTCTGTATATGCTCATGCTACAAGTACATACTACATATTTCAAATTGGGTAGGTGAGTCGATCGGAACCCAAAGCTGCGAGATCTGCACATTCAAATGAGTAAGAAATGGTGGGTGCACTACCGACGAGTCTGCTTTCGATAATTTAAAATAAAAAAAATCAAAGCGCTCTGGTATCCAGGCCAAGACTAACAAGGAATCCAAGGTGAGAGTCTGGATATAACAGGAAAAAAAAGGTTAATACTCCCTCCGTTCCTAAATACTCCATCCATTTCTAAATATAAGTCTTTTTAGAGATTTCAATATGGACTACATATGGATGTATATACACGTATTTTAGAGTGTAAATTCACTCATTTTGCTCCGTATGTAGTCCATCCATATTAGAATATCTAAAAGGACTTATATTTAGGAACGAAGGGAGTATAAGCCTTTTTAGAGATTTCAATATAGACTACATACGGAACAAAATGAGTGAATCTACACTCTAAAATACATCTATATACATCCGCATGTAGTCTGTATCGAAATCTCTAAAAGTGCCTATATTTAGAAAAGGAGGGAGTAAAATGCAATGCAGCTAAAAACACGACCTAGATCTTCAGGGCTCCCGTTATAACACTACCTCAAAAGAGTCAAACAGAGTCTACAAAAGAAGGGAGAAAAAGGCGTCAAAACAGACATTAATTTGCTCAATTCCACACGAGCTAAGAAGATCCAACAGCCCAGATCGCTCATCCACACAAGAAAAAAAGCACTCCCTAAGTATCACTTTCTTCGGAGCTCCACATTCCAAGTCTCACTTTTGTTTAACAATGTATTTAGGAGCTCTATATGTTTGTGGTCCAACGCCTAGTGGACGACCCTGAAGCTTATCCAAATTTGATGGCTATTTGAGTGTTGCATACTTATCCAAATTTGATGGTAGGACGAGATAGAACTGATCGAAAACTTCGCTTCTGGTGACAAAAACAATATTCTTTTAGAAAGATTGCCAAACAATCTATACACTACGAATTAGTTCCATGTCAAATAATGCATGTCAGGGCTCGATTGAACCATCTCGTGGATGCACGTGAAGCTGGACGCCTGGACAGATCCAAGATTCGTTAGACAAGATAAAACACTTCGTACGGATATCCAAGAACGAAAACGCATTCAATGACAAAAAAAAAGGTAGCAGTAGACTACTCGTTGTTGCAAGACCATTTCAAACATCACTAGTGGGCATTTACTACTTGATCCAGCCAACAGTGCCCTGTGTAATAACCTTTGAAATGTTTAATTCCTTCCAATAACCCTTTTGTTTAGGGTTTCGTCAAGCAAAACAAGTGCACCACCCTAGCTTATTAAACTATCGATGCACTAGGTTGAGGCTTAAACAACTGTCGACCAGGCAGTGGCTCGCGGAACCATGCCCAGTAACGTGTGCGCACGAGAAGCTACATTTTAGTCACGATCTCGAGGCACCTCGGTGACTATATTTTTCTTTTTCTTTTGTCTTTTTTAGGTTAATCGTAGTTTAGTGTGGTGGCACGAGATCTTAAATCGGAGTGCTTTATATGTATACTCTTCTTATTGTCCTGACTAGTTGTGTGCACATGCAACCCAGTCGAGACGACCTCACACTTATTGACGACGTTGACGGCCTTACAACGAGTTCTGGCCGGTTTCTTTCTTGATGCTTTGTACTCCCTCTATTTTTCTACTTTGTGTATTATGCTTGACTTAAGTTAAATTTTTGAATTTTGATCAAGTTTGTATAAAAAATATCAACATTTGCAATACCAAATCAATATCATTCTATCTATTATAGAATGTATTTTTATATTGCATTTATTTGAGTATATAGGTGTTGATATTCTGTAATATAAAGTTGATCAAAATTTACAGAGTTTGACTTAAGACAACATTAATATGTGAAGAAAACGGAGGGAGTACATGAAAATGCACGTCGGGCGGAGCGGAAGAGATCAGTTAATCTGGCTGGTGTCATTCCCAGCCGCTTCTCCTTAGTTTTCCTTTTTCAGTTCGCTTTGTTGGTTGGTTCGCCAATCAACGATGGATTAGAACTACAGCAGCCCCACGTTCGCTGCAGCTGGGTCGATCGATTCCATGGCTTGCTCCGCTTCCGTGCTTCGTGTAGACTGTAGACACTAGACACGTACACGGCACAGGTACTCTTTGCCCAATATTAGTTGGGCTATAGGCCCATTTAATAATTTCAGAAAATCCCTAAGAGCCCATGCTGTCAAGGGAGTGGTGGGAAGTTTAGTCCCACATGACCACGCCTCGTCACGACGCGCGCGCGCGCCGCGGGTTGCTGGAATGAGCCGAGCCGATGCAATGTTTTGCCGGTCAAAATTGGAGAGTCCATTACAGACACAAAATGAATATGAGATGTCATATTCATTGCGGAAATGAAAATGTCCATAATAAATACATTTTATTGTGAAGATGAAAACGTCTGTCATTAAACGTGTTTTTATGGAGACGAAACGTCTGTCATTAAACGTGTTTCTATGGAGATGAAACGTCTGCCATTAAACGTGTTTTTATGGAGATGAAACATCTATAATTAAACGTGTTTATTGCTGGACCGTTCTCCTACCCGACTGGTCATATATATGAGGCAACGCAGCCAAGCCAAATAGAACACTTCACACCTGCACTGCTCCTCGGTCGTTCCTTTCACTGCTGCTGCCTTCGGTGATCCCATCCCGTTTACCGCGTACACGGCTGACAGGAGAGCAGGCCTCCGAAACTCCGCCTCTCCAGATCCTGTATGGGAGAGAGGCGATTAGGTTTTTGGGCAGCGTCTCCTACGCGACTGCTCGCTTCTTTCGACTACTTCCTCTACGTTGACTACTTCCGCATCACCTTCGTCTTCACCATGAGCACTGACGCCGATTGCGTGGCTGCCGAGACGGTTGCTGCTGACAAGACGATCGCCGACGAGGCCAATGCCTCCGCTGCTGCTACGGCCGACCGGCCTACTGGATGGTATGACACATTTACCCCACTCCTGTTTATTTTCATGTGTGCAGTACTAGTGGTTTGCGTAGATATTTCTACTATCTGCCTAGTACGTGCGTACATCATCAAAATTCAGTATGTCATTAGCACTGCCTATGTCATGTTCATGATTTATTATTGGATTAAATTAATCGAACAATTGCTTAATTTCTCAACATTCTTCGCTTCTGTCTATCTTTTCGTAAATATTGTTTGAAACAATTTTTTCTCAACAAAATACACCCTCCGTCCGGAAATTCTTGTCGGAGAAATAGATAAACATGGATGTATGTAGAACTAAAATACATCTAGATACATCCATTTCTCCGACAAGTATTTCTAGACGAAGAGAGTATGTAACTGGCACGTCATATCGTCTTTGCAGAAGTAACGAACAACATGAGAGCGTCAAACGTGATCACGCGGCTGCTGGCGGTCTGCGCGGGTGAAGAAGGAAAACAGACCCGACCTTTATCTCCTCCCTAGATCATGCCGGCGCCCCGCGGCCATTTCCTCCATGGCTCCCATCGAAGCAGGCGCCCATTTCCTACCCAGCTACCGCAGCCGCCACGCACGAATCTCCTCCCCTGCTCCCGGCGCCGCCCCATCTGTCCCTTCTACACTATCGTACCACCCCCATCTCGTCCCCGGCTTCTGCCCCGATGCCGATCAGATAAATAACTGCCACCAGGCTACTCCCGCATGGTTAACATCTAATTAGGGTACTATATTTTGTACGAACTTGTAGCCAAAAGATTGATTCCTGTTTAAATATGCGAGTTTTGGCAAACCGTAGCCATTGGCTACGGTTAACATCTAATTAGGGTATACTTCATTAGCTTAGGTAAATTTCCATGTCCCATATGTAATTTGTATTTGCCAGGTATACTATATATGGACAAGTTTCTTCTCAAAATAAGAGCACCATCACAATATGTTCCAAAAGACATGAATTGTGAATAGGAGATTCAATATGATGCGTAATCGCCTCAATGATGACAGCTCGAGTGATGACCTTATTTGTTATGTGGAGAAAGAAGAAATGAAAAGGCTTGCCAACAATCGACTATTTCATGGCTAGGAGGAAGCGAATGTACTAAAAGGAAATGTTCAAATACTTAGCTAATGAAGTACTGTCATTTGATAATTCTACTATGTTTCACAGAAAGGTTTAATTATATTTTTTTATCTTATAGGTTATTAAACAATGGTATCTGATGATGTATTTTACAATTTGGCAACAAAGAATCATTTTCAAGTAATTTTATCCTTTGTTTCATCATTAGAGTAAACATTTCGACCGGTAGTTTGTATTTATACATCGTCTTCTGTTTTGTCTGATAATCCATGCTAGAAGCTATGAAGCATACTTTTATTTAGCATGTTTTTGCTTTAAAAACTTCCAAGCCATGTTAAAATGTTGCGTCAGGGTGACGTTAGCTCCAGCTCCATCCCTGTATGCTGGAGATTAGTCATGTTCTACCATGGAGCATACGCTTGTGAGGCGTGTTTCTGCATTCTCATTTCTCAATAGCAGAATACCGTATGAGCGAAACGATGAAACACAGCTGTCATGGATACTATCACAACATGATTGTCTCGTAGTAGCCCAGCCATGTCACCAAACAGAGCTTAGCTCGGGCACTAATGGGTCCAAAATAGAATCATTATTCTCTTGAACACCAGAGGATTTTATAAATTGGAACATTACTATTTCTACTAGTACGTAATATTTCACCATAGCTAATCACGCAACATCCGCATAAAAATCCTGAAGCGTGATCCGAGTGAGTTAACTGGTCGCCGACATCACCACCGACATGCTTGCAGATCGTGGCCCACAATCACCAACGAAAGTCTGCCCCATGGTACATTTTGCTTTTGGTTGACCTAGTGAGTAGATCCAATTCCCATCCATGTACATGTTGCGCATATGTTGGGAGATACGATCCTTGATTGGGCAGCTCCTTGGCCCATGAGTAATGCTCCCCAAGGTTTTTTTATTTCGGAAACACAATAATTTTGGACCTCACTGAAATATGCGAAATTTCGCATATTTTGGAAATTATTTTGGATTTTGAGTTTTCAAATTTCACTTTATTTTAAAGAATACAAACATAAATTAAATTTATTTTGAAATCAGTTTGAATCTGCCTAGAAATTTCAAGGTTAAAAATATTTCGGACCCCACTGAAATATGCGAAATTTCAAATTTTCATTGAAATTTCATTAAATTTTTTAACCCTATTGCTCCCTGTTCCACAACTCGTTGAGCCCCAGCCCCACTGTCCTGGCCAACCTGCCGAGCAAGGCGCCACCATACAAGACATAAGTGTTGTTCACGTCAGCCCCTCGGTGGGCGTTCTTGTGGACGAGCTTGTACAAGAGCAGCGAGGCGACAATGGCGAAAGGCGAGACGAGACGTACCGAGTAGCCGAACCAGGTGTGGATGACCGGCGCCTTGGTGTACAGCATGTCGTACATGAGGGAGAGCTCGGTTTCCATCAGCCGCCATAGCTTCACCCCGGCCACCATCTCGGTGGTGCCTTCTTGTCCATCCACTGCGTCGTCTTCGATCACCGGGTAATCGACTATGGCGCGCTTGCAGATGTGGAACAGCGAGTGGGCTCGCCGCACCAGGGATTCCTCGTCCAGTGCATCATCCTTGAACACTCTGTCTTGAGGATGGAAATGCTGGTGCATGGCCGATCTGGATTGGCCAAGCAGCCATTTGGAGATGATCGCCTTACTTGACTGCCAACTCCAGCGTCTACTTCTTCTCCAGGGTGCTGGTCCGGGCGCTGGACTGTTGTCTCGATGACTGGTTTCTTCTCCAGGGTGCTGGTCTGGCTGGACCGTAGTCTCGATGACTGGCTTCTTCTTCAGTGTGCTGGTCTGGCTGGACCGTGGTCTCCATGACTTCCTGGCCCGTTGGGAACAGTGGCAAGGTCAAGTCGGCTTCAGTAGTGAAGCAGCAGTCGGGAGTGGAGCTAGAAAATTTAGCCATTTGGTTCATTTACTAACTTGTTATGAAGATATGATTAGTGTGGAAGTCGAATTTCACACCATTTTAATTACAACGAAGATTGGAACACTAAAAATAACATATCGACCAGAAATATGATATCACTTTTAATATATTGTGTTACACTAAAAACTAATAGCTAGTCTCGCATAAAAAAAACTTCATACCTTCTGGTGTAGCTTCTCATTTTCCTGAAAACATTGAAGAAAATGACAAATTAGTTTGACAAGTTCAGAATAACTCTCATAAATTGTTAATGCATGCATCACTCTCAGTTTGTACCTTTATGTTATCCTTGAAAAGATAGCAGCATAAACAAAAGACATTATGCACTTTGTCACTCAGCCAACCACCATATTCAAAAATCAAATTGGATTAAATTTCCGTGAAGCATATCCAACGACCCTCTATGGATAATCAAAATTAGGTCCTCTGGTTAAATATCTTCGCCTAATCTCATCTTGCCTATTAAAAAAAAAATTGTCCTCTAGTTATAAAGCTTTCTCGTCCCGTTGTGGGAAAGTTCTAGAAGGTTTCAGTCAGTTGTTACCGGTTTTGGGAGCCTTCTATGGCTCACTAAACATTTTTTTTTCTTTATCGGGTTTTCTAGTTTTTAATTTTTTTCCTTTCTTGTTTCTTTTATAATTTTTCATACACACACTTCCAAAATATATTTGAATCATCAAAAAAAAAGAGAATTTCAAAAATTGTTGCATTTTTTCAAAAATCGTGTTTATAAAACTGAATCAGAATCTCAAAGAATGTTGACTTTTGAAAAAAGATCACAAATCTTCAAAAAAATAGGAAATACAAAATATGTTCGTAACTTCGAATCTGTGTTCACATTTTTTAAAAACGTTCAGGATTACAAAAAAAATCACTTTATTAAAAAATGTTTGATTTTTAAAAATTGTTCAAAAAAATAAAAAATGTTACAAAAACATGACATTTAGAATTATGTTTGTATTTAAAGAAAATGTTTACAGTTTTTCTCAATAAAATATTTGAACTCCAAATTTAGTTCATGTTTTTGGAAAACTCTTTTGGAATTTCAAATTTGTAGACATTTTCAAAAATTGTTTGTGTTTTCTGAAATCCGTTCAAATAATTCAAAAACCTATATGCTATAGTACAAGATCCAGTATATGGTACATTACCCGGTACACTAAATATCGCGTACAGTGCCATTCGAGAGGGCAACTAATCAATCAGTACTCCTTCGGGAACCCTCGCAAGGGTCACTTGGGGTGGGCCAGTGCCATTCGAGAGGGCAACTAATCAATCAGTACTCCTTCGGGAACCCCCGCAAGGGTCACTTGGGGTGGGCCGGGAGCGCACCACTTGGCGCGCTCTCAACCGCCGCCACGTGTCGCGCTCAACGCGCACCCTCCGGATTTTGTTTTTTATTTTTATTTTTTGTACGCGTTTTTGGCTTTTAGATGAATTTTTTCGGCTTTTCTGTTTTTCCCCGGTTTTTCTTAGGTTTTCGAGCAGAAACAATTCACGCGGAAAAATACTTTTTTTCCATTCCGTGAGAGGCACAGATTTGCTTCCATGAGAGGCACGGTTGTGCCTCTGGAAAAGGACAGAAAACATTTTTTTTTTCCTTTCACGAGAGGCGCGGATTTACTTCTTGTGGAGGCATGGAATTGCTTACGCGAGAAGCACGGCCGTGTCTCTCGCAAAAGGAAAAAAAAACGTATTTTTTCTTCCACGAGAGGCACAGATTTACTTCTCGCGGAGGCATGGATTTGCTTCCACGAGAAGCATGGCCATGCCTCTCAAAAAGGAAAAAATAACGCATTTTCTTATTTTTCCTTGCGTGAGAGGCACGGATTTGCTTCCGCGAGAGGCACAGCCGTGCCTCTAAAAGAGGAAAAAATGCGTATTTTTCTTCTACGAGAGGCACCGATTACTTCTCATGGAGGCACGGATTTGTGTCCGCGAGAGGCACGGGCGTGCCTCTCGGAAGGGGAAAAATGTGCTCCCGGTTTGGGTTTTTTTGTGCCGAAAAAGTTCGTCAAAAGCTATCAACATGTGATCTAGTTTTGAAGATCTCCACACGAGGAATCCAACGGTAAAAATTGAATGAGATTTGGACGTACGGTTTAAGAGATAAAACGTTTTGAATAAACGAATCTACGAAAATCGGGAAAACTCCCTGTTTGCGACAAGTGGCGAGTATAGAGTGTGCCACTTGTCGCAACCTGAGAAGATGGGAGTGATCTTTGAAAAAAGTAGATCTTAATTAGTGATTTCTGTCATTCAAGGCAGCGCCAATGGACCGTCGTACCAGCCAGGCGCCCCTTGTCCAGTGCGTTGCCGTCGGACACCGCGAAAACTATATCTTGCTTATAGCGAGTATAGCTTCCTTCTCACTGAATCATTTTCTTCCCACGTTATGAACTCGGCCGACCCGTTTAATTTTCTTACAGGTTTTCTTTGGTTTTTCTGTTTACTGGTTTTTCGTCTTTTCATGGTTTTCGCTGCTTTTACCTTTTTCATTCTTTTTTTCTATAATTTTTTGGGATCTTTCCTTTCCAGGTTTTCTTCTGGGTTTTTCTTCTTTTTCGGTTTTCTTTGTTTCTTTATGGTTGTTTTGGTTCTCTATGTTCCCTTTTTTGTCATCAGTTTTCCTCTTTTTTTTCATTGATTTCACTGGGCTTTCTTTTATTTCATTTTTGGTTTTCACTTTTTTTTGTTTTCTTTCCAACTTTCTTTGTCTCTTTTCTTGGTTTTCATTGGTTTTTATTTATTTGTTCTTTTTTTCTTTCTTCCATTTCTTAATTTTTTTAAACATATATCTACATTTTTCATACAGAGTTGTACATTTTTGTGTACATCATGAATACTTTTTTTACATGTTTAACATTTATTAAAAATTTGATAAACATTTAAAAAAAATTACTACATCTTTAAACAAATATATGATGTTTTATGCAAATATCCATTTCTGTGACCAGTCTCATCCACACCCCGTGAAGAGAAAATTCACAAAAAAATAGTAAAAAATTTCAAAAAATTCTGATTTTTTTTTTGCATGGAAGATAATTTTGTGCGTTAGGTGCGCTCCAAATTCAGATCATTTGGACATATAAGTAGCTCTCAGCAAAAAAGACAAATTGGGTCAGAACAATAAATGAACAGTGAACTTTTTGACAGACCTCAAATTTGTCTTTTTTGCCGAGAGATACTCAGATGTTCAAATGATCTGAAATTTGCAGCGCACCTCACGCACCAAATTATCTTCCATGCAAAAAAAAAAACAACTCGGAATTTATTAAAATTTTCTTTTATTGAATTTTCTTTCACCGCGGGTGAGGCTGAGCCTGGGCACCGAATGGCCTCGTCCTGTTTTATGTTACTAAGGTAGTGACCTCAATCATCTTATATTTGTTTATAGAGGGAGTATGTTTGACGACAACTTTCTTCATATATATTTCACATTTTTTGCACATATTACGAACATTTTTCAATATGTTTAAGATTTTTGGATACACGAACAATATTTTTTAAAATTGATGTTTTTATGTTCAATTTTTTAATACATGTTCTACATTTTTCATATGCATCAATAATAGTTTTGTACACGTTTAATCTTTTTGAAATATATGATTAGAATTTTATTGATACATGATCAACATTTTTAAAATTTATGCTTTTATTTTCATATATATATTACCACAGAACTTGTTCAGGCTCCCTAAGATTTTAATAGTTTAAAAGATTTCAAAAAATGTGAAATAAATAGTGGAGCATCACTCATATCGTGCGGGGTTGGCCAGTCCACTACGTCATATGATGTCGCTATTCTTGTCTGTAGGACGACTTTCAGTTTTGTTTCACTAGAAAACATACGGTTTAGTTGTCTTTTTCCTTTTTTCCGCTTTCATCTGTGATATATTAAAAATTATTCAACACGATTTTTTAAATTTTCATTTTATAAACTTTAAAAAATGTTCACGATGTATTAAAAATGCACATTCTGGTATGTAAAAAAGCTCATCGTGTTCTAAAAATCACTGCCACATATTTAAAAACTACCTCATCATGGGTTTAAAACATTATTCAATGTGTATTTCAAACATGTTTATAGTGTAATGTAGGAAAGTTAACCTTGCATTGAAAATTGTTCATTGCCTATTTCTAAAATGTTCATAGCGTACTAAAAAAATGTTCGCACGTGTATTAAGAAATGGATGTCATCTATTTAAAAGATCATCAAGATTTAGGAAATTTTTCATCGCATATTTCAAATAGGTTTATAGTTTAATTCAGAAAAGTTCATCTTGTGTTAAAAATTGTTCATCTTGTATTTAAAATATATTTATGGCGTAATAAAAAATTCATCTCACATTGAAAAATTCCATTGTTTATTTGATAAAGATTCTTGAGTATTGAAAAAATGTTTATATTAAAATTGAAATATAATTATCGTGTATTTTAAAAGTTTTAGCATATTTATAAAGTTAATGCATTGGCCTATACTCCAACGCAGAAGGCAGCATCATTTAGCGAGGGAATTGCACTGGGCTATTTTAGGGTAATACATGTGCTGCACAAAAACATTTTTTTGTGTTTTCTTTTTTCATGTTTTTATGATTTATAAAATAATAATTTAGAAATTGTTTTCATAAAGTTTTAGCAGATTTATAAAATTAATGCATTAAAAAAATCACGCAACTAAAAATCTTTTATGTACTTTAGAAATTGTTTGGTTATTATACATGATGCTAATGTAAAACATGACACATTTTTACAATATTTATATAAACAGGAAAGTATTCACTTAATTGAAAAATACACGCATATTAAAGAAAAAAAAATGTAACTAGAACAAGTAATTTAAAATCTCAGAATGACTATGAAAATGTGATGATAGATTTTTATGGTGGCTGTTTTGAGGAAGATATCTGATTGTGTGTAGGAGAACATGAGAAAGTCTTCGAGCAGGATTTGGATGTATCAGCGAAGTATGCATCATGTCTGAACGCGAGAGTCGACAATCCTTTATGCCGAAGAGACTAGCAATTATGAGATGAAATGGAAGTGCATAGAATTTTGGCATTAACATAGAACCACGTCCAACTCAAAAATGATAATGTAATCAAGGACCTCTAGGAGGAAAATTGGTAGATTCAACCATCGTGTCGCCCCGGTCCAAACAAAAGTCGATAGTTACTTACAACTAGCATGCCAAAACGGTTCGGATTGGGTGTTTTTTTCTTGCTGGAAGGGTGTTTATGTTTTCAAACGCTCCTTTAGTATTTAGCGGCTTTGCTAGTGGCGGTGAAAGACGAGATCAAGTGCTTGCTGTACCCAACAACAGGTAAAGCAATCGATGCATGACAATGACACACCTTAATTAGCCGTATGATTTCGTTTTCACACGTAATTTGCTGATGCGCATGCAGGCGAGACTCGCTGACTGGGGAAGATGAGGCCGTGCGAAGCGGACTCTGCGTGCGTGCATCGCCCGGCTGCGGCTGCGCGGGTGCGGCGCGTCTTCGCCAGCAGGACCAACACCAACAACATCAACCCACACCACAGCTACGCTGCACGTCATACTCACCAATCACGCGACTGTGCGCGAGCACAGACACGTGGCACAACAACGTTAGACCGGGATTGACGGTGGCATGCAGCACAGTGGCTGGCAGCAGCAAGGCGTTGTTTTGCCATGTGTCTAATCAAAGCAACTACAGAACGAGAGTAACAAAGGAATATGCACTAGTCGCTGTATTACAGAATTATCAAAGGTGTCCTATGCATATTTGATGATAGGAAGTGAGGCTGCCTCATCCTGTCCTTCCAGTCCAGATCCAGCGCATCACGTTGCCCTGCACCAGGGGAGCATATTCAGGCCCCCCCAAGTCCATATTCTCAAGTCTTCCTTCTTCGGTGGCTGCTACGTTCGTGAGATTGAGGTGATTTGCTGATGAAGGCCCGAGTCGGTCAGGCGCAGCATGGATTTGGAGGAGATGAAGCGGTTCAAGGTGAGGGCTATGGAAATCGGTCGGAATTCGCGGAATCCTGTCAAGTGCCTCCGGTTGATGCAGGTTAGGGCGACATCCATCCTTGGATTTGATGTGGTTGCAGGAGGGCGGGAGTGTTGCTTGCCACAATTCCCCCTCTCACTGAAAGGAGCCATGGTATCCTCTGCTGAAGGTAATCAGGCCGGGAAGACCTGCGTAACAGATGGGGAGGCCGAGGCGGCTGCTGAGGCAATTTTGCCGGCTGGGGTTCGGTTTATATATCCTGCAGTTGTTGCTCCTGGGGTGTGCCATGGCGAGCCTGCTGCTGATGCTCCAGTAGTACAAATGGACTTGGGGGGGCCTGACAATGCAATTGACGTTCGTTCAGATGTTCAGGGCACTACTCAGTTTTTTGCTACTGCGGATCTTGGAACTCAACAAAATGAAGTGAAGTCATGCTCTATATTGTTATGTGCAACAGATGAGAAGCTGGCTATCTTCCATGGATTGGTTGATTGGATAACAGGAACCTTTTCAGTTTCTATCTGTCTTAATTACATACTGAGTGAGGAGATAACAGAGATGGTTCAAAACCTTGCTGGGAAATTTAGGAACATGGGCAGAACTCGGTTTTATTTTCATAATACAGTCCTGGTGGAGGAGGAGCCTGACCCAGGGGGTGTGGGGACACCAAGAATTAGTCTAGTAGTGGAAGTAGGAGGGAAGAGAGATGGCTCACAAATGGAGGTGTATGAGGAAGAAAAATGGGCCAGTAAAATAGTTAATGCGGGGGAAACCCTCGGGGAGGTGGAGAAGCAAAATACAAGTGAAGCGGGGCCGCCGGAGCAGTCCTGCGAAAATCAATGAAGCTAATCG
Organism: Thinopyrum elongatum; assembly: GCA_011799875.1. NCBI lineage: Eukaryota > Viridiplantae > Streptophyta > Magnoliopsida > Poales > Poaceae > Thinopyrum > Thinopyrum elongatum. The sequence continues at coordinate 2,008,151 of CM022299.1, forward strand.
CCTGGAACTGCCGGGGATTGGGGAACGGCCCGGCAGTTAAGGGTCTTCTGGATATCCAGAAGAAGGAGGCCCCGGACATGTTGTTTTTGTCAGAAACGAAAATGGATGAGAAGAGATTGGAATGGTTTAGATGGAAGCTCGGTCTGACAAACATGGTGGTGAAGAAATGTGAGGGTCAAAGTGGGGGATTAGCTCTTTTTTGGAGGAATGGTGTGAATGTGAAGGCGGGCTTGAAGTCTAGATACCATATTGACGCGGAGATCACGGAGGAGGATGGGTTCTGTTGGAGGATTACGGGCATCTATGGGGAATCGCAGCATGATAAAAAGGAAGCAACTTGGAGACTCCTCAAAACTATTCAGCATCACAGTGACAAACCATGGATTTGTGCTGGAGACTTTAATGAAATCTTATTTGGGTGGGAGAAGGAAGGTGGGCCGGCTCGGCACCAACGGTGTATGGATAGGTTCAAGGAAACCTTGGAGGTATGTGGGTTGCATGATTTGGGGTATGTTGGAGATCCTTTTTCGTGGAGAAATCACAGCCAAGAGGAGGCCACTTATATACGTGAACGGCTTGACAGGGCGGTAGCCTCGCAAACTTGGTGTGATCACTTTCCTAGCTACCGGGTGACGCATGGAGACCCAAGGCATTCGGACCATAGGCCGCTTGTTATCGAGCTGGAGGAAAATCAGAAGAGTAGCAGCGGTGGGAGGGAAGAAGCAGGGTTTAAATTTGAAGCGAAATGGCTAGAGGAGGAGGCGTGCGAAGGTTTGGTGGAGAATGCAAGGAAAGTCAGCAATGATCTGCATGGACATGGGGTGACGGAGGCATTACAAAATGTGGCCAAAGATCTCTTGGACTGGAGCAGGAACACGCTAGGTGATCTAGAAAAGAGAATAGCCAGAACCAAGAAGGAGTTAGAGAGATTGAGACACACACCCATATCTTCAGAACAAGTGCAAAAAGAAAGTGTTCTGAGATATAAGTTAGAGAAGTTGGAAAAGCAGATAGATGATTATGGGCGCCAGAGAGCTCATGTATATTGGTTGGAGAAGGGAGATCGAAACACAAAAATTTTCCAAGCTTATGCATCGGAGAGGAGGAGGTTGAATAGGATAAAAAAGTTGAAGGTTGAAGGGGGAGGCGCAGTGGAGAGGGAGGAAGAGATGGTAGCGGTGGTGACACAATATTTCCTTAACCTGTTTTCTTCATGTGCAGGTCACCAAATGGATGAACTGATGGAGCGGGTAGTTCCTCGGATAACACCGGAAATGAACGAGCAGCTCACTCGCCCTTACATCGACGCAAAAGTGAAAGAGGCACTTGATAGCATTGGTGATCTCAAGGCCCCCCGGCCCAGATGGGATGCCGGCAATCTTCTACAAGCAATATTGGGCTATGGTTGGGCCCAAGGTTACTGAAGAAGTCTTGAAAGTACTGAATGGGGCCCCTATGCCAAAAAATTGGAATGATACGTGTGTGGTCCTAATACCTAAGGTAAAGAATCTGGAAAGCATGAAAGATTTGCGGCCAATAAGCCTGTGCAATGTGCTTTATAAGCTGATCTCAAAAGTGATAGCAAATAGACTAAAGTTGATTTTGCCCGAGATCTTGTCCGCTTTGATGCAGCAAACACCAATAGGAAAAATGACACATATTATGGTTACATAGAGGAGATATGGGAACTTGACTATGGACGTGATTTTAAGGTCCCTTTGTTTCGGTGCAAATTGGTCAATCTGACAGGAGGCGGGGTAAAGGTAGACCCGCAATACGGAATGACAACAGTGGATCTCAACAATCTTGGGTACACAGACGAACCATTCGTCCTAGCCAATGATGTGGCGCAGGTTTCCTATGTGAAAGACATGTCTACCATACCGAGAAAAAAAAAAGATAAGGAAGCAAATACATCATACGATGAGCTAAATGCCACATAGTTCTTTCAAGGAAAAGAAACATCGTGGGAGTGGAGGATAAGACAGACATGTCAGAAGATTATGAAAAGTTTGATGAAATTCCTCCCTTCATAGTGAAGACTGACCCAAGCATCCTGTTAAATGATGAAGATTATACATGGTTACGGCGCAATAAGCAAGGGACACACACGAAGAAAAAGTTTTATACCCCAAGATCCCACTCTGGGATGTGACTGGCTTCACCACCATCACTTTCTCTCTAGTGTGAGTTTCCGGACTTATAGCTGGAAAGTGCCACTTCGGACAAACCGGAAGTGGCATTTGAAACATGATTTTTGAATAATTATTTATTAATTTATGAATTTTCAATTATTTCTATCCTTTTAGTATTTTAATTATATTACGTTGCATTGAAGGGCTTTAGATTATGGAAGAAAGATTTTGACAGCATTGATCGCCTTGTGTCATATTTTCAAAAACATATTGACAAACCACCACCTGATGCTGGCCCTTCAATGCGAAATGTTGCGGCAATGGTACCTATGAAAAATAACTTGATAGAACTATTTGTCACTATCTGATGAAAATCTATATAATCAAACATTGCATTCATATAAGCATTCACTCTAGCAAGCATTCTAGCAATCAAAATACAATCAATGAATAAAGTAATAAAGAAAACAATAAGAAAAAGCAAATAGAAAGCAAAACAAAACTTCAAGGAAATCCAAATAGAAACTCCTAAGGGAACTGTAGGACTTAACTACAAATAACAAAAATAGTTTTTGTCCTAAATAAAACTTAGTAGCAAAGAAAATTACTAAACTCATAACTTAACAGAAAAGAAAATATAACATTATTAGGTTAACAAAAAGTATTTTATAATATTCTTCAATAGCAAAAAGAATCAACTAAAAAGCTTTTATAAAACTCTAGTTATGATCAAAATAATATTAACTTAAAATTATAATTAAAATCTTATTCCAACTAAAATTTTCATAAAGTATTTTTTGTTAAAAACTTTAATAGCAAAAAAAATTAAATCAAAACTAGGCATGTATGCTACTGTTTTTGAATCTGTTTAAAATATTAAAATAATTTTAAAACACCTATTTAAAATATCCTAAAATATCCTCATGTTGACTAACCGAAACATAATATAATTTGGCAAAAGAATAACAAGAAAACATAAACTAAAATAATTAAAACAAAGAAAAAAGGTATAAAACTAAAAGAGCTAAACATAATCTGTTTTTGATTAAAACACCATTTAAAAGCTTGAAATATCCAGGTTTGTCCTGGTTGGTGGCACAAATCGGGACTAAAGGCCTACCTTTAGTCCCGGTCGGAGCCACCAACCGGGACTAAAGGCCCAACCTTTCGCGCCCTTTTAGCTGCCGAAAATGTGCTTTAGTCCCGGTTGGTAGCTGCGACCGGGACTAAAGGGTATGCCTTTAGTCCCGGTTGGAGCCACCAACTGGGACTAAAGTGGCCCCAACCGGGACTAAAGGCCTCGCGCTATTTAACCCCCTTCTCTCCCCCTCAATCTTCCTCCTCCATTTTCCCTCTCCGACGCCGCCAGGCTGCCTCGACGCATCCGCTCCTCGACGTCGTGCCCCTGCCGGCGCCGCTCTCCTCCACGCGCCCGCCTCGATGTCGTGCCCCTGCGCGCCCCTGCTGTTGCCGCTCTTCTCCATGCGCGCCGCTCTCCACCACACGCCGGCGCTCGAAGCTCCTCCACGCCCTGACAGGCCCATCCCCGACGCCGGCGCTCCTCCACGCCCGGCCCCCCGCCCCGATGAGCCCATCCCCGACGCCGGCGCTCCTCCATGCCCGGCCCCCCTCCCCGACGACCGAGCCCCCTCCCCGCGGTGAGCTCCGGCGCCGGGCCCTTTTTCCTTCTGCATGTATACAAAAATGGATGTATACAAAAATGTACATTGTGTATGAATGAAATTGGATGTGTCTAAAATGTTTTAGATGCATGTATACAAAAATGTACAATGTGTATGAATAAAAATTGGTATAAAAAACATATATTATAAAAAATGTGAATCACCGGAGGAGTCGCCGATGATCGCCGGTGAGGAGGCCCCGACGATCGCCGGAGGAGTCCCCGACGATCGCCGGTGAGGAGGCCCCGACGATCGCCGGAGGAGTCCCCGACGATCGCCGGTGAGGAGGCCCTGACGATCGCCGGAGGAGTCCCTGACGATCGCCGGTGAGGAGGCCCCGACGATCGCCGGAGAGGAGGCCCCGACGATCCTGATGTTAAGTGCTGAAACTGATAAAACTTGCCATTTTGTTATTTTTGTGTGATTTAATGCAAGCATCATATGAATAAAATTTGTACATGTGTTTGGTGCATTTTCATGTCTACTTGCTGCTGGTATTTTTCCAATGCCATGGTAAACATGTTTAGGCACTGTAACAATAAAAAAAAAATAAGGTATGAAAACATATTGAATGATAATTCTAATGGTATTGATTTTCTATTGTGGATGTTAATATTTTGTATATAAACTTGGTCAATATTTTGTATTGATTTTGTTGCATGTCATTTTTGCAAAAGATGCCATTTTGTCATTTTTGTGTTGCTGGAGGAGTCCCGACGATCGCCGGAGGAGTCCCAACGATCGCCGTGAAGAGTCCTCACCGTTTCCTTCCCAATATTTTGTGTTGCCGGAGGAGTCCCGACGATCGCCGGAGGAGTCCTCGACGATCGCCGGTCAAGAGTCCTCACTGTTTCCTTCCCAATATTTTGGGTTGCCGGAGGAGTCCCCGACGATCGCCGGAGGAGTCCCCAACGATCGCCGGTGAAGAGTCCTCACCGTTTCCTTCCCGATATTTTGGGTTGCCGGAGGAGTCCCCGACAATCGCCGGAGGAGTCCCCGACGATCGCCGGTGAAGAGTCCTCACCGTTCGTTCTGGTAGAACCGTAACTCCGACCGAGACGTTCTTTATATGCATTTGTTTCGATTTGTCTTGTAGATTATGTTTTGCCATCATCATACATGTTAAAATAAATAAACTTGTTGCTCTGTCCAGAATACTAAAACTGTATAAAATCCATATGAAATAACTTGCAACTGATTGCAGAAACTATGGATCCGGAACACGCCAGAGACGAAGAACAAGAAAACATGTTGGAGGAAATAATCCACGACGGAGATGATGATATCACCTCACATTTTCTGAACAACTCCGGTGAGGGAATGGATGGCTCCGGTGAGAGACTGGAGCGAGAAGATGACTGCTCCGGTGTTGGAACCTTAATTATTACAAAGTACGGCGAGGTATATTAATTAAGCCACTGCTGACTAGGTGCATTAATTGATTTGTATATACATATATTAAGGCTTCTTTCTTCTTTTAGCCCTCCGGACCGAGCCAGTCTTCGATAAAGAAACGAGGCCTGAAAAAAAGGTTGGGCGATAATGAAAGGTTCAAGATCGAAGAAGTCGATGCAGATGGCAAACCGATTGCTCCCAAACGGAACGCAAATGCATTTATAAGTCAGTGCGGAGTTATTGTTAGGGACAGCATCCCGATCTCCATTCAAGAATGGAATAAGCCAAAGGCGGACGATGGAGTTACTTATGTCGAGGATAGATGCAAAGAAATGCTTTGGAATACACTCATGACAAATTTCACCCTACCGCCAGAGGTGGATCCACATAACCCAGTTATAGAGCGAAAAGTCAAGTCGTGGGTTCTTAAGAAGATGGCTGCACAATTCTGCAACTGTAAGAAAAGATTGAACCAAGACTATGTCAAGAAAGACAAGACTCCAATATTCACCGGAGCACATGAGAAGTTAAAAGATCATTGGGACGTATTTGTGAAGTACAAGAAATCAGATGAAGCTAAGAAAAGGTCAGAAAGAAATAAGATAAATGCTGCAAAGAAAGAATATCACCATGTTACGGGGTCAGGTGGCTACAAGGTTGCCAGGCCTAAGTGGGAGAAAATTGAGAACGACCTGATTGCTAAAGGGATCGATCTAGGGCCGTTGCAGTGGATCGAACGGGCAAGGACTTGGTTCTACGGGCATGGGGGAACGTTGAACCCAGAAACAGGGAAGTGTATTTATACAAAAGAGCAACTTGCAACACCCGTCAAAGCCCTTCAAGCTGCAATGAAGGACGTGCAGGACGGGAAGTTCATTCCCAATAGAGAGAACGACGAGCTGACACGCGCCCACGGGAATGCTGAACACAGTGGACGAACACGAGGCACATCAGGCTCTGTTCCGTGGAATGTTGGGTTTCCCGACTGCAGTGACATTTACAGAAGCCGAGGAAGAAAAAAGAAACAGGATGCAGACCGGATGCAGAACATAGAAGAAAAATTAGAGCAGCAGCAGAAGCAAATAGAGGCACTTACCAGCCAGCAAGCTACCGGCCCAAGTTAGCGGCACGAAGATCCTTCATTCGAGACTGCCGGCCCACCATCTCAGCGGAAAAGCAGTGTGGCTTCCACGGAGCTCATTCGTCCCACAGATCATATCACGTCTCCTCGCTACCCCGTGGATGATATCACGCAGAGGGAACATTGTGATCTACATGCGAAATACATGAACATATCCGTGAAGGCGGCGGTCGGCTTTGCCTTACCTCCTGTACCTGATGGAGCTTACCATTGCTCTCCGATTCCAGATGGCTATGTTGTTGTCGGGGTGAATGAAGTTATGAACGGATTTGAGCAGCTGGAGCTTGAAATCCCTACAGGTGAAGGGAATACTGAACTGGGAGATGCCGGAAGGAGTACCATTCTATGGAGAAAGGAACACATCGTGCTTCCACATTGGACGCCGCGTCAGCAGACTCCGCCGGAGGAGGCCCCTCAGCAGACTCCTCATAGTACCAATCCAGCTCTATCTCCGCTGCCTCAGCCGTCTCTGCCGCGTCAGCAGACTCCGCTGCCTCAGCCGTCTCCGCCGTGTCAGCTGTCTCCGCCGTGTCAGCTGTCCCCGCCGTGTCAGCAGACTCCACCGGAGGAGGCCCCTCAGCATACTCCGCTGCCTCAGCCCCGGTGGAAGAGAACCGCCGCTCCGGCGGCTAGTAGTACAACTGCGAAGGAATCCAGAGCAGGTACAATAAGCGTCAAGGAAGCTCCTGCCAAGTTACCATACCAACTGAGTGATGAGGAACTCAAGAAGGTCATGGATGGCGAAGTGAAACGCCAGCTTTCACCGACATGACCTGAGCGAAAGGAGAAAATAGATTCGGTAAAAGCGAAGCACTGTCTGGAAAGCCTTACGCGACCACCGCCGCCTCCTCTACTATCAAACTATGACCGCTCTATTATCAAGTCACATAAAGAATAGCAGCGGTCGGGAAGTAGTAGTAGTGCAAGGGGGAAAACAATTCCCCAGCTCAGAGAACAGAAAAACCAATCGTGCCCCCCGCTCAAGGTGTCTTCCGATATCGTTATTGATCCGGAGGTTGCTTTCACTCTTGGTCAACACTTAGGCGAGCATGGAGAGTTCCCCATGGCTGATTTAGCCTTTAGATACGAGCACGGGAAGCCTCTCGTCAGACCTGAGGAGCTCCTGCATCTACCAACACAAATGCAAAGATTGCATGAGTGGTACATGAAAGCCTCAAAGGAAGGGAGCAACATGATCTTTGTGGGAATTAAAGATGAGCATTTCTTCAATGGAGTCGAGGCGATGTACATTGAATTTGATGAATTATTTCAGTTATACAATCAAGACGCCCTCGACAAAACTATCGTCAGTTGCTATTGTCTGTAAGTATTATTTCTGTAATTAAGTCTCTAACTCAGCTCATTCATTGCATGTATAATTATTCTCACTATATTATGCAAATTGAAGATTCTCGAATGCAAAAATAGACGAATCTATGACATTGGGTTCATTAACCCAAATACCGTACATGAATATAATGTAGCAAACAATACCAAGGATACAGCTAAAAACTTGCTAAAGGCGTTAATTGGACAACAAACCAGAAGGGAAATACTATTTTTTTACAACTTCAAGTGAGTGTTACTGTTTTGTGCGCATTCTGTTTCGCTTACTCGAGGTTAAGTGTAATTGATGAGTTATGCGTGTGCAGGTTCCACTTTATTCTGGTAGTCATTCAGCTTGACGCAGGAGTAGTAATTGTCATGGACTCGAAACGTAAAGACCCTGAGATGTGGGCGGACATGAGTGAAATGCTCCAGAAGTAAGTTCAATCATTATCGCACTATATCGGCAACTTTCGTTCATTTCCTAATATCAAGTAATTAATAACTCCTTTATTCATTTTCTTTGCCGGGCAGTGTTTGGAAAGAGTTCACCAAGCAGGCTAGGGGTGAATGGAAAAAGGAGCTGCAATTTCGACACCCCAATGTATGTAGTACTAGCTAGTTCGGCGCATCTCTCTTTGATTCTAGTTTCAATACCATTATCATGCTTGATTATTATTTTGATTGAACTCTATTCTCGTAAAGTGCTTGATGCAGGACGACGGGAATAATTTATGTGGATACTACGTTTGCGAGTTCATTCGCCAGACGACCTGTGAGAAGGGCAAAATTTTAGAACAACTTGAAGTACGTAAACAATATTCACAATTTTATTTTATTATCATCAATTGTGTTGATATATATGTATATATATATATATATATATATATATATATATATATATATATATATATATATATATATATATATATATATTGACCCCCTTCTTTAAATTAGATCCAATGGAAGCGGGACGAATTCCTACCAAAGGACCGCATACGAGCAATTCAAGAGGAATTGGCGGGATTCTTACTTGAAGAGGTCATACATACAGAGGGAGAATACCATCGGGAATTGGAATGCGATTTTGGTAACAAGTAGATATTAGGGATCGTAAGAGATGTTATATTGTATTTGTATATATGCATGAACGTGTACTATATGTAGTAGCATCGAATAGATATACGAAAACTTGTTGTTCGACCAAGCACGGAGAAAGATAGGTCACTTCTCTATATTCATGACGATGTTGTGTAATGGTTCCTTCTTTGCTATATGTAATAGCTAGCGTCGAGTTGAATGAGAAACATAAATTAAAAATGAAAACCCTAAATAAAAAAGAATTGAATGGTAAACACAAAAAGAAAAGGGAAACACAATATGAAACCCCTAAACCCTCCAAAACCCTAAACCCCTCCTTTAAAAAAAACAACGCTTGGCAGGGGCTGACGCGTGGCGGCCTTTTAGTCCCGGTTGGTGTTACCAACCGGGACTAAAGGTCCTCCTGCCTTAGCGCTGCAGAGCGGCCACGTGGAGCCCATTTAGTCCCATTTCGTAACACGACCGGGACTAAAAGTGGGAGCCTTTAGTCCCGATTCCTTAGTCCCGGTTGCACAACCGGGACTAAAGGCCCTTAGAACCGGGACTAATGCCCTGTTTTCTACTAGTGTATGATGAAGCCCAAAGAACTGTTAGCAAATCGTCGACAGCCAGAGCCGATCGATTGTCAGAACTTTGTACAAAGCTACATCATGCCGTCAATGAACTGAACCGAAGCAACACTCGAGGGAAGCATAGCAAGAACATCAAACCCTCACATCCACATATGATCTAGATCGAAACCTGCATCTACTCATAGAACCGCTCATGATGTCACTGTTGGGAAACATAGTATAAAATAAAAAAAATTCACCCAACGATCACCCAGGAACAATATGAAGATGCATATAAGGTTTGGATCAATGATCGTTACCGACTCCGGAGTGCAGTGGAAGTAGACGAGTCGGTGTAGATCGTACTTGGAGTCCCTCGAACCACTGATGATGATCCCGTGAACCGCCCTCGAACGATCCCTCGAACGGAAGACCGAAAGCACAGCCTCTCTACTTGGTTGCAAACGTACGGTCTTCACGATCCGGCAGCGCTTCGCCGTCCAGAGCTAATCGTCGCCGGAGAATTAGAGGGAGGAGATTAGAACCACACTGGGCTTCTAATTATGAGGATTAGAGGAACTAGGCCTAGCTCTAATTAGATCAACTAGGATAAACTAGAACTAGAACTAGATGAACTAGAGGAGGCTCCAAAACTTGTGTATCTCAATGGACAAAATCCTCTAGTGTATATAGGTTTGAGGGGGAGGGAGGGGCTGCCACCAAGGAGGGTAAGACCCTCCTTGGTGCGCCGGCCAAAGGGGGGAAGGAGGAATCCTTCCCCCACCTTCCTCCTTTCCCCCACTAGGATTCGGCTTCCCTAGTTGGAATTGGGGGGGTGCCTCCCTACATGGGTCCTTGTGGCTCAAGTTGCCTTCCACCTCCTGGCCTTTTAAGGCCCGTTGATATTAAATTAAATATAAAAGCCTTCTAACAATTACTAGAGCCTTTTATTATTAATTTAACATCTCTGGAAACATTTTCCACCTATATATTATTTATCGGTAATACCCGGTATTGCCCGATAAGCTCCGAAACCCTTCTGGTGACCCCGAAACGCTTCCGGTTCCTCTCGAAACTATTCCGAATCTTAATGAAACAATTCCACAAATAAATCATTGATACTATCGTCCTACTAACACTCAGTAGATTGTGATTACCTTAACCTTGTGACCCTGTAGGTTCGGTAAAACATAGACATGAACGAAACTCCTTCGTTCAATGACCGATAGCGGAACCGTGGACGTCCATATCGATGCCTATGATTACACGAATGACATTCGAGTGAACCTTTGGTTATCATGTGACGTTCCCTTTGCTTCGCGATACTTTACAAAACCCGAGGTGAGATGTGTCGGTATCCTCTTGACTCATACACATGCTCACTATACCGGCCTTCTCGTTGCTGGTTTTGTTCTTCTTTCTCGTTGACATGTTCCGGCATCCACGTGACGTAGTAACCCTGTGTCTGGCCTGACGATGTTGGATGCCGTCATGCTGAGAGGGCCCTAAGAATATCTCTCTATCGTCGGAGGAGCAAATTCCACTCTCGAGCTATCAAGTCCCTTGTCAAACTTTCTGATGAAACTGTAAGGTTTAGTTATGATCACCTAGTTACAGGTGACGTTTGAGCAACCCCAAAGTCCATCGTATGGTAAGAAGTGACTGTGATACTCTCATGGTCTGAGAAAGTAAATCACAAGTTAACACTCCGTGTTATAACAATTGAGTTTTGACGATTGCATCACAAAGTATAACAAACAAGTTTTGGGTCGATTCAATATGATCGTTCTTCCAATGTCATACTCTCAATGTTGTTTTAGGACTATCGTTACACTTAACGATATCCTAAGATCCGGAAAACGTGATCAGCAACAACACTTGAGCTAGTCTTAGAGGAGAGACTAGGAATCATATTTTATCATTTATCATTCCACACGTGCATATGAGTTTTCCACTGAATCGCATATTCCAGAATCATAGCAGTTATAGCATGGAATATAAACTCTTAATTATGAACATGGAAATATAATAATACAATATTATTGCCTCTAGGGCATATTTCCAACACCCTCTACACCAGTCGACATGGTTGCGGTTGGTCTTATCGAGCAGTTCACTTAACTTGCATTTTATGTTTCAAATAGTTAATTTAACTTCCGAGTTGTGGTTGATTAGTTGGCATGTTTGAACAGTTCAATTGATTTCCATTTTATGTTTCATATAGTTTGATTAACTTGCAGGCTGTAGTTAGTCTTTGCGCCAATTTGTTCAAAGGGCCATCTATATTTTCGGTTGTATTAGTTGCTTCTCTTCTTGGTCAGTTCAAATAGTTCACTTGACTTCCATTTTAAGTTTCATATAGTTTGCTTAACATGCAGGTTGGAGTTGGTCTCTGCGCCAATTGGCGCAACGGGTCATCTAGTATATTAAAGGAAGTGCTGAAGGGAGAGCATATAGGCACGCACATACACATAAGAGTCAGGGTGTATATTTATACATATGATAGTATCATTCTCTAATCATCGAGAGAACACTAAAAGGAAAAGGAAGAAAGAAGAGAAAACTCTCTACTATGTCTAATGTCAGCGTCAAAGACTTTTGAGGTTCTGCATTATTTCTAGAGGTACTTAATTGATGATTCTCATGATTTTACATACATTATGGAGACAATCATGGTGTGTAATTTAAAGAGATCAAAGGGTTGAACCAACTAGTAAATAAGCAATCCTGCATAAAAGTTTCCGCATCATAGTTGTTCTAACATGGCAGGCTCATTTGTCCTTCCTAGAACTTTTTTGTTCCCCCAAGTGGCATGCGAGAAGACCTTTGTGTTGGAATTAATCTCCAGTTATAACAAACTGAGAGAGAGAGAGAGAGAGAGAGAGAGAGAGAAGGGGAGCTAACAACTCCCACGACGTGCCATGAACGGGAGCACCAAATCAAGCTGTTGGTTTCGGTCCCTGGTCCCTTTAGCGCCACCTATATAAAGAGCAGGTCATACCCCCTTTGTGAGAGACACACAAGTACAGGTTGTACCCAGAACTGCTGACCGCCGATCCTAAAAACAAGGCGCTCAAGTGATCAGAAGATTGACTACCACCATCGGCCACCGCATGGTCAGTGTCGGTGACAACCTGTGCGTCTCCTACGTGATCCTGCTACTATTGCCCATCTTCCCAACTCTTGCCATGGGCTACACAAGGGCTCCATCAAGCAGGCATCAGACTTCTGTAAGTTCGCACGCTTCCGCACATGTATTGTATAGGTGTTCTAATCTGCAGATCAAGATCCCATTATGTTAACACTAAAGTGATTATATCTAACACTTTGTACCTGAAACTAGTAAACCAAACTTGATGGTGATGGTGTGCTGATCATGTGGTTGATGCGCAGTTTCCTTCTATGGCTGGTCAATTGGATCCTGATGTAAAGACTGCTCCCATTGTGATGTCGCCTGTAATGTGAAGACTGCTCCCGCTGTGTTGTCTTTTGTAAAGGCCCCCGATGCGTTATCTCATGTACAGAATTAGCAGAAGAGATGGAAAGTGTTGCATGATGTGTAGATGTGAGTTCTTCCTGTTGAAAACAACATAGATCCTAGCTTTCCATAAACACCAAAGAAAAGTTAAAACATTAGAAGTAGAAGCATAAGGGTGATTCATGGAAAGCATGGAGTGGATTAGCTTTGTGATGGAGTTGTTAATTGCGAGCAGGAAATCACATCTAGTATACCAACAGTGAGTAAACCAGGTAGTCTCTCAATGTGACCATGAGAAACAACAGTTATAATGGGACGTCTGGGTACGATAATTTACTTACTGTATTATCTGTTGATCGGTCTATCGATTGGTGGGTTGATACATGTACAAATATTGATGTGTGTGCGTTCTGATATTTCGTTATTATCTTCTTACAAAGGTCACACAACGTTACTCCCTTCTATGAGGAACAGCGCATATGCTTCTATTCGTGGTGAAAGATCGTTCAACTGAAGAATATGCAGCATGTCCATGTTACCAAAAATAATCTTGTTAGTGGCTCCCTTATATATAAAGAAGGATTTAAGTTGTCTCCGAGTCTAATAAAGTAGGCATATACAAAATATGGACTTTTTCTTGGAAAAGGTCATGAGTGCGGAGGCTGTTTCGGCCTTCCCTAGTTGATTTTTGTAATAAAATCATGAATCATATACATATGAGTGTTAATGAAATTGGTGTTTGATACGTCTTTGTCATATTAATTTTGGTTGTATGATGCGGCTAGCTAAGATGAATGTAATCCCGAGTTTCACCTTAGACAAAAGGCTCTAAGTGTCATGTGTATGTGCAAGCAAAGCAAGTTCTTACATACTGATCTGTGTGAGATGAATGGTGTGTTGAATAAAGGTAAAACAATACTCCATGACATTGATATATGATTCCTCTAAATTTTGCTATGTGTATTTGCTAAATACTAAAGATGAGGCTCCACACTACGCACCTTAAAATATATAAGGTAGAAGATGATAATCAACTTGAAAAAAAAATTAAACAAGTCCGGTTCGATCATGGTGGGAGTACATTTCAAATGATACAAACATAAGACATTTAAGAAGATATTTGTTATCCAATACAACTGTTATCAGGACCATTCAGATACTGCATGGTGCTAATTGATGCATCAACGAGATGGTTAAATATGTGTCTACTTTCAACAAGGAACCATACTTTTGCCAAATTGATTGCTTAGATCATTAAATTGAGAGCAAATCATCCCGAACACAATATAAAATCCATCGGAAATGGATAATGATGCTGAATTCAGTTCACATGCATTTAATGATTACTGCCTAGCTTTGGGCATTTCTGTAGAGCATTCTGCATCTTATGTACATACCCAGAATAGCCCGATAGAATCACTTATCAACATGATCAAGTTGATAGCAAGACTGCTCCTACATAATTGTGATCTACAAGCTCCTTGTTGATGTCATGCAGTTTTACATGTTGCAGAGTTGGTAAAAATTCGAGCAACTGCATATCATACGGCCACACCGTTGTAGTTAGTACGTGAAAACTAACCAAGTATTTCCCATTTGCTGAAATTGGTTGCACGGTATATGTATCGATCTCACCACCGCAACGTACATCAATGGTCCCTCATAGGAGGATGGGGATATATGTGGGGCACAATTCTCCATCAATCATTGAATACATGGAACCCCAGACAGGGGATTTGTTTACAGCCCGGTATGCTGATTATATTTTTGATGAGAACAATTTCCCAGTTTTAGGGGGAGATAAGAACCACAAAGAAGTCCTTAGATCCACGTATGAGTGAGTTTGAACGGGAGGTTCAAAAGATTATAAATTTGCAAAATATTGCAAATAATCTGTCAGAGGCATTTACTGATTATAAAGGTGTCGCAAAGTCAAATGTTCCCGGTATCAATGTGCCAGAGAGAGTAGATGTGACCCATAGATCTACTCAGCCACCTAAGAGGGGGAATCTGGGCACAAAGGACATGGCTTTATAGAAGCATTCAAGGTAAATGATAAATATCATAATGGTAATCACTAGCATGTAACTTAATATATATGAATGTTTATACATTGTTAAGTCGGCTAATTATGCCTCAAGATAGTATATCCAGTGTTGTATACGAAGAAAAGGAACTTCTTTAAGTGACAAGATGAGTTATGATGGGTAAAAATGTTTAGTATAAATCAAGCTTTTTTTGGGTAACCAACTGGTTACTTGAATTTCCTTCGAGAAATTATGCTAACGATAAAAATATTAAAATTTTAAATTTAAATGTCGAGGTCGTGTTAAACATATTATGTATGTTTGTATCGACACAGTAAGGTGCTTGCCGTAGTGAAAAAGGGAGTGTGCTGATCATTAGAACAAGACATATTTTCTGATACATTCTAGGTTAAAAAGTTTATATTTGGATTCAAAAAATGAATTCAAAATCCATTTGAATACTTTCGGACAAAGAAAATCCAGATTTTGCAAGATTTTTCAAAAGCCGTGTTTACCAGGCCCTATCGGAAGCAAAACGGCATCATAAAAAAAATGGTATAAATAGGTTGGTTCGGCCAGGATTTTAGTCATATTTTTGTGTGAGCTTGCAACATGATAAGACTCATGTCAGAACTGCACTGCGGATTGGGACACCGACAACAATCGTCTAACCCAACTCATGATACCAATTTTAGGGATCTTGTGTGTTGGAGAAACTATAGAGTAGCCATAATATGGATCGCGAAAACTACTACGCAAGCGATCACCAAAAAATATGGAGGCTGAAGCGAGCTTTGGCAAAATCAAATTGTCAAAATCATCTTGCATAAATTCCTTCCAAGCAGAACCCACCTATCATTGGGCAATAAATTATTCCCCAATAATTCCCGATTCAGAAGAAGCATTTGATGCGTAAAACACATTAAGACACATCGATTTCCTATAAATAGGGATGGAAAATTAGTCGCACTGTGACTTACATTCATAGGACAAGTAATTAATTAAACTAATGAAGTAGCCCTAGAACTAACTACTTGCGGCCACAACAGCGGCAGTGGCTTGATTCCCCAGCGGGGGCGGGGAATGCAGCAATGTAGGCCTCGATGGTCTCGTCCTAGGCCGACCGTGTGTTGGTGGCGGCGACATTGTGGGCCTCGATGGCTCCGAGAAAAGCATCAATGTGCTCATCCCATCTCGGCCATGCATCGGTGACAGGTTCGGGGGCAGGCGCGTGGTCTCAAATCCACCGCTCCCTTTTCGCTTCCTCGCTTCGACCCTCCTACACCGCCACCTCGTGCAATCCCCAAAAGGGGGCCAGCACGCCTGGTTGTTTCTTCTCCTCCTCATCCCCAGAACTGTAGATGAGGGGGGAGCTCTTTCTAGTACGCCGTGGATGAGGAAGTGGTGGATTGGAGGCGGGCGACAGGGGGTTGAGTGGCGCCAAAGAGAGGATTAGATAAGGGAGAGAGGGGAGGGCGCCGACCTTTTATAGGCCGCTGCAGGTGCCATTAAAAGGGAAAGTGGGCAGGCGACATGCGGCCATCAAGGGGCGCATTTTTCGGTGAGAAATGCTGCCGCGCTACTCACACGTCTCCTCCTCGGCCTGCTCAGATGCCTCATGCCCTCACAAGCAAGCCAGGAGATGGTGCCCCATGCTGGCCTCCTTCTGACATGCTGCCCGGGGAATCCGAGGGAGCTGCCGGGTGGTTGACGATCATGTCTCCCACCTCGCCGATGGTGTGTGGGAGTCCATGCTGCTTCATATCTTACCTGTGGTGCGAGGAAGAAGAAGATGAAATTTCACTCCCATGTCGGCAGTTGTGTTTGGACTTTGGAGCGATATCCAAAAGATGCATCCACATCCTCCACATTTGGAGGCTACGAGGCCATTTCTGGAGCGATCTCCATAAATTTCAGCCATCGCCGTGCATATGGCGACTCTGCTAGAGTGTCATTTTATGTGCCGATCGCCATACTAGTGGTTATTATGTCGATTGACCACATACAGCGACTCTGCTAGAGTTGCTATTATGCACTCTACCCTATATTCATGTGCCTTCTTTGTGGTGCCGCTCACAATCTTGAGGCTAGAGGATAAAGAACTATTTATAGACTTCGTTTCCAAGTGTTTAATTATTCCACTTGTTTCCTTAATAACATGTCCGAACACTGAGCAAAGTCATCAACCACGATCAAACATGTTGGTTCCGAGTCTAAAATATACTAGTTCCTAGCACACATAATTAGAGTGTGCAAGTGTGGCCAATTTCCAATCTAAACACGTGGGTTAACAACTTGCAAAAGTCGGTCCTACAAAAAAAAACTCTTCCGCCCTGTACTGCTCTGAAAAGCACAACTGTCCTCGGCACCACGAGTATTAATTACTTCCTTGCGTAAAATTCCGCCTTCTTTTCCTCGAGTTAATTATACGAATAATTCCAATATGAATAATTCCACATTACACAATAACCAACTGAACAAATGTAGAAAGCTACATAAATATCCAACATGGAAGCGTCATCAAATACAGACAGAGGCAAATATTCATACTATCCAAGTTTGTAGGCCACCTTCCGAGCTTTGCGCTCTTCCGACAGCATGTGTGCAAAATGGACCAGTTCCTCCTCGTTCGTGCCCCTCTTTAGATCAGGCTCGTTCATGCCTGTATCGACGTTCACCTTGCACACCTGTCTCTTTAGCAACGCCTTGCCGACACCAACAAGCCCGTTGAGGTTCTTCGATGTGGACACGTCGACGGAGGCCATTTCGCCGGTGAGCTCGCCGTGCTGGATCCGGAGATAGCACTTGTTGCAGTGCAGGGTCTGAAAGAGCATGGATGCTTGGATGTCAACGAGGTCGGCACTGGCCTCGCTGAAACTATCAATGATCGGAGTGGCACCCCTCTTGTAGAGCCACCCGAGAAGGCCCCACTTGCTGCACTCAGCTGCGTCAAACTTATCTTCGATCTTAGCGGTGCCGGTACCCAGCGAAAGGATCATGAACTTGCCGTAATCCACATGCTTGATGGGGAAGAAGTCCAAGTTTCCCATCAGGATCTGCTTGCTTACGTGGGTCAGCGCCAACAGCGTCTGCGTATGCACGTCCATGTAAGTTAGTGAGGCACACATCAGCATCACAGAAGTTAGCTACTACAGATCATAATTATGTTAGCAAGCTCCCATCAAGCTGACTTGTCGTATTAGTGCTCACGAGTTACCGGATTGTTAGCCACGACGCCTCCGTCGATTAGGTTGAAGGCCCGGGTCTTGCCGTCTTTGTCCTTGGTCTCGAAATGGTGCCCGGGGAGATAGGTCGGCGCGGCGGACGTGCTAATGCAGACGTCCGACAGAAGAGCATTCATGGAGACATCGCTCATGGCCTGTACAAATTTCGGTTCATATATATGTTATTAAGTTTTTGTTTTTGTTTTGAAAGACGGATAAACCTCCGGTCACTGCATCGCTTGATGTACACAATCATATATTATTAGTTATGCAAAAACAATGGCAACCAAAATAACTGAATGACATGCCACTGTGGATCTGTTTGTGTTCTTCTATGTACGTACGTCGTAGGTTGAGAAGATGGTAGGCTGGTGGAGCTTGATGTCAAAAGTGGGGATGACAATGTTCTTGAGGGTCTGATGGACCCGCGTGTCACCGAGCAGCTCCTTCACGACCGAGTGCAGGTGCTGGCCGTTGTACTTGGGCCCCATCATGCTCCTGAGCCAACCCAGAGGCCCTTTGCTGCACAACAGATTGTAAATAGCTCATGAGTACTTTCATTGAGCTTAGTTGCACGAGGCCGCTGGTCATATACTCCCTCTGTAAACAAATATAAGACGTCTTATATTTGTTCAAAGAGTAGTAGTTAAACTTTTAAATAGAAAGGCGAATAGCGACCGAAGCATGATAAATGATTCTAAATGACGTTAAATGGCTTAGCATGATGCTCCTCCAAAGGCTATAGCGCCGCGAGCTCTAGTTGGCATTTCTGCGTGATAGCGCGCTATTCAAAAGTATGCATATAGTAATCGTCTCCTCACCAGACGGCAGGGAAGATATTCGGGCAGTGCTCGAGGTAAAACTTGTTGACGTCCTTGGCGGCAAAGAGCGGGCGGCCCTTGGGGTTGGGCGCGGTGAGCATGGCGGCCACCAGGCCTCCGGTGCTCGTCCCCGCGACCACGTCGAAGTAGTCCGCGATCCTTGTGTCCGGCCCATCTAGCTCCTACGCACGCACACCCAACAACTGACCATCACACCATATATATACCGATGTATGCGTGCAAGTGCAAGCAGGATGATTGCCTAAATTATATGGAAAACTTAGTTATTAGTAACCTGGAGCTTCTCTTCGAGGAAAGCAAGGATGGTGCCGGGAATGATCCCACGGACGCCGCCTCCGTCGATGCTCAGCACGGTGATGATGCTCCCATAGCGCGGCTGCGGGGAGGCAGGCGATGACAGCGACAACGCGTGGCTGCTCAGCAAGCGCCGTGCCACGTTCACTGGCCCCGTGCTCCGCCCCAGCGCTTGCGTGACCGGCATGGTTCTGCTCTAGCTCCGAACTGGCAAGACCCGAGATCCCTTGGCTTTACAAAAGGTTTCTAGCTGTTGCACTTGCACCCGATGATGCATTGGCTTTAAAGTGGAAGGAAGGGAAACGAGCCACGAAGTTCATGAGGCCCTGTATATGCCAAGCACTTACATACATATTGCAAATTGGGTTGGTGAGTCAATCGGAACCCAAAGCTACGAGATCTGCATATGGAGATTCCCCTCCCCACCCCCCGGTTGACAATAAAAAAATGGTGGCTGCAAAGTCTTCTTTTTGGACAACTAAAAAAAATCAAGTGCTCTGGCATCAAGGCAAGACTAACAAAGAATCCAAGGTGAGAGTCTGGGCTGCTGGCGGACGCGACGAACAAGCTCATCCGCGAGATCCTCCCTCCCGGCTCCGTTGACTTGTCCACGGTTGTCGTGCACGTCAACACACTCTACTTCAAAGTGTTAGACTGTATAGTTCCCGTGTATGTGTACGTATGATGTAACGTTGTACCAACTCATTATATATATGTGATAGGCCACCCAGAGGGTTGTGCTGGTTCCCCCAAAACATATTGTCCTACATGGTATCAGCCTAGGTCAAACTCGCTTCCGCCCTAACCTGCCGCCGCCGCCGCCGCCCCCACTTCCGATCGCATCTCCGTCGCCATGACGAGCGCCGCCGCCTCCGGCTCCACCACCGCCGGGTTTCTGCCGGCCTCTCTCGCGGCTCTTCTTTCCCGGCCGCTCGATGCTGCCGCTGTCCAAACGCCGATCGGGACCAGGAGCGTCGGCTCCATCTTCGCCACTCTGGCCGCCTCTTCGCCCGGGAGCGCACTGATGGTTCACACCGCCGCCGCAGCCTCATCGCCCGCATCACTCGCCGTCGTCGTCCCGCCTCCTCCGGGGGTGGAGCCCGCGTTGGCCTCAATGGCCGGGCTCCCTGCCTCGGGCCCGGCGCCGGTGCTATCCGTCCCTGCGGCGTCTGCGCCCCTCGCCGCTTCCACGATGGTGCCTCCTGCCTCCACGGCGTATCCGCCTCAGGCAGCCTACTGCGCGGGTTCGCTTCCGCCGCCGCCGTTTCACTTCGGGAATCTCATCACCATCAAGTTGTCATCGGACAACTACATCTTCTGGCGTGCGCAGGTTCTTCCGCTCCTTGGGAGCCACTACCTGCTTGGCTACGTCGACGGCTCCCTCCCCTGTCCCCCTGTGCTGGTAGATAGCGTGCACGGCCCGGTCTACAATCCGGCGCACTGTGTTTGGACAGGGCAGGATCAGGCGAACCTCTACCCATCCAGGGGTCGCTCACTCCGGCTGTTGCCGGACTTGTTGTCTTCGCCAAGACGTCTCATGAGGCATGGACCATCCTCGAGCGCTCGTTCGCGGCGCAGTCGCAGGCCCGTGTCTCTGCGCTCCGTCGTCAACTTGGCGAGTGTGAAAAGCTTGACTCCACGGCCACCGAGTTCTACAACAAGGTCAAGGGCCTTGCCGACACGTTGGCCTCTGTCGGACAGCCGCTCACCGACTCCGAGTTCAATTCCTTCATTGTCAATGGCCTTGACGAGGAGTATGATGCCTTGGTCGAGATCATCAACGAGCGGGGCAACTCGACCCCCATGATGGCGCATGAGGTCTTCTCCCGCCTTCTCCTCACTGAGCAGCGGGTCGAGTCGCGTCGCTCCAAGAGCAGCCATGGGTCCCTCTCGGCAAACGCCTCCACCAAGGGTGGCCGCCACCCCTCGTCGTCCAAATCTCCTTCGGGGCCGCCACCGCCGCCCGCCTCGCCCCCCCCCCCTCCGTCTGCAACTTTACCGGGGGCTGGTGGTAGGCGTGTGTGTCAACTTTGTGGCATTGAGGGGCACTGGGCCTCTAAGTGTCACAAACGCTTCCAGAAGAGCTTTCTTGGCCTCGGCAATGATGGCAAGGACACGCACAACTTTGCGCGTCAGGTTGCCATGGCAGACCGCCCGGCGTCAACAAAGCAACAAGGGCACACTCAGTCCTACTCCATTGACCCGCACTGGTATATGGATTCTGGGGCAACGGAGCATCTGACGAGTGAGATGGGGAAGCTTCATACTCGCGAACCCTATCATGGCTCCGACAAGATCCACACCGCCAATGGAGCAGGTATGCATATATCTCATATTGGTCAAGCATCTCTTCTTACTAGGCATGCAAATAGGAGTCTTCAGCTTCGCAATGTTCTTAGAGTTCCATCTGTGACACGTAATCTTCTTTCAGTTCCTAAACTCACACGTGATAATAATGTGCTTTGTGAATTTCATCCTTTTGATCTTTTTATTAAGGATCGGGGCACGAGGGACATTCTTCTTAGCGGGCGTCTATGCCAGGGCCTCTATCGTTTGGAGCATCCTGGCGTCACTCGTGTTTTCAGTGGAGTTCGGGTCTCTCCGTCACAGTGGCATGCTCGTCTTGGTCATCCAGCCACACCTATCGTTCGTCATGTTTTGCGTCGTCATGAACTTCCTAGCATGTCTAGTAATAAAGATGTAGCAGTGTGTGATGCTTGTCAGCAGGGGAAGAGTCATCAACTTCCTTTTTCAGAGTCTAGTCGTGAAGTGAAACATCCTCTAGAACTTGTGTTTTCAGATGTATGGGGTCCTGCTCAGACTTCTGTTAGTGGTCATAATTATTATATCAGTTTCGTTGATGCTTACAGTCGCTTTACTTGGCTTTATCTTATTAAGCGTAAATCTGATGTGTTCGATATCTTTGTTCAGTTTCAAAAACATGTTGAATGCCTTCTCAAGCATAAAATTGTTCATGTTCAGTCGGACTGGGGGGGCGAGTATCGCAACCTCAACTCCTTCTTTCAGTCGCTTGGGGTCGCTCACCATTTAGCATGTCCACATACAGATCAGCAGAACGGTTCTGTGGAACGTAAGCATCGTCATATTGTCGAAATTGGTCTTACTCTTTTGGCCCATGCATCGGTTCCTTTTCGGTTTTGGAGTGATGCTTTCACCACTGCATGTTTTCTTATAAACTGTACTCCCACTCGTGTTTTGAACATGAAGACTCCCATTGAATGTCTCCTCAATGAACAACCTGATTACACCTTTTTCAAGGTTTTTGGGTGTGCTTGCTGGCCGCACCTTCGTCCATATAACAAACGCAAGCTAGAGTTTCGATCCAAAAAATGTGTCTTTCTTGGTTATAGCTCCCTCCATAAAGGTTACAAATGTCTTCATGTTCCCACTAATCGAGTCTATATATCTCGGGATGTTGTGCTTGATGAGCATGTTTTTCCCTTTGCCAAACTTCCTATGTCCACTGCTGAACCACCATCCATGCATTCATCCTCCATTGCCTCTGACCAATTTGATGATGTTGCATACTCTCCTGTATTGTTGCCTAACCATGGTGTAGGCACTGGACGTGGGGCTCGTTTGGAAAGTTTAGAGGCGCCGTCGCCTCCTTTGTCAGCCTCCCCAGCGGCTCACGTCGATCTGCATGACCTCAGCTATCATGCCCATGCACGTTCGCCCGACCACCCAGCGACGCCGATCGCCTCGGCGCCCCTGGCCTCTGGGCCGCCTGCCTCGGCGCCCCTGGCCTCTGGGTCACCCGCCTCAGTGCCCCTGGCCTCTGGGCCGGCCTCGCCTGTTCGGCCCGCGACGCCTCCCTCGCCTGGGTCGGCCTCACCTGGGCCGGTCCCTTCGCCATGCAGCCCGGCGTCGCCTGGCTCAAGCTCGTCATCGCCAGTGCTGGCTGGGGCGTCTCCCTCGCTGGCTGAGTCTCCCGGTCCCTTGCTGGCTGGGGCGTCTCCATCATCGTCCTTGTCGTCGCCATTGCTCAGTCCCTTGTCGACTGAGCCCTCCTTGGCTCCTGTGGCTCCTGCGGCTCCTCAACGACCACATACACAGAGCCGCAGTGGCATTGTTCAGCCCAAGCAGCGTCATGATGGGACTGTTGCTTGGTTGGCTGCATGTCTGGCTGCTGCTCGTGCGGATCCGGCCTATGAGCCTCGTACGTATCAAGCTGCTATGAGTATACCTCATTGGAGAGAGGCCATGGAGCAGGAGTACCATGCTCTTCTTCGTAACAAGACATGGACTCTTGTTCCGCCATCACCTCGTGTTAACATCTTTGACTCTAAATGGGTTTTCAAAGTGAAGAAACATTCTGATGGGTCCATTGAGCGCTACAAGGCACGTCTGGTTGCCAGAGGTTTTCGGCAGCGCTATGGTCTTGACTATGAAGACACCTTCAGTCCAGTGGTTAAGCCTACTACCATCAGGCTTCTCCTCTCTCTTGTAGTCACTCGGGGTTGGTCTCTTCGTCAGCTTGATGTACAGAATGCCTTCCTCCATGGTGTCCTGGAGGAGGAGGTCTATATGCGGCAGCCTCCTGGTTTCTCTGATCCTGATCGTCCTGATTATCTGTGTCGTCTCACCAAAGCACTCTATGGTCTGAAGCAGGCTCCTCGTGCTTGGCATGCCCGTCTTGCGACAGCTCTTCGTGCTCATGGTTTTGCATCATCGACTGCTGACTCCTCATTATTTCTTCTACAGCGGCCTGAAGTTACTATGTATCTGTTAGTCTATGTGGATGATATTATCCTTGTCAGTTCCTCTCAGTCGGCTGCTACTGCTCTTGTTCGGTCTCTTGGTGCTGACTTTGCTGTCAAAGACCTTGGGAAGCTTCACTACTTCCTTGGTGTGGAAGTTGCTTCCTGTTCTGATGGTCTTGTTATGATGCAGAAGAAGTACTCCTTGGATTTGTTGCAGCGGGCTGGGATGCTTAAGTGCAAACCGACGACTACACCTATGTCTACCACTGACAAGATTACTGCTGTGGATGGTGAGCTTCTGACTTCTGCTGATGCGACACAGTATAGGAGCATTGTTGGTGGGCTTCAGTACTTGACGATCAAACGCCCAGATATTTCCTTTGCTGTTAACAGAGTATGTCAGTATCTACAGGCACCTTGTGACACTCATTGGTCTGCTGTTAAGCGCATATTGCGCTATATTCGCTTCACGTTGTCCTATGGTCTGCACATTCGACCGAATCCCTCTGGGGTCATCTCGGCGTACTCTGATGCGGACTGGGCTGGCAGTCCTGATGACAGGCGATCCATGGTGGGCTATGCTGTGTTCTTTGGTTCTACCTTGATCGCCTGGAGTGCTCAGAAACAAGCTACTGTTTCGCGTAGCAGTACTGAAGTTGAGTATAAGGTTGTGGCTAATGCAACTGCAGAAATTATCTGGATACAGTCTTTGCTTCAGGAATTGGGTATACCTCAGTCACAGTCTCCTATTCTTTGGTGTGACAACATCGGTGCTACATACCTTTCTGCAAATCTGGTATTCCATGCCCGAACGAAACACATTGAAGTTGACTATCATTTTGTACGGGAACGTGTCTCTCAGAAGCAACTACAGATCAAGTTCATCTCTTCCAAGGATCAACTTGCAGACATCTTTACCAAGTCATTGCCTCTACCACAGTTCGAGGCCTGTCGGCGCAATCTTACCCTTCTAGATTCTTTAGGAAGTGGCTAAGATTGAGGGAGGGTGTTAGATTGTACAGTTCCCGTGTATGTGTATGTATGATGTAACGTTGTACCAACTCATTATATATATGTGATAGGCCACCCCTAGAGGGTTGTGCCGGTTCCCCCAAAACATATTGTCCTGCACAAAGGAGCCAGCTTCCCGTCCCTCTGGATACCCCTGACCCTGACCCCGACCCCCGCGTCCCTCTCTCTAAGGCGACACGGGGGGTCCCTAGCATCCTCGCCGCCGTCGTGGGCCACTGCGGGGCAAAGCTCTGGCAGTGCCGGCGGCGGGGGGTATCTCCCCGGCGCAGCTCCCCTCCCTTCCCCGATGACGGCTCGGATCTGGCCGCTGGTGCCCTTGGCGGCGCGGCGCGGCGAAGGCTCGGTGGCGTCCCTGCTCGGCGCCGGTGGTGGTGGGGCGCCTGCGACTGGTGGTGCTGCCTCGACGGCCGGTGCAGCCCGGAGCTCGGGATCCACCCTGGCTGGATCTGGGTGACAGGTTTCGGGCTGTGACCGTTGTTAGGCGTGGCATGGTGTCGCCGTGGCTCCGCAACCGCTGGGCGCCATAGTGGCGCTGGCGGATATGGTGACCTCGGCGAGGTGTTGCGCACGGCAGGAGGCGTGGTGGAGAAGCAGTCCTGGCTAAGACGGGCAGCGGTGTGGCGGTGCCGGACGGGCGCGACGGCGTGCTGGAGGCGATGGCGCGAGCTACCAGCCATGTTTGGTGGCGGCGTTGCGATGGCTCGGCTAGGAGGGAGCTTCCTGGTGAGCAGCGAGCGCCCGGCCACCTGTGGTCTGTGCGGCGAGTGACGGTGCTCTCGCGGTGGCGCCGGCATGAGCAAGTTCGGGTCTGTCCTGGCCCTTGGTGCTGGGGGACGTCGCAAGGCCGTCCCTTGGAGCGGGTGACGGCCGTCGTGGGCGGTCCTGGCCCTTGCTGGAGGTGCGGAGTGCCTGATGTTCTTCAGCTAGGATTGAGGTGTTGGTTGGGCCACGGTTCCCTCTGTCGTGCGATCTTCGGCTTTGCGGCTACAATGGCGAGGTGCTGCGGTGGCGGCGGTGCGAGGCTATTTGGACAGTGCTGACCAATTCCTTCGTGGTGTGGTGAGGTGCAACAATCGGATGAAAATCTGCATGGCTTTTGCCGGGCCGGCGGCAATGGTGCCCACGGGTGTTGTTCCCCTCCTTGGAGACGTCGCTGAGGTGTGCTTGCATTTTCCCTCGGCCGTTTGGAGTTGGTGTTGTCTCTGGGCGAAAGCCTCGATTCGGTGTTGGATCGGCATGATGGTGGAGTCCTCGATGTCGCTCCTCTGTTGGGAGCCTCGTGTTGGAGACATGGCTTGGTTCCTTCTAGCTCTCCTCCGGTGTTCGCCGTGGTCCTATTTTGAGCTTCGGCGACGCTATGTACACCCATCAACGGTGTCTCCAAGACGGCGTCTTCCTCGGTTCTAATCAAGTCCTGTCATTCACCTGCCACCTCCTCTAAGGCATCAAGGGTGATTGGTGCGTCAACGAGCGAAGTCCAGGGGGAGTTGGTGGTCTTCGGAGGTGTCCGGCGTTGGTTGAGACGCGGTGTTGTTCTCTGTTAGGACAGGCCCTTTTGCTTGTAGTTTTGTGTGGTCGGAGGTGGTTGTGTTTGGTCTTACCCGGATGTGGTGTTCATGCTACGCTCGTTGTTCGCAGCGAGTAGTAGTTCTCTTGTAATTGTATTTCTGCCTTCTATAAAGGTATGGTACACCTAGGCGTACTCTAAAAAAAAAAAGAGTCTGGGCTGAACGAAAAAAATAAACAATGGTTAATAAAATACAGTGCAGCTAAAAACAGTCCCTAGGTAAGCTAAACGGCCTCACTCTTGTTTAACAATGTCCGAATTTCAAAACTCTCTATGTTTGTGGTCCAAGGTCAAGTGGAGGGGAAGATGGCTACTAGCGTGATGCATACTTGTCCAAATTGTATGGTGGGACGAGATAGAACCCGGACTTCACATATGGTGATGCAGCCTTTTGCAAGATAGGTTCAAGTGAACATACAGAGGGGCAAGAGGAGAAGAAATAAAGTAAAAACAACACACACCGACAACCACTAGTAGAAAACAAGGCTTTGGTTCGGGCCAGCCCAGCCCATTAGTCCCGGTTCAGTCAGGAATCGGGACACATGGGGGCATACGTCCCGGTTCGTGCGCCCAGGGGGCCGGCCGGGGCTCGTGGGGCATTGGTACCGGTTCGTCTGGACCCTTTGGTCCCGGTTCCAGACACGAACCGGGACCAATGGGCCTCGCTCCTGGCCCACATCCATTGGTCCCGGTTCGTGGCTGGAACCGGGACCAAAGGGTGGCCTTTGGTCCCGGTTCCAGCCACGAACCGGGACCAATGTTGTGCCTATATATACCCCTCGCCCGCGAGCAGAGCACTCCACTACTCTGTTTTTTCTGGCCGGCGAGGGGAGGTGTTTGTGGTGCTCTAGCTCACCTCCTATGCACATGAGGTGTTCGATGAAATGCCCGAGCAACACTACTTAAGCTTTCTCCTCTCCAAACTCGACCTTCAAGCTCCATTTTCCTCAAGATTTGTCTAGGTTTAGCGGTCCGTTACGTCCCGTCCCCGTCTTCACCGCCGTCGATCGCCCGCGCCGATCTCGTCGCCGGCATAACCGTGGTGAGCATCTTGTTCTTATCTTCTTTCTAAAAGAAAAAAATTCTTACTTGTATGATTTACATAGATACTTGTATAATTTTCTTACTTTTATTATTGTTTGTTATTATATAGTGCGATGGTTTTGGTATCCGCCCCCGTCGGCCCTCGTCCTGTCTATGATTCGGATGTGGTATATATTATATTTTATAACTATTTGGTTCATTTGTTGTTTATGACAATTATGCCGACCAACGTGACATAGATTTTTTTAATCTAGGAGGTATGTGAACCGGAAATTCCAACCGACCCTATTGTCGAGAGGTTAAATTTAGTTGAAGAAGAAAACAATTACTTGAAGGAAAAATTGAAAAAAATTGAGGAGGAGAAGATGATATTGGAGTTGCATGTTGCGGATGTCGTCGATGATCACAAGATCAAGATGGATGCAATGCGCTTCAAGATTAGAAAGTATAGAAAATATGCCATTCATATCGAGGCTTGGTATCATTATGCCGTTGGATCAATTGTTACCTTGGTTGCGATTATGATCACATTTGTTGTTGCATTGAAATGTTTTACATAGTTTCAATAATGTATGGTTTAATTAGATGCTCTGGAGAGCTATATGTTGTTCAATGAGAACTATGTATGTACTTTGGTTTTAATGTGATGATGAACTTCTATTAATTTGGTCACTTATCTATTCATGATGTTTTGTAATGGTTTTTTACACACTTAATTATATATAATGCACGCAGATGAACCGGCAATGGATGTACGGTGACAGACGCACCTCCGAGTACATTAAGGGCGTGCATAATTTTCTCGAAGTGGCTGAGGCAAACAAGCAGAATGGTTTTATGTGTTGTCCATGCCCTATATGTGAGAATACGAAGTCTTACTCTGACCGGAAAATCCTTCACACCCACCTGCTTGAGAAGGGTTTCATGCCACACTATAATGTTTGGACCAGGCATGGAGAAATAGGGGTTATGATGGAAGACAGCGAAGAAGAAGAGGACGATGACAACTATGTGCCCCCTGAATACGATGATGCTGCAACGGGGGAAGCTGAAGATCAAGAGGAACTAGACGATGTGCTCGATGATGATCTCCGCCAGGTCATTGTTGATGCAAGGAGACAGTGCGAAAGTGAAAAGGAGAAGCTGAAATTCGATCGCATGTTAGAGGATCACCAAAAAGGGTTGAACCCCAATTGCGAAGATGGCAACACGAAGCTCGGTACCGTACTGGAATTGCTGCAGTGGAAGGCAGAGAATGCTGTGCCTGACAAAGGATTTGAGAAGCTACTGAAAATATTGAAGAAGAAGCTTCCAAAGGATAACGAATTGCCCGACAGTACGTACGCAGCAAAGAAGGTCGTATGCCCTCTAGGATTGGAGGTGCAGAAGATACATGCATGCCCTAATGACTGCATCCTGTACCGCGGTGCGTACGAGGATTTGAACGCATGCCCGGTATGCGGTGCATTGCGGTATAAGATCAGACGAGATGACCCTGGTGATGTTGACGGCGAGCCCCCCAGGAAGAGGGTTCCTGCCAAGGTGATGTGGTATGCTCCTATAATACCACGGTTGAAACGTCTGTTCAGAAACAAAGAGCATGCCAAGTTGATGCGATGGCACAGAGAGGACCGTAAGAAAGACGGGAAGTTGAGAGCACCCGCTGACGGTTCGCAGTGGAGAAAAATCGAGAGAAAGTACCGGACTGAGTTTGCAGGTGACCCAAGGAACATATGGTTTGGTTTAAGCGCGGATGGCATTAATCCTTTCGGGGAGCAGAGCAGCAATCACAGCACCTGGCCCGTGACTCTATGTATCTATAACCTTCCTCCTTGGTTGTGCATGAAGCGGAAGTTCATTATGATGCCAGTACTCATGCAAGGCCCTAAGCAACCCGGCAATGACATTGATGTGTACCTAAGGCCATTAGTTGAAGAACTTTTACAGCTGTGGAATGGAAACGGTGTACGTGTGTGGGATGAGCACAGACAGGAGGAATTTGACCTGCATGCATTGCTGTTTGTAACCATCAATGATTGGCCTGCTCTCAGTAACCTTTCAGGACAGACAAACAAGGGATACCACGCATGCACACACTGTTTAGCTGACACCGAAAGTATATACCAGGACAAATGCAGGAAGAATGTGTACCTGGGGCATCGTCGATTTCTTCCGACCAACCATCAATGTCGAAAGAAAGGCAAGCATTTCAAAGGCGAGGCAGATCACCGGAATAAGCCCGCCATGCGTACCGGTGATCACGTACTTGCTATGGTCAATGATTTACATGTAATCTTTGGAAAGGGTCCCGGCGGACTATCTGTTCCGAATGACGCTGAGGGACGCGCTCCCATGTGGAAGAAGAAATCTATATTTTGGGACCTACCCTACTGGAAAGACCTAGAGGTCCGCTCTTCAATCGACATGATGCACGTGACAAAGAACCTTTGCGTGAACCTGCTAGGCTTCTTGGGCGTGTATGGAAAGACAAAAGATACACCGGAAGCACGGGAGGACCTGCAACGTTGGCACGAAAAAGACGGCATGCCTCCAAAGCAGTATGAAGGTCCTGCCAGCTACGCTCTTACCAAAGAAGAGAAGGAAATCTTCTTTGAATGCCTTCTCAGTATGAAGGTCCCGTCTGGCTTCTCGTCGAATATAAAGGGAATAATAAATATGGCAGAGAAAAAGTTTCAGAACCTAAAGTCTCATGACTGCCACGTGATTATGACGCAACTGCTTCTGGTTGCATTGAGGGGGCTTCTACCGGAAAACGTTCGATTAGCCATTGTGAAGCTATGTGCATTCCTCAATGCAATCTCTCAGAAGGTGATCGATCCAGAAATCATACCAAGGCTAAGGAGTGATGTGGCGCAATGTCTTGTCAGTTTCGAGCTGGTGTTCCCACCATCCTTCTTCAATATCATGACGCACGTCCTAGTTCATCTAGTCGACGAGATTGTCGTTCTGGGCCCCGTATTTCTACACAATATGTTCCCCTTTGAGAGGTTCATGGGAGTCCTAAAGAAATATGTCCGTAACCGCGCTAGGCCTGAAGGAAGCATCTCCATGGGCCATCAAACAGAGGATGTCATTGGGTTTTGTGTTGACTTCATTCCTGACCTTAAGAAGATTGGTCTCCCTCAATCGCGGTATGAGGGGAGACTGACTGGAAAAGGCACGCTAGGAGGGGACTCAATAATATGCAGGGACGGGCATTCTTTGTCTCAAGCACACTACACAAATCTACAGAACTCTACCTTGGTGACCCCGTATGTCGATGAACACAAGAACATTCTGCGCTCCAAACACCCGGAGCAGTGTGACGACTGGATTACATGTGAACACATCAGGACTTTTGGCAGTTGGTTGGAAACACATCTCAGAGGTGACAACACTGTTTCTGATGAGCTGTACTCGTTGTCCAGGGGACCATCTTCGACTGTATTGACTTACAAAGGATACGAGATAAATGGGAATACATTTTACACGATCGCCCAATTTCAAAAGAGCACCAACCAAAACAGCGGTGTCCGCTTTGATGCAGCAACCAAGAGGGGAAAGGACACATATTATGGTTACATAGTGGACATATGGGAACTTGACTACGGACATGATTTTCAGGTCCCTTTGTTTAAGTGCAAATGGGTCAATCTGTCAGGAGGCGGGGTACAGGTAGAGCCACATTACGGAATGACAACAATGGATCTGAACAATCTTGGGTACACAGACGAGCCATTCGTCCTAGCCAATGATGTGGCGCAGGTTTTCTATGTGAAGGACATGTCTACCAAACCGAGAAAAAGAAAAGATAAGGAAGCAAATACATCAGACGATGAGCCAAAGCACCACATAGTTCTTTCAGGGAAAAGAGACATCGTGGGAGTGGAGGGTAAGACAGACATGTCTGAAGATTATGAAAAGTTTCATGAAATTCCTCCCTTCAAAGTCAAGGCTGACCCAAGCACCCTGTTAAGCGATGAAGAATATCCATGGTTACGGCGCAATAAGCAAAGGACACAAGCGAAGAAAAAGTGAAGACAGATGAAGTCAGAAAGGGTTGAAAATTGATGATGTGGCTTTGAATGGTTCATTTTGAGCACACAAAAAGTCTGGAGTTCAAATTAGTTCAAAAAAATGAAATCCCTTTGTAACAGGTGAGTTTTTGTCCGAAACCCTGATACTTCGAAAGAGATTGTCCATTTTGTACACGAAGTGCATCCAGTTTTTGCCGTAACCCTCTCAACTTTTAGCACATGCTATGTGGGTGAAATGATGATATCATGCCAATTTTCAACTTCTTCAGAGTTCATTTGAAGTGCTTTTCAATTTCAAGGTCATTTAGCTCAAAAAAATCAGTAAATGCATGAAAAATAACAGATGAACTCAGAAAGGGTTGAAAATTGATGATGTTGCTTTAAATGGTTCATTTTGAGCACCAAAAAGTGTGGAGTTCAAATAAGTTCAAAAATGAAATCCCTTGTAATAGATGAGTTTTCGTCCAAACCCTGAACTTCGAAAGGAGATTATTCATTTTGTCACGAATGCATCCATTTTTTGCCGTAACCCTCTCAACTTTTTAGCACATGCTATGTGGGTGAAATGATGTATCATGCTCATTTTCAACCTCTTCAAGTTCATTTGAATGCTTTTCAATTTCAGGGTCATTTAGCTCAAAATCAGTAAATGCATGAAAAATAACAGATGAAGTCAGAAAGGGTTGAAAATTGATGATGTTGCTTTGAATGGTTCATTTTGAACACACCAAAAAGTCTGGAGTTCAAATAAGTTCAAAAATAAAATCCCTTTGTAACAGATGAGTTTTCATCCGAAACCCTAATACTTCAGAAGAGATTGTCCATTTTATCACGAGTGCATCATTTTTTGCCGTAAGCCCTCTCAACTTTTATGAAACTCTAATAGCAAAAATAATAAACTAAAAGAATGAACTAGAAAACTTTGATGAAACTCTAATAGAAAAAGAATGAACTAGAAAACTTTAATGAAACTTTAATAGCTAAAGGAATCAACTAAAAAACTTTTTAAACCTCTTGTATTATTGAAACTAAAATTATATAAAATTTATGCAACTAAAATTATCAAAGTATTTTCTCTTCAAAACATTAAAAGAAAAAGAATTTTCATAAAATAAATAAAAAAGCAAAAAAGAAAATAAAATAAATAAGTAGAAACAAAATAAAATAAAATAAAATTTAATAAAATAAATAAAAATAGCAACAGTAAGTATTTTGTTGTAAGTAGAAACAAAATAAAATAAATAAAACAACAAAGAAAACAAAATAAAAATAAAAAAAGTGCCGCCTACTGGGCCACCATGGCCTGAATACGACTAGAAACCCAACCATGGGCCAGGATTCAGGCCCGCAGCAGGCCCAGTAGGCCCACAGGCACATAGTGCGAGTTTAGGCCCGAAAGCCTGCAGTTGAGAGGAGCTCGAGAGAGTGGGCGCAGCAGCGCTTATAAACCACTCTCGAGCTCTCTCAACTAGCGAGGTGGGACTAAACTTTTGGCCGCGACGCGGGCAGCACAAGGCTTTTTGTCCCGGTTGGTGGCACCAACCGGGACTAAAGGGGTGCATTGGTACCGGTTCGTGGCACCAACCGGGACCAATGCACGCCCTTTAGTCCCATTTGGTGCCACCAACCGGGACCAAAGGTCCCTGCTTCCCGCCCTTTAGGCTGCTGAAAAGAGACCTTTGGTCCCGGTTGGTGGCACCAACCGGGACTAAAGGGGTCATTAGTCCCGGTTGGTGTCACGAACCGGGACCAATGCTTCGTGTATATAAGCAAGACTTGTGAAAAATTTCAGTTTCATCGCAGTTCCCCGACGCCGCCAGGCTGCCCCGACGTCGTCGCCGTCGCCCGTGCCCCTGCCCCGCCCCCGAGCCCACGCCGACGCCGTCTACCGCCCACGCCGTCGCCGTCCGCCGCCCCCGAGCGCGCCCGGCCGCGCCCCTGCGGCCCGCCCCGCCCCCACCGTCGCCGTCGCCGTCCGCCGCCCCCGAGCGCGCCCGGCCGCGCCCCTGCGCCCTGGCCCGCCCCCACTGCCCCCACCGTCGCCGCCCCCGCCGTCGCCCTCGCCGGCCGCCCCCGCTGTGAGCCGCCGCCGCCCCGGCTCTGTGTATATGATGATTTTTTTTCATATTTTATATGATGAATTTTTTGTTCATATATATATAATGTATATATGTATGTATGTGGCTATATGTATGTATGGATGTTCGTATATGTATTAATTTTTTTGTTCAGAGCATTCTTTTGTTCATATATGTATTTTTTTGTTCATATGTGTATTAATTTTTTGTTCATATATGTATTTTTTTTCATAGCATTTTTTTCATGTATATATGTATGTGGCTATGTATGTATAGATGGATATCATTTTTTTCCATGTATGTATGTCGTTGTCGATTACCCCCTCGATAACATTTTTTCCTGTAATGTCGTTGTCGATATACCCCCTCCCCGATAACTTCAAACATGAGGGGGGAGGGTCGATATACCCCTTCCCCGATAACATTTTTTTTATATGTATGTGGCTATATGTATGTCGTTGTCGATATAGCCCCTCCCCGATAACTTTGACATGAGGGGGGGGGGGATATACCCCCTCCCGATAACATTTTTTCTAAGTTACTAAGGTAAAATGTTCACCCCCTCTCGATATACCCCTCCCCGATAACTTCAAATGAGGGGGGGGGGGGGTCGATATACCCCTTCCCCGATAACATTTTTTTTATATGTATGGCCTATATGTATGTCGTTGTCGATATAGCCCTCCCCGATACTTTGACATGAGGGGGGGGGGGTCGATATACCCCCTCCTATAACATTTTTTTTCTAAGTTACTAAGGTAAAATGTTCACCACCTCTCGTATACCCCCTCCCCGATAACTTCAACATTAGGTGGGGGGGGGGGGGGTCGATATATCCTCCCGATAACATTTTTTTTATATTGTTGTGGCTATATGTATGTCGTTGTCATATAGCCCCTCCCCGATAAATTTGACGTGGGGGGGGGGGGGGGGGTCGATATAACCCCTCCCCGATAACATTTTTTTTCTAAGTTACTAAGGTAAAATGTTCACCCCCCTCTCGTATATACCGGCGACCAACTCTCGAGGCCACCCAACCCTAGAAAAAAAGCGTTGTCGATCTCCTACCCCCTCCCGCCCCTACCCGACAAACTCTCGAGGCCACCCAAACCACTAGAAGATAACTCCGGTAACTTCGACATGAGGGGGGACGTCGATCAACCCCCTCTCGCCCGAACAAGTCTATGTATTATTTTATATCGCGGTGGACATATATCAAAGTTTGATCATATGTCAAAGTTTGAATTTTGACATATGCAACATTTGATCATATATCAAAGTTTGATCATATGTCAAAGTTTGAATTTTGACATATGCAACACTTGATCATATGTCAAAGTTTGATCATATGTCAAAGTTTGAATTTTGACATATATAGATTTATCAAGAATGCCCCCATTATGGATGTGCACAAGTTGATCCAAATTTTTTTTCTGATCTCATCTATATATATATTCTTCTATATGTCACGTTGTCTGTCAAAGTATTGAAGAAATCCATGGCTTCATCATTAGTCGGAAGTAACAGGCGTATGATGCTATGAAGCTCTTCAAAGTTGTTTTGGAACGGAGTTCCGGATAGAATAATTCGCCTTTTGGTATGAATTTCAGCAAAGGCCTTCCAAATAGCGATATTCGGAAGGCTCCTTGCTGAACTTTGTACCAAAAAGCGAATTATTCTATCGGGAACTCCGTTCCAAAACAACTTTGAAGAGCTTCGTACCATTATACGCCTGTCACTTCCGGCTAATGATGAAGTCATGGTTTTCTTGAATTCTTTGACACTAGACAACGTGACATATAGAAGGGTAGATGAGATCAGAAAAAATATGGACCATTTTCTGCACATCCAGAATGGCGTCATTTTGTTAAATCCCTTGTCGGTCCGGACGTCGGACATTCATGAGAGAGGCGGTACAGTTTGCACTAATATATCCATCTGTCATGTTTGTATATTAATTGTCATGTTGTAATATTTGCAGAAACTATGGAGCACCGAGACATCAAAGCAGAACAGTTGTTGGGGGACATAATCCTCGGCGGAGGTGATATCTTGTCGTATCTCAACGACACCGATGGTCTGGAAGGAGAGGGTGAAGCAGGCTCCGGTGATCGAACAATGGAGGTGGAAGGACTTGATTATGATGGCTCCGATGAGGAAACGGAGGAAGGAGCTGTTGCAAAGTCTGGCGAGGTATATATATTAATTAAGCCTGTGCTGACTAGCTAATTGATGCATTAATTGTTTTGGTATGTACACATATTAACTCTCTTCTTTCTTCTTTTCTAGCCCTCCGGATCGAGCCAAACTTCGGTAACGAGACGAGGCCCGAAGAAAAGGTTGCGCCAGGATGAAAGGTTCACGATCACAGCAATCAAGGGCGATGGCCAACCGATTGAACCCAGCCGGACCAAGGAAGCATTTTCTGCTCAGTGCGGGGTTCTTGTTAGGGACATGATCCCGATCAGCATCCACCAATGGAATAAGCCTAAGAGCGAAGACCCTCAAGTGTCTTTTGTCAACGATAGACAGAAAGATGATCTTTGGACCGCGCTGAAGGCAAATTTCACCCTACCGCCAGAGGAGGATCCGGATAAGCCAGTTATAGAGCCATTGGTCAAGGCTCATGCTCTTAAGAAGATGGCAGATCTATTCAGGAGGTGGAAGAATGAGTTGAAATCAACGTTTGTCGATAAAGGGAAGACTCCAGAATTCACCGGCCGATTTGAGAAGATAAGAGATCACTGGCCCGCATTTGTGGCCCACAAGACATCGGAGAAGGGTAAGAAGATGTCAGCGACAAACAAGAAAAATGCTGCAAAGAAGGAGTATCACCATCGCACGGGGTCAGGTGGCTACCTCAAAGCCCGGCCGTTGTGGGACAAGGCTGAGAAGGACCTGCTTGATAAAGGGGTCGAACCAGAGACATTGAACTGGCCAGACCGTTCAAGGACTTGGTTCTTCGGGGTTGGGGGAACCTTGGACCCTGAAACAGGGAAGTGCCATTGGACGAAGGAGCAACTTGAAATACCCGTCAAGAAGCTTCAGAAGTATATCGCCGCAGCGCAGGAAGGGACGTTCGTTCCCGACAGAGAGAACGACGAGCTCACACAGGCCCTCGGGAATCCTGAGCACCCAGGACGAACACGAGGCACGGCAGGCTCCGTTGCGTGGAAGGTTGGGTTTCCCAGCGCAGGAGGTTACAAAACCCGGGAGAGGAGGAGGAAAGTGGAGCAGACGGAACTGCAGTCGCTGAAGGCAAGGGTACGAGCGCTAGAGGAACAAGCACTACTAGTTCAGAGCCAGCGACCTGCCGGAGCTACCCCAGAAGCTACCCCTCCATCTCAGCGGAGAAGCAGCGTGGCTTCCACCGAGGTCCTTCAGCAGCCTGACTTCACGGCTCCCAGCTACCCCGTGGATGTTATCACGGAGGCTCAAGATTGCCACCTTATGACGCAATGGCCGCACCTCAAAGTCAAGGCGGCTGTCGGCTCTGTTACACCTCCTCAACCTGGCGCAACTTTTCACTGCCTTCCGATTCCACAAGGCTATGCTGTTGTGATGGTCGATGAAATAACGGAGGGATTTGAGGAGCTCGAGCTTGACCACCCTACCGGTGAAGGGGAGACTCAGCTGGGTCTTGCTCTGAAGACTCCATGTCTATGGCGGAAGGAGCTCATCAACCTTCCGAACTGGACGCCTCCGCCTCCTCCTCCGGCGAGTCAGGGCACTCCGCCTCCTCCTCCGCCTCCTCCTCTGGCGAGTGATCAGGGCACTCTGCCTCCTTCTCCGGCTACTTCGGCGCGTGGCGGCACTCCGCCTCCTTCTCCGCCTGCGCCGGCGTGTCCGAGCAGCCCGCCTCCTTCTCCGCCTCGTCAGCAACAGCGGAAGACAGCCGCCGCCGCTCCGGCTGCTCCGGCGCGTCGTAGCACTCCGCCTCCTTCTCCGCCTCGTAAGCAACGAAGGAAGACAGCCGGAGCCACTCCGACTGCTCCGGCGACTAGCAGTACAGCCAGAGGCGGGAGGCAATACAGATTCGGTCCGACTCTCACGCCTCTAGAGAAGTTACCATACGAGATGACCGACGAGGAAAACGCGGAGATCTGTAAAGCCCAAGTGAGGGACTTTTTTGCAAAGAAAAATCCACCTCTGGAGGAGAAGATGGATCCGGTGAAATTGAAGCGCACTGTGAAGAACCTGAAGCGACCACCACCGCCTCCGCCGGATGACAACCATGTCTGCGCTCTTAAAAAGGCAGTGGAAGGAGCGCGCCGGTCGGGAACTACTTCAACTGACAAAAGGTTACAAGAAAGAAGAAGTGGGAACAAAATTCTCCAGCTCGGCGAACAGGCAAACCAATCGTGCCCCGCTCAAGGTGTCTAGCGATATCGTCGCAAATCTGCCGGGGATGCTGCCCGGTACCAATCCTGGTGATTACCTGCCCGACGATGCACATTTTGATACAATGGAGGTGGACGAACACAAATACCAGTACGGGAAGCCTCTCGTCAGACCTGGTGATCCTCCTCTAACAACGATGATGCGAAGATTCCATAAGTGGTGCATGGACACCTGCAAGTCTGGGAAGGATATTTTGACGCTGAGAGTTAAAGAGGAGCACGACCTCGTTGGAATTGATCTGTTGTCTGTTCCATTTGAGGAGTTCTTCCAGTTTTTCAATCAAAAGGACCTCGATAAAATAATCATCACTTGCTGCTGTCTGTAAGTACTATACTTCTGTAATTAAGTCTCTATATATAACTCAGCTCTTTCATTGCATGTATATATAATTATGCTCACTATATTATGCAGATTGAAGATCGTCGAATGCAGAAATGCACAAATCTATGATATTGGATTCATTAACACAAATCTCATAGATGAATGGACGGTTACATATCATGCGAAAGAAACCGAGGCCAACTTGCTACAATCGTTGCTTAAAAATCAAAACAAAGATAAAATACTCTTTCCTTACAACTTCAAGTGAGTGTTACTGTCTTCTGTATATTCGGTTTCCCTTATTACTAGAGGTTATAGTAATGTAATTGATGAGTTATGCATGCGTACGCAGCTTTCACTTTATTCTCCTAGAGATTAAGCTTGAGCAGGGACTAGTAACCGTCTTAGACTCAAGACGAAAAGATCCCAAGGAGTATGCGGCCATAACTGAAATGCTCCAGAAGTAAGTTCAATCGATCATTATCGCACCATATCGGCAACTTTGGTCATTTCCTCATATCAAGTAATTATTTTCTTTGTCTCGCAGGGTTTGGAAAGTGTTCACCACAGAAGCTCCGGGACTGCCGGGGGAGCTGCAATTTACACACCCGAAAGTAAGTACTACTAGCTAGTTCCGCGCATCTCCCATTGATTCTAGCTAGTTTCATCAATACCATTTATAATGCTTGATTATCAGTTTGATTGACCTTTATTTCTCGTAAAGTGGTTGTGGCAGGATGGCGGGAATAATTTTTGTGGATACTACATTTGCGAGTACATCTACAACGCGACGACCTCTAAGCGGGGCTACTCTGAAAAACAATATGAATTGCGTAAGCAATAATATTCACAATTTTATTTTATTACCATCATTTGTGTTGAGTTTCATTCATATATATGTATTGACCCCCTTCTTCAAATTAGATTTGGCAGATGCGGGATGAACTCCTACCACAAGATCGCTTAAAGGCAATTCAAGAGGAATTGGCTGGATTCTTTCTTGACCACGTCATCAATCCAGCCGGAGAATACCATGTGGAACTTGACATCAGATGTTAGGGATCTTATATTGTATATATGTAGGTAGTAGCGTTGGATAGATATAAAAAAACTTGTTGTTCGACCAATCTCTCGGAGAAGGAGGAGGTCGATCACTTCTCTCTGTATATGTTCATGACGATCTTGTGTACTTAATGGTTTCCTTCTTTTGCTTACTAGCTAGCGTGTCGAGTCCTCTCTATACGTATAGTACGTAGCGTCGACCAAGCACGGAGATAAGAGAGGACATTCTCTCTATTAGCTAACTAACACAATATATAAACCCCAAATTAACCCTACAAAACCCCTAAACCCCCCCCCCCCCTTTCAAAAAAAAAATAAAAACCCCAACCCTGAGCTGCTGACACGTGAGATCTTTGGTCCGGTTGGTGTTACCAAAACCGGGACTAAAGGCCCTCCTCTCTGGGCTCGCCGCAGCGGCCACGTGGAGCCCCATCTGTCCCGGTTCGTATAAGAACCGGGACTAAAGATGTTGGGCTTTAGTCCCGACCCTTTAGTCCCGGTTCCCGAACCGGGACAAATGGGCCTTATGAACCGGGACAAATGGGCCTTTTTCTACTAGTGAACAAAGAGAGAGGGAAAACACAACATGACACCACACTACACAAAAGTACCGCCGGCGTAATCGATCGGCTTTGGCCAGCCGAGACCAAGCCATGACACTGCACCGTTGACGTAATCGAAAGGCGTCGCGCACCCGATACTGCACAACGCCGCTACACCACCTGTGTTGTGGGGTGCTTTCGAAAGGTCACGCGAGGCCGAGACGATGCCACGGTACCTGTGTGCCACCGGCGAAGTCAAAGGGCATCGCCTAGCAGATCAAACCATGACACATCACCGTCGACACAATCGAAAGGCGCCGCGCATCCGAAACTGCACAACATCGCGACACCACCTATGTCGTGGGGCGCATTCGAAAGGTCACGCGAGGCCGAGACGACGTCACAACACCTGTGTGCCATCGGCGTAGTCACAGGGCACCGCCTAGCAGAGACACACGAAGAAGCACTCGAGCACGAACAGAAGAACACCGACGAAGAAGAGACACTCAAGGAAACCGATTGAAGCCCCACAACACCAAGCAATGTTGTTGCGAATCCCCAAGAAACAACCACCTCCCCAGCCATGACACTTCCGGATGGGAGGATGCCGCATCCATGACCGCCACTGCAAAGTCAAGGAGCACGCCAACATGATGAAACAGGGTCCGCCACCGCCAACGGCAAGACAAGAGGAGGACTTCCAACCACCTTCCAAGGCTGTCGTCTACAGGCCAAGGAGTAGCCAGCCGCCACGAAATTGAGCCACCGTAGCAGGCTGATAGGTAAAAGGAAGACGGCAAAAACAGCACTGCGCGGCACCACGTGCGGCCAGCGCCCACACCGAGTAGCAACCAAACATGGCCGCCCGGCACCACCCCAGAGTGTGCCCAGCCGGAGAACACCCAAGACCAAGGAGGAGGAGCACGCCCGGCGCCCGCAGAACAACGTCGTCGGGGTGCCCCGAGGTAAACTATGACATTTTACGTCGGGGTTGCACGCACCAGAGGGTTAATCAGCTAGCTAATCATGCCTGTTACGTTGTAGTACACTGTTGATGCGCGTGCTTAATTAGTTACCTTGGGAGATCCTCCGTGTACTCTGCATAACAGCATGCAGAAGCAGAGCAGAAGCTAGACGTGAGCGCTACTGACTCATCGCTGCACTATGCTGGGCGCGCTGATACTTATAGAAAAGAATCCCATGGCTTCTCAGCTACGGAATTTGCCACTTGATCGTCCACACAGGGTGTGTCCTCAGAGTATGTACGTGCGTAGGGAGGTGGTGTTGTCTGGCGTCGTGCTGACGTCGACGGCAGGCCTGGCATGGTCGATGCGTCAGTACCTGCTCTAAAGATGGATAGGTGGAAGATGCCGACGGCGTACTCTGAGAGGGTGCCGGACCGGTGTGTGCCCCAGACCCGGCAAGCGGCTTGGTGGAGGCCTCCGCCTTTAGATGTTAGGCTTTGGTGCGAGGTCTGTTTGGTATTCGGCTCGACTATCGGCATCCCTTCATCAACTTATTGGAGTAGCGACAGATGTTGTTAAGATGGTGGCTTCAGACTTACTGATGTATTACTTTACAAGGTCTTTGTGAATAATTAATAAAATGGCTGCATGCATCGCCCAGATGCAGAGGCCGAGGGTCATCCTCCTTCTTTTAAAAAAAAGTGACAGTCTATATTATATATGTTCCCCTTTGAGATTTCTTACGGTACATCATACCACCACTGGTAGTATTAAATTTACTATATCAAAATAGCTATCCCTCGCTACTAGATTTCTCTTAACATGCGTGCTTCCACATCATCTTAATTATTTGTAGACATCCGATCAAAATTGTGTGACCTCAGAAGTCATGCTTGTACTCATAAGTTACACTTCTTGCATTAATCTATCCATGCAAACCTTGTCACTTCATTAAGTCAAGCATGTCTCTTTTTCCCGGGGAATTAATTTATGAACGCTAGTCATAATTTAGATTATTGCACTAAGTTTTTTGTAGTCATGAAGGGTATATGTGTTTGACCCTTGGAGCAAAAATATATAGTTATTGTTGTGTCACATTTTGTGGACTCGAAAAGGTTTCTCTTTTATGCATCATGTTGTCACTTACTTTGTATGTTTTGTTGTTTCTAAAACACAAACTAATAATGCACTT
Organism: Thinopyrum elongatum; assembly: GCA_011799875.1. NCBI lineage: Eukaryota > Viridiplantae > Streptophyta > Magnoliopsida > Poales > Poaceae > Thinopyrum > Thinopyrum elongatum. Next base: position 2,050,312 of record CM022299.1, read on the forward strand.
CTTGATGCATTTGTTTTAACACGGTTCCGCGTTAACGCGCGGGGCATTATCTAGATGATCTAACGATTAGTATAGTTTCAGTTTAATTTTAACCTGAGGACGGATCAGTAATTTCGGGTGCCCTTTCACGTTTTATCACCATCCCAACCATGCTCAGAGCATCTACAGCCGGACTTGGCAAATCCGACGTGTCCACGGACACTGACCGGTCGCGCCTCAAAATTCTGCATCTGCATCCGGATAACTCATAGTAAAAATCTTAAATCCATACAAAAGCGTGCAAAGAAAAAAAATTCCTACGTACTACGTAGATGCTAGCTACTCCTCGTCGGAGATGACCACTATCTCCGTGCCCGGCGCCGGGTACATGGGCGGCAGCCGTAGCTCTGGCTCCTGTGGCTCCTGCAGCTCCTGCGCGGCGGCCTGCGCATCCATCTCTTCGACCTCGTCGAAGAGGGCGTCGGCCGCCGCCCGTTCCTACCGGATGAAGTGCCGGTTGGCCTCCACATAGGCCTCATCCTAGATGGAGTCCAGTATGGCCTGCTGCTCTGCCATCTCACCGACTTGGGCGACGGCGAACTCCGCATCCGCCTGCTCCATGTTGAAGCCCGGAGCCGGCGCCAGCTCGTGCTCTGGCTGCTCCGCCTCCTCATCGTCCTCCATCTGAGCTGGCTGCTGCTCCTCTCCCTCCTCCTCCGCCTGCTCCTCCTCCTCCTCCGGTTCCGACGAGTCCGGAGGCAACCCGGCAGTGATGCAGGCGGAGCGCGTGGCGCGCCTTGCCCGGATTTCCTGCTGGATCTTGTACCTGCGCTCCGGCATCAGCATGGCGTAGGTGGTTATCTTCCTCCGGACCATGGCGCAGCCGGAGAGCATGGGAAGAGAGCCATAGCGGGAGAGAGGAGGCGGATTGGCTCGGGCTGGCGGCGTGGAGAGGGAGGAGGTGGATGGGGTAGGGTTGGGGGACGCCGGCCAGCTTAAATAGCCGGATTTGGCCTCGGGCATCTAGCCGGACTGGCGCCACGCGACGTTCACACCCCCACAGGAGGAGACGTCCGTCGGACTGCCGGGTTTCGGGGCGATTCCGCGTGGGAACCCGACGTCAGTCTGACGTGGCAGACGTGCCCCGGGCGCCCCATATCCGCCTCATATTTAGGCTGGATATGAGGGGTGCCGGTCAGCCCGGGCGTTTGAGTCCGTTTGAGGCGCCCGTCTTGGTAGAAATTTCATGACCAGTGACCGGGCGGTTCTCCCGAGCGTTTGATGCGGGTTTGGGGCGCCCGGCTGTAGATGCTCTCCCTGAGTTAATTTCTCAACAATTCCACGCCGCGCCTGCCCGCATCCACCAGATAGCCGCCTGCCTCCGCGCCATCTTCACTTTTGATACAAGGAACACCCGTACGACGGCAAGACGGCCTGCCGCCTCGAGGAGCGCTGCAAGCTCAAATCCAGGGCATGCTTTCGCGGTTCCACGCACTGTGAGCCTCCTCTATTGGCACAGCCTCGATCATCCAAGAAACCAAGCAGGTTGATTGATCTGGTGGTGAACTCACGTACCAACCTAGCTGTTGAATTAATTCCTACATAGGCAAGGTAGGTACTATAGCCGATAGATATCTTGCAGGGAACGACGTTCACAGCAGCGGCCCTATCAGCGCCGACACGATCACCAGAACGTTGCTGCACCCATGCAGCAATAGGGCGGCAAGATGGCATGCCGCCTCGAGGAGCCTCGTTTCGCGATATCCTGGATGTTTTCGTTGGTCATCACATGACGTGCCTGGCGGCATCCAGTGAAGTTACTGGCCTGATGTATGAGTTGTCGGAGATGGACACTGCCGCGGAGATCTTTGACTTTTCTTGTCATGTAGGCGCGACTACAACCTCGTTTTTAGTGTAGTCAGATTGACTGGCAGCACATTAGTGTGGTAAAAAGTCAGATGATTTGGTCCGTCTAGGTCTCAGTCGACCGAGACTTCGCTGATGTCATCATAAGCAGATTAGGCCTGTTAACTAGCTCTTTTTTTTTTATTTTTCTGTTTGTTTGTTTGTTTGTTATTTTGGGCTGGGCTTGTTACTTTGTTAATCCAGTGAAGGATTAGGTTAGGTGCCCCCGTGATCATCCGGGCCTAATTCATGTTCCTAGTTCCAAGCGAAAACGAGTTTGTACTTAAATCATGTAATATCCTAGCTTGGTACTAGTCATCAAATATTTCTAGATTTGATCATCGTATCAATAAATCTGAACAAGCATCTGAATCATCAAAAAATAAAAATAAACTACACCATATTTAATATAGTAATAATCATTTGTCAAGTCCACTTGTCAGACTCTACACAACAAACAGTCACTAACCAACTATCAAATTTTATTCTGTAAAAATACTTCCAACATTATGACCCACCCAAACCCCTCTTGATTTTCGACGTCTTGAAAGTTCGCAATAAATTAGCAACTGTCTGACAAGTGGCATTATGGCCCACCCAACTCATTATAGGAAGAACAATAAAGTCCTGCTACACAAAAAAAATAGCCTCCGCCGCAATCAAACAAACTGAGAGAAAATCTTACTCTGACAAAATGACCTCCCCCTCTAAATTATGCATTACTACTCCCACACTAGTCATACCATCCTTGGGAAAGAGACTGCCATCAGAAGCATCAAATTGATAATATAATGGACATGATGTGTCTTCTTGTAACAAATATCTTGTGATAAAAAAACATTGTATTCATGTCTTCTATCGATATCGCTCGAGGCCTCTGAACATATAATCAGTAAACAAGAGCTAACACATAATGCAAACAAAAGTGGGCAAACTAGAACAATAATTTTGGTTCCAAATAATTTATGGACTAGTGTTACACATGCAACTGCGTCCCCTCCCCCCCCCCCCCCCAACCCCCTCGCGCGCGCCTCTCCCTACCGTTCCTCCGATAAAACAAAGTCCAGTTGCAACCATGTTGGAAGACATGCAATTGCAGTCGGGGCAATACTTGCAGTTGCATGCCTAGTATCGGACATGCAACAACCCCCACCCTTCACAACACCCACTTACAAAACAAATGTCAGTTGCGGTCGGGCGTGTGGGCATGCAGTTGCAGTCGGTGGCGACACTTGCAATTGCATGACTAGTGTTACACATGCAACTGACCCCCCCCCCCCCCCCCCCCCCCCCCCCCCCCCCACGTCTCTCCCCATCGCCCCTCCGATAAAACAAAGTCCAGTTGAACCATGTTGGAAGACAAGCAATTGCATTCGGGGGTGGCACTTGTAGTTGCATGCTTGAGTATTGAACATGCAACTACCCGGCCCCCTCTCCCGCCACTCACGTACAAAACAAAGGTCAGTTGCATTCGGGTGTGTAGGCATGCAATTGCAGAGGGCGACACTCGAGGTTGCAAGACTAGTGTTGGACATGCAACTGCCTCCCACCTCTCCCGTCGCCCACTTACAAAAAATGTAGGTTACAGTTGGGTGTGTGTGCATGCAATTGGAGTTGAGGGCAACACTTGCAGTTACAAGCCCTATTATCGGACATACAACTTGCCCCCATCACCCTTCGACAAAAACCCAAAGTCCAGTTGCAACCATGTTGTAAGAAATGCAATTGCAGTCGGGTGTCACACTTGCAGTTGCATGCCTAGTATTGGACATGCAACTACCCCCATCTCCCATCGCTCACTTACAAAACAAAAGTCAGTTGCGACTATGTTGGAAGACATGCAGTTGTAGTCACGCCGACACTTGCAGTTGCATGCCTAGTATCGGACATGCAACTGTCCCCTCCCATTGCCCACTTACAAAACAAAATGTCAATTGCAGTTGGTGTGTGGGCATGCGGTTGCAGTCAAGGGTGACAATTGCAATTGCATGCCTAGTGTTACATATGCAACTACCCCCCATCTCCCCACCGCCCCCTCCGACAAAAAACATAAGTCCAATTGCACCCATGTTGGAAGACATGCAATTGCAGTCATGGGTGACACTTGCAGTTGCATGCCTAGTATTGGACATGCAACTCCGCCCGCCCCCAATCTCCTGGTACTCACTGACAAAACAAAGGCCAGTTGCAGTCAGGTATGTAAGCATGTAGTTGCAGTCGAGGGCGATACTTGCAGTTGCAAGCCTAGTGCCAGACATGCAATTGATTCCCCCTCTTCTGCTACACACCAACAAAAACAAAGGTTGGTTGCGGTTGGGTATGTGGACATGTAGTTGCAGTCGAGGGCGACACTTGCAGTTGGGATACAACACTTGCAGTTACATGCTAGTTGCAGACATGCAATTTCCTTCCCAACAAAACACCATAGAGTTGTAGTTGGGGTGTGGGGCGACACGTGCAGTTGCGTGTCTAGTGGCAGACATGCAACTGCGCCCTCTACTAACAAAACACCACATAGTTGAGTTGCGGTCAGATCGAAAAAATGCGGTTGTACATGGGGATGATGTTTGAAGTTGCATGCCTGGTGGTAGACATGGAACTACTCTCTCCCGACAAACACCACTATGTTATGGTCATATTGAAGGCATGTAGTTGTGGTCTGGCCAATTGTGCAAACATATAGCAACATTTTCAAATTTCAAAAATAAAAAGTTGTTCAATAAAAAAATTAAATAATAAGGTAGTAAGAATCACGTCGTTAGCAATTTTGTTTTTGAAAAAGGCAATAAAAAAGAAAATAGAGAAGACACCTCATTCACTTACAAAATTGTAGGAAAAAACAACCAAAAATGAATATTCATGTAGATCTCAACTTCCATGTGGATGGGAAAAGAAAATAAATAAAAACTTAAATAATAAAATTAAATAATAAAATTCTCCATATCATGCATGTTTTGATCTCATCGCCACGCACGCCTAATCACAGTTGCGGACACCCTTACAATTGCATGTGGTTTTGGATTCATACAGTTGCATACATGTTGCACCCCTTGTAGTTCCATGTGGTTCCGAAAATTGCACTTGTGCGTAAGGTACACGAGATTTTTTAGTGGAAATTAAAAATAAAAACCAATTGCTTTCCTATCAATGTTGACGTAAAAAAAGGACATATAAGCATTACGAAAATATATTTTTGGGTAAAACATGAATGAAACAAAGTAAAAATGATAAAAAGAACATGCAACATACAAATAAACAAATAAAAATCCATGTAGAAAAAAGACATCAACAAGTGAGAGTAAAAATCATTCTTGCGTGTCAAAAATGTCTGTACTACAAATTTTTAGATGTTCCATATTTCAAAAAAATTAAAAATTAAAAATACAAGTACATTTTTTAACACAAATAAAATGATAAATAGATACACTAAAAAGTAAAAAAGGGAACAGAAGTACACGTGTATAGGAGTGTGGCTGCCCCAGTAAGTTATCTATTGTACAAAAAAAGGAAAAGGCCACCCAGCCGCTCGGCAACCCACCGCGTGCAGCCCTTCCCTGGCACAAAAAACAAAAAAGAAATGGGCTGGTCACGCCTTAACAGGCCGAACTGAGACCAGACAGTCGATTGCGCGAATCTTAAAGTGACAAACGATCCAACGGCCGGTATGTCGACCCAGATGATTTGGCGTGTTTGTATGAGGTCAGGCCACGAAATAAGTTTTTGAAGGGATGAGTGGACGAAACAAGATCCTCTCAGGGGTCATTTAGTAAAAATAATACCTGAACTAGCGAGTTGATCGTCCACAGAGTACCGTACGTGACAATCTGCTTAGGAACCGTTCGCCACTCGACACATAGCACTGCTAGAATATTTGGCGGCTTGCCTCGATCGATCAGCTGACATGCATATATGTACGTACATGGTATTCTGTACGTGGATCCACGTCACTGGTGAGCAGGTACACGTACTGTACGTTGATCCAAGCCATTGACGAGCAAATAGCTGTATTTTGATCGTTTGTTTCTCCCGCCGCAAGTAGCTCGTACCGATCATCGATACAATAGCTTGATATATACCTGGCAAGGATCGAGGACAGTCCATGTAATAATGCTCTTGCATGTTTTTGAAAAAAAAAATGGCATGCAATGTGATGGAGGCTGGGTCTCTGTCATCTGATCGATCGCTGTAACGGATGCAGGGGCAGTACTCATCTCCGTCCACGTCAATCTTAGTGTTTCGCTCCTCCACGCATGCATGTATCCTCTAAGGTAGAGCCGATAGATGGAACTATCGAACAGACGTCTACTCTATATACTCCCTCCGTCTCATAATATAAAAGCATTTTTGACGGAGGGAGTAGATAGCTAGAGAGATGTGTTCGAAGAGTCAATGCATTTACTGGACTAGGAGTGTACTGGAGAAGGATTGACTTTATATGTTCCCTGCCGACAAAATTTGTTACATTATATGTTCGCCTTTTCTCCTTCTTTGTTGCAAGTCCCTTTTCGTCATGCACCAGACATTGATGATGCTGTGTTTTACAAATTTCATTTCAATATGGAATTGAGGGCCATGGGCTCCTTTTCTTTAGTTGGGGCATTTTGGCTCCTTAATTCAGAAGTGAATACGTACAAAGCTTAGCTCGGACAGCAAAGGATCCAAACACACCATTAGATTTCTTACATCCGAGGATTTTACACTGGAAAATTTGTTTACATAAAAATAAGATGATTTCGTGTGTTTTTCTTATTCATACAAATTAATTACTTCATTTTCCATAGTTATATGTTCTGTCCTGTAGCTTCCAATTATGCAACATCTGCATAGAAATCCCGAACCGTGATCCAAGCCGCAACCGGAATTCTTACCGCCTTCCGGTCACTACGCCATGTAATGCTGCCAAACGTGTATTCACCCTGCAGTTTCCACACCATGGAAAGCTTCACCTTAAACGTATGCACTCTGTTCGCTGCATCAAACACGAGCATGGGCGGCTCAACCTCCATCTTCACTCCAGCTGGGCTCTGGACTTCGACATGGTACACGGAGTTGATCTCGCCAACATTGGTCACCGTTCTTGACACGGTGATCGGACGCCTCAGATCAGGGATCGCAATGGAGGGCAGGTTCAAGTGGTATGCTGGAAGCAACATCGCGTTGCAGGTCACATTTGTCCTCCTGACAATGGTGCATCCAAAGAATTTTGTGTAGTCGCGGGGATCGATGTCATAGACCAAGCCAGGGGCGGCTGCACCCTGAGGGTTGATGTTCCCGCCCCCGTAGTCGAACGGGTCAGCTATCTTCCTGGTGAGCCCATCCGCAAGTATCGGCATGCCACGCTCGTCGGTCACATGGGCTTCATCACCATGCAAAACAGAGGCAACAAAATCATGAAACGGTGAACAATGAATATGATGATCTCTATAGCAATGGCCTACTATAGTCCGCATACCAGAGGTGATGATGGCCGATTTTAATGCGGCGGGAGACCAATCTGGGTGCAGAGCTTTCAATAGCACGACAATGCCGGATACATGTGGGGCTGCCATTGATGTCCCGGAGAGCATTAGATGGGCATTTCCAAATGCTGCCAAGATGTTGGCTCCAGGTGCGGCTATGTCAGGCTGTTAGGGAAGTAAAACCGCTGGTGTGAGATCATCAGGTGGTACTTGCTGGTATGTCTAATGGCACATTTTCAGTTGATCACCAGCTGGTACGCGTACCTTGATTATGTCGGGGTAATCAGGTGATGGACCTCTCGAGGAGAATGAAGCAACTTTTGGCGCCAAAATCTCTTTCCCTATAACGGTGCTTGCCGGTTCAATCTTTGCCACGGGAGAGCTGCTTACAGGAAAATAGATTCTTTTATTTGATCGAACTTACTAGAGAAAGTTAATGGAATTGATTGCACGTACCCGGTGAAATCCATGTATTTGAGGATCCTCTTCCCAGTGTCAATGTCCACGAGGACACAGGCAATGCCTTGGCAGTTAATTGCCGTGTTAAGTTCAGAATGGTCCAATGACTTCAAGGTCGTTGAACTCATTAAAAATCCAAAAAATATTTTTGAATGATTCAAGTTCTTCAAATCTGATTTTCAGTGAAGTGGCCGCAATATCAACCACGACCAAAAAATAATTGATTTTGAAGTCCTTCTCAGCTTCCAATATTGCTTCATCATTGTCATCTTCACCAAATTGTTTCTTTCTAGAAACATGACGCTTTACTGGAAACGATGTCCCTCGCTTTGTTATCAAGACTACCCAATTGCTTGGATCATAAATATCCACAGTAATAACCGGTTCCTCATCAACATTAGCAGATTCTGCCGCAGATGAATTAAATATGGGCTCATGATCACTCACATTGGTATCATCCATGTTGATGTTAGCATCATCTTCTGTAGGAGTATGACCAACATCTTCCTGACTAACCTTAGTCTGGTCATTCGCAAGAACTATCGCCAACTCATCTGGATTTGTTGGAGTGCCCGTATCACTCTTATAATATTTAAAAAGGGATCCTCTCATTGCTTCTTTCTTCTGATCTGCCTCCTTCCTTTTTCTTTTATCACTTCCGGATGGATACTTTTTACCCGTACTCGACATGACCCTGCTGAAATTAAAAGGAACAAATAGTTTTTAAATTAGCGTGAAGCTAATTAAGATGTTAGATTAAGTATAGAAGATCATCTAATATAATTCTGCTAGGGCAAAGCTAATATGATCAATGTGGATATAATTTATAAATCTGCTGGGGCATAGTAATTAATATAGTACCTTTTCTCTGTAATTTAATCTGGCAGTGTGTGTGCAATGATTCGAGCGGCCTATCAACAATTCCCTGTTAACCTGGTTTGATCGATCGAGAATTTGGGAATCGGGATTAGAAAGAAAAGACAGGAAGAGAAGAACATGCGAGGGAAGAGGGCGCGGCGAGACGTACCTGCCATGGAGCCGCCTCAGTGGTCGCGTCGTTCATGCAGCGATGGGGCAGAGTCAAAGAGGATCAGAGATGAACAACGGAACAGGAAGGACCGAACGATCCGAAGTTACAGAAAGAAATCGTGATTAGGTTTTTTTTTTAACACAGTACAGACGCAAGCGCTCATATAAACGCGCATACACTCATCCCTATGAACACACACGCATACCCTACCCCTATGAGCACCTCCGAGAGACTGAGCCGGCATATCATCCTGAGATTTACGAAGTCACAGTAGGCGCCTCGTCGTCCACGGGAACGTCTCCTCCCACTGAATGCGCATCGCCGGAAATCCTGAAATAAATCCAGGAATAATGCGAGCACTAGGACTTGATGCGAGCACCAGGACTTGAACCCTGATGGTCTGGGGATACCACAGTCCCTCTAACCATCTAACCACAGATTGGTTCGCAGGTTTTTTAGCAGCAGGAAATCGTGATTAGTTTTTTTTGAGACATGGAAATCGTGATTAGTTAATCGAACGATTCCTTTCCTAACCAAGTCTCCACGTCCGTCCAAACATGGGCCAGGCCCATCGTATCTATAATATATTTACTTCCTAGCTCCTTGGCTGCACGAGGGCTGAGGCCTGAGGCGCTGCCGCTGAGCTGAGATTACCTTAAATTTTTTTCGCTCGACTCTCTCGAAGGCTGGTTCCTAAACGGCGCCTTAAGCGTTCGTTTTAGGCAACTACACAATCGGGCGCACACCCTCCCGCTGCACTGGGCCGGCCCAGTTTCATCTTTTTTCGGTTTTGAAAAGGCCAAAAACAACTAGCGATGGCGCGATTCGAACTCGGGATCTCGTCATTGTATGGGCGCTGCCCAAACCACTCGGGCAACTCACCTATTCGCATTTATACTGAGCCTTTTCGTTCTTTTCTTCTTTCTTTTCCTTTTTTATTTTTTCTTGGAAACGGTTTAGTTCGGTTTTTCCCTCCCTTTTTTCTTCCTTTATTTTCTTTCTTTTCTGCTAAGTGGTGATTTTCCTTTTCAAATTTCGGTGAAGATTTTTTTCAAATTCAATGAGTTTTTTTTAATTTGATGAACTTTTTTTCAAATCGATGAACTTTTTTCAATTAGATGAAAAACGTTCATCAATGATTTTCAAATTCGATGAACTTTTTTAATTTCGATGAACTTTTTTAAAAATTCAATGAACTTTCTTCAAATTTGATGAATGTTTTTCAAAATCGATGAAGTTTTTTCAAATTCAATGAACTTTTTTTAAATTGGATGAACTTTTTTCAAAAATAGATGAACTTTTTTCAAAAATTGATAAACTTTTTTCAGTTTTGTGAACTATTTTCAAAATTGATGAATTGTTTTCAAAATTTTGATTAACTTTTTCAATTTTTTTGTGAACTATTTTTAAAAATTGATGAACGTTTTTCAAAATTATTGAACTTTTGTTGAATAGGGAAACGTTTTTTGCATGTTCATGAACTTTTTTTCGAAATCTGTGAAGTTTTAATTTTTTTAAAGAAAATCATGATGAGCTGGTATAATAGTTTTTCAAGTGTTGACGCTGCATCCAATCACTAGTAAATACATGCCCGAGTGGTTAGCCGAACAACAGTAGCAATTGTACGGCGCGAGTTCGATTCCTAGCGGGAGCGTAATTTTTTGGATTCTAGTCGACTACTGAAAATTATACGCGAAACAATTAACGATTCAGCTTCCAACTGGGCTTCGAAAGAGCAGCCCACTAAGCTTCCCTGTAGGCGCCAGGTATGGTAAGCCCACTAAGCTTCCCTGTAGGCGCCAGGTATGGTAACTGGCGCAGAAGGCGCCCGTTAGGAGCTCTCCTCTCGAAGACCTGACGACCTGTACGTCTACGTATACATATACATGGGACGGGGCCCCTGACTTTTGGGGGCCCGGGGCGGCCGCCCCGCTCGCCCCGCCCCAGGTCCGGCCCTGGGACTAGACGAAACGCTTTGCAAGGTGATCGCTTTGCCGGTGGCACTGTCGGGAACTGGCTTGATACAGTTTCCGAGGTGAGGGTCGCTTTGCCCAACCTTGGTCCCGAACTGCTCTGAGGTGAGCTTGATACACGGTGTGATTAACTTAATTTATGTTTATTTTATCTCAAATTCTTTTACACTTGCATAGTCAGAAAGTACAATTGGGCAGAAGAAGGCCACCCATGTTGGCGGCCACTGGTAAACCCTGCCTATGAGCACTGTCGGAAACACGGTGTGACTAATTTAATTTATTTTATTTTATCTCAAAAAGTTACGTACCTTTTTTAGAACAAAAAAAGTTTATGTACTCCCTCCGATCTAATTTAGTCGTCGCTCAACCGGATGTATCTAGAACTGAAATACATCTAGACAATCCATTTCAGCGACAACTAATATGGATCAAAGGGAGTACCTTTTTTAGGCATAAAGAAGTTCTGTAGGATACTTTTTTTAGGCATAAAAAAAGTTATGCACTGTAGTACTTCCATAGTCAGAAAGTATGGGGACCGAAGTGGGCCGACGCGGGCACTGGGCACACGGACCTACCTACCTTTCTTTTCCTGTGGGCTGAGGCCCATACTAACGAGCCAACCTCCACGCGACGCGACGGAGCGACTGGTAGACTGGTACTGGCGCGCTGACATGGCCGGAAGCCCTCGCCGCCGCCGCCGCCGCCGCGGCGGAAGAGCGGGATCGCCGCACCAGAGCGCAGACCCCTCGCCGCTGGCAGACGCCACTGTCAGCTCCAGGTCTGCACCATCTGCTTACCCCAACCCTAAACTTGCTCCTCTCTTTTTTCTATCCATTTCTTGTTTATATACTGAGCAGATGGGGGCGGATCCAAGCTAGCATCACAAGAAAATTGACATTCGAGTATATTGGTGGACTAGTACGGATATTTATAGTGTAGTTTTGGTGGATTAGTAGTGAAATTATTGACATTCCGACGAATTGGCGGTGATATTTGGGGTCCTTTGGTGAATTCGTTGTCGCAGTTAGTGCACTGGCCTCCTCTGTTAGTGGTTCTCCACCGCTGTCTATAAGGCGTGAGGATTCTGATTTTGTGTGTCTCATCAAGGTAGAAGAACAAGTTCTAGCCAGATCTGTTCTTGATTACTTCATTTTCTCGGAGCAAATAAATAGTTTGAGAATTACTAAATTTCTCGGTAGATGGCTATTACTTTGTTTAATGATTAAGTGAAACTTTATGTCAAATGTGATTTTGGTGGACACTTTTGTGGTCATCCTGGTTGTTGTCAAGGAATTTTTTTTTAAAGTTTTCGACATGAACAGGGGAGGGGATTATCTCACTTTTAATGTAATGGAAATTTATATTCATCACATGGTGCAATTTAGTTTACCGAGCGGATGTGTTGGATCCACAGTAAATCAGAAAAGGGCGCCTATTATTCGATCACCATGTAGTCTCGTGCTCATTTGGTCTTCCTCATATTCATGGGGCTGCCTGGAGCAGTGCTCACTTCTGTTTAACGACCAAGTGAACTATAAATTACTCCCTCCGTCCCATAATGTAAGACATTTTTTGACACTAGTGTAGTGTTGAAAAACGTCTTACATTATGGGACGGAGGGAGTAGTAAATGACCACACAAACCTTCTTTATAAGATGAGGAGCATATTATTGTGTTTTTATGTCAAGCAAATTACTTACTGCTATGTGTTTTGAGGATGAAGCATTCCCTGTGCCATGACTTAAAAATAAACAATTGTACATACGGATGGCACACCAAAAAGATTCTAGTTATGCTATTGTGGAAAACAAATTGAATTCTGGCATGTCCCAGTTGACACTCCGGTTTGCCTTATTGTTCAGTTAAAGCCTACTGCGTTTCTTGTAGTGTATTAAGTCCTGAAATATTAACTCTATTATTTTTCAGTTCTTTATTTAGATTCATTGTTCTTGAATTTCTATGTGCCAGGGAAGTTGCCACTGTGGAGAGGTCCTCTAAGAACATCTGCCGTGCCTCCACCTCCACCTCCTCGCCTCTGTATGGACCTTATGTTTGTGCAGATCTCCTGGACAGTATGCTTCACGAAATTATTGCGCTCTTCAACTCATTCCATGACTTGCTTGCTTTCATTGGCACCTGCCGCTCTTGGCGCGCTGCAGTCTCTACATTTCCCTCTGTGTATACCTTTGGCTTCCCATCACTCCACTTCAAACCAGATGGTCCTTATATTAGTCCACATCGCGGCCGTATCAAGCCCATCCTTTTATCTAATTGCAAGTGGCAGCTCAATGATCCTAGCAAGAAAAACTTATCCCTTGCGTGTTCAGTGCCTCAAAATACGCCAGATACAATGCACTATTTGGGCTGCCCATATGGGTATCTTATCTTCTCCTACGAGGAGCACTGCCTCCTTGTTGATGTTTACACCGATAACAAGGTGAAACCCCCCAAACTCCCACCCAACAACAAATTTGGATACTTTTGTGGCATAGGCGTCCATACGGCCCCACTAAATTCACCCAACTCTCGCCTCCTCCTTTGCTCGACATCTTCCATGTTTGAGTGGCAGGTTGGAACAGTCTACTGGTCAGAGCATCCTCTTGCTCTCAGTGATGAAAATATCCATCAGATTGTTGTCTTCAAAGGTGACATCTTTGTCATAGATGGCCTTATGAGGCTCCACACTGTACACTTAACACCTCAGTTCAGCATGCAAGAAGTACCAATTATGTGGGAATCCTTTTTTCCTATTAACCCATGGTTGGTGGCCTGTGGTGACATGCTTCTCATGGTTGACCTCTCAGTAAGCTCTTTTGATTGGAACGGCACAGATAGTCACACCTTCAATGTCTTCCGCCTTGACTTTGTAGTCGAGCCAGCTAAGTTTGTGAAGATGGAGAAGTTGGAGAATTATGCCCTGTTTGTTAGCCTTGATAAGAGGAATCCTACATTCTCTTGCATGAGCCCGGAAAGATGGGGAGGAAAGAGTAACTGCATTTATGCTGCCAAGCTATTTGAAGATCCTGATGAAACTTGGGCTGCGGTCGAGCTTGGTAAGCCAGTGCAAAAAAGCACAGTTCAGTACCTACTCTATGGTCGTGCGTTCCCTCCCGACTGCAGTTTACTAAGTAGCCTCTGGGTGTTCCCCAGTTTAATTTATGGTTCTGGCTAGTAATCTTTGTCGCAAGGTTTTGTGGTCATGTCTTGCACAAGACCTGATGTTTATTTTAGTTAGCACCCCGTCCTGTAAGGGTAATGGTTTCCTGAATTTGAGACGAATGTTTTGTGCTCAAGTACAGTTGATCCCAATCGGCATGCTGCTGTTATGCCTGGTTGTATTGTGATGAACATCACAATTGCATTTGTCATCATCTGCTTGTGCATGTAGATGCATCAGTAGAATGGTAATCTGCTGGTGGAGCAGGTGAAAGATTTGTTTACTCTGGAACTCACTCTGCCAATGATGTTTTGGGGTTTCTATCTTAAGCTCGTGCCTCTGTTTATTCTTCTGTGCGCTGCTCCAGCTTGAGACAGAAATGCACTCTACTCTGACAGAGTGATTGATAGAAGTAGGTGGTTGCATGTGTGCATTTCAGCAGCTAAAGATGTCTTGAAAATATCTGGGTGGTTGCATATGAGCATTTGTAAATTGATAGTTGTACTATCTTAGTGAAGCCAGCCCGAGCAGCTTTTGCTTGAAACTGAGGCAATCGTTTGCCATCAATCAGGCAACATCAGCTGGGACTGAATTAAAACCCGGAGGAGCGCCACCTTCTCCGGTAGACCTTAAATAATGTTGTGCTTTCATCCCATTCACTCCTACTACTGATAACGGTTCTACCTTTGAGACCATAATTTGTGAAAGTTATCCTCCTGTGTCATGCAAGTTAACTAGTTCAGTCAATTTACATGGAAGTCGGTATCAAGCCAATGAGGCCCCATTATTATGATTTAGAGCCACAAGCACCACCTGCAATCTGAATTCTGAACTTCTGAACATATCTTCTTCTCTGGTCTGTTGTTCGATTTATGTTATGACACTGAGTGTGCCTCTGGTATGCGTGTGCTGTACAGCAGTAGTTTAGAAAATAAGGTACTAAAAAACATTCAGAACCGCGGATACAAGCCAATCCAACCTGAAGTATAATTTGTAGATCCATACATCAGTATCTGTTACAAGTCAAGTAATTTATCCAGTGTTCGGGCATTTGCTTGTTTAACTAGAAAAGTGAGCAGAACATTATCTGGCACCCGGACGGTGCGATGTAATGTAATGTGATACTGTAAGATTTTTTTTTTGTTTTGCAACCAGATAACTGTTATTGACAGATACAAGAAATTAACTGTTCATAAGCTTACGATGCAGTTTATTACGCGTGAGATGTGAAGCAAAAACATTTGTTGCAATATTCAGCAACAACCGTAGCAATCCTTTTACGCCTTTGTAAAACTTCCCTCTGCTGATTCCTTTCTTTGTAAGCTTATGGTGCAGTTTATTACATGTCAGGCAAAAACATTCTTTGTGATGTTCAGCAAAAAGATCATTGAAATGCTTTAATACACCGTGAGAAGATCAAGCCAAAGTTGAACCGTGGCAAAGATCAAGCCAAAGGCATTACCAGAGTTGAACCGTGGCAAAGATCAAGCCAAAGGCATTGCTGTCATAGAGCAAACAGAAGAAGGGCCCTACTAAGATCGTCCTGGTGAGGATCGTCACCTAGGCCGTCCTCAGCGGCTCGGCGCCCTAGCAGTGTCCTCTGTTTACTATGCCTATCAGTAATGACAGAGCAAAGGACCGGCTGTTGCAGCAGCAGCAGAAGGCGTCACGGGAACCCAAGAATGTAGTAGATTTTGCTGCTGTTCTTGTATTGTCTTATCGGCTAATTTTGGTTGTTACAGTCCAGTAAATGAATTTGTGGAACATCGACATAGCATGTGATGCTTAGTTGTATCCCATTGTACATTGTCTTAACATTTGTGCTTGTATTCCTCTCTGACATGGAGCAGTGGTTGTTCCCTTTGATTCAGCTGGTTTCAGTTCTGAATTTCTTATGTTACTTTGGTGGAGTGATATTTGTAATTGTTTCAGGCCTTTCAATCTTGTAAAGTGATACATATTTCTAATTTGTGAGCGCACTCGTATGGGCTGGATGCAATACTGATTCCAGAATATGTTTTTCATACCTGTACAAAAGGAAGTCCCAGCCGCAGTTAGAAATCAATAGCGATCGAAGATTAGGGAAAGCTACATCTACGAGCTGCAATTTATGGAAATCATGTCCGTAAGTTTTAACCTGTAATCGACAGTCCCTTGATGGTCTATTCGGAGGGAAACCCCGGATAGTCAGTTAAGAGACTTAAACATATCTGAAAATGAAGATAAACATGGCAGAGGAAGCGAAAAAATGCTCATGTTGGGTAGAGGTACGAAGAGTAGGGCACACTGGCTAGATAAACGAAATATACAAGTCAAGATAGTGGCATGTATTGTGTATTTGCGTTGCGTGCTTTCCCAAGTCCTCTATCTCTAAGCATCACAAGTCATGTCCACTCAATTGCCACATTGCCTATAAAATCCACCCTTTATCGAAAATTTCTTCAAGAACGAAGATGTCTTCTTCTGCCGCAATCTTCTCGGAACATTTGTGCCCGGTTCTCCACTCTCTTGACTAACTCATTCATTCCATCTTGATCCCTCATAAATAAGATCTTAAGTTCTTAACCGCCATCTTGGTAATAGTCAGGAAGAGTTTCTTCGTATATTCGAGAAGACCTGTCCCTACCAAGAAGCTCTGTATATTTTCTTGTGATATTTTCTATTTCATTCTTTGTGGAAATCCTAAGGTCCCAGAATTTTCTTCAGTACTCAACCTCCATTCTTCACGAAATTCCTTCACACGTTACTTCTGAAGACGTTAAAAATGTTCAGCTTGTCCAACACACTGGAGTTAGAGCTGAAAATGCTTGTCCCTTTCCAATGATGGCCAATGATCTGCGTTTTCTTCATGTTCATTTCCAAGACTTTCTGCAGCATCTTCAATTTCAGGATTTTTTTTTTGTTTCTTTGAAAAGGAGGATGAATCTTCAATTTCAGGACTCTGTGATATCCTCCTGTAGTTTCAGGCTCTCAACAAGATACTGTTCATTCAGCTACTAGTGGCAGTTTCGTCCATTTTATCAAGCATATCAATTATACGCTGTGCAACTGGTCTTTGCTCTGGGTCAAATTTCATGCACTCTATCCCTATCTTAGTGCGTAACCTTACTTGTTCTAACTGATTGCCCCCCTCTAATCGATGCATCCAACTTCCAGTCACCTACAAAATGAGTTAGTTGTTATGTAACAAGATCTGATGATACCATGATAGCTATGTGATTTGTACTTAGTATAGAAGAAAGTATATGTTGAATCCTACAAAAAAAGAAACGGTCGGGACCCCCCTCCCCCCATAAGAGCCACTTAATTCTCGGGATTTTTCATTATTTTTGGTAAGTCAATTTTTTTAGCATGATGTTTGGTTTTGCTTGACATTGTCGACTAACTTGTAATATCTGTCTTTTTGTATCGATCGATACAGTGGCGAGGGGTTATCCTGCTTTTCATGAAAAAATATACTTACAAAATGTAAATAATAATGTGAAATGGTATTTTGTTAATTAAGTTAGATTGTCACATAATTGTTTCAAAACTCGTTCTGTAACTTAGAGAAAACACTTCAATTGTCCTTACATTCTCATCTTCAGGATACTTCTTCACTCCCGTTAGTACCTCCATGATTACACTGCCAAGACTATATATATATCTGATGCAAACGTGATTTTTCTTCCGAGCAGTATTTCTGGAGCCATATATCCCCTGTGAGAAGATTTATAATGGCCCATAAGTGAGTACTCAAATATAATTTAAGGTAGGTTACGCCTAACAAAAATAAAAACTTATGATAGATTAGCTTACTGTGTTCCGAACATGTGTATAGTAGTAATAACATGCGTCTTCTTTTGGTTGAGACACCTCGAGAGTCCAAAATCAGCAATTTTGGGTACCATGCGACCATCTAGCAATATATTAGCTGGCTTGAGGTCCAAATGAAGAATACGGTTCATGTGAAGATAGTGTACACCTTCACATATTCCTTTGATTATTCGAAATCTCTCTGTCCATTCAAGTCGATTAGATGCATCTATGCATGTGGAAACAGGGGTCAGATTTTTTTTCAATAATTATATGGAGACAGTGTACTGCAAATCTATACATTCTAAGTATTTTTATAATCTACAATAGATGAAACAACGATGTCAATAAGTAGCATGCATGGTCCTACCAGTAATACAGTTTTCAAGGCTCCCATTGGGTAGATACTCAAAACAGAGCAACCAGTTTCGCACATCTTTTTTTTTTGCGAAAAAGTCCCTGGATTAAACTGAAGTTCCACCTGCAGTACAGAGAACCCGAACAGTAAAGAAAATTACAGTCAGGTCCTTAGACCAACACACGACGAACTCCATCGCTGAAACAAGACGTAGTCGCGCCGCCGCCGCCGCCGCCGCTTCGCTCCCGAAGCTGCCTTGACCTTGAGGTGAGCGGGATTTCTTGCGGACGGGAAGACTCAGATCTAAGGCCTGCAAAGACCAGCGCACCAGCAAGGGAACCATCGCCGGTGAAGCTCCACTTCGATCCAGAAACACAGAGCAGCTCCTGTACACACCGCTGCCGCGTCCAACGCCGACGCCGCAGCAGCACTTCCACCAGCTCCAAGGCAAGGCCAGAGCAAGCCCCACCAAGACGGAGAAAGAGCGGGAGGACAAAAAGCTCCAAAGCGAGGCTGCCAGCTCCGCCATCACAGCAACACCCAGAGCACAAGCGCTCACCGCCGCGCACGGCCGGCGAACACACCCTAGCCGGATGGCAGGAACCTACCTCCTCCAGATCTCCGCCACCACAGCACCGGCCGTGGACGGGAAGGGGACAGATCCGAGGAACGCCGCCGCCACGGGAAGCCGCCGCCACCTCCAAGACGACCACCCCAGCACCACTTCCCCAAACCCTATGTACACGAGGGTCCGGGGTTCCCCGCCCCTCCCGCCGCCACCGGAGTGGCCGGCGGAGGGGAAGGAAACCCACGGAGCACTGGCGCGCAAGGGGGGAAACGAGGATCGCCTCTCCGCCGCCTCTCTCTACTGTAGAAGGGGAAGGGGATAGGCTTCTCCCTCGGTTCAGATACTCGGTGGCGTCAGTTTCGCACATCTGACATGACAAACTTCCCTTCATAATCGGCAACTTCTCCTTGTGTCTCAGCACAATATCCTAGAAAACTGTGTTTGGCCTTCATCATGCACTC
The DNA here is from genome assembly GCA_011799875.1 of Thinopyrum elongatum. Lineage (NCBI taxonomy): Eukaryota > Viridiplantae > Streptophyta > Magnoliopsida > Poales > Poaceae > Thinopyrum > Thinopyrum elongatum. The sequence goes on from CM022299.1 coordinate 2,069,456, forward strand.
GACCTCTCTATGGAATTTGATCTCTGGCAAATCATGCGTTCTTGTCAGCTTCTTCACGGCGACCCTCCCTTCTCCAACCATTCCCTGTGTTTAGTTTAAAGATGTTGGGTATGTAGTTTAGTTTAAAGATGTACTATGAGATCACAACATTAACCGAGAAAGCTCGGGATATTAGAGTCGTGGTACCTTATAAACTACCGCAAATCCACCCGTGCCAATTACTTGAAGAGGAGAGAAATGATACGTGATGTCATGTAAAAGAGATAACGGCAGGGATGACGGCCTAGCGTTTTTGTCAAGCAGCATTTGCTCCAGGACGTGGTGCCTAGTGCTAGCTTCAGGGCCCATTTGCAGTTGATCACTGCAAAAGCGCAAAACGACGATGAGTACTTTGTTGGAGTATGAAATATGACTTTTCTTCATCTTTAGGGTTACCATCGATGGAATACGCAGCCGTTAGATTATCACAAATTAAGCTCGAGACAGAGAAAAAGGAAAAATAACATAAATAAATTAATAAATAGAGGCAGGAAGCTACATCCAGGAGATAGCATAGGAACACATATCTAAAATCGCTAAGCTCCATGGACCATGGGTGAAAACTCACAGGAGCGATCACGGCAACAGATTTGATGAGAAACCATTTCACTAATGAATTAATGGATAAGAACAAGTATAATAGTGGTATATAAGCTGGAAAATACATAGGAGCACCTGGGTGCTCCACCACCCTATACGAAAATAAAATTCAAAAAATACCAGGAAAATTCAATAAAAAAATCTAAAATCTTTGGATCTCAAACTTGGGTGCCCAATCTACTACTGCATGAAGTTTCGTAAAAAAATACCAGGAAATGTATCCCTGACAAAGAAAATATAGTACGAACTAAAATCCATCCAAAGGAATTTTTTATACATAGGATTTTTTTTTGTCATGGATAAGTTTCCTGGTATTTTATCACAAATTTCACACGAAAGTAGATTGGACATACATGTTTCATATCCTCAAATCCCAGTTTTTTTTTTTGAAATTTCCCGGTTTTTTGAACATAATGTTCATATAGGGGTGTGGAGCACCCAATTGCTACAAATCCTCTTCCTGTATATGCCTGCTTACATGTCACTATTGACTATGTAGAGGAGAGAGACAGGAAAAAATTGCAAAAGTAGTCCATATTTAACATATGGTATCTTGGGCCCTTAACACATTAAATGGATGGTGTTGCAGAGGAGGGAGTATATATAAAATACTGTATATGATAAGATACACATTAGATGGATGCTCTTGGGCCCTTAACACATTAAATGGATGCTGTTTTAGATACAACAATAAGATAAGATACAATGCATTGGAAGGGTTATACCGTAGTTCATATTTAATTCATATAATATAGTCTAAGATATAATCATAGTTTTAAATAGCGGGCTGTGACATTGTACGTTTGACGCTAAATTGACGCCATGACGTGCTAAGTTGTACATGCTGCGTTCAGCATGAGGCCCCTCCAAACACTATAGCGCCGAGATAACGCTACTTAAAACAATGGATATTATGCATTGAGAGTGCCCTAATCCCTACACAATTCCCATGACCAAGATGAAGGTAGAGAGTCAAGGTTATGGGCTGCTGCATTTATCATTTGTACTTCCACCATCCGAGCATCTAAGACGAGAGGACCAAGACACCGATTAACTGTACGAAGAATGTCTAGTGAAATTATCCAACCAGTGTTGGCTACCCTTCTTACCTTAAACCATAAACATCACACAGGTGTGACAACTCCTCTCAAACCCCAAGTCTACCGCCATGTACCTCCTTTCCGTCACGTCCGCTAGCCGCCACTGGGGTTTGTGGCAACGGGGATGTCGTTGCTCCGCGCGCTGGTCATGGAAGCCGCAGTGCACTCCAGGATCCAAGAGGCGGTGGCCTTGGCCATGGTGGGCGGCACTGCCCTGATGCAGGGAGCGCGTGGAGATGTTAGCCACTCTGTTTGGCCGCGCGGGTGTTGTTGAGATGGCGTTGGTCGGCTGCAGCACAAGGGGCCCTCCAACATCTGATCTGAAGGGCGCCCCCCTGCCCAGTTCCTCGAAACAGGCTTTTGCCCCGCTTTATATGTAAAGCAACAACACCGAACAGTACACGGCCGAAAGATACAATGTGATAAGATTACTCTCTTACAAAGCGGATCAAAAGATACAACGAGAAACTAGAGCTAGCCTAACACCTCACCTAGGACCACCCAAAGACACCAAAACTCCACGACAACGCCCCCAGGAGGGTAACGGCGCGATGCGTCGCCACTGCCGAGTCTGGGATCAGACAAGGGTTTTCACCTGGAGCCCTGACACATGAACAAGACTCACGGCTACACCTTCAAGAAGGAAACGACACCCACGGGCAACGCCATCGCCGCTGCCAAGCGCGAAGCTTTCGCTCGGGAACTCACCACTAACACTAGAAGGCGCCCTTGCCATTCCCGCAGCGAGAGTCAGGCCAACCCCACCAAATCCGGGCATGACCAGAGCCTGCCAGAGCCATCCACCCCTACCCCCATGCCGCCCACACGGCCAAGGGGAGTAGGCATCACCGTCACCACGAGGCCTGCCGGAAAGACCACTGTGGATCCTGTAGGGTAACGCAGCAGAAAACAAAAAATTTCCGACCTATGCACCAGCCCAGGACCACTATGGAGACTGCATACAAGGTTTGATCTTTTCGTTACCGACTCGTAGCGCAGCGGAAGTAGAGTCTATGACGATCGTCGGTGCAGATCCCCGCAGCTAGCATTTACAACCTCCCAACCGCGAGGATGTACTCCCTCATCTGCCCCTCGGACAGCCCTCCGGGAGGCGGTCAAACAGTCCCCCGGACGGTGTCGCGGACAGCCCTTCAGGAGGACCCTCAAAACTCGGACGGTCACTTGGACAGCCCTTCGGGAGGCACTCTCGAACAGCCCCTCGGGCACTAAGCTCGAAACTACGACCTCTCTACAGAGTTGCACACATACGGTGTCATCTATCCGGCAGGGCTTCGCCGTCCAGAACTAGTTCCCACAGGAACCCAGACAGCCTTTCGGCTCTGCGAAACTCTTTCGCGGGGAGGGAGAGAGAAGCCAGATCATTGCATGGCATGTGTATGTGAGAAGGGATGAGGTTTGTGGGCAGCCCACTCTCCTCTATTTATAGGAAAGCCAAGGGGTAAAGTTGGCATTCACAAATACCAAAAGTACCCCCACTTTATGTCATTTACATAAAGAATAAAGCAAAAAGGAGTGCCATGTGGAGCTCCATGGAGCTCCACCCTCCATGGCCGGCCACCCCTTGGGGGGCCCCCCCAAGGGGGCTTCCTTAGTGCCCAAGGCTTCTAGAAGCCTTTTGAGAAATTTCCCAAAAGGTGCTTTCCATAAAAATTCCCAAAAAGTACTTTTACTATTCATGATGACATTTTTCAGCGTCCGTTCGAACTGAAAATATTTATGTGGGCTTAGAACATTTCTAGTACCCACTAAAATAATTTTCAACGCGTTCTGAAACAATTCCAGATTACTGATTTCATCTGCGAAAAGCATCTGAAGCGGTTCCGGCAGCTCCGGAACATTTCCGGTTTTCATCCCGGAAAATTCCCAGAAGTTTCCAGAATGATTCTGGCACCCTTCAAGAATTATCAGGCATGTGCCGAAACCAATTTGACTTTATGGTATCCTCTGAAACAACTTTTCAGTATCACCGGAACTCATCCGGTGACCTCTCTTTTCGGAGCTTTTCCGTTGCGTCTGAAAGTTTTTCGGTGATTTTCTCTCAGACTCCCTGTCTAGTATTCATCAGATAGATGACCCTTAAGCGTGTGACCCTATAGGTTCGGTGAAGTATAGACATGACCGGAACTCTTTCCGATCAATGATCAACATCGGAGCCGTGGACACCTATATTGACCCCTATACCCACACGAATGAATATTCGAGTGAACCTCCAGTTGCCATGTGCTATTCCTGTTGCTTCGCGATATGTTACAAATACCTAAGGTGAGATATGATGGCATCCCCGTGGATCAACAACTTGTCCACTATGCCAGTCACCTCGTTACCGGTATTGTTCTCTTTTCTCGTTACCGTGTTCCGGCATCCCCGTGATCAAATCACAAAGTGTCTAGCCAGACGATGATGGATACTGTAACACCGAGAGGGCCCAGAGATATCTCTCCATCGTCGGAGGAGCAAATCCCAATCTTGAGCTATCAAGTTACTTGACACACTTTTCCATGAACCCGTAAGCCGCCGTAATAGCCACCCATTTATGGATGACGTTTAACATACCCCAAAGTTCATGAAGCAAGCATGAAGAAACTCGATACTCTCATGGTCTAAGGAATCATGCAAACATTAACCATCTCTGTGTTATTAACCATTAACTTGTGACGAATGTAACTCATAGCATAACATCAATTTGGGTCGATTCAACACAAATGTTCTTCTAACATTGTGCCCTCAAAGTTGCTGGCATAGACATGCCCATGATCAGGAAAACAGAACCATCATGCAACACTTGAGCCAGTCATAGAGGCTTGACTAGGAATACATTTTATCGTTTATTATCCCACACGTGCATATGAGTCTTCCTCCAAGCCTCGTTTTATTTGCAGACTTGAGAACCATAGCAGTTATAGCATGGAACATAAACCTAATTATGAACAGGGAGATAAATAATAGTATTTATTATTGCCTCTAGGGCATATCTCCTACAGATCCCGCCATCCGGAGCCGCTGCCCCAGCATCCTCCGACAACTCAACACCGACGCCAAAACACGAGGTTGCCTCCCTGACCGAGCCACGAACCTCCACCTCGCCATGGACAGATAAGGCCGAGACAAGTGCAAGAGAGCAACTAGCCCGCGGCCGGGGGACCAAAACAAACCCCTACACCGGCAGCCAGCCCACGTCATCGGCCACCTGCCAACTAGCGCTACTAGGAGAGGAGGGGGTCGCCCTATCAGATCTGGCAATTCCAGATCCAGATAGGGGACCCCATGGCATCCGGTCACCCGATGGTAGCCGGTACCTCCGGTTGCCAAACACCCAACTCCTTCGGCTCCCCGCGACTCACTCCGCCCGTTCTGCATCACAACCGAGGGCCGCCGCTCCACCCTACAGCACCCAACCACCACGCGCCTGCGGTCGAAGATCGTCACCGCCACCCAACACCATCGGGCAAGCGCCACCACTACCACGCCGCAGCCACCCCCGCCCAGGAGCATGGAGGAGGCCGCCGGCCGTGGCCCAAGCCGACCCGCAATCCGCGCCACCATAGCCGCCCTGGATGCCACAACCAAGCCGCCCTAAGCTAACCCGGTCCGCACCGCCACCACGCCGCTGCAACCTCCGCCCAGCAGCAAGGAAGAAGCAGCCGACTGCATCCCAAGCTATCCATAGCCCGCGCCGCTCGCCATGGTGGCCACCAGATCCGGGCCGCCCCGCGCCACCTGCGGAGGCAAGGCCACCAGATCGGGCACCACCCCTGCTGTACGCCACCACCAGGAGGCACGCCCGCAACCACCGGAACAGGGAGGTCGCCTCACGCCGCCATGGCACCGCTGCATCATATCTGAGAAGGGCGAACCCCAGCAGACCCAACCGAAGGGGCCGGTAGAGCACGCCCATCCCCGCCGCCGCGCCGGGAAGGTGGACCTGCACCATCGCTGCAGCCCCGTGCCGCCGTGCCGCCATGTCCTGCACCAACATGGTGCCTCCGCCCAGTGGTCGTGTCCCGCGCCACCACCTGCCAAGGGAGGAGGAAGGACTTCCGCCGCCACCACCGCCGGGCGGGCTTCGCCCGGTCACGCCCTCTGGCGGCGGCGATGGGGAAGGGAGGAAGGAAGGGAGGCGGAGGAAGGGGGCGGTGCTGGGTCGTCCGTCGGCTCGCGGGAGCCGTGCGAACGAAGGGGGATTTTTTTTTGGTGTCAGCCAGCTAGGTCGTCCCCCCCCCCCCCCCCCCCCCCGCGCGCGCCCAGTTGCTCTGCCCATGCGAATACAGCCCTTGTCTGCCTCCGACAGTCCGATATATGCCTTGTACCATAAATGCTAAGGTGGAGGAAATAGAAATCCAAAAAAATGCTTTGCCTTAGCAGCCAATCCCTCACCACATTTTTAGAAACAGGATACATTATTCAGAGATGACCTATTGTACATCATATATTTTTGCTATATCAAGATTACGTGGCAGAATTAAGATAAGAATGTCATATTATCAATCACTGTACGACCCCTAAAAAAATCACTGTACGTGCCCTTAGGTGGAAATGCTAATAAAGGAGGCGGCAACTTCCAGTTCAGAAAAATCTGAGTCATGAACCGGCTAAAATTCTTGGATGGGGGGAGTATATATTTGGTAAAACTTGTGCTTCCAACGGTATATGAAAAACTACATGGTACTAATAAACTACAGGAGTGAAGCTCGCTTCAATGATTTTCACATCGCTTAGTACCACTGAAAAAGCACGCTATACCGTGCTGAGCAATGGCTCGCTAAATAAATAGATGTACAATGTCACGCTAATAGCACGTTATAACGCGATATAGCATGCCAATAACGTATTTTAAAGCCGGCGCTATCTTACTATAGCATGTTTTTTTTTTCACAGCTTAGTACCCACACCAAAAATATAATACTGCTAAAAGCATAAACTCACCAAGGCTCTGTAGGGTGCACATCCATTGACTTCATTTCATCGAGATCATCCTCACCAAGTATGACCTGAACTAAGCATGGTTCATCAAAACATGCACCGTATTGGGACGAAAACAGAGGGTGAAATATACCAAAGAAAATATCAGAGAATACCCTGGCGTCTATTTGATCACGTCAAAATCCATAAAGACTCCCTCGCAAAAAAAAATTCCATAAAGACCAACAGCTAACCTCAGATGTCGTCGTCTCGCACGTTGTATCACAGACGACACTTAGGGTTACCTCACGAAATCCACGGCTGTTCTCTTTTCTAGCATCCTCAAAAGACCTGCCAACACCATCATGCCACTTACTCACCTCCACCTTCCCTAGCAAAGTCTCTACAACTAGGTCAAGCACGTCTATGGTCGGCGGCTGATGTGCTCTGTCCATCATTACAACGAAGGTGTGTGTGGACCTTGGTGGCACAACACGGAAGATGTCCCATAGATAGGCGTAGTAACGGTTTGCCTCCTTGTGTTTTGGCACACACCTAACAGACACATGCTGATCATCCATGTTGTTAGTTACGTGAAATGGGCAGGAGATAAGCTTGTTCGGTCGGAAAGAGAAGTGGAGCTGGAGGGGATGGACATCTATCAGCTCAGTGTCTTTGACCACGCAAGTGCTCATCTGCATGCAAGAAAAAAGCCACGAGGTTGACTACAATAAAATGGCTTTGACGCAAGGGAAGACCGGGTCCATCATCTCACCCGTCTATGCCACGATCAAACTTACGAAAATTAATAGCCATTGGCATAATATTTTCAGGTCGGAAGCATCAGTAATATAGATATTTGTTCAAGCTTGGCGCTTGTTTTTGTAGGATGGGAAAACAAGAAAAACGACTACAATCATAGTAGAAAAAAAGATTGTGGTATTGTTGATCGTACCTGGTCAATTAATGCCCCATGATAGTTTTCTAGTGTCTCTGTCTCAGTTAGCATATTAACAATATCCCCTATAGTTGGTCTTTTCCGTCGATCGGCCTCCACACAGCTTAAAGCAATTTCGATGCATCTCTTTACTTGTTCAGAATACGGCTCCAACAAATCCCCTGATGCCGCTAAATTTGGCCTATTCATCCAATTCCCATGTACCTCGATATTGATAACACAAAGAAGGGTGGGTAAAAGAAAGCAAAATAGTAGAATGACAATGTACGTACGATCTCAGTAAATACGTTTCTTACTATCTCAATGAATTGCTGGGGGGTCGTTTCAGCACTTCTGCAGTGGCCTGTAGGACCTGCAAGTATCTTTAGAACTACAACCCCCAGGCTGAATATATCCAGTTTATTGGAGATTATTCTATGATGTATAAACTCCGGTGGTAAGTACCCACTGCAAGCATGGCACAACGAGTATGTTACTAACATTCCCTGTGCCCAATGAAAATAGGAATTCTCTACTTAGAAAATAAAACAGTTCACATGAATGATAAGCTTACAGTGTTCCTATAGGACTATTGCTGATGTGGGTATTTTTCTCCTTGAAGAATCTGGACAATCCGAAACCTGCGATTTTCGGGATCATGTTCTTATCCAGCAATATGTTGGCTGGTTTTAGATCCAAATGAAAAATAGGAGGCTTTAGTTCCTCATGAAGGTACTTCAAACCATTGCAAATACCCTTGATAATAGCGTAGCGCTTGGGCCAACCATGTCCATCGGATTCATCTATAGAAACAAACACGATATATAGGATTATTGTAATATATATGTCAAAAACGAGCAGTTAACATGCTACCTATACAAGTGAAGAATCATCATGGATTTACCAAAAAGATAGCTGTTAAGGCTTCCTTTTTCTATAAACTCAAAGCAAAGCGCCCTCTTTGTCACATCAGCAAGAACATTTCTTCCATTGTGCGGCGTCAATTCTCGTTGGGTTTCATGGCAATAACCAACTAGCCGCGCAATGTTCCGGTGTTGCAGATTTGCACGATTATAAACTCCTGTTCAAATTGCCCATCAACGTCCTTTGGCATGCCATGAAGAATCTTGACCGCAATTTTTTGCCCATCTTCCCGCTTCCCCTGTTGGACATATATGGTTTAGTTTTCTGTTTGTTGGGATATATGCGACATCTATAAAGCAGAAAATATTGCTCAACTACTCATTCTTGAGCATGCATAGATTTCTGGAAAACTATATGCAAGTTGAACCTTAACAAGGTTGATAGAAAATGGAATATTGTAGCTCGTGAATTAACTTGGGCAGTGTAGTAAATCAAATATGAGAAAACGGTGTCACTGATCTTGGGCGTGTGCCTAAATCCCACCACAGTTGATGAAATAAAGAGTGCAATGAACAAGGATTTATTTTTCACCATTTCTAATCATATATGAAATTGTGTATGATGAATCTGTCATACTAATCGTACCAGATAGACTTTTCCGTACGCACCGCTGCTAAGTACCCGGTCTTCAGAGAAATTATCTGTCATACTTTCTAGTGAATGGAGTGGCACACGGCTTGGCCCATCCGCCATGTTATTGCCTCCCCCGGATGTAAAAGTAAAAGAACCAGCTGCATGCTTATACTGATAAGATTTGTGAGCAGTATAATTGCTCGGCTCTTTCTTGGTTCTCCGCCAGTAAACCAGTCGGGCTTTGCACAAAGCAGATCGAAAGAACAGTATAAAGAGGAACAATTTATGACGATCCAGTTCAAGTTATTACAGTGCCACTGCCATACGAAGATGGAGATGGAGATGTACAGTATGAACAGGGTGAGATCTGGCGATAAGTATTCCCTCTGTAAACTAATATAAGAGTGTTTAGATAACTAAAGTAGGGATCTAAACGCTCTTATATTTGTTTACGGAGGGAGTAGTAGTCAACGGAGAGCACTAACCTGCAGGGGAGGACTTGCAGCGGGGAAATATGAGCGCTCAACAATACGGAAGGAAGAAGGAGGAGCAAAATGCAAGTGTTGACTTGTGCGGTAGGTAAGGCTCGGCTCGTGTGTTGACTTTTGACTAGAGCCTTCCCTGGCTGGGATGAGAGTCTGAGAAGGCTCCGGGAAGACTATGCGATGGCTCCCCTCGTGGTTTCCATACCCCGCCGAGGGCATTTGTGAGACGCCTGTTTTCTTCTCTCGCACTGCCGGTCGCCACTGTTTACTCCGCATCCTGGGAGCTCGAATCGGCGGCCATGGGGAAGGGAGGCCGACATGCTGCTGCTGTGTGTGGGCAACAGTTTTAGCTTGGATGGGCTCTCCCATCCCTGATGGCCTGCGCTCCTGCAAAGCTTGGTCACAGCCTCCTGGGAAGCTCACCAATGCGCCACCTCCCACTACATGATTAATCTCGGTATCACGGATTTTCGAGTGCATCAAAGTATAATTTCACATGCTAATCAGATGTAGATATAAACGATACTTATTAGTTTTGTACAGTACTGTAATTATTTCACCCTTTTTTGTGGGCAGTCAGTGTAAGTGAAATTTTCTTACAGTTTACTGGTCATTAATGAAAACTTATCTCTCATAGCAAGCTATGTGAGCCAACTTTGTTTATCCAGTGGGAAGTGAGCCTAGCTCAACTGGTTGGGGGAGTGGATGTACAAAATTAACACCTGGGTTCAAATCCTCATGGAGACGAATTTAGGTTCCTATTTATTCTTGAGGACCAGGCTTTCCTGGTACTCATGCATTTATCATTGAGGACTAGGCTCGGTGCGTAACCGAGATTAAAAATCCTAGTACTCATACTTAAAAGGCTGTATGCATCTCTAGTTGGTGCAGAGGCCGTGGAAGTGAAATTCTCCCTAAATTTTTAGAAATGTAACTCATAATATCACTGACGCCGCCGCGTCGCCCCTCCCGCGGGCGACACGGGCGGCGCCGCCACCTCCTTCCGCTAGCTCTCCCCCTCCTCCCCTTCCCCGCCGCCGCCGGCCAGAGCCGCCGGGGCAAAGCCCCCCACGGTGGCTGGCGGCGGGGGCCTTCTCCCCTCCTCGCGTCCGTGGCCTGCGGGGGCGGCCAGGCCGGGCAGAGGCGCCGGGGCGCACAGATCCTGGCGGCGCGGCGGCAACGATCTTGACGGCGACGGGCCCGATGGCGCGGTTGCAGATGGGTCGACGTCTAGCTGTGTGGCGGCTGCGTGCGGGTCTCCTCGTGGCGGCGGCCTTCGCCGGCGGCGGGGCGGCACGTGCGCGGCATCCGGCGAGGGGTGGGGACGCGGCCGCGGTGGCTTCAGAGGCTGCGGCGTGTGCCCTCGGGGAGGATGGATATCCTCACCCAGATCCGTCGGCGGCATGGCGGCGGAGGTCACAGTGGCCGGTCGGCGGCGGCGGAACAAGGCCGGTGGCAGCGGCGATGTTCTGTCTGGATCCCGGGGCGGCGGCCCTGGATGGTGGTGGCGGGTGAAGCTCGGGCTTCCCGCGGCGGCATGGCGTGGTGCAGTCCCTGTCCAAGGCGGATCTGTGACGGCGATCTGATTGCGGATTGGTTCGGATCAGAGACGGTGACGAGCGCGCGGGATCCATCTCGGCGGCTCTCGCGGTTTGGTGAGGTGGGGGTGGGAGCCCTCCTCCCAGGCTCCACTGGTGGCACACTCTGGCAGTGGCCGGTGCACCAGGACTCCTACGGTGGCACTGCTGTTGCGGTTGGTCGCCGGATCTAGGTGGCTAGATCTGGGGCTTTGAAGGCGGTCGAGACGGTGCACAGGTTGTCGGGTGGATTCCTTGGGACGGATCCGGGTGAAAACCTGGTTTTCGGTCGTTGGCCGGAGCCGGTGATGACGATGCCCTTATCATCATTTCCTTCATGAAGGCATCATCGAGGTGAAACTCCCAACCCCACCTAATACCTCCGAGGGAAACCCTAGATCGGTTGATCGGATGACGGCGGCATTCATGTGTCGTTACCCCCTTGAGGGCGGCATTCTTGGAGATGCACTCGGGCTCGAGGGACCAGCGGTTGGCTTCTTCGGTGGAGCGGTGTTTCTTTCTACATATTCATGGCGGAGGTTTTTGGCGGCATGGAGCAGCGGAGGCTTGGCGTCAGATGTGTGGCGATGGACACGCGCAGGAGGTCGACGCTGTCTGGCGTCGTGGTGGCGTCGGCAGCAGCTAGACCGGGCAAGGTAGATGCAGCAGTACAGCTCTGAAGATAGATTGGTGGCAAGTGGCTGCGGCGGCCTCATACCCGGCAGGCGTCCTGGTTGAGGAACACGCCGGACTGGTGGGTGCCCATACCCGGCAGACGTCCTGGTTGGGACCTCAGGTCTTAGATGTTCAGGTTTGGCTGCGAGGTCTATTTGGTATTAGGCCCAGACTATCAGCATCCCTTCATCAATTGGATAGGAGTAGCGACAGTTTGTTGCCTAGACGGTGGCTTCAGTCTTACTGTTGTATGACTTTGTAAGGTCTTGTGTGAATAATTAATAAAATGGCTGCATGCATCGTCCAGATGCAGGGGCCGGGGTCCTCCTCCATTTCTAAAAAAAAAACTTTGTTTATCCAGTCTGCATGCCTTAGGAAGGTAATGTCACTTCTGAAAATTAGTCTCTTTGTCCTTGATTTTCAATTACATGGATTTGTGATGAGGTATTGTTTTCCCTAAATAAATCTATCATTTTTTTGCGGGGTAAATAAAACTATCATTGATGTGCTCAGGTGCAACAAACAAGTTACGTTTTGTACAAACTTTCCATTCTTTGTTCCTGCAGTCTCAGGGCCTCCCCTTATGTCTACCCCCTCCTATTTTATCTAACCATGCTGTTTATGCTCAATTTGCTTGACATAGACGACTTGAAGGTTTCGTGGAAAGTACAATGTGACATATCTCAATTGAAGTTTCATCAATAAAGATCCCAAATAATGGCATATTGTGGTGCTACTCGATGGCCGATGGGCTAACTTGGTAGGTGGACCATTCCATGTATTTTATGCTTTCTTCTCTTCCCTTTCTATGCTCATCATGTTGTTCCAGACATTGTTTGTAAAAAAAATTCTGCATATATCCAACCTGATTTTCCTTACAAGGATTTGCAAATTTTCGCATAAGTAAGATAGGGATGCTTTTAATACAGCACCCAACCTCGGGATGGAAGGAATATATCTTTTTGGTTATATGAACAATCAAATTCAAAATCGATTCATTTCTCATTAATGACATCCTATTTTATTTAGTTTTTCTTTGCAGTGTTCTGACATTGTGCGATGGTTACATAATTGGTTTCTCATCATAACTGTTGTCACAATTGAGCCCGGATCTACTTGCTTCAACCACTTGCTTATGATGTGAAATCAAGTTGGATATCATATGCGGCGCTGGCAACGACAACCACCTCGCTATGGCACTTATTCATGCTTGCAGTTGCTTCCCGCAGCAAAGTCCTTGGTGAGTGGCACAAAGACCAGCCCTGGGATGAATGCCTTCATGTTTGAAATGCTCACATGGTTTATCCAACATTACACTTTTCAGAATAACACATTCATTTGGTTTGCCACTTTATTAGGGATTTCTTCTCATACTATAGATGACTTGTGCTCTCCTTCCTGTCATATATCTAGAATAAGGTCTTATCTTTAGTACATACAGTTTGGTTGATTATTTTCGAGAGGCTGTTTGAATTACTGCCTCATGTTACTAGAATTTTATTGCAGTTTTTGTACATATGTTTCATGTTGCACAGGGATAAAAAAGTATAGTATGCAGGTTCATTAAACAATCTGAACTTAGATGTGAGCATTGAGTTGCTGAATATATCTATTTGAACTGAAGTTCTATTAAAATTATCTCCATAAGTGATATCGACTAATGCATCATATGCTTTGGGTGTTTCTCTTCAGGAAGAACCTGCACTTTGATTTGGTGGTGGCATGTCGAGAAGCCAGGCAAGAGCGATTTTGTCTACTACTCCCTCCGTTCCATATTAGTTGTCGATGATTTAGTACAAAGATGTAAAAAGTCAGCAACAACTGACGGTGTAATACCTCGGGGATGGCTTCTTTATAGGGAGCTCGACGTCAGGCCTGCCAAAGGGCCCAGAAGGCCCACCGTAGTCCTAGGAGTGGGAAGGCCCACCTTAGTCCTAGCAGCAGAAGAAGCCCGGAGGAGAGGATAGACATCTACATATAACCTTGTCCCCCAAGCCAAGATGACAAGGGCCTAGATTGGATCTCCTCCTTGTAAAACCCTAGTCCTCGTCGAGCTTATAAGACGAGGGCTACATGGCTCTCATCCCCATCTACTCCCATAGACTAGACTCTCGATGGCATCTCATACAGTCCATTGTAACCCATCGCATGAGGTATACCCACCATGAATAACAACACAAAGCAGGACGTAGGGTATTACTCCTCACCGAAGACCCGAACCTAGCTAAAATTCCTGTGCGATCTCTGATCTTTAGCCTGGCAGGAAATAAAAAAAGAATGTACCTGGACTATTCCAATTGATGTTTTGACCTTTGGATGAAAATGCTATGGTCATTGGTCATCGTCTTTCTATTGGCCGCCAACAATATCTTAACCTGACATCAAGAACATGGCCAACACTGGCACAAATATGCCAAATCATTTCAGTAAACCTGTTTGAGTCTAAACATGATTATATGAGTCCTAAATATATTGGGAGTCAGGGTTTATTAGCTTATCATGCTATTTTTTTGGAAGAGGTCAATGAGAATGCATAAAAAATGGAGTAGTACGTAGATTGAAGAGGTCAAGTTAGTCCCATTACAAACTTTTGACGTGAAAGATTTGAAAGAAGCTAATTTAATCATAATTATGAAATTGGTCAAAGGTGAGAAAAGAATTATATACTTCTGTAATTTCACTGTATGGAAAAGCTTTATGGTGTTGACATCTCTATTTAGTTCAAAATATCAAGTAATTATGCTGCATATATGCATATGTTGATATAAGCAAGAATATCATTAGATTATCTAGTGTGACAGGTGTTGTAGCTTGCCGCTACCCGAAGGGTCATATGTGTAATATTATATGGTAGCATTTGGTTGAAGTATGCCATGGAATAGAATGGAGATGTTCTAGAATTTGAGTTGAGTTGGAATAGAATGGGTCCAGTTAGCTGTCTGGTTAGAGAAATTGGGTGGTTATGTATCGTGTTTTGATGAAGTAATGTAACTCAAGTTGTTCTAGATGATGTGTTCAACCCTTGGATGACGATCTAATGGCCTTTGGTCATCTTCTTCCTGTCAATAGCTAACAACATGTCAAGTCCATCTCAGTAACCGATGAGAGTTCTTTTACGGTACCCTATAGTAAATATGGACCGTCTATTTTTGTTATTCAAACGGCTAAGATTAATCTATACTGCTCCTCAAGATGAGGAGTATTAAGGTGTACCGCGCCTGGGCATGAGTAACATCCGCTGTTTCAGGGGTAAAATTGGTAAGGGCCACATCACCAAGGTCAACTAGGGAAGTAGACTACCATGTCATTTGCTCTCGTTCGTACCGGGACGGCAGCCAAGCTAGCGGCCCGACAATCCAATCCTCCGGGTTCCTAATCCCTCATCATCGGGCGGCTTGCAATGCAAGGATAGATCCATTCAGCGGCTGGACGCTTAGGGAAAGCAGCGGCATGGTGACAGAGGCCAATGGCGTCGGCCACGAGGCATGGCAACGCCATCTCTTGTTGATGAGCTAGGTCAGACGGCAGTCCTCACTCACCGGCAGCCGCGTGCGGCTAAACGCGGCACGACGTAGACTTCGCTGAATCGTAAACGATTGATCACTTGAGGATGAAGACTGAAATACCCCAAAAATCATAATTAAATCAACGGCCAGATTAGATCTATACTGCTCATGGTTGTTAGTAGTATAAGGTACCGTAAAAACTCTCACCGATGAAGCCTGCTTGAATCTATGCCTGATTTTGTGGATCGTAGATATATCAGGAATCAACGTCTATTTGATTATAACGATACTTGGGACAATTTTGTTTAGTGTTTTAACTTCTTGAATTCCATAAATTTTAAGCCTTGGAAGCAAGCTGTGACTACTTCCATTTTTTTAATTGTAAAACTTTAAGAACTTTTTTTGTACGATATAATAGGGGTTATTCCATTTACTCAAACATCTTTAAAATATACTAATACTAAAGTTGCCTATATGATGTCATTTATCAAGCCTTTGGGTCTCAAGTTTTTGTATGGTTGTACTTGTAAGCTTTCTTGATCGCTTGGGATTGACCAATGTTAAACTTTTGGTACTAGTAAATGCCTACTTTGCTCCGATGCAAGTTAACTGGTAGGAAATTAGTATATGCGATGAATTGAACTAATCTTTATGACTGTGCTCCCACATGGGCTGCTTTTATATGCACATGTGTCTCTCTTATAGAACAGATCTCTTTGTAGAGTCATTAGTCGATATGGAAAATATAGTCAACACTCAACAGGGATACAATTCTTCCATCGAGTATTAGGGGAGTACATGCGGGCTTAACAAAGATGAGGCAGGCAGAGTTGACTTGCAGGTAGCCATGCCTATGCTCGATAAAGTAGTGCTGCAGGGCTGCGTGTAACAGTGCCCGGCTGTTCGTCATCTGACCTGCCAACGTTCTTCCTTTTTGGCACGTGGAAGGGAAATGTTCGTTTTGAACCATTTTCGTGGCTTCATTTTCAAAGTCTAGTAAGTGTTCACTCTTCCATCTACGGCTGCTCCTTACCATTTCTCTAAGGCATGCACCCCTCCAATTTAGGCTTGGTTAGTTTGATTTTTGATCTTGTGTTTGGCAACAAACCCAGTTAGTGTTCACTCTTGTTTGCTGGGTTAGTTTTCTTCTTATTGGAAAAAGCCACCAGCTCCATTAACCAAAGTCTAGTATTGCAAACCACCCTTGACAATAGGAAATTACATCTAGGTCCTTGAAGTCCTTCTGTCTTCTACCTTCGGAACGAGCAGGTGACGCTCCACCACAGCGGCTCCATTGTCGGAGCCAGGTTACCCTTGTTGCATGCAATCGCAAAGTCATCGATACTCTGACCTGCCTAAACCATAACCCCTGCGGAGAAGCTGATGTCGAAGCGGTGAAGGATTCAGCCACCAACCCTTCCCCCACCCGCATCCGCATCCACCACCACCCGCGACACTGCCGGATATGAGCACTGCCAGCTCAGCTCTTATGGATCCTCTGTCAAGCCTGTGAGTAAACCTGGGAATAGTTTGTAATCCAGACTAAACCCAGACCAACCCATACATGTATAAGTCCAGCGATCAAACCAAACCAGACCAAATTGCAAATGCTACAATCCAAACCAATCCAAACTGAATGTATTTTCAAGCCAAATATATCCAGACCATTTTCTACGTACAGTTTGAACCCAAGGTTAAACCTGTACGTACAGAACTAAGAAATGTATGAGGAACGTACGAACTGCGGCTAGCTTGGTGTGTGCTTGGTGTGAGGAGTTTCAGTGTTAGTCTATGCGTGCACCAGAAGAGCAGATAATGGCGTCGGCACGGTGGCCCGTGGTCGGCTGCAAGACCTTGCCGGACGTGTGCAAGACCCTTTGGCAGATCGCTGGGCCGATGATCCTGACCGGGGTCTTCCAGTTCCTCATTGGCTTCGTCACCGTCGCCTTCGTCGGCCACATCGGCAAGGTCGAGCTCACGACCATCTCCATTGTTAACAGCGTCGTCGAAGGCCTCGTCTTTGGGTTCCTCGTGTTCTGCATGGAGTTGACTATTGTCACCGGAGATCACGGTGGTGGCGGGGTGGTACGCGCGCTCATGTCACTCATCTCCGGCAGCGGCTGCACCTAAACCAAGCATTGGTCTCACATGACGCTGACGGTGTGTGTCAAACTGGCCGCTAGACTGGTTTTTATCCATGGACTAAAACGGTCTGGCATGGTGTCAACTTTTGGCGCGGAGCAAAGGGCTCGGGCGACTGCTGGGCGCAGCCCCTAGACCGCTTGGGCTCGGCGTCGTTGTCAGCACCACGATCGCTTGAGGTTGCCCCCCACCCCTCGACTTGCCAAACAGTATTTGCCGAGCGTAGAAAAAGTTTCAAGGTCATACGATGATCTAATCGATACTTTGCCTTCAAAGCCGACATGTTCCTTCTGTAAACCATGATGTGTTCTTGGAGATGATTCGGTTTCTAGGCTGTGCACATCAAAACTTTTGAGGAACCATCTCAAATTTTTACCATGGCCTCTGAGGATCATATGATGACACCATGCCAAGTTTCATGTTTTTCAGACTTTGTTCGCATACAATTAAAAAATCTATAACCTCCATTTCAGGGATCAAGCCCTAGTGCCCTGATGTTTTTTTGTTCTTGGATAAGGCCTAAATTTAGGCTATAATACAAATAGGATTTTTCAACTGATTTGTCCACTTTTTCATGCACATGAGGTTCAAATTCGAATTATATTTGTTAAATGACTGAAAATACACTTAATGACTTAAATGTAGAAGACAAACCTAAAGAGATGCCAAATTTTTATATGGAACATGTGACAGTGTGTTGCGTGTAGAAAAACATTCAAGGCCGAACCACGAAGCAATCTATACTTGACCATCAAACCCGACATGGGACAATAGTCTCGACCTGGCCTAGGTGGCCGGTCGAGTCAGCGAAAAGAGCAACGCTGCCAAAGATGAAGATTTGGCCCAACACAAAAGTTATTCCGGCGCCAATCTGTTCGCCCATGTTGATCCCCATCGAATCCCTGCCGCTACACAAAAGTTATTCCGGCGCCAATCTGTTCGCACACATACGGTGTCATCTATCCGGCAGGGCTTCGCCGTCCAGAACTAGTTCCCACCGGAACCCAGACAGCCTTTCGGCTCTGCGAAACCCTTTCGCGGGGAGGGAGAGAGAAGCCAGATCATTGCATGGCATGTGTATGTGAGAAGGGATGAGGTTTGTGGGCAGCCCACTCTCCTCTATTTATAGGAAAGCCAAGGGGTCCCGAGGTAGTAGCCTTTACATGATGGTAACAGAGACACGAGGTTTTACCCAGGTTCGGGATCTTCGAGGAGATAAAACCCTATGTCCTGCTTGTGTTGTATTGATTTGGGATGGAGTACAAAGTACAAGTTGATCTACCATGAGATCGATGATGTCATCTATGAGCCCTACCCCCTGGTTTATATAGGTTCCGGGAGGTCTAGGGTTACAACAAAGTCAGTTACGCATATGGTATTCATGTTGTTGACGACATCTAAGTCTTGAAGTATGTATTGAATGCATGCACCAGCTAGTTGCTCCAAAAGTCTTAACTGATGGAGAGAGGCGGGCAATATATTTAAACACTCCCGCTCACGTCTAGTCTTTTTTAGTCTTTAGACGTGGGATCGATGTAGGCCACAGAATCTTTTTATTTTAATACTGCATTGGTAGGGTCTTGAACTCAAGACCTCTTGGCTCGGATACCATATTAAGCTTCATGCACTAGCCAACGCAACCAAAAATCTGAACTAATGGAGAGAGGTAGGCAATATATTTCAACAGTATGTGCGAAGTCTTCGGAAGTATTCATTCTACGCAAATCTTTGGCACGAAGCCACCCAAATCTTCTTCAGCTATAATGAAATGTGAGATACAACAATTTCTTCTCTAGGCAGTACTAGAGACTCTCATACATCAAGATCTCACAATATTGGATGTCAACAACCAGATTTGGGGCTCGAGAGCTAGGTATTGAAAGTGCGTTATATCGACTAGAGGGGAGGTGAATAGGCGATTTTTACAAATCCGTCACTGAGGAATTTCAAGGTGAGGAAATTCCTAAGTCACGAACCACTTAGCAGCGGAAACAGTACTCAGATGCAAACATAACATGGCATAAGAACAGTCATCATGATGAAATGAAATAGGCAGAGAGTACAGGTAGCGTGAAACACAGGATAAGCAGGCTGAAGACTATGTGACTGAAGAAATAGGATTGAGGAAATAAAGAAAGTCTTCAGTCAAAGTCTTCACACAGTAACGATCAAGTAAATCAACACATGAATGAGGAAATGAAAGGGTTGAGGAAATAGAACCAGTAGCTCGGTGAAGACAATGATTTGGTAGACCAGTTCCAACTGCTGTGACAGTTGTACGTCTGGTTGGAGCGGCTAGGTATTTAAACCTGAGGACACACAGTCGCGGACACACAGTCCTCACCGTATTCTCCTTGAGCTAAGGTCACACAGACCTCGCCCAATCACTCGTGGTAAGTCTTCAGGTGACTTCCAAACCTTCATAGACTCGGTCACTCGGCGATCCACAATTTCCTCTTGGATGCTCTAGACCATGACGCCTAACCGTCTGGAGGATGTACAGTCCTCAAAGGTAACAAGCGTCGGTTCCACACAGGAACCATTTCTTCAGTGATGCTCAATCACTTTGGGTTTGTAGGTGTTTGGGTTTTTGGGTTTTTCCTCACTTGATGATTTTCGCTCAAAGTCCTCGGAGGATGCACTAGTAGAAAACAGGGCTTTGGTCCAGGCCTGCCCAGCCCATTAGTCCCGGTTCAGTCACGAACTGGGACCCATGGGGGCATACGTCCCGGTTCGTGCGCCCAGGGGGCCGGCCGGGCCTCGTGGGGCATTGGTCCCGGTTCCAGACACGAACCGGGACCAATCGGCCTCGCTCCTGGCCCACATCCATTGGTCCCGGTTCGTGGCTGGAACCGGGACCAAAGGGTGGCCTTTAGTCCCGGTTCCAATCACGAACCGGGACCAATGTTGTGCCTATATATACCCCTCGCCCGCGAGCAGAGCACTCCACTGCTCTGTTTTTTTCTGGCCGGCGAGGGGAGGGGTTTGTGGTGCTCTAGCTCACCTCCTATGCACATGACATGTTTGATGAAATGCCCGAGCAACACTACTTAAGCTTTCTCCTCTCCAAACTCGACCTTCAAGCTCCATTTTCCTCAAGATTTGTCTAGGTTTAGCGGTCCGTCACGTCCCGTCCCCGTCTTCACCGCCGTCGATCGCCCGCGCCGATCTCGTCGCCAGCATAACCGTGGTGAGCCTCTTGTTCTTATCTTCTTTCTAAAAGAAAAAAAATTCTTACTTGTATGATTTAGATAGATACTTGTCTAATTTTCTTACTTTTATTATTGTTTGTTATTATATAGTGCGATGGTTTTGGTATCCGCCCCCGTCGGCCCTCGTCCTGTCTATGATTCGGATGTGGTATATATTATATTTTACAATTATTTGGTTCATTTATTGTTTATGACAATTATGCCGACCAACGTGACATAGATTTTTTTATCTAGGAGGTATGTGAACCGGAAATTCCAACCGACCCTATTGTCGAGAGGTTAAATTTAGTTGAAGAAGAAAACAATTACTTGAAGGAAAAATTGAAAAAAATTGAGGAGGAGAAGATGATATTGGAGTTGCATGTTGCGGATGTCGTCGATGATCACAAGATCAAGATGGATGCAATGCGCTTCAAGATTAGAAAGTATAGAAAATATGCCATTCATACCGAGGCTTGGTATCATTATGCCGTTGGATCAATTGTTACCTTGGTTGCGATTATGATCGCATTTGTTGTTGCATTGAAATGTTTTACATAGTTTCAATGTATGGTTTAATTAGATGCTCTGGAGAGCTATATGTTGTTCAATGAGAACTATGTATGTACTTTGGTTTTAATGTGATGATGAACTTCTATTAATTTGGTCACTTATCTATTCATGATATTTTGTAATAGTTTTTGACACACTTAATTATATATAATGCACGCAGATGAACCGGCAATGGATGTACGGTGACAGACGCACCTCCGAGTGCATTAAGGGCGTGCATAATTTTCTCGAAGTGGCTGAGGCAAACAAGCAGAATGGTTTTATGTGTTGTCCATGCCCTATATGTGGGAATACGAAGTCTTACTCTGACCGGAAAATCCTTCACACCCACCTGCTTTATAAGGGTTTCATGCCACACTATAATGTTTGGACCAGGCATGGAGAAATAAGGGTTATGATGGAAGACAACGAAGAAGAAGAGGACGATGACAACTATGTGCCCCTGAATACGATGATGCTGCAACGGGGGAAGCTGAAGATCAAGAGGAACCAGACGATGTGCCCGATGATGATCTCCGCCGGGTCATTGTTGATGCAAGGAGACAGTGCGAAAGTGAAAAGAAGAAGCTGAAATTCGATCGCATGTTAGAGGATCACCAAAAAGGGTTGTACCCCAATTGCGAAGATGGCAACACAAAGCTCGGTACCGTACTGGAATTGCTGCAGTGGAAGGCAGAGAATGTTGTGCCTGACAAAGGATTTGAGAAGCTACTGAAAATATTGAATAAGAAGCTTCCAAAGGATAACGAATTGCCCGACAGTACGTACGCAGCAAAGAAGGTCGTATGCCCTCTAGGATTGGAGGTGCAGAAGATACATGCATGCCCTAATGACTGCATCCTGTACCGTGGTGCGTACGAGGATTTGAACGCATGCCCGGTATGCGGTGCATTGCGGTATAAGATCAGACGAGATGACCCTGGTGAAGTTGACGGCGAGTCCCCCAGGAAGAGGGTTCCTGCCAAGGTGATGTGGTATGCTCCTATAATACCATGGTTGAAACGTCTGTTCAGAAACAAAGAGCATGCCAAGTTGATGCGATGGCACAGAGAGGACCGTAAGAAAGACGGGAAGTTGAGAGCACCCGCTGACGGGTCGCAGTAGAGAAAAATCGAGAGAAAGTACCGGACTGAGTTTGCAGGTGACCCAAGGAACGTATGGTTTGGTTTAAGCATGGATGGCATTAATCCTTTTGGGGAGCAGAGCAGCAATCACAGCACCTGGCCCGTGACTCTATGTATCTATAACCTTCCTCCTTGGCTGTGCATGAAACGGAAGTTCATTATGATGCCAGTACTCATCCAAGGCCCTAAGCATCCCGGCAACGACATTGATGTGTACCTAAGGCCATTAGTTGAAGAACTTTTACAGCTGTGGAATGGAAACGGTGTACTTGTGTGGGATGAGCACAGACAGGAGGAATTTGACCTGCATGCATTGCTGTTTGTAACCATCAATGATTGGCCTGCTCTCAGTAACCTTTCAGGACAGACAAACAAGGGATACCACGCATGCACGCACTGTTTATCTGACACCGAAAGTATATATACCTGGACAAATGCATGAAGAATGTGTACCTGGGGCATCGTCGATTTCTTCCGACCAACCATCAATGTCGAAAGAAAGGCAAGCATTTCAAAGGCGAGGCAGATCACCGGAAGAAGCCCGCCATGCGTACCGGTGATCACGTACTTGCTATGGTCAATGATTTACAGGTAATCTTTGGAAAGGGTCCCGGCGGACTATCTGTTCCGAATGACGCTGAGGGACGCGCTCCCACGTGGAAGAAGAAATCTATATTTTGGGACCTACCCTACTGGAAAGACCTAGAGGTCCGCTCTTCAATCGACGTGATGCACGTGACAAAGAACCTTTGCGTGAACCTGCTAGGCTTCTTGGGTGTGTATGGAAAGACAAAAGATACACCGGAGGCACGGGAGGACCTGCAACGTTGGCACGAAAAAGACGGCATGCCTCCAAAGCAGTATGAAGGTCCTGCCAGCTACGCTCTTACCAAAGAAGAGAAGAAAATCTTCTTTGAATGCCTGCTCAGTATGAAGGTCCCGTCTGGCTTCTCGTCGAATATAAAGGGAATAATAAATATGGCAGAGAAAAAGTTCCAGAACCTAAAGTCTCATGACTGCCACGTGATTATGACGCAACTGCTTCCGGTTGCATTGAGGGGGCTTCTACCGGAAAACGTTCGATTAGCCATTGTGAAGCTATGTGCATTCCTCAATGCAATCTCTCAGAAGGTGATCGATCCAGAAATCATACCAA
Source organism: Thinopyrum elongatum (assembly GCA_011799875.1). Taxonomy (NCBI): domain Eukaryota; kingdom Viridiplantae; phylum Streptophyta; class Magnoliopsida; order Poales; family Poaceae; genus Thinopyrum; species Thinopyrum elongatum. The sequence continues at coordinate 2,092,978 of CM022299.1, forward strand.
GGCTAAGGAGTGATGTGGGGCAATGTCTTGTCAGTTTCGAGCTGGTGTTCCCACCATCCTTCTTCAATATCATGACTCACGTCCTACTTCATCTAGTCGACGAGATTGTCGTTCTGTGCCCCGTATTTCTACACAATATGTTCCCCTTTGAGAGGTTCATGGGAGTCCTAAAGAAATATGTCCGTAACCGCGCTAGGCCTGAAGGAAGCATCTCCATGGGCCATCAAACAGAGGATGTCATTGGGTTTTGTGTTGACTTCATTCCTGACCTTAAGAAGATTGGTCTCCCTCAATCGCGGTATGAGGAGAGACTGACTGGAAAAGGCACGCTAGGAGGGGACTCAATAATATGCAGGGACGGGCATTCTTGGTCTCAAGCACACTACACAGTTCTACAGAATTCTACCTTGGTGACCCCGTATGTTGATGAACACAAGAACATTCTGCGCTCCAAACACCCGGAGCAGTGTGACGACTGGATTACATGTGAACACATCAGGACTTTCGACAGTTGGTTGGAAACACGTCTCAGAGGTGACAACACTGTTTCTGATGAGCTGTACTCGTTGTCCAGGGGACCATCTTCGACTGTATTGACTTACAAAGGATACGAGATAAATGGGAATACATTTTACACGATCGCCCAAGATCAAAAGAGCACCAACCAAAACAGCGGTGTCCGCTTTGATGCAGCAACCAAGAGGGGAAAGGACACATATTATGGTTACATAGTGGACATATGGGAACTTGACTACGGACATGATTTTAAGGTCCCTTTGTTTAAGTGCAAATGGGTCAACCTGTCAAGAGGCGGGGTACAGGTAGAGCTACATTACGGAATGACAACAGTGGATCTGAACAATCTTGGGTACACAGACGAACCATTCGTCCTAGCCAATGATGTGGCGCAGGTTTTCTATGTGAAGAACATGTCTACCAAACCGAGAAAAAGAAAAGATAAGGAAGCGAATACATCATACGATGAGCCAAAGCGCCACATAGTTCTTTCAGGGAAAAGAGACATCGTGGGAGTGGAGGGTAAGACAGACATGTCTGAAGATTATGAAAAGTTTCATGAAATTCCTCCCTTCAAAGTCAAGGCTGACCCAAGCACCCTGTTAAGCGATGAAGAATATCCATGGTTACGGCGCAATAAGCAAAGGACACAAGCGAAGAAAAAGTGAAGACAGATGAAGTAAGAAAGGGTTGAAAATTGATGATGTTGCTTTGAATGGTTCATTTTGAGCACAGAAAAAGTGTGGAGTTCAAAAAAGTTCAAAAAAATGAAATCCCTTTGTAACAGATGAGTTTTTATTCGAAACCCTGATACTTCGAAAGAGATTGTCCATTTTGTACACGAAGTGCATCCAGTTTTTGCCGTAACCCTATCAACTTTTTAGCACATGCTATGAGGGTGAAATGATGATATCATGCCAATTTTCAACCTCTTCAGAGTTCATTTGAAGTGCTTTTCAATTTCATGGTCATTTAGCTAAAAAAAAATCAGTAAATGCATGAAAAATAACAGATGAACTCAGAAAGGGTTGAAAATTGATAATGTTGCTTTAAATGGTTCATTTTGGGCACAGGAAAAGTGTGGAGTTCAAATAAGTTCAAACAAATGAAATCCCTTTGAAACAGATGAGTTTTCGTCTGAGACCCTGATACTTCGAAAGAGATTGTCCATTTTGTACACGAAGTGTATCCAGTTTTTGCCGTAACCCTCTCAACTTTTATGAAACTCTAATAGCAAAAATAATAAACTAAAAAAATGAACTAGAAAACTTTAATGAAACTCTAATAGAAAAAAGAATGAACTAGAAAACTTTAATGAAACTCTAATAGCAAAAGTAATCAACTAAAATTTAAGCAACTAAAATTAGCAAAGTATTTTCTATTCAAAACATTAAAAGCAAAAAGAATTTTCAAAAAGAACTTTTTTGTTAGAAACTTTAATAGCAAAAGGAATTATCATAAAGATTTTTTTGTTAGAAACTAAAATAACAAAAAAACGTTTTTGAATATAATGATAAAACACAGTAATATTAAATAGCAGTAAAAAGAATCACTCCAAAATCTATTTTTATAGTAAAGTTAATCACAAACAGTGATTCACACAAATTTCAAAGAATTCAAATTAAACTATTCGAATTGGAAAACTAATGGCACTAACAGAAAGTTTATAATATTTATTACCTAAAAGCAAAAAGAATTAAAAAATAAAGCAAAAAGCAAAAGAAAATAAATAAAGCAAAAAACAAAACAGAAAAACTGGGAAAAAATAGAATTTTTTTGTGTGAATCACTCAAAAATAACAAAAAGCAAAAAGATTTTTTTGTTAGAAACTAAAATAACAAAAATTGTTTTTGAATATAATGATAAAACACAGTAATATTAAATAGCAGTAAAAAGAATCACTCAAAAATCTATTTTTATAGTAAAGTTAATCACAAACTAGTGATTCACACATATTTCAAAGAATTCAAATTTAAACTATTCGAATTGGAAAACTAATGGCACTAACAGAAAGTTTATAATATTTATTACCTAAAAGCAAAAAGAATTAAAAAATAAAAGAAAATAAATAAAGCAAAAAACAAAACAGAAAAAACTGGAAAAAAATAGAAAAAAAATGCCACCTACTGGGCCACCACGGCCTGAATACGACTAGATACCCAACACGGGCCAGGATTCAGGCCCGCAGAAGGCCCAGTAGGCCCACAGGTAGAGGAGAGTCAGGTTAGGCCCGTAAGCCTGCATTTGAGAGGAGCTCGAGAGGGCAGCGGCAGTGGGGTTTATAAACCACTCCGCGCCCCTCTCAACTAGCGAGGCGGGACTAAACTTTTGGCCGCGGGAAGCACAAGGCCTTTGGTCCCGGTTGGTGACACCAAACCGGGACTAAAGGGGTGCATTGGTACCGGTTCGTGGCACAAACCGAGACCAATGCCTCCCTTTGGTCCCGGTTCGTGCCACCAACCGGTACCAAAGGGTTCTGCTTCCCGCCCTTTCGCCTGGCCAAAAGAGACCTTTGGTCCCGGTTGGTGGCACGAACCGGGACCAAAGGGTGGTATTGGTCCCGGTTGGTGCCACCAACCGGGACTAAAGCCTTTGCAATATAAGCCAACACTTAGGAAAATTTCCCCAAGTGCTCCCATTCTCCCCCGATGCCGCCAGGCCGCTCCTCGCCGCCGTCGCCGTGCCCTGCCGCGTCGCTGCGCCATTTCGCCGTCGCCGTCGTCGCCGCCGCCCCGTCGTCCCCGTCGCCGTCGCCGTCGCCCATGCCCCGTCGTCGCCGTCGCCGTCGTCTTCCCCGAGCCCGCGCCCCTGCCCCCGCCCGCCCCTACCGTCGCCGTCGCCGTCGCCGTCGCCGTGCCATCGCCGCCACCACCGTCGCCGTCGTCGTCGCCGTGCCATCGCTGCCCCCGCTGTGAGCCGCCGCCGGCCCGGCTCTGTGCATTTTTTATATGTATATCTGTTGATATTTTTTATATGATGAAAATTGTTTTGTTCATATATAATGTGTATATATATGTATGTGGCTTTGTATATGTATGTGGCTATATGTATGTATATATGGATGTTCATAGAATTTTTTCATAGCATTTTTCATAGCCACATATATGTATGTATATATGGATGTTCATAGATTTTTTTTATATGTATGTGGCTATATGTATATGTCATTGTCGATATAGCCCCTCCCCGATAACTTTGGCATGAGGGGGGGGGGGGGGGTCGATATACCCCCTACCCGATAACATTTTTTTATATGATGAATTTTTTTCATAGCCATATATATGTATGTATGGATGTTCATAGAATTTTTTTATATGTATGTGGCTATATGTATGTCGTTGTTGATATAGCCCCTCCCTGATAACTTCGACATGAGGGGGAGGGGGGTCGATATACCCCCTCCCCGATAACATTTTTTTTATATGATGAATTTTTTTTCATAGCCATATATATGTATGTGGCTATATGTATGTATGGATGTTCATAGAATTTTTTTATATGTATGTGGCTATATGTATGTCGTTGTCGATATAGCCCCTCCCCGATAACTTCGACATGAGTGGGGGGGTCGATATACCCCCTCCCTGATAACATTTTTTTTCTAAGTTACTAAGGTAAAATGTTCACCCCCCCTCTCGATATACCGGGCGACCAACTCTCGAGGCCACCCAAACCTTAGAAAAAAAGCGTTGTCGATCTCCTACCCCCTCCCGCCCCTACCCGACAAACTCTCGAGGCCACCCAAACCCCTAGAAGATAACTCCGGTAACTTCGACATGAGGGGGGACGTCGATCAACCCCCTCTCGCCCGAACAAGTCTATGTATTATTTTATATCACGGTGGACATATATCAAAGTTTGATCATATGTCAAAGTTTGAATTTTGACATATGCATCATTTGATCATATATCAAAGTTTGATCATATGTCAAAGTTTGATCATATGTCAAAGTTTGAATTTTGACATATATAGATTTATCAAGAATGCCCCCATTATGGATGTGCACAAGTTGATCCAATTTTTTTCTGATCTCATATATATATATATATATATTCTTCTATATGTCATGTTGTCTGTCAAAGTATTAAAGAAATCCATGGCTTCATCATTAGTCGGAAGTAACAGGCGTATGATGCTACAAAGCTCTTCAAAGTTGTTTTGGAACGGAGTTCCGGATAGAATAATTCACCTTTTGGTACGAATTTCAGCAAAGGCCTTCCAAATAGCGATATTCAGAAGGCTCTTACTGAACTTTGTACCAAAAAGCGAATCATTCTATCGGGAACTCCGTTCCAAAACAACTTTGAAGAGCTTTGTACCATTATACGCCTGTCATTTCCGGCTAATGATGAAGTCATGGTTTTCTTGAATTCTTTGACACTAGACAACGTGACATATAGAAGGGTAGATGAGATCAGGAAAAATATGGACCATTTTCTGCACATCCAGAATGGCGTCATTTTGTTAAATCCCTTGTCGGTCCGGACGTCGGACATTCATGAGAGAGGCGGTCCGGCCCAAACCATAGAAGCGTTGTCGAGGCCACCCCAAACCCTAGAAGCGTTGCCTAGGCCACCCCAAACCCTAGAAGAGTTGTCGAGGCCACCCCAAACCGTAGAAGCGTCAAGCTAGCTAGCTCTACGTTTGCACTAATATATCCATTGTCATGTTTGTATATTAATTGCCATGTTGTAATATTTGCAGAAACTATGGAGCACCGAGACATCGAAGCAGAACAGTTGTTGGGGGACATAATCCTCGGCGGAGGTGATATCTTGTCGTATCTCAACGACACCGATGGTCTGGAAGGAGAGGGTGAAGCAGGCTCCAGTGATCGAACAATGGAGGTGGAAGGACATGATTATGATGGCTCCGGTGATGGAATCCGGTGGAAGAAGGAGACCGTGATGACTGCTCAGGTGAGCGAACGAAGGAAGGAGATGTTGCAAAGTCCGGCGAGGTATATATATTAATTAAGCCTGTGCTGACTAGCTATTTGACGCATTAATTGTTTTGGTATGTACACATATTAACTCTCTTCTTTCTTATTTTCTAGCCGTCCGGATCGAGCCAAACTTCGGTAACGAGACGAGGCCCGAAGAAAAGGTTGCGCCAGGATGAAAGGTTCACGATCACAGCATTCAAGGGCGATGGCCAACCGATTGAACCCAGCCGGACCAAGGAAGCATTTTCTGCTCAGTGCGGGGTTCTTGTTAGGGACATGATCCCGATCAGCATCCACCAATGGAATAAGCCTAAGAGCGAAGACCCTCAAGTGTCTTTTGACAATGATAGACAGAAAGATGATCTTTGAGCCGCGCTGAAGGCAAATTTCACCCTACCGCCAGAGGAGGATCCGGATAAGCCAGTTATAGAGCCATTGGTCAAGGCTCATGCTCTTAAGAAGATGGCAGATCTATTCAGGAGGTGGAAGAATGAGTTGAAATCAACGTTTGTCGACAAAGGGAAGACTCCAGAATTCACCGGCCGATTTGAGAAGATAAGAGATCACTGGCCCGCATTTGTGGCCCACAAGACATCGGAGAAGAGTAAGAAGATGTCAGCGACAAACAAGAAAAATGCTGCAAAGAAGGAGTATCACCATCGCACGGGGTCAGGTGGCTACCTCAAAGCCCGGCCGTTGTGGGACAAGGCTGAGAAGGACCTGCTTGATAAAGGGGTCGAACCAGAGACATTGAACTGGGCAGACCGTTCAAGGACTTGGTTCTTCGGGGTTGGGGGAACCTTGGACCCTGAAACAGGGAAGTGCCATTGGATGAAAGAGCAACTTGAAATATCCGTCAAGAAGCTTCAGAAGTATATCGCCGCAGCGCAGCAAGGGACGTTCGTTCCCGACAGGGAGAACGACGAGCTCACACAGGCCCTCGGGAATCCTGAGCACCCAGGATGAACACGAGGCACGACAGGCTCCGTTGCGTGGAAGGTTGCATTTCCCGGCGCAGGCGGTTACAAAACCCGGGAGAGGAGGAGGAAAGTGGAGCAGACCGAACTGCAGAAGCTGAATGCAAGGGTACGAGCGCTAGAGGAACAAGCACTACTAGTTCAGAGGCAGCGACCTGCCGGAGCTACCCCAGAAGCTACCCCGCCATCTTAGCGGAGAAGCAGCATGGCTTCCACCGAGCTCCTTCAGCAGCCTCACTTCATGGCTCCCAGCTACCCCGTGGATGCTATCACGGAGGCTCAAGATTGCCACCTTATGACGCAATGGCAGCACCTCAAAGTCAAGGCGGCTGTCGGCTCTGTTGCACCTCCTCAACCCGACGCAACTTTTCACTGCCTTCCGATTCCACAAGGCTATGCTGTTGTGATGGTCGATGAAATAACGGAGGGATTTGAAGAGCTCGAGCTTGACCACCCTACCGGTGAAGGGGAGACTCAGCTGGGTCTTGCTCTGAAGACTCCATGTCTATGGCGGAAGGAGCTCATCAACCTTCCGAACTGGACGCCTCCTCCTCCGGCGAGTCAGGGCACTGCGCCTCCTCCTCCTCCGGCTAGTGATCAGGGCAGTTCGCCTCCTTCTCCGGCTGCTCCGGCGCGTGGTGGCACTCCGCCTCCTTCTCCGCCTGCGCCGGCGCGTCCGAGCAGCCCGCCTCCTTCTCCGCCTCGTCAGCAACAGCGAAAGACAGCCGCTGCCCCTCCAGCTGCTCCGGCGCGTCGTAGCACTCCGCCTCCTTCTCCGCCTCGTAAGCAACGAAGGAAGACAACCGCAGCCGCTCCGGCTGCTCCGGCGTCTAGCAGTACAGCCAGAGGCGGGAGGCAATACATATTCGGTCCATCTCTCAATCCTCTAGAGAAGTTACCATACGAGATGACTGAGGAGGAAAACGAGGAGATCTGTCAAGCCCAAGTGAAGGACTTTTTTGCAAAGAAAAATCCACCTCCGGAGGAGAAGATAGATCCGGTGAAATTGAAGCGCACTTTCAAGAACCTGAAGCGACCACCACCGCCTCCGCCGGATGACAACCATGTCCGCGCTCTTAAAAAGGCAGTGGAAGGAGCGCGCCTGTCAGGAACTACTTCATGTGACAAAAGGTTACAAGAACGAAGAAGTGGGAACAAAATTCCCCAGCTCGGCGAACAGGCAAACCAATCGTGCCCCCCGCTCAAGGTGTCTAGCGATATCATCACAAATCTGCCTGGGATGCTGCCCGGTACCAATCCTGGTGATTACCTGCCCGACGATGCAAGTTTTGATACAATGGAGGTGGACGAACACAAATACCGGTACGGGAAGCCTCTCGTCAGACCTGGTGATCCTCCTCTAACAACGATGATGCGAAGATTCCATAAGTGGTACATGGACACCTGCAACTCTGGGAAGGATATTTTGACGCTGAGAGTTAAAGAGGAGCACGACCTCGTTGGAATTGATCTGTTGTCTGTTCCATTTGAGGAGTTCTTACAGTTTTTCAATCAAAAGGACCTCGATTAAATAATCATCACTTGCTACTGTCTATAAGTACTATACTTCTGTAATTAAGTCTCTATATATAGCTCAGCTCTTTCATTGCATGTATATATAATTAACCTCACTATATTATGCAGATTGAAAATCGTCGAATGCAGAAATGCACAAATCTATGATATTGGGTTCATTAACACAAATCTCATAGATGAATGGACGGTTAAATATAATGCGAAAGAAACCGAGGCCAACTTGCTACAATCGTTGCTTAAAAATCAAAACAAAGATAAAATACTCTTTCCTTACAACTTCAAGTGAGTGTTACTATCTTTTGCATATTCGGTTTCCATTATTACTCGAGGTTATAGTAATGTAACTGATGAGTTATGCATGCGTGCGCAGCTTCCACTTTATTCTCCTAGAGATTAAGCTTGAGCAGGGACTAGTAACCGTCTTAGACTCAAGACGAAAAGATCCCAAGGAGTATGCGGCCATGACTGAAATGCTCCAGAAGTAAGTTCAATCGATCATTATCGCACCATATCGACAACTTTGTTCATTTCCTGATATCAAGTAATTATTTTCTTTGTCTCGCAGGGTTTGGAAAGTGTTCACTGCAGAAGCTCCGGGACTGCCGGGGGAGCTGCGATTTACACACCCAAAAGTAAGTACTACTAGCTAGTTCCGCGCATCTCCCATTGATTCTTGCTAGTTTCATCAAGACCATTTATAATGCTTGATTATCAGCTTCATTGACCTCTATTTCTCGTAAAGTGGTTGTGGCAGGAAGGCGGGAATAATTTTTGTGGATACTACGTTTGCAAGTACATCTACAACGCGACGACCTCTAAGCGGGGCTACTCTGAAAAACAATATGAAGTGCGTAAGCAATAATATTCACAATTTTATTTTATTACCATCATTTGTGTTGAGTTTCATTCATATATATGTATTGACCCCCTTCTTCAGATTAGATTTGGCAGATGCGGGATGAACTCCTACCACAAGATCGCATAAAAGCAATTCAAGAGGAATTGGCGGGATTCTTTCTTGACCACGTCATCAATCCAGCCGGAGAATACCATGTGGAACTTGACATCAGATGTTAGGGATTGTAAGAGATCTTATATTGTATATATGTAGCTAGTAGCGTCGGATAGATATACGAAAACTTGTTGTTCGACCAATCTCTAGGAGAGGAGGAGGTCGATCACTTCTCTCTGTATATGTTCATGACGACTTGTGGTACTTAATGGTTTCCTCATTTGCTTACTAGCTAGCGTGTCGAGTCCTCTCGATACGTATAGTACGTAGCGTCGACCAAGCATGGAGATAAGAGAGGACACTTCTCTCTAACTATTAGCTAGCTAACACAATATATGAAACCCCTAAATTAACCCTACAAAACCCCCAAACCCCCCCCCCCCTTTAAAAAAAAACAAAAACCCCAGCTCCTGAGCTGTTGACACATGGATAATCTTTGGTCCCGGTTGGTATTACCAACCGGGACTAAAGGCCCTCCTACCTGGGCTTGCCGCAGTGGCCACGTGGAGCCACATCTGTCCCGGTTCATAAGCGAACTGGGACTAAAGGTGTTGGGCTTTAGTCCCGACCCTTTAGTCCTGGTTCTAGAACCGGGAAAAATGGGCCTTTTCTACTAGTGATGGGATGCTCTAAATGACAAGTGTCAATCTATCTCTCGGAGCAGCCAACCATCTAGTGGTTGAAGGGGGCGGCTATTTATAGTCTAGGGAGCAGCCCGACATGATAAGACATAAATGCCCTTCAATGATATGACCGTTAGGTGGGAAGGATATTTGGACAGCTAGCGCGTAGCACAGCAACGGTCGGAAATTTGTGTATCAAATTCCTCAAGGCTATCATGTTCCTCACTTGTAGGCAATCCGCACTGGCGAATTCCTAACTTCTCAGTCAGAACAAATTCCTCAGAGAACAGAAGAATTTCATCTCTGTCACTGAAGAAATTGACTGAACTGTATGAGATTTCCAATGGCTTCACTCGAAAGGATTGAGTAGGTGTAGGATTTTGAGATGAGCATCACTTGGAAACTTTTCCTTAGTTTTACCTCGACCCCCTTTAACAGTACGGTGTTTCCTATGACTCAAAAAGAAGAAAATGAAACTACAAAAACAAAAGTCTTCACGCTTCATAATCCTCATGAATATCTAGTCTTCAAGGTCACAACAATTTCTTCACTTTCAAAGTCTTCAAGAAAACCAAAGTCTTCATTTGAAGACATTCATTTTTAGGGGTCGACTTTCATCGTAATTATCAAACTCCTCATAGACTTATAGACCTGTGTACACTCACAAACGCATTAGTCCCTTTACCTATAAGTCTTCAATACACCAAAATCACTAAGGGGCACTAGATGCACTTACAATCTCCCCCTTTTTGGTGATTGATGACAATATAGGTTAAGTTTTCAACGGGGATAAACATATGAAGTGTAAATACTGATATTGAGGAATTTGATCGCAAGATATAGAAGAACTCCCCCTGAAGATGTGCATATTGAGGATTTTGCTTTGGATTGCAAATGCACATTGTAGAGTAATATCATGGAGATCTCCCCCTATATCTTGTAATTCATACACGCATTTAACATATGATATGAAGAATTTGAAATGCATGATGAAATATGGTGTCTGACGAAATTCAGCATGCGTGCATTAAGGTACTTGAGGAAATAAGCATGCAGAAAGCAGTTCAAAAAGAGTCAGACCACCATAGGACTTAAGTTTACAACTCGATCCAACAAATACTTCAGAAGAACGAGAGTTGTAACTTAGCAAAAAAATGCCCATATATAGAGACCCGCTTGAAGACTAACTCAAATTTCTCCCCCTTTGTCATCGAATGACCAAAAGGGACGAAAAATGAGGACTAATGCTCCTGAAGAATATCATCATGATGTCGATGGAGGAGCGCCAGCGTTGTTGGGGTCGTCCGTTGGAGTAGGGCCTGCCGCGGTGTCGTTCAAGTCTTTAGCTTCAATCATCTCGCGCGATGAAGAATATGAACTGGCAACAAGCTGAGGAACTTTGACTTTCTTGAACTTCTTCGAAGGTGGCTGAGACCAGTCAAAGTCATGTTGGAAGCCCATCTCCTTGAGTTCTTCAGCACTATGAAGATTAGACAGAATAGCCCAATTGCGGTCAAAGACTTCATGCAAGTAGTAGTGATTCTTCTTCACAGTGTTTTGAGTGACTGTCATGTTCTGAAGAATTGCACCAAACTGACGCTTGACCCACTTGTGATTTCAATCAACTTTCTGATGAAGACTAAGGAGAAGTTCACGATCAGTCAGCACACGCGGAGCTGTGGCTTGAGGATTATGTTCTGAAGCTTTGGCGGCAGAATCTTGTGTTGTAGAGTCATCATTGGTGGAATATGAAGTAGCTTTGCGAAACTGTCCATCCAATGGACGAGTGCCTTCATCTATAACAGCAGCCTTGCCCTTCTCATCAGCTAAGGAAATAGTCCGTTTGAGGACTTTAATAGGGGGCAAATAGCTGAGATGATTTTGAAAGTCAGCCGTATAATGAATTGAAGACCTTGATCTGATGAACTTCATGATCCAGGGAGCATAAGGTTTCAACTCAAAAGGTGACAGAGCAGCATTGGCCAAAGTCCTCATGAAGAAATCATGGTAGTTGATAGGAATACCATGAATGATATTGAACAGCAGATTCTTCATAATGCCAACAACCTCTTCATCATCAGAGTTGTGGCCCTTGATTGGACTGAGGGTTTTGGTCAAAATGCGATAAACTATCCTTGGCACATAGAGCAATTCCTTGACGAGGAATTTGGTCCTTGGAGCTTGGCCTGGCTTCAAAGGCTTCATCAGCACTTGCATCAGATGATCGGATAGTTCAGGTTCAACATAGAGAAGCCTTGCACCTTCAGTGGGAGGACTGACTGGGATGGCATGAAGCAATTCAGAGACTGGTGCTTTGTAATGAGTATTTTCAGTCATCTAGTCCAATACCCATGAATTGACATCCTCAACATTTCCAGTGATATGCAGTGTGGCATAGAATTGAAGAATAAGTTCTTCATTCCAATCGCAGATGTCGGTGCAGAAGTTGAGTAACCCAGCGTCATGAAGAACACTGAGGACTGGGGTGAAGCAGGGCAGCGATTCCATATCCACATGAGGAATTTGCTCATTGTCAAAGATCTTGTCCTTATCAAACAAAAGTGAGGAATAGAAGTTCATCTGGCTAGCAGTCCAGAAACGCTTGCGACGAAGTTTAGCAGAGTCATAGGGATTGTAGTCAGTGAAGAATATGTGCTCATTGAAGAAATCTTCAGCATTGAACTTCTGCTTCTTGGAGTGAGGGTTCTGTGTCTTGGGCTGAAGGTTTATAGTTGAAGTCTTCACAGCCTCTTGAGGTATAGCCACTGGAGCCACAGGCTGAGGAATTTCAGTAGCTGTATCAGCAGCAGCCTTGGCCTCCATTTCTTCAGCACTAGCGGCTGGAACTTCTTCAGGAATAGATTGAAGTGAAGATTGAGGTCCATCAGAGCCCGTATGAATTTCTTCAGTTATCACAGGGGACGGAGGAACTGGATGTAGTGGTGTTGTCAGAGGTGAATTGGGGTGATGACTTTCCCAAAAGTCATCATTCAGAATAGGAGTTGTAGACCCAATATCCACATCCACATCTTTATCATCAATTTCCTCAACGCCTGCCTCTTCAGCTGTGAACTGAGGCATGGGCGATGATACCAGTGGGGTTGAAGTGATATTGTCCACATCAATGTCTTCATCCAACTGCTCTGTCGAAGCAGCAGAAGGATCTTCTTCATCAGATTCACTTGGAATTGCATATTCCTCACCAAAGGGAATAATCTCCTTTGATGGCATGCTTGATATTGGAACAACATCAATTGGGTTTTCAGTTGAGCTCGTCAAAGTCTTCACTTTCTTGGGAGCTGAAGATTCTGAGGAGGCAGATGCTTTCCTTTTCTTCACCGCAGCCTTCTCTGCGGCTTTGGTCTTCCTCGCTTCTGATGCAGGAGGAAGGACATCTTTCATCTGTGATGACTTTGCAGGAGGAGCAGATGAAATTGGTTGAATTTCTTCAGGCACAACTGATGCAGTTGCCCTGGCTTGTTCAGATTCCTCAGGCGCAGTAGCAGATGTATCAACTAGCCTAGTTTGCTCTTCAGGCGCAACATTGGTGGTTGCCCTAGCATTTTCTTCAGTGACTGGAATTTCTTCATCAGCCCTGGTGCTTTTATTTTCTTCAACAGTCTGATTTTCATCAGCTGTGCTTGCATGTTCTTCAGTAGGCTGAGCAGATGTGTCAGTCTGAGGAAATTTGGGTTGCGATGAAGCTGCAACATTTGGAGTGAATCCCTTTGCCATTCTGATGAATCTGACTTTGGCGCCTAGCCAATCTGCACGGTATGCGTGAAATTCAGCACTGAGTGCTTTGATCTCAGCCTGCATAGTCACAAGTTCTTCAGGAGACATTTTCACAACATTGTTCTTCAGAAAATGCTCCTTTTTGTACTGAGTCTTCTTCACCTGCCTGGCCTTTTCGAATTTCCATTTCTCTTCATTAATGAAGGCCGTCAACATGTGACTTTGACCAGGAGTGAGGTTTAATTCTGGCAAAGGTGTATTTGGATCCTTGTGCCATAGATCGATGAAATCAAGGATCTTCCTTGGATCCAGCATGAGGGGCACAGCACTGCCTTTGGCACTAGAGGCCCTTTGTTGTCGATCTCTGATGATCTCAGCTAATTCTTCATCATCAGCTTCGTCTTCGCTTGACGGAACCTGAAAGGCGACCTGCCTTTTGTGAGGACTTGGCCTTGTGCCTCGTCCAGCAGTGGCCTTTTTCTTCAGCAAGGTCGGAGCTGTTGAAGACTGAGGTGGAGCTGAGGAACCTGCAGAGACTCCAGAAGCAATTGAGATTCCAGTAGTCCTTTGGCATGAGGCAAGATGCACAGGTGCTGAGGACTTTGCAGGAGCACCTGAGGACTTTGCAACTGAGGGAGTTGGAGCTGCTTTTGAAGAAGTTGCTTGAGAATCAGGCTGTGAGGGCTTTGAAGAGCTTGGCCATGAGGGCATTGCAGCTGAGGAACTTGTCTTGACAGCTGGTTTCTTTGTCATAGCCTTCTTAGGCTTGCTAGCAGAGACCTCAGCAGCGGCAGTAGCAGAATCTTCGTTGAATTTCTTCACTGCCTCTTTAGCCATTTTGGCCAGCTTTGCTTGACGTTTAGCCCATTCCTGAGGAAATTCCTCACCTCTTCTGATGCTTGTGGGATCAGCTTCTTGGCCTGGAGCCAATGGAGGTCTTGGGCATGGAGGGTTAACAGCGAATTTCTTCATGTATTTTGGAGTCACATATCGATACTCCCTCCATTCTCTTACCCATCTCCTCTACATCTTCTGAATGCGCACTTTGCGCTGATTTTTGTTCTCCTTGCCATGAGTTGCTTCATCAGGAGTACAATATTCATCATAGATGTCTTCAGGGATCTCAAATGCAGTATTTGTCTCTGGCCTCTTTCCTCCCTTCTGAGGTCTTTTACCATCAGCCATTTTCTTCACTTGAGGATTTTGAACAATGGATGTTTCTGAGGAAGTTTGCAACTTATCTTCGAGAAATGCTGCAAATGAGTTAAGTTGATGAGAACCTAGTGATTCAGCAGTAGACATGTGTACCTGTGAACAGAATATAGGTGCGAAGAATTTGGAGAGGTCATATGCGTTCTCAGAAGTTTTTCAAAAGTATCAAGTTTGAGGAATTTGACCAGTGGTGTCTTGAGGAATTTCACTAAGCGTTCTTTGACTTAGATTCCAGAGTTGTATAGATTGAAAATCCACACAATTGAGGAATCTTGAAGAAAAATGTTGCTTAGAAAAACAGATCAAGAACAGAAGCAAGTTGGTGTTTAAGAACATGAAAGTTGAAGAATAAACACCTTTTGAAGATTTTGTGGAAATCATCAGAATCAACAAGGGCAGTAAAAATAGATTTTATTTACCCTTGACAAAGAACACGACGAACTGAGAGTAGCAGTGGAGAAGCTCGTCCGTTCAGATCTTCCACGCCCTAACTTGGCGATGGAAAACAGCTACGGCGGCGGCGGAGTGAAGATTTCCGCAGCCGGCGTGAGTACAACGGCGACGAGGTCGAGGCAGTGAAGCTCTTCCTCACCGGCGATGATGGAGTGTAGCGGCGGCGCTAGGTCTGAGAGCTCGAGCGGGGTAAATGAGATCTGAGGAGGGCGAGGGGTATTTATAGCCGAGGTGAAAAACCGCTCGTCCGAAGTAAATGGACGAACGTGCCCCTGACCCTTCTTATCCTAACGACATGTGTCACCCACGTACTGTGAAGTGGAGATCGTGTTTGATCGTTGGTGAATAGATAAATCTTATCGAGGGATATGGAACGGTTTGAGCGGCAAAAGCCAAAAATTCAGATAAGAATATTTTAATGTTTCGTTCGCAAATTCTTCAGCAGTCAAGGACACAGTGAAGACTTTGAATGGGTTTCAAATAGAACGCATATGAAGAATTTGTGAACAGACTGGATTGAGTTTAGCATAGAGGGGGAACGGGTCCGATCACATTCACTTAGAAGAAAATCAACTTGAAGAATTAGCAATAAGTGAATGCTGTAGAGGACTGAAAACTCAAAAATATATATATAGTCAATGAAGAACACAGTCGGAAAGAGTGAAGAATTTGCAAAGTTTAAGAATTTGAAAATTTGAAGAATTTGCAAAATGAAGAAAAACTCAATTTTTGAAGATTTTCAACTTTTTGTGGTGGCGTGTCCCACCGTATAAGAATGATGATTTCAGACACCGCGTAAAATTGTCGTAGGGCTCTGAGAATCAAATTCTTCGTTAATTTCTTCACACTTAGAGGGTTAGTCTTCATTGATTGAAGAAAAATGTTTCTTCGTGTGTTGCACATCTAAGTCATCAATTTGCATAAGTGTTAGGATGTGTGTCCTTTCCAAAGAACATTCGAATGTTCTAAGATATTTAGCTCACACCGCAACTTGCTAAATCTCTTCTCATCCAAGGGCTTTGTGAAGATATCGGCTAGCTGTTCTTCAGTCTTCACGTGCTCGATAGAGATGTCGCCCTTCAACACATGATCTCGAAGAAAATGATGACGAATCTGGATGTGCTTTGTCTTCGAGTGCTGAACTGGGTTATGAGCAATTTAGATGGCACTCTCGTTGTCACAGAAGAGTGGAACATTCTTCAAATTGATGCCGTAGTCCTTGAGGGTTTGCTTCATCCATAGCAATTGAGCACAGCAAGAACCAGCAGCAATATATTCAGCTTCAGCAGTAGAGAGTGATACGCAGTTCTGCTTCTTCGAGGACCAACATACTAAGGATCGTCTGAGGAAATGGCATGTGCCTGATGTTGACTTGCGATCCACACGATCACCAGCATAGTCAGAGTCAGAATATCCAATGAGATCAAAAGCCGAGCCCTTGGGATACCATAATCCAAGTGTTGGAGTGTGAGCTAGATATCGAAGAATATGTTTCACAGCCTTATGGTGTGATTCCTTCGGTGTAGCTTGAAAACGGGCACACATGCAAACACTAAGCATAATATCTGGCCTAGATGCACATAGATACAGTAAAGAGCCAATCATGGAGCGATATACCTTTTGATCGAAGTCTATACCATTTTCATCGGTGCACAGATGGCCATTTGTGGGCATAGGGATTTTGACGCCTTTGCAATCTTGCATACCGAATTTCCTCAGAACGTCCTTGAGGTATTTCTCTTGAGAAATGAAGATGCCATTGCGTTGTTGACGAATTTGAAGACCTAAGAAGAATTTCAATTGTCCCATCATGGACATTTGATATTCCTCACTCATCATATAAGCAAATTCGTCACTGTAACGTTGGTTAGTACAGCCAAAGATAATATCATCAACATATATTTGGCACACGAATAATTCATCATCATATGTTTTGGTGAAAAGAGTTGGGTCGAGTGAACCGGGTTTGAAGCCTTTCTTCATGAGGAATTCTTTCAGAGTATCATACCACGCCCGAGGGGCCTGCTTGAGGCCATAGAGGGCCTTATTGAGTCTGAAGACTTGATCAGGATGCTTAGGATCTTCAAAACCTGGGGGTTGAGCAACATATACTTCTTCCTCAAGCTTACCATTGAGGAATGCACTTTTCACATCCATTTGATATAAGATGATATTATGATGGTTAGCATAAGCAAGCAATATGCGAATAGCCTCAAGTCTAGCAACAGGTGCAAAAGTTTCATCGAAATCAATTCCTTCAACCTGTGTGTAGCCTTGAGCTACAAGACGAGCCTTATTCCTTACCACAAGGCCATTTTCATCTTGCTTGTTGCGGTAGATCCATTTGGTACCGATGATATTGTGCTTGCGTGGGTCTGGTCGCTTGACAAGCTCCCACACATTGTTCAGCTCGAATTGATGTAATTCCTCTTGCATCGCTTGAATCCATTCAGGCTCCAGAAATGCCTCATCAACTTTGGTGGGCTCTGTGATAGAGACGAAAGCAAAATGCCCACAAAAGTTAGACAAATATGAAGCTTTTGAGCGAGTAAGTGGATCTGGTGCATTGATGTCATTGATGATTCTCTCAATCTGTACTTCATTTGCAACGCGAGGATGAGCAGGTTGACTACTTTGATTTGGCTCAGCATTTTCTTCAGAGCCATTTTCTTCAGATGCACCAGCATGATTTTCTTCACGATCTGGAATGACTTCTTGAGTAGAATCTTTGGTAGGAATAACATCCTCAGTAGCCTTTAGCTTGATGGATTCCTCAGGAGACATTTCATCTAGCACAGGAGGTAGGTGCTCTCTTTGCGAGCCATTAGTTTCATCGAACCGCACATCTACAGTTTCAACAACCTTGTTGTGATAGGTGTTGAAGACCCTGTAGGTATGTGAGTCCTTTCCGTAACCAAGCATAAAACCTTCATGTGCTTTCGGTGCAAATTTAGAAATGTGATCGGGATCTCTAATCCAACATTTAGCACCGAAGACTTTGAAATAACTCACATTGGGTTTCTTGTCAGTGAGGAGTTCATATGAGGTCTTCTTGAAGAATTTGTGAAGATATACCCTGTTGATAATGTGGCATGCAGTATCAATTGCTTCAGGCTAGAAGCGACGAGGTGTCTTGTATTCAGCAAGCACAGTGCGAGCCATCTCAACAAGAGTCCTGTTCTTGTGCTCCACGACGCCATTCTGCTGAGGAGTGTATGGGGCAGATAACTCATGAGTAATACCAAGTTCATCAAGATAGTCATCAAGACCAGTATTCTTGAACTCGGTCCCATTGTCACTACGTATATGCTTGATCTTCACACCGAAATTCATCGAAGCCCTCGAAGAAAATCGTCTGAAGACTTCCTGCACTTCATTTTTGTAAGTAATGACATGCACCCATGTGTAACGAGAATAATCATCAACAATGACAAAGCCATATAGAGATGCTGCATTTGTTAGAGTGGCATAATGAGTAGGGCCAAAGAGGTCCATATGAAGCAATTCAAAAGTATGAGAGGCGGTCATGATAGTCTTCGAGGGGTGTTTGGCTCTGGTCATCTTTCCAGCCTCACAAGCCCCACAAAGATGATCTTTGAGGAATTTGACACCCTCAATGCCAATAACATGCTTCTTTTTCACGAGCGTGTGTAAGTTCCTCGTGCCAGCATGACCCAGTCGTCAATGCCATAGCCAGCCTTCTGAAGCTTTTGCAAGTAGACAAGTGGGAGGCTGTGGTCCTACAGAGAAATCAACAATATACAAGTCTCCTCTCCTAAAGCCTTCGAAGACTTTGGAATTGTCAGATTCCATGAACACTAAGCAGCGATATTTGCCAAAGACAACAACCATATCAAGATCACAAAGCATTGAGACTGACATGAGGTTGAATCCGAGGGACTCGACAAGCATGACTTTGTCCATGTGTCGAGCCTTTGAGATTGCAACCCTACCTAGACCCAATACCTTGCTTTTGCCTTTGTCTGCGTAGGTGATATGCTTCAAATGTAATGGAGATAAAGGAGTGTTCATCAGTAAGCTCTTGTCACCAGTCATGTGATTAGTACATCCACTGTCGAGGACCCACTCAGTAGCTTTGGGTAAATCATCCTGCAGATGAATTAGTGCATCTTACGAACACATATCTTCAGAGTGAAGAATTATGACATCAATTTCATCAGACAGAAATTCATCAGTTAATGCAACATATGTATATATATAGCAGTATAAGGACGTGAAAAATGAAAGATTCATTTCTTCACGATTAGCTTGCGTCCTTTCAAGCATTTCAGGTCTCCAACAAATTCTTCAGACAATTTAGTTCGTCTGGGGACCTGACCCTACATAAGAGATTAGTTCTTTTTCTTCACCACCCACATCTGGAGGGGTGGCAAAGAGTTCATCATTCTGCGAGCTCCATAAGAGAAAGGTGGCATTGATGCCAAAGCGCTTTGTTTCACCGGAGAGAGATTAGTATAGGCATATGAGTAAGCAGAGAAATTCTTCGAGGACTTATGAACATAATGATTTGAAGAATAATGCACATAATCAGAACTCTTAGATTTTCCCTGCGAAACAGAAGCATTAGCATGATGATGATCATATGAGGAATTTGATCCATGAGAGAACTTGGATCCATATGAAGACTTTGGTCCATATGAAGAATTTGATCTGGGGTTCTTATTCTTCACAGGTGGAGTCATGAGGACATTCACCTGAAAAGTTTCAAGGCACCTTTTGGGAACCCAGATTTTCTTCATAGGGGGACCATTCCTGCAGTTAGTTCCAACATATCTAGCAAAGACTTCACCATTCTGATTTTTGAACAGTTTATAGTTGGAGTCAAATGACTCATCAGATGAATATGAGGATTCACAAGTAAAGCCAGATAAGGTGGATGGATCCACGGGAGGTCCCTTCGCAGCAACCCATGAGGTTTTGGGATACTGCTCAGGTTTCCAGTAGGTTCCATCAGCATTGAGTTTCCTCTCAAAGGCAATACCTTCTTTCCTAGGGTTCCTGTTCAAGATCTGCTTTTCGAGCAAATCACAAAGAGTCTGATGCCCTTTGAAGCTTTTGTACATGCCTGTCACATACAATTCCTTCAACCCTACATTTTCGTCAGTGATACTAGTGGTATCCTCAGATGAGGAATTTGTGACCACAGAGATAGTTGAAGAATTTGCAGCAATAGAAGCATTTGAACATTCAGGTGAAGAATTAGCAGTTTCACGTTCAATGCATTTCAAGCATGGTGGAATAAATTCTTCCTGAGCGGAACTAATCTGTTGAGCAAGTAATGAATCATTTTCCTTCTGAAGATCTTCATGACTCACCCTTAGCTTCTCAAGATCTTGCTTTCTTTGAAGAAATTCATAAGAAAGCTTCTCATGATCGGCTAAGAGAGTTTCATGACGACTTTGAAGGTTTTCAAACTTAGACTGTAGTTGTTGAAGATTATCAGTCAGTGTTTGAGTTCGATCCATTTCCTCACGTAACAGGTCATCGCTTTTGTCTAGCATATTTTGAACCTTTTCCAAAGCCTTTTGTTGTTTAACAGCAATATTAGCAAGTTTTGAATAGCTGGGTCTGAGGTTATCATCAGATTCATCCTGACTTGATTCAGAGGAGGGATATTTGAATACCTTAGCACCTTTTGCCATGAAGCAATAGGTGGGAGCATAGTCATCGTTGCCGTCATCAGCAGTGTTTGGGAAGCCATTTTCCTCAGTGTTGAAGATGGACTTGGTGCCGTAAGCAGTAGCGAGGGCTAGGCTCGCCACACCAGAGTCTGACTCCTCAGATGCCTCCTCTTCCTCATGTTCCTCAGATTCAGCTTCAGAGTCCATTTCCTTGCCAATGAATGCCCGAGCCTTCTTGGAACTGCTCTTCTTGTGAGATGAAGACTTTGAAGATTTTGATGATGAGGAATTTGAAGATTTCTTCTTCTTCTTAGAGTCATCTGAACTATCATCCTTGTATTTCTTCTTCTTTGATTCCTTTGCCCACTGAGGACAATCAGTTATGTAGTGACCAGGTTTCTTGCATTTGTGGCAAGTCCTCTTTTTGTAATCACGGGATGAGGAATCTGATCTTGTGTCATCACCTTTTGAAGATTTTACAAAGTGACCACGCCTTGAGAACTTCTGGAATTTCTTCACGAGCATTGCTAGCTCCTGGCTTAGTTCTTCAGGGTCACCAAGGCTGCTATCAGAATCTTCTCCTTCAGATGAGGAAACTGCCTTGGCCTTTAGTGCGCGTGATCTTCCATAGCTTGGCCCGTAGAGATCTCTCTTTTCAGCTAATTGGAATTCATGAGTGTTCAGCCTCTCAAGAATATCAGCAGGATCAAGTGACTTGTAGTCTCCACATTCTTGAATCATCAGTGCCAGTGTATCGAATGAAGAATCGAGTGACCTCAGCAATTTCTTCACCACCTCATGGTCGGTGATGTCAGTGGCACCCAGTGCTTGAAGCTCGTTTGAAATGTCAGTGAGGCGATCAAAGGTTTGCTGGACATTCTCATTGTCGAGTCTTTTGAACCGGTTGAAGAGATTGCGAAGAACGTCAACTCGAGAATCACGTTGAGTTAAGATTCCTTCATTGACCTTTGACAGCCTGTCCCAGATAAGCTTTGCAGACTCCAAAGCACTCACTCTGCCGTACTGTCCTTTGCTCAGATGGCCACATATGATATTCTTCGCTTGAGAGTCGAGTTGCTTGAATCTCTTCACATCAGCAGCGTTCACAGAAGGAGTGACAGAGGGAACGCCATTTTCCACAACATACCAGAGATCGTTGTCAATTGCCTCAAGATGCATGCGCATCTTATTCTTCCAGTAGGGGTAGTCCATCCCATCAAAGGTAGGACACCCAGCCGAGACCTTGATCATGCCTGCAGTCGACATAACTAAAACTCCAGGTGGTTAAACCAAAATCACACAGAACAAGGGAGTACCTTACTCTGATACCAATTGAAAGTGCGTTATATCGACTAGAGGAGGGGTGAATAGGCGATTTTTACAAATTCGTCACTGAGGAATTTCAAGGTGAGGAAATTCCTAAGTCATGAACTACTTAGCAGCGGAAACAATACTCAGATGCAAACATAACATGGCATAAGAACAGTCATCATGATGAAATGAAATAGGCAGAGAGTACAGGTAGCGTGAAACACAGGATAAGCAGGCTGAAGACTATGTGACTGAAGAAATAGGATTGAGGAAATAAAGAAAGTCTTCAGTCAAAGTCTTCACACAGTAACGATCAAGTAAATCAACACATGAATGAGGAAATGAAAGGATTGAGGAAATAGAACCAGTAGCTCGGTGAAGACAATGATTTGGTAGACCAGTTCGAACTGCTGTGACAGTTGTACGTCTGGTTGGAGCGGCTAGGTATTTAAACCTGAGGACACACAGTCCCGGACACACAGTCCTCACCGTATTCTCCTTGAGCTAAGGTCACACAGACCTCGCCCAATCACTCGTGGTAAGTCTTCAGGTGACTTCCAAACCTTCACAGACTCGGTCACTCGGCGATCCACAATTTCCTCTTGGATGCTCTAGACCATGACGCCTAACCGTCTGGAGGATGCACAGTCCTCAAAGGTAACAAGCGTCGGTTCCACACAGGAACAATTTCTTCAGTGATGCTCAATGACTTTGGGTTTGTAGGTGTTTGGGTTTTTGGGTTTTTCCTCACTTGATGATTTTCGCTCAAAGTCCTCGGAGGATGGGATGCTCTAAATGACAAGTGTCAATCTATCTCTCGGAGCAGCCAACCAGCTAGTGGTTGAAGGGGCGGCTATTTATAGCCTAGGGAGCAGCCCGACATGACAAGACATAAATGCCCTTCAATGATATGACCGTTAGGTGGGAAGGATATTTGGACAGCTGGCGCGTAGCACAGCAACGGTCGGAAATTTGTGTATCAAATTCCTTAAGGCTATCATGTTCCTCACTTGTAGGCAATCCGCACTGGCGAATTCCTAACTCCTCAGTCAGAACAAATTCCTCAGAGAACAGAAGAACTTCGTCTCTGTCACTTAAGAAATTGACTGAACTGTATGAGATTTCCAATGGCTTCACTCGCAAGGATTGAGTAGGTGTAGGATTTTTAGATGAGCATCACTTGGAAACTTTTCCTTAGTTTTACCTCGACCCCCTTTAACAGTACGGTGTTTCCTATGACTCAAAAAGAAGAAAATGAAACTGCAAAAACAAAAGTCTTCACGCTTCATAATCCTCGCATGAATATCTAGTCTTCAAGGTCACACTAATTTCTTCACTTTCAAAGTCTTCAAGAAAACGAAAGTCTTCAGTTGAAGACATTCATTTTTAGGGGTCGACTTTCATCGTAATTATCAAACTCCTCATAGACTTATAGACCTGTGTACACTCACAAACGCATTAGTCCCTTAACCTATAAGTCTTCAATACACCAAAATCACTAAGGGGCACTTGATGCACTTACAGGTATAGGAACAAATCTTACCAAAGATGGTGGAATAACAACTTGAAGAAGACAAGGCAGTGGATCGAAATGTCACAACCTTGGGGATGAGCTCCCTTTGATTGCTTGCATGCTCTTCCTTCAATCTCCCTCTCTTTCCCTTTCTCTCCTGGTTTTCTCTTCTTCTTTTTGAATGGAGCCTAACATGATTTTCGTCATATGTGGTGGTGGCTGATGGATGGAGGGCTAGATATCCCCCTGCCCTTGCCTGCAAAGACCAAAATGACCCTAGGAGATGACTCTAATGTATAGTGGGCTTTGCCACATGTTTGCGCTAACTAAAGGCTTCAATATGTCGTCTCCTCAACTCACAAGTGGAGGATATCCCAACAACACTTTTATTTTAGATTATTATTGAATTTTGAAAGCAATTTTTGGTACCTATGTTCATTTTACCTACATGACCAGACTATTAGGAAAGATGTACATCATGATAGTCGATTGCTCTTCGATGGGGCTAGTTGGCCGGTCAGAAAGAATCAAACAAGCCTGTATTTTCCTAAAGAGAAAGCTATTTTAAAGAGATCCTATATTTGTGCTTGTGGATATATTTCAAAGATGACTTATTTTAATCCTTGTCACAGGAGCCAGATGTCTCACATATTGCAAGTTTGTTCTTTAGGGATGTCTTGTGACTCCATGGAATCCTCACGACCATCATCTCTGACCGCGACATTAAATTTGTGATCTACTTTTGGAAGACTTTGTGGGCCAAGTTGGACATCATGAATCTATTCCACACCACAAGTCATCCCCAAACCGATGGTCAAACGAAGGTTGTCAACCGGACAATGTTAGCACCTCTTCGAGTCTTGATCAAGAAGGACTTGGAAGCATGTGGAAAATGCCTTTGTCACACGGAGTTTGCCTACAACCGCGCTCATGATTCAACTAAACTGAGAGAGCCCCTTCGAGGTGGTTTATGGATTCAATCCACTCACTCCACTAGATCAACTACCACTACAATCCATGAAAGAACCAATATGAATGCAATAAAGTGTGTCAAGTTCATGCAAAAGCTCGACAAGTCTATCAAGATCATCGTTGAGCGTCAAGTTCAATGTCGAGCCGATAAGGTCAACGCACACAAGAAGTCCATGATTTTCCCTGAGGAAATAAATTGCAAGATTAAGTCCCGACGAGAAGGCCCATTCAAGTGATACCACACATAAACAACAATGCATACAAGACTAACCTTCCTATGGAAAAGTATGCGGTAAGCAGAGCATTGAAGGTTGCCGATCTGGACCCGGACAAGCCCCCAAACCATCCCATATTGGAGGGCGCTACTTGCTGAAGACCATAATCTAGTTGAAGCTAAAACCCCAAACAACATGGGCTAATTATCTCCGGGCAACTACTTGTGAGTAGATATGTGGCAAGGCGTGTGTAGCCTTTCTCTTTCCCTAAGGTACTTCGGTTGCAAACCAGACTAAGAAAATGAAACAGAGATTTTCTCCTCCTATTCCTCCCTTTGTGGATCCATGGACACCCTTCGTGGTGATGAACTCAAGGCCGCCTTTCATGGTGTTTTACAAATAACAAGACCTCCACATCTTAGGATCGCGGATGAACCTCTAGCTTTGTCCTCCTCTTACTTTCGATTTGTATGGATCAAATTTGACCCATTAAGTAGGAAAAAGGTCGAGAAAGCGTTGTTGACTCAGATTCTAGTCCGTAGGCTTGCACATATATGGTGTTTGTAGCCGGATTTGATCTTCATCGAGTAGGCTTAAATTGTTATCATTTGCTTTGTTTGACTCTCTTCTCACTCTCCAATTTGTGAAGATCGACCAACCCATCCCGAGTGTATACCGCCCCACATCACCACCTACGTCAATGTCCTTCGAGAAGGAGTTGAGTAGGAAGTGGGAACCCCTGGACCAGCAGGTCCTAGGCCATCCATCGAGTGTAAGCTAGGTTGTGCCTCTCGTGTGTTCCCTTGTCTGTGGTAATCTTGATGATCTGATTGCTGCGATGAGAGAGCCATCAAGGAACCCCACGAGCAGTATTACAAATTGGGGGTAGAATAATTATCTCTCGCGAGCTTCTTCGAGATTGACCGATTTAGGTCAGGAGGCACAAGGGAGGAAGAAGCCATTGATGAAAACTTTGATGTGATGTATGGAGCAGGGTGCTCTGGTACCATGTAAGGGCATCTCTATCCGATCTCCTAAAAAATAGAGTAAACGATGGAGTAAACCTTACTGTAGTATTTTTACTCGACTATGGTTTGGCCGGACCAAGCCGATGCCCTAAATTCAGCCTAGTAAAAATTTAATTCGATACAAACGAATACAAATTCAATTGAAACAAGTACTTAGAACATACTAAACCAAAATTCGGTGCCGATTCTAAATACCTTACAATGTCATTCACTGAAACTAGTTCAAACTTACTAAATTTAACCAAAATTTTCCTAAAACTTACTAAATTCAGCCTCTACTGGCTGATTTGGTGACCTCCTTCCACTCAGCTCCGGACGGACCACCGATCATGGGATTCGGGACGGTTTCGTCATTTGGGTCGTCGAACATGCTCCCGCCGCCAGAGATGCTGCCATCCATTGTCACCGTCGTTGTCGCTGGTGCCTTCGTCGTCGCTCAACAGTTCAATCACCTCGATCTGTTCCGCGGCGTACTCCATGTACAAGCGGCGCTCCGCCTCGACACGCTCCGGGAAGCGGTGGCGTAGCTAGGCCATGTAGGCCTCATTGGCGGCCTCTGTCGTGAGCAGCTCGCGGGCCATCGGATCCTCCTACCTCTTGTGAGCGTTGGCCACGCGGCGGTCCACTGGCGGCTCTGAAGGCGGCAGATAACCATCCGAAAAATTGCGACAGCCGGCGGCACCGTAGAGGTGCACCAACTTTTGTCGTATGCACGTGCCGCCGCCTCCGCCGTATGGAAAGAACACAACCAGTGGGACTTTCCGGTGTCGCAGTCGTAGATCTCCGCCATCCAAGTTCCCCATTGCTGATGTCGCACGCCGTGGTAGTTTGGCACCGGTGGTAGGAGCGGCGGGATGTCGGCAGCGCCGTGGGAAGAGGAGGCGCGGGAGGAGGAGGTGGCGGCAGCGCGAGAGGTAGAGGTGGCGGCGCCACGTCATTGATTTGCCAGCCACGTGCTGCGGATGGGCGGCGAGGAGCGGCATGGCCGCCGGATCCGGCGATATCACCGACGGGGCGCTATGGATGGGCGGCGGGGTGTGGTGGGAGAGAAGATTGGGCGGCGCGGGCGCTGGAGTGGGCGGCGGGGGTGAGAGTAAAAGTTTACACCGAGACTGCGGGCCAAGTATATTTACTCCTCGGCAGCCGTTCAGAGTAATTTTTTTTACTCCGCTATAGACATTAGACGATCGGCTAGGTGCCGGTTAGAGAAGTAAAACCGAAATTTTACTCCTTTAACTGAATTTAGGGGATCGGCTAGAGATGCCCTAAGTTCTAATGGCAGCGATAGATTGAAGTCGTGTCCAACCCTGGGGGGGGGGGGGGGGGGGGGGGGGGGGGGGTGGGTGGGGGTTGGGCGCATGCTACATGATAGGGATTACATCTCGTTTATACACGGCTTGAAATACAAGATCAAAACAAAATGTCTACACTTACAGATAAACAGTAGCCGGACGCCCGTAACAAGCCAAAACTATATCTAACACCACTATGTAGTTGAGTCCCAGGTTGAAGCATCCCCAGCTATCCAAAATACTAACTCAATACTTCCCAGAAGAAGCCAAAAAGAAAAACAAACAAAGAGTCAAGTACAAAGATGGTCAGGAATCACGGATGTCCTCATTGCATGAGCATGTTACCCTGCGTGTTTGCATGTTAGGGACCAGCTTATCAATTGGTAGCTCGTTTACTCTCACTGCACACTGGCACTGACGCAGATAAGATTGTTGAATATTGTATGTAAGGTTCGTCTGCATCACACAAGGTTGCACATGCCTATGCACCGCATTACATTTTTCTTTTTTGAAGCACTTACCGTTCTATTTTCATTCCCGCCCTTTCCTTCGTTTACGTAAATTTTAGGTCGCTGACACGATTGAATGGAACAAGTCAATTTGGTACACAAGAGATAAGTTCTTCGCCAGAGTACAAGATAACTTCCCCGGCCATGTGGGCAGGATGGGCTTGAAACTAGGAGACGAGCTTTGTGTAGTCAATCAAATGCATCTGGATCTCTATTGAAGACAAAACAATATACAGTTTAATTACATGGCTTCAGCCCTCAGAAATACAAAGAAGAAAAAATGGTGCTAGTACGCATGAGAACTATATATCATCATCTTCTTTTTCCTGCCTGACTGCTGATGCATGTCCTTGTGCAGATAACTGATCCTTCTCTTGTTTGATGTGGCCCTCAAAATAGAGTTGGTAGAAGTGTTCTGGCATAAGCCAGAGGATGGTCGTCAGCTCACCGCCGCTGTTGAGCTTCTCGGCATGGGCCTTCCGGCTGCATTTGTTGCTCGCGTAGACAAGAATGTCCGTCCACACATCAAGGACAAGTTTTACCGAGTCACCCGTGCCATCTTCCTCCATCATGAGCAGCTGCTTTGCAAGCTTAGCTACATAGGGGAGACGAGGGGCATCATGGCTGAAGCCTTTGCTCTCATACTCGTCATACACAATTTTCGCCAGCTCCTTTCTGTCGGCGACCCTGGCATCGGAACCGGGGTCGTCGTGCAGTTGGAACAGATTCTTGAGCTTAGCACAGAGGCCCATGCTGTGGCGCCTAGGGCTAGGAGTGTTGACTAGGTTTTCACAGGTCCGTTGATACAACCTATTCTGGGAAATTCCTGGCAGCATGTCGGGCTGTTGCACGAGGAGAAACATCACGTAGTTGGAGATCACCCGGATCGCCTCGACGTCGTCGTCCTCGGCCCGGTCGCTCTTGGCGAGGAAGACGTCGGTGCCGAGGTGCCAGATGATGATGCACTCCTGGAACTCGACACCGAGCGAGTCCTTGAGTATGCCCTGGAGCAGGCCTCTGCGAAGCAGCGGCTCCTCGCCCCACCTCGTCCTGAGCATGCCCAGCGAGTTGATCCCGTCCCCTTCCATGTACATTTTCTTCGTATGATGAGAGATGCGATCCTTGACATGGCTGGGCATCTCCATGGCCCATGAGTAATGCTCCCTGTTCCACCACTCGTTGAGCCCCAGACCCACTGAAGCCGATCCCACTCTCGTTGCAGAGAGCGGCGTACCGAAGCCATCGCCACCTGGTGGTGCTCAGGAAGGCGAACGTCCAGGAGGAGCCTAGCGCGTTCAGCAGCGATGTCGTCTCCATGAACAAGGCACCACCATACAAGACATAAGTGATGTTCACGTCAGCCCCTCGGTGGGCGTTCTTGCCGACGAGCTTGAACAAGAGCAGTGAGGCGACAATGGCGAACGGCGAGACGAGACGTACCGAGTAGCCGAACCAGGTGTGGATGACCGGCGCCTTGGTGTACAGCATGTCGTACATGAGGGAGAGCTCGGTTTCCATCAGCCGCCTTAGCTTCACCCCGGCCACCATCTCGGTGGTGCCTTCTTGTCCATCCACTGCGTCGTCTTGGATCACCGGGTAATCCACTATGGCGCGCTTGCAGATGTGGAACAGCGAGTGGGCTCGCCGCACCAGGGATTCCTCGTCCAGCGCATCATCCTTGAACACTCTGTCTTGAGGATGGAAATGCCGGTGCATGGCCGGTGGTTGCTTCCTGACGGAGCCCCGGATGGTATCCAGGTTGCCGCGCATGAGCGCCCATGTCTTCTCGCCGTACTTGATGGCGCCGACGGCGAATATCAAGGCGGAGGCGAGCCGGAGCAGGGCCCCCTTGTCCGCGACGTGCTCGTAGAGCACGAGTTAAAACAGATGGGTTAGGGTTTTGCGTGGCCCACGTCTCATTATATAGATGACCAGAGTACAATTACATACGTATTTGTATACGTGTACAATTACAATAAACATATACTAGACCCTATTTTACATGCCCCCTCAATCTGAACTACATACAAGATTCAGATTGGTTCTGAAGCGGTCTAGCATCTGTCGAGTAGCGGGTTTAGTAAATACATCCGCTAGCTGATCATCTGTGGAAATGAGCCTGACTTCCAATGCACCTGCAGCTACTCGTTCCCTCACAAAATGGAAATCAATCTCAATGTGTTTAGTCCGAGCATGAAACACTGGATTCGCCGTCAGGTAAGTTGCCCCTAAATTATCACACCATAATATGGGCGTGCGCTGCTGTTTAACTCCAAGTTCTGAGAGAACTGACTCTATCCAAATGGCTTCAGCCGCGCCATTGGCCAGCGCCTTATACTCTGCCTCGGTGCTAGATCTCGAGACTGTAGGCTGCTTTTTTGAACTCCAAGATATAAGATTGGGTCCAACAAACACAGCAAAGCCACCAGTTGAGCGCCTGTCATCAACATAGCCTGCCCAGTCTGCATCGGTGAATATACTGACTCCAGTAAAAGTGGACTTACGAATCCGTAGTCCCGTGTCTAGCGTACCTTTGACATACCTCAGAATACGCTTAACTGCTTCCCAGTGATCCTCCGTAGGCTGAGACAAGAACTGACACACTTTGTTCACAGCAAAGGAGATATCGGGACGAGTGAGAGTCAAATACTGGAGTGCTCCAACCACACTGCGATACCTGAAAGAGTCATTAGTACCCAGTAGCGCACCACTGTGACGTGAAAGGCTCTCAGATGTAGCAAGCGGAGTGGAAGTGGACTTGCAGTTCTCCATGTTGACGCGATGAAGAAGATCAAGCGCATACTTTTTCTGCGTCAATGTCATGCCCCCTGAATGAAAGGACGCTTCCAATCCAAGAAAGTACTCCAGCCGTCCCAAGTCTTTGACGGGAAAACTAGCAGACAATGACTACACAAGGCGATCTACCACAGCGGGGGTAGAGCCAGCAATCACGATATCATCAACATACACCAACATGTATATCTGAACAGCACCATGCGAAAAGATGAACAAGGATGTGTCTGCTTTGGAGGCAGCAAAACCAAGCTGAAAAAGGCGATGACTCAACCGAGCATACCAGGCACGGGGCGACTGCTTGAGCCCATAGATGGACCTCTGAAGTTTGCAGACATGAGAGGGATAAGTGGCATCCTCAAAACCAGGGGGCTGCGGCATATAGACATCTTCGGCGAGATAGCCGTGTAGAAAGGCGTTACTCACATCAATCTGTCGAAGACTCCATCCACGAGACACAGCAAGATAGAGAACCAGGTGAACTGTGGCAGGCTTCACCACTGGGCTGAAAGTATCTCCATAGTCTATCCCTTGTTGTTGAGTAAAACCACGAGCAACAAGACGAGCTTTATGCTTATCGATAGAGCCATCCGAACGATGCTTGGTCTTGAAAATCCACTTGCAGCCTACGACATTAACACCGGGAGGCCGAGGCACCAACACCCAGGTGTTAGTGTGACGAAGAGCAGCAAATTCCGCAGACATGGCGGCACGCCAAGCGGGTTCACTAAGAGCATCACGATGAGAAACCGGCGTGGCGAAAAACGCATGCCGACGGGAATCATACCGAACCGTGCCATCGGTGTAAACCTTCTCCTTGCGCGTATGATCACGATGACGGGTGACCATGGAATGCCCCGGAGCTGCAGCGCCAGAGGGCCCGGCCGGAGGTGTCGCGGCTGAGGTCTGCTCGGCGACAGGCGACACGGGCCGGGGCAAGACGGTGGGCTGGGCCGGTCCAGGCGACGCGGGAGAGCCGGGCGAGGGTGACGGCTCAGGTGACGCAGCCGACGGCCCAGCCGAGGCCGCGGACTCGCCAACTAGTGAGGTAGGCGAGCCAGCAGAGGAGGAGGGCGGGCCTGCATCGGGAGGCGTGCCATGCACATCAGATGCATGCACGTCGATCGCAGCATCCGGCTCTGGAGCAGCGACAGTCTCCTGAGAAGAAAACAAAACAGCATCGCCTGCAGGTAACGGGTTAGGTGACAAACAAGACAGATCATATTTGCGCACATGGACATCCGAAACCGGTTCATTAGAAGGAAAGGTAATGGCATGTTCAAGAGAAGCAATATGAACCGAAACACTTGGGTTGGAGTAAGGAAAAACAGTCTCGTCGAAGACAACGTCACGAGAAATATATATCCTACCCGAGGTGCGATCAAGACACTTATAGCCCTTATGCATAGGACTATAGCCAAGGAACACGCATATCTTGGAACGAAACTCAAGCTTGTGAGCATTGTACTTGCGAAGACTAGGCCAGCAAGCACACCCAAAGATCCGAAGTGAGGAATAGTTGGGGTGAACATGGAACAGACGAAACAAAGGTGTATCCTTGTTGAGAACCGGAGTGGGCATACGGTTGATAAGATAACATGCCGTAAGAAAAGCCTCATCCCAAAACCGAAGTGGGAGAGAAGAGTGCGCAAGCAAAGCAAGGCCGGTCTCGACCAAATGACGGTGTTTGCACTCGGCAATACCGTTATGCTGAGATGTATGTGGACACGACACACGGTGAGAGATGCCCGTGCATTGAAAATAGCGATGGAGTTTGTGATATTCACCACCCCAATCGGACTGAACGGCCTTGATTTTACAATCCAAAAGGCGTTCGACATGAGCCTGAAAATTATAGAAGACTTGCTCAACATCAGACTTGTGTTTAAGCAAATAAATCCAGGTGAAACGCGTGTAGTCATCTACAAAGCTAACATAATACTTGTACCCCCCGAAGAAGCAATAGCGGAACCCCAAACATCTGAATGTATTAATTCAAGAGGTACAGTAGTGACATGACAAGACGTAGAATAAGATAGCTGATGACTCTTAGCACGCTGACAGGCATCACACACTAATGATGAATTATTAGAACTAGAACACGGGAGATCATGACTCCGAACAATGGAAGTGACCACATTATTTGTAGGATGGCCCAGACGCTGATGCCATTGCGATGACGGGACTCTGACACTAGACGATGCATGACGAGATGATGATGACGATGCACGAGCGAATGGGATCGGGTAGACCCCCCCACGACTTCTACCGTGAAGTAGTACGCGCCTGGTTGCCTTGTTCTTAACAAAGAAAAAACGACGGTGAAACTCAACAAACACGTCATTATCATAGACAAAGCGATAGATAGAAAGAAGATGCTCTCCGATGTGTGGAACATGAAGTATGTTGTTGAGTTTTAGGGATGAACCGGTTAAATGCGAATGACCAATGTGCGAAATAGACAAACCTGCACCATTAGCCACCTGAACCTGATCCTTGCCGTCATAGCACTCATGAACCTGGAGGCGCTCAAGATCACTAGTTAAGTGATCCGTAGCCCCGGTATCCAGCACCCAAGGGTAGTCGATGGTGCTGGTGGAGGCCGAGTTGGCGGAGCGCGTGGGATGGTCCTGATCATAGCGCTTGCGGCACTCATCGGCCACGTGGCCCCAGTTCTTGCAGATTTGACACTTGGGGCGCCATCGATTGCGACGACCACCACCGCCGTTGTTGCCGGCGTTGCCCCCACCACCTTGCTGGCCATTGCCAGGGTAGCCAGGGTTGCGGTCGCAGCCGCCGTTGTTGCCGCCATTGCCACCTTGGCGACCTTGCCCCGACTGGCCGTTCCCATCAGTCGGGCGACCCCCACCGTGTGAGGGGTAGGGCTCCAAGTAGGGCGCACGGCCGCCATTGCCGTATGGTCCCGAGCGGATCACGGCGTTGGCAGAGGGAGACCACCCCTCCGCCGCACTCTGCTGGGCCTGCAGTGCTTCGAACGACAAAATGAGCGAGTAGAAACTGGAGTAGGGCATAGGCGCATTACTCACACCCAGGGAGGCGGCGATGGAGTTGTAGGCGGAGCCAAGTCCCGTGAGGATGTGATCAATGAGTTCGTCATCACGTATCGGGGAGCCGGCGGCGGCCATGGTGTCGGCCAGGGCCTTCATCTTGTGCATGTACTCGGCCGCGGACAGCTCCTCCTTCCTCAGCGTCTGCAGTTGATGCCGGATGTGACGGCCGTTGGCGCGGCTCTGCGCGCCGAACATTGCACCGACGGCCGTCCACACCGCCTGTGCCGACTCACAGCCAATAAGTTGGCATGCAATATCCTCATCCATGAAGGTGAGGAGGAGGCCCTTGACCTTCTGATCCTGAGTCCACCAGTGGTGGTACGCCGGGTTGACGGCGGTCGTCGCGGCGTCACCGGTGCCCACAGCTAGGGTTTTGTCCGGCGCCGCCGTGGTGCCATCAAGATGGCCATGGAGGTTGGCACCGGCGAGGACGGTGCTGGTGATGCCCCCCCATAGCATGAAGTTATTGCGGCCGAGGCGGACGGAGATCAGCGGAACGGCGAACGCGGCGGCAACCGAAGCGGCCGCGGGCGAGGTGATGGGGCCGACGGGGTTGGAGAGGGATAAGGCGGCGGACGACATCGCGGCGGCGCAGCAGCGGGTGGGAGGACTCGCGGCGGTGGCGCGGAAGGAAGCAGTGCGTGGCGGCGGCGGAGAGATCGGGCGGCGGCGGAGGAACTCGCAGCGGCCCGGTTGGCTATCTGATACCAAGTTAAAACAAATGGTTTAGGGTTTTGCGTGGGTGGTAACATCCACCTCACGTCTCATTATATAGATGACCAGAGTACAATTACATACGTAATCGTATACGTGTACAATTACAATAAACATATACTAGACCCTATTTTACAGCACGTACACGGCTCCAAAGACCTGGAGGGCGGCGTGCAGCAGGTGGCGCTTCCAGAGCTTGCTGTCCTCCAAGGAGTAGGCAGTGATGTTGTCGGGGCCTCCGAGGTGCAGCAGCAGGAACGGCTCCCAGAAGGCGATGATCGGGTGATCCCGCGGCGCGCCCTTGAGGGAGAGGTGGCCGAGGGCGTAGGTGGCGATGTAGTCGGCCAGCTGGTACGCCAGCCAGAGCAGGAACCGGAGCACCGGGTGCGCTCCACGCCGGCGGATCCCGGCGAAGAGGAAGAGGGCGACCTGGAGGCCGAGGCTGAGCAGCACCAGGATCTGGATGGACCAATTGTTCCACAGGTCCCGTGGCGAAGCAGCCATTTGGAGACGATCGCCATACTTGACTCCCAGCTAACAACTACTCCATGTGCGATATGAGTATGATTCCCTGTGATGCATGCAAGTGTGCCTGTTCCCGATCCATGTGAGGACATCGCACTACAAACCAGCAGACATGCCAAAAGGTCGGGAAGCTCCCTGTAGGGTGTTTACTTGAAGTAGCGACATAAAAAGTCTTTTGGGAGGCTTGATCCTTCGCCACTCCAGCGTCGGCTTCTTCTCCAGGGTGCTGGTCCGGCTGGACCGTAGTCTCGATCAAGGTTTTCGTTACCTGTCGAAATTTTGAGATTTCCCATGGTTACCGCGTATTTTTGTGCCCCTCGGTAAATCCTCATACCGAGCAAAAAATACCAATTTTTTGAATTTTTTTAATTTAAACGTTCGATTTATAGTAAAGTATGTAGGATCTAATTAATGCCATGAGAGTTGGTTCTGATGTGATGATAGCAACCTAGTTCCTGTTTTGAGAGCTCTCTGGTTCGAATGTTCGTTCATTCACTTATTTGAATTCAAAATTTCACTATAAAATTCGTTCGAAATATTCTCGGTATTTCTTGGTAACCGTGGTAACCACGTTTACCAGTCCCCCTCGGTAAAATTAAATTGCCTCATTCGGTAACCAAAACCTTGGTCTCGATGACTAGCTTCTTCTCCAGGGTGCTGGACCGTAGTCTCCATGACTTCCTGGCCCGCTGGAAACAGTGGCAAGGTCAAGTCGGCTCGAGTAGTGAAACGGCAGTCAGGAGCAGAGCTAGAAAATTTAGCCATTTTGTTCATTTACTGACTTGTTATAAAGATTTGATTCGATTTAATTAAGTGTAAAGTCTTATTCACACCATCTTAAAATCAAGATTATAGCACTAAAAAATAACACAAGGACCAGAAATATGATATCACTTATAATATATTGTGTTTCATTAAAAACTAAAGAGTGGGCATACCGGTTAACTATTATAGCTAGTCTTGTACAAAAATAACTTCATAGCTTCCTGCTCAGTCAAATTTTTCAGTTGGTGAGTTTCACATCAAATTCCACATTCGAAATAGAGCTGATAATTTTACATGGAATCTGGTCACGGTCTATGGAGCTGCCCAAGATGAGAATAAATCCGCTTTCCTTCGGGAATTGGCGACTTCAATATCCTTA
This sequence comes from Thinopyrum elongatum, assembly GCA_011799875.1. Lineage (NCBI taxonomy): Eukaryota > Viridiplantae > Streptophyta > Magnoliopsida > Poales > Poaceae > Thinopyrum > Thinopyrum elongatum. Next base: position 2,128,717 of record CM022299.1, read on the forward strand.
GATACCAGGAAGAGAAAAATAACGACCGTTTTGACACTCACTGGCCTTTCTTATTCAACGCATTGATTGACAGTTTGAATCTTGGGGAAGCCAGTATGTTGGGATGGCAGTTCACTTGGGCCAACAATCGTCCGGTGCCGACATTCGAGAAACTCGATCAGGTACTCATGGATACCGAATGGGAATTAAAATTCCCCCTGGTAACAGTGCAAGCCCTGGAGCGTATTGAGACACTTTCGGACCATGCAACGACCATTCTTGATTCTAACTCTACTAGCCCTCCCACTGCTCGCCGCCCATTCAAATTTGAATTGCGATCGTTACAACGGGATGGCTTTGCGGATTTAGTTAAGAATGTATGGGAGAGGCCGGCCGTTGGTCACACACCGATTCAGAGATGGATCTTCAAAATTCGAGCCACAAGGAATTCCTAACTAGATGGGCGAAACACACCAGTGGTATGTATAAAAAAGAAAAAGCAACGCCTTTCCACTAATATAGATGACCTCGACAAAATCGCAGAGACTCGCACTTTGTCTCAATCGGAGATTGATATTAAAAATAAATCCAATGAGCTGATTGCATGTCTATTATGAGAAGAGGAGATCAAGTGGTACCAAAGATCAGGTGCCCAATTCATTTTGAAGGGAGATAGCAATACACGATATTTCCAAATGGTCGCCAATGGGCGGCACAGGAAGAAGTGTATTTTTAGACTCCAACAGGATGAGGGGCGGATCGAGGGTCAGGCAAAGCTCAAGCGTTATATAACCAAATACTACAAGTCTCTGTTTGGTGCTCCAGATGAAGGGAACTTCATGCCTTGATGAGACCCGAACAGATGATATTCCATAAGTCATGGCAGAAGAGAATGATATCCTGACGGCACCTTTCTCTGAAGAGGAGGTGCGAGTTGTGGTGTTCCAAATGGAACATAACAAAGCTCCAGGTCCTGATGGCTTCCCCACAGAGTTCTATCAGAACTTCTGGGATGTCGTTATGTCTGATCTAATGGAGTTGGTCATTTTTCTTCATGCCGCCCAACTTGACCTAGCTATCCAGGCTAAATTTTGGTGAGATTGTTGTGTTGCCAAAGACTAAGGAGGCTGAGCGGATCCAACAATACAGACCGATCTGCCTCCTTAATGTTAGCTTCAAAATCTTCAACAAAGTGGTGACTAATAGGCTCAACGTGGTTGCTGACCATGTTGTTCGGCCATCCCAAACGGCTTTCATGCAAGGAAGAAATATACTCGATGGAGTAGTTATCCTTCACAAGACCGTTCACGAGATGCACGGGAAGAACATGAGTGGGGTAGTATTAAAAATTGACTTTGAAAAGGCATACAATAAAGTCAAATGGTCGTTTCTCCAACAGACCTTGAGAATGAAAGGTTTCTCCGATAGATAGCACGAGTGGATCCACAATTTTGTTTCTGGAGGTAGTGTGGCTATCGAAGTTAATGATGACGTAGGCCATTACTTCTAGACGAAAAAGGGATTACGTCAGGGTGACCCACTGTCTCCATTGTTATTTCACATTGTCGCTGACATGTTGGCTACCTTGATCGAACGTGCCAAAAAGGACGACCAAATTGCAGGAGTAGTGTCGCTTCTTGTGGATGGGGGACTCGCTATCTTCCAATGTGCCAACGATACGATTATTTTTATGGAACATGACCTAGATAAAGCTAGAAATCTAAAACTCTTGCTTTCAGCTTTTGAGCAGATGCCAGGTTTGAAAATTATCATAAAAGTGAATTGTTTTGTTTTGGGGAAGCCAAGGAGGTGGCTACACAATACGCTGACTTGATTGGTTGTGCACAAGGCTAATTCTTGATTAAATATTTAGGAATTCTGATTCATTATCGTTGTGTCACTAATGCGGAGTGGAAACATTGAAAAGCGATTGGAGAAACGGTTGAGCAGTTGGGAAGGCAAGTTGTTCTCCGTTGGAGGATGACTAGTTTTGATCAATTCTGTTCTCACAAACATGGTTCTCTACATGCTCTCATTTTTTCAACTTCCCAAAGGAGTGCTGCAAAGACTGGATTACTTCAGATCCAGATTCTTTTGGCAAGGAGAGAGTGAAAAGAAAAAAATATAGGCTAACCAAATGGATCGTGGTTTGTCGACTGAAAGACCAGGGAGGTTTAGGTATTCATGATCTCCAGGTCAAGAATGACGACTTACTTAGTAAATGGTTGTTCAAGCTACTTACCATGGATGGTGTTTGGCAAACTTTGCTGCGCAACAAGTATCTAGGCCAATGCAGTGTCCCAGGCACATTGGAAGCCTGGTGACTCGCATTTTTGGGCTGGTCTGATGGCGGTAAAGAAATATATTTTCCGCTTCGGATCATTCGCGATAAAGGATGGCCCCGAGATATGTTTCTGGGAGGACAAGTGGCTAGGAAACGCCACTCTCCGAGAATAGTATCCAGCCTTGTACCACATTGTACACAATGAAAATGATACTCTTGAGCAAGTGCTCAGCTCCTCCCCGCTGGATGTATCATTTAGGAGGGATTTGATTGGCCCCCGCCTTGTGTCATGGCAACATCTTCTATCCCGTTTGGATTCGATTAATTTGACACAAGGGCGGGATGTGTTTCGCTGGAATCTAACTATATCTGGGTCCTTCACAGTTGACTTTATGTATCGTGCACTCTCGCACTAAGAGATTCCAGTGGACAATAATAAACTAATATGGAAATCAAAGATGCCATTAAAAGTTAGATTTTCATGTGGTATCTTCGGAGAGGAGCTGTGCTAACTAAAGACAACCTCGCTCGCCGCAGCTGGCAAGGAAGCAAGAAATGTAGCTTTTGTACTCATGACGAGATAATCAAACCCCTCTTCTATCAATGCAAGTTTGCGCATTCTACATGGTCAACCATCCAAATAGCGTCCAATTTGTATCTCCCCGCAAGTGTTTCCAACATATATGGTCACTGGCTTGATGGAATACCAAATACGTTTAGTACGCTAATACGGGTGGGAGCATCTGCCTTACTACGGTCTCCTTGGCTATGTAGAAATGATTGTGTTTTTAATGGCAAAATCTCTTCTCCTATGCAGGTTATTTACCGTTGTACGCACTGGCTTCGCATGTGGTCTATGCTACACCGAACGGAGTACCAATCGCTGTTCAAGGTGGTGTACATGCGGTTGGAGCGGGTGGCCAGGAAGGTTTTTACCCAACATGGGTGGCGGCATAATCTCCGGATCGGTACATTTTTTCCGTCGACATAGGCATAGTTTCGGTCACATATGGCTTTACTGTTGCCAACTTGTCATTTTTATATTCTTTGTCAGACGGTTTGTTTTGTTGGCTGTGTACATCTTAGCTATACAGTATGCTTTGCATCTGCTCGATGCTACATTTTGAGTTTAAAAAATCGCCCTTTATCTGGAAAAATTATGAAGCATCTCCAATGATGTAACACCCCTGTAATTAAGCCACACTGATTCCCCCTTAATTATGCCAAGTCATCATGTTTTGCAAAGTTTGAATGCCACTTGTCCCCAAAATTCAATTCAAAATTCCAATTAAAAATGCAAGTCAAAAATTATTTCTCCAAACAGAGAAAACAAAAATGTTGTTAATATTGCAAATAATTCCTAAGTAATTATCTAAAGGAAAACAACATCACCTAAATTCCTAAATTGCCCATAAGAATATTTTTAGTGGACCAATAGCACTTTATTGAACCATTTAAATACCAAACTAAATTTAAGCCTTTCCAAATGGACAATTTCAAAATATTGTGCTTGATTTATGAGCCAAGTTTCATATGCAACTAAATTCATTTTGTACCCTAAATAAATACAAAACAGAGAAGAAATGGAGAAACAGAAATTGGAAAAGAAAAAGAGAGAAAGCTCACTGTGCACCTAGGCCTCTAGTGCATAGGAGAGGCCCAGCCCAACTGATGTCTACTCCTTCCTCCCGTCGCCGCGTCGGCCACGCATGAGCCCGAGCCGCGGATGTGCACGCGTCGGCCATCCCGCGGCACCCCAGCCGTGGCCGACGCCTACATGGCCTCGCCCCCGAGCCCCTGGACAACCCTAGCTCTTTTCGCCCTTCCTCCTGGCGCCGCCATCGTCTCCACAGCGCACACCCGAGACACCATCACCATGGCCGACCTCGCCCGCGTGCTCCCGTCGTCCCCGCCGGCTGAAACTGTGTCCACGAGCTCCGCCGTCATCCGCTACATCCCCTGCACCCACGAGCATGAGCCAGGAGCTCCTGCATCGCCGGATCGCCGTCTTCTTCAACCTTCGGCCACCGTGACGCCATCGTCGATATCGTCGCCTCCGAGCCTCCCCCGAGCCCGCTGACCTGTTCCTCGACCCCGCAGTGAGCTCCCGAGCTTTTTCCCCCTCTCCCTGTGGCCAAACCCTTCCTCTAGCCTAGATAGCCGCCGCCCCCGAGAGCTTCTCTCCGCCGGCCATGTCACCTCCTTAGCTAGGACCATCGCCAAACCTCCCCGAGCATTGTGGCGTGCTCCTGGGCTCCCCAGGAGGCCAGCGAGCCCACCAGCTCGTCGTGTCATGCCATTTAGGTTCGATCCCGAGCACGCTTGAACTCCGGCAGCCGCAAGACTCGTCGCCGTCGCCGCTGCAGACCTCCCTAGTTGCTGCTGCTTAATCCATCGCACGCGCGGCGCTGCGTGCGTTCGAACGCGACCGGTCGCCGTCCATTTGGTCGCATGTGCGACGTTTCCGACCGTCGCCGCCGCGTTCTGCCTCGCCGGAGCTTCACCGCCGGCGCGAACGCGTTTAAACGCCGCCTTGAGTCACTGCCATGCGGGTCCCCCTCGTCAGGTAGTTAATTAGCGCCTAATTACCCACTGACATGTGGGGCCACCACTGTAGCAATTAGGATTAATGCTAATTAAAATTATGTTAGTTTAATGTCCCACTGACATATGGGACTCACTAGCTAATTCACCTAATTAGTTTAAATAAAACCCTGTTAAATAAACCGGTCACTGACCAGTGGGTCCCACTGGTCAGCTTTGACCAGTCAACAGTACTGTTGACTGCTGACTGTTCTGTGGACTGGGCAGTTGACCAGGTGAACTGGCCCCACTGTCGGCCTCAGATGCACACTACTTGGTACATTTCTATGTACCCATAGCAATTCTATACCTACTAATAAAGGGATGAGCGCTTCCGGCCGTCCGTCGCACATTTTGCAGAAAACCCCTGCCTTTTTCAATAATTAACCCACAGTCCATTTTTAAGTAAGAACGAATCGTTTTTCGCATTTTACACAAAACCCCCTGCCTTTATGCTAATTAACCCGCGGTCCATCTTTAAGTCACAGAGAATCATTTTTTTGCATTTTTACATGAACCCCCCTGATATCTGCGTTAATCATCCTGCAGTCTATTAAGAATAAATATATTTTTTCAAATAACCATTTCTTTTAAACCGTAATTCCAATTTTAACATGTTATATATGGAATTTTATTAGAAAAAATGTGTAGAATTTGAATATGATGTTATTTTACATGTTAAATATTTTTAAAATGCTATTTAGGGTGCAACGTTAATCAATGTTAATATTTTTTTTTCAAATAACCATATCTTTTAAACCGTAACTCCAATTTTAACATGTTATATATGGAATTTGATTAGAAAAATGTGTAGAATTTGAATATGAAGGTATTTTACATGTTAAATATTTTTAAAATGCAACCTTAATCAATGGCACATGATCCGTCTTTATTTCGTACCAGCGCGGATCCGTATTGCAAATGAACATGCCGCACACAATGTTGTGTGCTGGTTAGCAAGGAGCGAGCGAGGGAAAAAGTTATAATCTTGGGCATTTTGTACTTGCACCAGGTTCTCTCTTTGTACACGTTTCATGATCTAAGACCCTACGTACGTACCTTTTCTTGGTGAAATCCACACGTGTATTTACCAACGGACTACGCAATTTCTTTTATAGTGAATACACAAACAATTTTTTAATATGTACATACACTTATAAAATTCATGAACATCAGAAGTACATGAAGGTTTATTTTGAAAATATCCAAACAATTCTTGTGATAGTCATGAACGTTAATATTGGAACCGATAAGCACGATGTTAATTTGTGTTCCATCCGCTGCATGTGACTGTGATACATATAGGCTTTCTTAAATAAACTTAATTTATAGACGTGGCCTCCTTAGGGTCGAACGGCACCACCCAGAAGATGCCTGAGTGTGGTCGTAGGTCCACGCCATCAATATGACGAGTCAGAATCAAAATTGAATCGAAATGAAAATAGCGGCTCAGATAGAAAATGTTTAATCTCCCGTTGCAACGCACGGGCATGTTTGCGAGTTATATTTGATGAATTTTGAAATTAAAATAAATCTAGAATTCCAGAAAATCAATAAATTTTTGAAAAATCGTAGAAAATAAACCGTAACTTGGATAAAAATAATTTATATATGAAAGTTGATCAGAAAAATACAACGAATCTGAATATGTCATTTGTATGCATGACAAACACCCCTATCATAATGAACATTGAATTTTTGCTACCGGATATATAAACAAAATAATACCTGGAGCTGGGAAAATATTCCAAATATTCTTCCCACTTCAATTAAAATGTGTAGTAATGCATTAGAGCACATAATCATCACATTTTGCCATGCCATGCATTTGTGTTGCATTTGTATGCCTGTTATTTATTTATTTCCCCCTCGTCTGCTTTTATCGGTAGACCCCGAGGCCGCTGTAGCTTCTGAGTACGACTACGATCTCAAGGATCAGATCCCTTCAGCAGAGCTTTCAGGCAAGCAAAACTCCCTTGATCATTCCGATATCACCTATTCTCTCTCTCGACATTCTTGCATTAGTTATCGGTGCAGTTGATGTTTTATCGATCGATACTATATAGATGCATAGCCTGATTTTGTTGCCTCTTATTGATACTTTATCTGTTATACTATCATGCTTAGTTTAGCTATGCTTGAGTCCCATTAGTGGCCCTACACCCTTGTCCATTTGCCATGCTATACTATCGGGTCGTGATCCCTCTGGGCAATGATCATGGATATACTTAATACTGTTACACTATACATGTTTATGTTAAAGTCGGGTCGGCTCGGAGAGCACCCACGAGTGATTCACTGTGGTGGAACGACAGGGCAGGCGGAGACCATATAGGAGAGAGGTGGGCCTGGGCCCTGGTCGTCGTCCGTGGTTACTTAACAATAACACGCTAATGAGTTCTGGGTATTTGATCTGAGATTGCCACAGGCATATCCGCACTAACCGCCACGCGTGATAATGGTTATGGGTGCCCTCGGCGTCATCAGTTCCTCCCGAAAGCTACCCAGATGTCACAGTTCAGAATTGCGGGTTGATTGTTGGGGTGAGCGGATACTGCCTGCTGCGTAGTCAAAGGTGGGCTTGGTCCTCGGCCAGCCACATAATATGCCAGGAGCGCTTAGGGTGAGCGGCCGAATAGTCCTTCGCGCTTAGGATTAGACCGGCGGGTGACCTCTCTGGAGAACTGAGGTAGGACTTTGGTGTGTCGATCATCTGAGGCCAGGCAGACCCATGGAAAGTGTGTCCGGCCATAGAGTAATCGAGCGTGTCGAGCTATGTGGTGCACCCCTACAGGAAAGTTAGACTATTCGAATAGCCGTTGTGACGCCCCGGCTTAATCGTGCACTAACCATACACGCAAATGCACACGATCAAGCCTAAGGACTCACTTGAAGATATCACAACACAACTCTAAAACATAAATAAAGCCATACAAGCTTTATATTACAAGCCAGGGGCCTCGAGGGCTCGAATACATAAGCTCGCATACAAGCGTCAGCGGAAGCATTAGATATCTGAGTACAGATATAAAAGATAAAACAGATAGGCATTTAAGAGGTGGGGCAGGCGCATGCCTCCTGCCTGGGACCCTCCGAACCTACTCCTGGTCGTCGGCCAGCTTGTAGTAGTAGCCAACCTCGGGGTAGTAGCAGTGATCGTCGGCGGGGGCAGCTGTCTCAGGGGCTCCGTCATCTGGTTGCACCAAAAGGATATGGGGAGAAAAAGAAAGCAAAGCAACCATGAGTACTCATCCGAAGTACTCAGCAAGCAAGGATCTACATTACATATGCAACATTATCAAAGGGAGGCTGTATATGTGGACTGGGCTGCAGAAATGCCAGAATAGAGAGAAGGCCTAGTCCTATCGAAGACTAGCATCTTCATCGTCTTCAAGCATCTTGCAGCATTTAGAAGAGTACAGAAAAATCATATCATAAAGTAGTAGTAGTGTTATCAACCTCACCCAGAGATCCTTCCTCGACTCCCTGCGAGAAAGCAATCCCGGAGCCATACTATCAATTTCTCATCACAAGTATCCAGTTCTAGTTGTATCGATCGTCATACAACTCCGAGCGTCCGTTACCGAGGATCCGGCTATGCATAGATTAGATCTTCCCTGCAGGGGTGCACCAACTTACCCACCACGCTCGCTTAACTCCGGCCGGACACACTTTTCTGGGTCATGCCCGTACTCGGCCAAATGACACACCGCAGCCCTATCTAGAGCTCAGCAGAGAGGTCCCCGCCGGTCTACATCCTAAGCACTCAGGGGTCTTGGGCCATCGCCCTGTGCACTCCGGGTCGTTGCGAGCAGGGCGAATCTCGGTACCACCACTACAGGATGGCGCCGGCCCAGCCGTGCCGCAATGCTGAACTGGACATCTGACAGAGCTTTCGGCTGATGCATACGATGCAGAGTACCCATATTTATTCCCGCGTGATGGTTAGTGCTATCGGTCCAAAGGCCCACTCAGATCAAATATCCAAATCGTTAGTGGATTGGTAGTGTGGCAACGAGCAGAGACTCACGATCGATGTGACCCCGTCGCCCCGTCTCGAGGACTTGTGGCAAGGGCTAAGAATGTTCGGCCACGCCTCGTATTTATCTCTCGGGTATCCTCCAGGTCAACCCGTCTTCACATCACTCGCGGGTACCCCTCAGGGTCAACCCGCCTTTCCAAGCAAAAGTTGTAAAGTCCAAGTATCCTTGTGTCCATAACATCAAGGGAATCTGAGGTATCACCCTCGTTGGATTCCTACTCGATGTATCTGTCAAGGTGAACTCGGAGGAATCACCCTCGATGGGTTCACACTTGAGATGTTGCACGACAACGTCGTTATCGGAAGTGGTGAAGGAGGAATCACCCTCGGTGACCACGACCAAATAGCTACTCTACAGAATTAACATCAGAAGTGGTATACGAGGTATCACCCTCGGCACTCGATAGTAACACTGCAGTGTCGTACAACTAAGGGGGTTGATGTGCGTTGCCGGGGCCTGGCTATCGATCATGCTGATCGAGTCAGCTGATAATCTAGCGGGGCAACTTGGGACAAAGTGGGGTCTCTGATGGGTCTCTAACCAGCCTATACTAAGAAGTTTAGGATAAACAGGTAGGTATCAACAATAGTTACAAAAACAGGCTATGCATCAGAAATAGGATAAACAGTAACAGCAGCAATTTCTAATGCAAACATAAGAGAGAAAGAATAGGCGATATCGGCATGTTCAAAGGGGGGGTGCTTGCCTAGAAGCTCTGCGGCAAAGATCTGGTCGTCAGGGGCGTAGTCGACCTCCGACGCTGCGTCGGTCTCGGGGACTACGTCGGTACCGGGATCTACCGAGAGAGAAGAGGGGGAGGAAACAGATAAATACTCAGCAAACAATGCAACACAGAGCATGCTAAGCTTAAGGTGCAGTGCAGGGTTGCCAAAAGATATGTCTAAGTCATTTTAGGATTTAAGTTAGATTTATTAACCGGTATATATGCACCATTCATCTACTGCAAACGGATGAAAAGTTGCGGGTTCACCTACGTAGAGGGTCCCGACATGAAAACAGACGGCACGGTCAGCTTCATCTCGTCATTCTGGTCAACTTTCATGTAGAAAGTTTTTTTATCCGAGCTACGGTTTATTTTCTACGAATTTATAAAGATTTTAGCATTTCTGAAATTATTTCAATTTAACAGAATTATTGAAAAAGATTTATGACATCGGCATGACATATTGATGATGTCAGCAGTCAACAGGACGCTGACCAGGTCAAACCCTGGCCTGTGGGTCCAGTGGGACCCACTGGTCAGTGACTCAGGACTGATTAGTGGTTAACTAAACTAAACTAGGTTAATTAGGGAGAAGGACCCCACATGTTAGTGTCTGTTTATTTATTAGATTTATTGTTAAATCCTATTTAACTAAATAAACACGCGGGCCCAGTGGTTAGTGGCAGTAAGCGCTACATCATCCGAGTTGACCCGGTCAACTGGGACCGCAGGGCCAGTTGCCAGCGACTCGGGGTGGCCCACTGGTCAGGCCACGTCGGCAGCCTCGCCGGAATAAGCTCCGGCGAGCCACGAATGCGGCGGCGGGCACGGGCTACCAGCGGGATTTGCCTAGGGGGCATCAAATCGAGTGCCGCCGGCACCGTTCGATCGGCCGTTGTGTCGCGAGTTCATACACGCCAAGAACGTGGCCGGAGACGACCTAGAACGACGGTGGCGATGGCAACAGGCGGCGGCCGGAATCGGTGCTCGATGAAAATGTCGCCCCGGCTCGTTTGCGCGCGATCTAAAGCGATAGGGAGCATCAGTGGGAGCCCCTGAGCACGCTGGTGTGCTCGGTCGTCCTTGACAGGAGCCGCAGCAGCAAGAGCAAGCTAGGCCGCGGCGGTGGGAGCACCGGCAATGGCGACGGCGTCCAGAGGCAGTAGAACGAGCGGGGAGCTGGGGAAACGCAAGCGCGTGCTCACCTAGTGGCTCATGAAAGGCCAGCGAAAGTTTAGGAGCCGCAGTGGAGTGGATCGACGCCGGCGAGCTGCGGTGATCCGCGGTGGAAGATGGCTTGATGCGGGCGATGCGGTGTTCTCCAGCTCGTGCGCGTAGGCGGAGAGGATGTAGCGGAGGCTTGCGGTCCCGGCAGACACCGAGCTGCGGCGAGGGAGGCGCGGTGGCGGCGTGCGTCACGGCGGCGAGGCCATGCCGGCGTCGGGCGAGGTGGGGAACGAAGGAGAGAGGGGGAGAGCAAGGCGAGGGAGGAAAGAGAAGTGGCCAGGGGGGAAGGAGGAGGCCTCGGCCTTATCTCCCCGCGTCGGTGGGTGTCGCCGTGTCGACGGAAGGCCGGCGCACGTGCTCGCGCCCACGGCGGTGGCGACACGCGCAGAGAGAGAGAGAGCGGGAGGAGAGGGAAAGAGGCCGGCTGGGCTGGGCCGTGCCACTGTGCACTTAGGCCCAGTCCAGTTTAGGCCTTTTTCTATTTCTTTTTCTGTTTCTGTTTTTATTTCTGTTTTTGTAAATTGCTAGGCCACTAAATGACTTTAGTAAAATATGAGTTTATGCCACATAAATATGTTGCAACAGTTAGCCGTGTTAGAAAAAGGTTCGGTGAATAAATAATTTCATTTGAATTTTAATTAAGTAGTTTGGCAACTTAATTTACTGTTTTGATGTGGTTTCATGCTGTGAGAGTCCTTTAACTAATTCAATTAATGTTGATTATATTTTTATAATTGCTTTTGGATTATTTGCAACATTATATACATTTTAGTTATCAAATTTGAATAATTTTTATTTTTCACTTGAAATTTGAATTGATTTTCAGAGAGAAATTTGAATTGAGTTGAGCTAACACTGTGATTAAGCATTGCATAGATGATGACTTGGCATGTTTAACAGAGAGTCAGAGTGCTAGATTACATAGGGGTGTTACATCCGTGTCCACAATAACAAGACGACTTGGAAATGTATCCTGAGCTTTACAAATTAAACCGGATACTTGATAAAATACACCAAGATAATATGTAGGAATACCCGGTGATCGATTTCTCGCAGGGAGTCAATGGAGGATCTCAGGATATGTATTTTTTTTTTGAGCTCTGAAGACACTGGGAGAAGCTCCCACTGTCACTTTTTAAATTAAAATGTCAAGGGTTACAGGGGGGAAGTTAGGTACATACAAAGAGGTGAGTACGTCCACAAATCTAAGGAGAATGGAGCGGGGACGGTTAGTTACAAGTAGGATATATATATGCCTACTAGTTTACAGAGAGGCAACAAAAGATGTGATGAAGGGTGCTAGCCCCTCCTTCGTCGTATGAACCATCATGGAGAAGTCTTTCACAAATCTAGCCTTCCACGAAGCATGAGAATGTGCCACGTTTCTGAAGCATTTGTTGTTCCTCTCCTTCCAAATCCCCCACGCGGCGATGATGAAAACCTCCATAAACATTGGTCGGCCCCAATTATTTTTGGCTTCGTGTAGCATTTGAAACCTGCAGTCCACTTCAATCCAGTGAATTCCCAACGTGGCCCAGCATGCCACACTGAAGGGACATTTGAAGAACAGGTGGATCAGAGTTTCCTCCGGCGCTCCATGGCAAAGCATGCAGGTGTAGACATTGTCAGTCAGAATATAGTGTCGTCTACGGAGCATATTCCTAGTATTTATGCGATCCATCAGTACCAGCCAGGCAAAAAAATTCCATTTATTTGTGTATTTGGATTTCCAAATCCAGGTGAACGAGCTATCAACCGTCAGGTCCCTGAAGCAGAAAGCATAGTACTGTGACGATTTGAACAGTGAGGATCCCCATTCACAGACCCAGGCATCATTGATGTTGCATCCGGGGTCGATGGGGGCAATCAAGGACTGCAGCTGCCTGACCTCTTCACGCGCCTGTACAGAAAGCGGTAGATGAAATAGGTCACCGAGAGCATTCGCTGTGAGGAGTTTTTTGACTGACAGATCTTCCATCTTCGCGAAGGAAAAGGCTCTCGGGTGAGATGTCGATAGGATTTCAGAGTGCCACAAATCCTTCCAAAACAATACTGTAGATCCATCTCCAATCGTGACAGAGCTCACCCCACGGTATATATCTGACAACTGAAGTATGTTAGAATTAATCTTGACATGTGTTGCATGCATGCAAGTGTGCATGTCACGTTAGTATTAGGTCGTCAGGATTTGTTAGGTGGCCGAGTGATTTGGCCAAGGTAGTTAGACAGTTGGAGAGCAATACATGCATTGTGAGGATAAGTGTAGAAGTAGTCAGCATGCATGCATAAATTGTTAGCCGGTGATGCACTCCTAGAGAGATTCTAGGAGAGAGATAGGGCCATGCGTGACTTAGTTGGGATGTTGCCGTGTGATTCGGTCAAGTAGATTAGCAGCTGCATGTAGCTAGGTGAGTGCATGGATTAGTTGAGTTAGTGGCGTGGTGCATGGGTGTGTTTGTATACTGGACGTTGGCCGGCGAGTTATCCACTCCGTGGAGCGATTCCAGGAGGTGGACGTGCGTAGTGGGCTGCCTAAGTCCTTGTATATATATGTACAACTTTGATTAATGAGAAGGAAGGCCGTGAGGGATGGGGAAACAATGTAGTGTTTGTGGCTGCCAAGTAAGGGTGCCTCTGGGCAAAGCTTGTGTCCTCTTCTTGGTATATGCGTGTGTGTGTGTGTTGAGTCTTCCCCTGGTGTGTGTGTTCTTGTGTGAGACAAAAGAGAGAGAGAGAGAGAGTTGTGCGAGGCAGCTCGAGCTAGAAGAAGAAGCGGCGTTGCAAGGAGGCGGCGCCAACATATCACGCCACCAGAACGATCCACATGGATCAACCGCATGCGGTACAGAGCCAGAATAGTACGTCGACCAAACAAGTCGCACCCACGGCACATCATGTTTATTGTAGAACTTGTGAATTTGCTTGAGCAGCAAACCTTGGTTTTGTACCTTGATATCAATGATTCCCAGCCTACCATTTCTCTTAGGGCGGCAAACAAGGTCCCCCGCCGCAAGTGAGTTATTTTTCATTCCATCCTTAGACTTCTTATTCCACAAACAATGTCTCCTACGTTTGTCGAGATGCTCAATTATTTGCGGGTGGATTTTGATGGAACACATGGCATAGATCGCGTGTGAGGTGACCACCGAGTTCACAAATGTCAGCTTTGATCCATAATCCAACAACGACGAGGCAACTGAAATTCTGTGTTCCACTGACGAGACGAGGGGCATCAGGTCAGTAACGGATGGCCTGGTCGTCCCCATAGGGAGCCCCAAGTACGTGAACGGCATCTTGCCGACAGTACAACCAAATATCGCAGCGATCCGTTGGGCATCAGCATCACGCATGTTGATCGGAACCAAAGTGGACTTGTGAAAGTTAATGCTTAGTCCCACAGAGGTGGCATAGTCAATCAAAATCTGTTTCATCAGATTGGCCTGAACCTCGCAAGCAGGCCTTAAAACAATCGTGTCATCGGTGTATTGGATCACAGGGTAATCACCGGAGGCTGATGGAATGGGGTCTCCCTGCTTCTCAGGGTATGTTGTTGCTATGTGTAACTGCAAGTTGGTATCATTTACTCTCCTCTCTTCTGATGCTGCAAGATATTAGTAGTCTTCGTTAAGTTGAGCTTCTCCCCCTTATTCTGGCATTTCTGTAGTATAATCCAAAGATATAGCCCCATTCCTTTGATGCCGATGCATATGTAGTATAGATTTGATATAAGTCTTGCGAGTACTTTGGATGAGTACTCACTGTTGCTCTGCTACTCTTTTCTACAACCCGGTTGCCGCATTCAGATAATAGCACCGTAGATAAAGGTGATCCCGACGCTGGTTATTATCTGGAGTACGATGTCACCGACGAGTAGTTCGGAGGTCCTAGGCAGGAAGCCTGCGCCTTTTGGGTTTAGTGTCGCTGTTATGCTCAGCCTTTTTAAGGCAAAATTTGTTTAACTTGTCTGTACCCTGACTTATCTTGCTATCTGACTGATGTATTCGGGTCCACGTGACCCTGGTTTGCAATATAAAAATTTATGTTTAAATTTGTGTTGTAGAGTTGTGTTGTGATATTAACGTGAAGTCACCGTTGGTGATCATGCACGATGCGTGTATGATTAGTGCATGATTATGAATTGGGGCGTCACAAATGACCCTCTATGGATAATCAAAATTAGGTGGCGGCCCGTAAGGTCCTCTGGTTAAATATCTTCGCATAATCTCATCTTGCTTCTTAGAATTTTGTATGTACTCTGAAATTCTCTTCGATCAACTGCATTACTTGCACCATCGACATTTGATGCACTTTGCCTGGGTCTAACGGTTGGCCTTAAAGTGTCTGCATCATTATCTGTATCTGGCAATTGCTTTTAGTTGAGAAATATCGCTCCGTAGTATAGATCAATCAAAGTACAGGGGATAAGCAACTTGAAAACTAGGGCAAACATCAATACTATAGTGTTGTACTAGACTAGGCCGCATTACTTACTGTTGTACTCAAGCGTCCGACCCGAGCGCTATTTGGGCCATGGGCCGCCTTAGCGTCGCGCGAGCGCCAGCACGTTCGGGGGCGCCTGAAGCACCGATTATGAGTTCTTCATTAAAGGGCATATCCTATTTCGCGCATGGGTCGTGGGAAAGCTACCACACGCGCATCCTTCCGAACGCTTGTCGGCCGTCCCACTGATATTTTTCCCAGCGGTTTTGGGAAGGTCCTAAACCTTCCCCTCGATCTATTTTTTTCTACATTTTTCTTTGTTGGTTTATTGGTTTTCTTTCAGGGTTTTCTTTCTTATGTTTTCTTTTTCAGTTTTTCTTTTTTCCAATTTCAAACTCGTGAACATTTCTTGAAATTTGGAAACTTTTTTATATCCAAGAAAAAAAATCAAATTCATGATATGTTTTCAAAATCAGGAATTTTTTGAATTCATGAACATTTTTCAAATTCATAAATATATTTGATTTCATGAATATTTTTAAAATTCATGATTCTTTGAAAGTTTGCCAACATTTTTAAATTCGTGAACACTTTTTGAAATTTGAGAGCATTTTCTAAAAAGTCGTTAACGTTTTTTAAATATTAGAATGTTATTTTAAGTTCTTGAAATTTCTATATTTGTGATTTGTTTTAAATTTGCAAAGAATTTTTAAACTCGAGGACCTCCTTTCAAAATCATGAATTTTTCAAATTCATGGAACATTTGTAATAACTCTAGACATTTTTTAAAATTCACAAATAAATCTAGTTTTGTTAAGGAAATTAAACTAAACAACGAAAATAAGAAAACAAAGGAAATACATTAAAAAAAGAATTAAAAATAAAATGAAGGCCCACTCCTACATTGGGCCGGCCAAAAGCTAGTGAGGTGGTACGTGTTTCGACGCGTAGCCCCACCACGGTTATATATCACCCGTACAGAAACGTAACTCGGTCTAGCGTCTGGGCGCGAGGGAGTGGGCCAGGCCAGTACTGCAGCACATCTGGCTCGAGCTTTTTTGCTTTGTTCCCCTGTGTTTTTCTTATCGGTTTTCAATGATTGCATTGACTTTCATCGGCTTTTCTTTTTTCTTTTAATTTTTTGGTTTTCTTTTTTCCTTTTTTTGGGTTTTCTTTGTTTCTTTCTTTGGTTTTTCTTTCTTACTTTTTATTTTTTACAATTTTCTTTTATCTTTTTCTGAACACATGTATACATTCTTTTCATATACATTGTACATTTTCTGTATACATCAGATACATTTTTTATACATGTTTAATATATTTCCAATACATGATTAATATTTTTGTTGAAATATATGTTTTGATGCATACTTTTATTCATACACATTGTACATTTTTTGTATTCATCCAAAACTTTTTTACACATTTTTTTAATGCTACAAAACATTTTTTAGGAATTAGGCAAACATTTTCACATGGTATAAACATTTTTTTAATTGTCACGAATATTGCTTTGAAACACTTGAACATTTTTAAAATGTCATGTACATGGTTTTGAATTACGTGAATATTTTTATACATTGTATAAACATTCTTTGAACGCGCGATAATTTTTTACAAAACAATTAAGGAAAATATTTTACCATTGCTTACGTAATGGAAAAATAACCAACATAAGTTCACGAATGGAATGATATTGTCATGCATGGATGGCAACACGTACGAATGAGCCAACGTAGTGCGTAAACCGCCAACATGCAATTCACGTCTTTTTTTTTTTGGTTTCCTCCTTTTTAGATATATTCTGAATTATTTCTCAAAATGATATACTTGTAAAAAAATATTTTACAAATTTAAGAAAAATGTTAACCGTGTATTCAGAATGCTCATTCGGGTATTTAAATGATAACCCTGCGTGGGGATCGAGGAGACGCGAGGAGCGGGCTGACGTTCCGTTGTCTCGGCAAGGCCTGCACGCCTGCGACAACACGTCCTAGAAAGGGCCCCACCCATCCGTTTCGTCCCATCAGAGGGCCTACCGCAACAGGTGAGGCCGGGGGCTACTGTCAGCGGCTAAGGGGACAGGGGCCCCCTGGGCCATGGAGAAGTGCTGCCACGATGTCCTGGCCCACCCATGGGGACTTGGGGGTCGCCCGATAGCCAGAGGGTGCGGTCATCGGGATTCCCGTGGTGCTCAGGCGGGGAGAGTTGGGAGCCTTGGCGCCCATGACTACGTGTCCCCATAGTGTCATTCTGGCTCTCTCCCCCCTCCCCCAATCTTTCAATGGGACGCACACACACCCTCTCGACCTTGCCCATACGCAAGGTATGTCTCGGATATGCCTGGCCACGCCTACTGACGTTAAGCGACGTGCGCGACGTCGCAGGCACATCATGGTGTCATTAGCAAATGGATACATACTACCCCTATTCCTCGCATCGCGGGCGATCTGAGCGCCGCCCATGCAAGGACTAAAACCCCAATCTATCTACTAGCTGAGGCCGAGGAACCAGGATTCCCCTCCCCGCCACCGGCCGCCGGAGCGACGGGCAGAGGGAAGGGTAATCCAAGGGCTCACCCATGGATACTGAGGGGTGGAAGGCTTTGCCTAATCACCTTGCGAGAGGGGAAATAAAATTTGTGTGTTATCAAGTTTTTTTTCATTTAATTTGTCAAACAAAAATGAAGAAAAAAACTCATGCCTGTTTTTTTAACACACTGTTTGTTGTTAATATGGGCTAAAACCGAACTTAATGTGTAGTTAAGGATGCACACTTATTTATTGATCAAGTATTTTTCTTGCCGGCATAATTTTTTCATTTTGTTTGTCAAACAAAAATAAATAAAAAAGAAAGACACACACAGAGTTTCAAACTCAAGGTTTCTAAACGCAAGCATCACACGCTAATTAAAAATCCACAAAGATACATGCGCAACCTGTGACCACGCGTTTTATTTACCACGAAATAGCAGGCCGGTTTGCATTTACACATCAAACGTCATGCTAGTTGGCGTTGGAGTAAGATGGGGAAACGCCAAACACAGCAGCGTTTCGTCCGTGGGCCAACTCTGCAACGCCGAGGAATTGTGCGTGTCTACGTAGAGATAAATAACCCAAAGGCGAAGCAAATTCAAATAATAAACCCTCCGAGAAAGTATTTCACAGGTCTAACCCTTTCGGGTAGCGCCCAACGCGTAGGCGCTATGTGGCACGGGGTAGCGCCCGACTGACAGGCGCTACAGTCCTCGCCAGCGGGGCGTCCCGGAGCCAGGGCGGGCCCCACGCGCGTTTAAGTAGCGCCTATCACGTAGGCGCTACGGTACGTAGCATAGCGCCTAAGGCAAAGGCGCTATGCTCTTGTTAGGGGTTAGGCCGTGACGGCCGGCCCAGCCCGACCCATTCCTCATTCCCCATTTCCTCAAGAATAGAAAAGAGAGTGGCGGCTAGGGTTCACCCCCCCCCCCCCTCTTGAATCCCTCTCTCAAATCGGTCAAATCTGAAGCTTTTCTTCGTGGATTTCGACTCCCCCAAGTTCGTAGAGGTACTTTCCCTCATTTCCCTTGGTTTTGACCCATTGAAATCTTGTAGTTTGTTGGGATATGTCCAAATCTTAGAAACCCTACAAATTCGAATTGACCCAATATGCATGGTTGATTCTTGTTGCATTGGCAATTGGTGGCTTCTATGATGTATATGAAGCATTTTGTTAGGGTTAGGGTTCTTAGTATGTTAGGGTTAGGGTTTTTGTTATGTTAGGGTTATGGTTCTTGTTACGTTAGGGTTAGGGTTCTTGTTCGATTTCTATGTTAGGGCTAGGGTTTGGTTATGTGACTAGGATTTTGTGTTTATCTTCGCATGAGTACTTATTGAATATATTTTCCGTTGTGTTGTTTTAATTATTTTAGGGATGGCGAGAATATGTGTTTATGTTCATCATGTGGACAAGGACGCCTTTTTGAAAGGTAATATCGAGTCGGACCCGGATGAGCTTGACTTGGTGTTCGAGCATAGTCCTAGCTATGCCGAGGTCTTGGAACAAGTGCGGAAAGATTTGAATTGGATGGACCCAAGTGATATTGTTGAATTGGAGGGAAGGCATAATGTGGGGTTTGTAATTCACATCTGTTGGAAGACAATGCGTATAAACTCCGAGCAACGTTGGGTTGCATACAAGGAAATAGTGGCCGAATCTCTAGACAAGGCTCTTGAGTTATTTGCCACAAAAAAGGTTGATGCTAGTTTGCACTTGGACTTGAACCGGCTTGCCTCCCCGTTTGTTGCTAGGAGTCCTCCACCCATGAACCAAGATGAAATGAGTGAACCTCTTTTGACCCAACAAGTGAGGCCAACATTGAGCCTGATTTCAAAGAACCAAGATGAAGCATTGGAAGAGGAGAATGATGAGTATGAGGATGATGAGAATGATGTTGATCTCCATGAAAACAACGTTGGTGATTTGGAGAAATATTATGTGCAAGAGAACATGGACCATTCCATCCCGTATTCCCGATGCTATGCATCGGAGTCGGACGACGATGGTCCCGTTGAAGAAGTTGATGAGGAGGGGTTCGCGGCGAAGGAGGCTGAAGCTTTCAATAAGGTATTAGGGCGGGATCATCGGATACCATTGTTGCAGGGTCTTAGTCTCGCGGATGAAGCCGTGGTTGACGGTGGCAAGGGTATAGTTCTTGGAGTTAGGCCAACTTCTCACCGGGATATGGAACACGGGAAGAACGGGATTTCTCCCGGGTCGAAGTTCGAAACCTTCTTGGAATTGAAGATGTGGCTCGACGACTTCTCAGTTAAGCATTATCGTCCGCAAAAGGTGGTTCACTCGGACAGCAAGCTGCGTTACACGGTCAAATGTGAGGAGGATGGATGTCCATGGATTGTGCGTGCAAGACCATGGAAAGGAGGGCCCGGTTGGCACATATCTAGTTGTGTAGCAACTCACATGTGCCAAGACAAGAAGGTTGAAGGCAAGGATGTGACCCAAGACCACAGATAACTCACCTCCAAGTTCATCGCTTACAGGCTTTCTGAAGGATCGAGGAGATGGGTCTAGAGGGGGGTGATTAGACTCTTAACAAGCAAAGTTGGCAGTTTTAAAAAATGCTTCAAGTTGAGGTAGAGTTTTATCACAAGTTAAGGCATTCACAATACATTTCAAGCAAGCATGATAAGAGTATGTTGGCAGCGGAAATAGTAAAGCATGCAAGTTGCAAGAATGTAAAGGGAAGGGTTTTGGAGAAGGCAAACACAATGGAGACACGACGATTTTTGGCGTGGTTCCAATAGGTGGTGTTATCGTACGTCCACGTTGATGGAGACTTCAACCCACGGTGGGTAACTGCTGCGCGAGTCCACGGAGGGCTCCAGCCACGAAGGGTCCACGAAGAAGCAACCTTGTCTATCCCACCATGGCCATCGCCCACGAAGGACTTGCCTCACTTGGGTAGATCTTCACGAAGTAGGCGATCTCCATGCCCTTACAAACTTCTTGGTTCAACTCCACATCTCGTCGGAGGCTCCCAAGCGACACCTAACCAATCTAGGAGACACCACTCTCCAAAAGGTAATAAACGGTGTGTTGATGTTGAACTCCTTGCTCTTGTGCTTCAAGTGATAGTCTCCCCAACACTCAAACAGCTCCTCACAGATTTGGCTATGGTGGAAGAAGGATTTGAGTGGAAAGCAACTTGGGAAAGGCTAGAGAACAAGATTTATGTGGTAGGAATGGATTATCTCGATCTCAACACATGAGTAGGTGGTTCTCTCTCAGATCTTGGTAGGTATGCATGTAGGCACGATCTGATGGCTCTCTCTCTCGTGAAAGAGTGGGTGGAGGGGTATATATAGCCTCCACACAAAATCCAACCGTTACACACTATTGACACAACTCGGTGAGACCGATCAGAAAGACTCGGTCAGACCGACTAGTTCAAAATGTGAACGTTAGGTGTCTTGGTGGGACCGACTGGAACAAACTTGGTGGGACCGATGTGCAATGGCTAGGGCAAACCGCATCTCGGTGGTGCGGATTGGTTTACCTCGGTGAGACCGAAATAAAACAATAGAGCAACAGAGAGTTGGTCAAGCAAACTCGGTGGGACCGATTGCTATTTCGGTGAGACCGAAATAAATGCAGCAGGTAACAGAGAGTTGGCAAGGCCATCTCGGTGAGACCAAAAGCCGTATCGGTGCGACAGATTTGTTAGGATTTCTGGCTATGGCTATGTCATAGGAACTCAGTGGCTCCGGATGAAAGTGAATCGGTGGGGCCGAGTTGGAGTTTGGGGTTTTGACATATTTGGATTGAGAAAGTGGTTGAGGGTTTGGGAGCATTATCACTAAGCATTTTGAGCAAGCATGCTGTTAAGCAACACCTCATCCCCTTTTAATAGTATTGGCTTTCCTATGGACTCAATGTGATCTTGGATCACCAAAATAAAGATGAAGAGTCTTGAGCTTTTGCCAACATTTGTCTTTAGCATTAGAAGGGTTCCACATCTCCTTGTTCTAGTCATGCCACTGTTGAACTTACCTGAAATATACTAGATGGAAACATTAGTCCAACAAAATGTATGTTGCCATGAATTACCAAAATCACCAAGGGAGCAAGTGTGCTTTCAATCTCCCCCTTTTTGGTAATTAATGACAACATACATCAAAGCTTCAAATAAGGATAGACATGAGAATGAATCAAAGCTTTGAAGAAAAACATGTGACATGTATAAGCTCCCCCTAACAATGTGCATCTGGTAAATAATAGCAATGAAAAGAAGAAGCACAAAGTAAAAGACATACACATGTGACATGTATCTTGGCTATATACATCAGAGCAAAGAATGTAACACTTAGATGTCCTCATGTTCATGATTGGCTTCATGTAAATAATATGTGCAACACAAGAAGTTATCCTGAACATGAGTATGATGCATATACTTACCTTGAAGTTCTTGATCCAGTACCTGAAGAAATATACTTGAGAAAACAGGGTTAGATAACACAAGATAATTTCTCCAAGACAGGACATTAGATCAAACAAGAGACCAAGATTGGGATGACATGTGGAAGAAAGTATCACAGGGTGAGTACTTCTTTGAAGCAGACATGTCCCCAAAAGAAAAAGAATAGCTGTCTCCCCCTAAAGAACATCCTCTCCCCCTGAATCTGACATTGGATATTGGGAGTAGGTAGGGTGAACAAGCTAGCCAAAACTACTCATGTTTCTCCCCTCTTAGAAACATGAAATAATTCTCTCCTCTTTAAGATGCATCTCTTTCTCCCTGGATCAAGGAAGAGCATAGAATGAGCTTTTGATGTATCTCTCTCTTTGATGTGTCTCTCTCCCCCCCCCTTTGTCATCAATTTCCAAGAAGGGTCATTGAGGTCATTGAGCAAGAGAGTGTGGTCCTTGAGAGATAAATCTAGCCAAAAATGGCTTTAGTTGCTGGTAGAGGATAAGATTCATTGAGTGGAGCTGGAAAGAATAATTCAATATGAAATGGAAAAATGTTTTCTCAGCAGTGAAATCGGTTGCACCGAGCTAGTTCCATCGGTGACGCCGAGCTGGCAGTGTCACAGAGGATGCATATCGGTTAGACCGAGGTAGTCCTTGTCAGTTGCACCGATGAACTAGATACAAGAGGATCTTGTAGTTCGGTCTAGCCGAGAGGCTGGGATCGGTGAGTCCGAGTTCAATGCAGAGGAAAATTTTGTCATCTCAGCTCACTTGGCAAAGGAAATCTTCTCAAAGATTTGCAAGGAATTAGCAAACTGTACAAAGACTAGAGACAGGAAAAATGAAAGAAATCTAGATGAAGTTTTTTTTTGAAAGAAGGGAAACACTCTAGCAAGAAGTGCAAAGAAAAAAAACTACAAAGAACATAGGAGAACTTCATCTAGACAATTGTCGGCGACATAGTCACCTATGTTAGAGTATATTGACTTAGGAGTCAAGTGAGAACACTTGATCATAGGTCATACTCATCGTTTAAGCTCAAAATGTGGTTACCATTTTTCCTTTAAGCATTTCAATGTTTCCACATCTTGTTGAGTTGCTTTGGCTCATGTCTTGGAGCAAAGCTTCTCTAAGATGGAATGACATACCTTGGGTTATGGTGTTGTAGTTGTTCATGTAGTTGAACTCATGCTAGATGCTCAAGGTTGATGTAGTTGGAAGCGCCCTTTTGAAGTTGAAGTTCATCTTCCTACATGGGTTAGACTTGCAAGGAACAACATGTGTAAGTATATCCAAAGTGACAAGAATGAGGCATATCTTAAAAGATTGTCAAAGGATATGTGATGTTGTCTTGTTCCTTGTTTCACCAAAGGTTGTCAATACTTGGATTGTGCAAGATTGCTCAAGATAAGAGTGAGATGCAACCTTGTGACATTAAACTTATCCAAGTACCTACAAAATTTTAGATACAATACAAGGGAGCAAAAGTGTCCAAGATGTAAAATGATCATGAAAATATCATGGATTAGTCAAGAATGCTCATGCCCTTGCATGTATCCACATGAACCTCTAGTTCACGTTTGAAGCATCAATGATGTTCAGCTCACTTCTCAAGTGGCAAAACACCTTTTCATCAAGGGTTTTCGTAAAGATGTCCGCCAATTGCTTATTGGTACTAACATGTTTAAGGTCAATATCCCCTTTCTCAACATGATCTCGAATGAAGTGATGTCAAACTTCAATATGCTTAGTTCGAGAATGTTGCACTGGATTGTGTGCAATCTTAATTGCACTCTCATTATCGCATAGCAATGGTACATGTCTCACATGCACTCCATAGTCTTTGAGAGTTTGAGTCATCCATAGCAGTTGAGCACAACATGATCCGGCGGCAATGTATTCCGCTTTGGCGGTAGATAAGGATACCTAGTTTTGTTTCTTGGAGGACCAAGACACAAGAGATCTACCAAGAAATTGACATGTACCCGAAGTGGATTTTCTATCAATCTTGTCTCCGGCATAGTCTGAATCGGAGTAGCCAACAAGGTCAAAAGAAGATCCTTTGGGATACCATATGCAAAAGTTTGGTGTATGTATCAAGTATCAAACAATTCTTTTCACCGCCTTAAGATGACACTCTTTAGGTGCAGCTTGGTATCGTGCACACATGCACACACTTAGCATAATAACGGGTCGTGAAGCACATAGATATAACAATGAGCGAATCATAGATCGATAAACCTTTTGATCAACTGGTTCACCATCTTTTGTCAAGTCAAGATGTCCACTTGTGGGCATCGGGGTTTTCATACCACTACTTTCTTGCATATTGAACTTCTTGAATAAGTCCTTGGTATACTTTTTTTGAGAAACAAAGGTGCCCTCCTTAGTTTGCTTGATTTGCAAACCAAGAAAGAACTTGATTTCACTCATCATAGGCATCTCAAACTTTTCGGACATCAAGTTTCCAAACTTTTCACTAAAAGAGGGGTTAGTAGAACCAAAGATAATGTCATCAACATAAATTTGGCATACGAATAATTCTCCATTAACCCTCTTAGTGAACAAGGTGGAATCAATCTTCCCAATCTCAAATCCCTTTTCAAGAAGAAACTTAGTCAAGCATTTGTACCAAGCTCTAGGAGCTTGCTTAAGAACATAAAGAGCTTTACGAAGTTTGTATACATGATTAGGTTTCTTGGGATTAACAAAACCAGGTGGTTGCTTAACATAGACTTCTTCCTCAATTTCACCATTTAAGAAAGTACTTTTAATGTCCATTTGGTAAAGAGTGATATCATGGTGATTGGCATAAGCAAGTAGAATGCGAATGGATTCAAATCTAGCAACGGGGGCATAGGTCTCACCATAGTCCATACCTTCGACTTGTGTGTAACCTTGTGCTACGGGATGAGCCTTGTTGCGTATGACTTGTCCATCTTCATCTTGCTTATTCCGAAACACCCATTTGGTTCCAATAATGTTTTGATCTCATTCTGGCTTCTCAACCAAGGTCCAAACTTGATTCCTCTCGAAGTTGTGGAGCTCTTCATGCATTGCATTCACCTAATCGGGGTCCTCAAGGACTTCTTCGACCTTCATAGGTTCAACACTAGAAATGAATGAGTAATGCTCACAAAAGTTAGCTAAACGAGTTTTAGAGCGAGTAATTCTCCCGGATTGGATGTCTCCAAGTATTTGTTTGACGGGATGATTCTTGTCGATTCTTGCTCTAACTCGTGGTAGCTTTTGCTTGGGTTGAGATGGAGCATCCTCTTCATCATCATCTTCTTCCTCATTGTTGTTGGCCTTGATGTTCTCTTGTCGAGGTGGAGAAGGAGGTCGAGCTGGATCTTCTTGTTGCACTTCCTTATTTCCATCGTCTTGATGTGTTCCACTTGTGGATGCGTACGTATCAACTCGTTGTTCACCTTGACATGAAGTTGGGGCTTCCACTTGAGTAGACGATGTACTCTCCTTGACTTCCACGGGACGAATCTTGCCAATAGATAAATCTTGGATTGCTTCCGAAGGTTCTTGATCTCCTACATCAATTGGCAACTGCTCAACTTGCGAGCCATTAGTCTCATCAAACTTCACATCTACCGTCTCTTCAACCTTTCGGGTGAAATTGTTGTAGACATGGTATGTGTGAGAGTTCGAGCCATAACCGAGTAGGAAACCTTCATAAGACTTAGGAGCAAATTTCGAACGACGATGCTTATCAAGAATGTAGCACTTTGAGCCAAATACTCGAAAGTATCCAACTTGGGGTTTGTTACCGGTGAGTAGCTCGTATGCAGTTTTTCTGAGAAGCTTGTGAAGATATAGTCGATTTGTAGCATGACAAGCTGTCTCAACCGCTTCTGCCCAAAAATGTCTTGGCGTCTTGTATTCATCAAGCATCGTTCTAGCCATCTCAATAAGAGTCTGGTTCTTCCTCTCAACAACTCCATTTTTGTTGAGGTGTGTACGTAGCCGAGAACTCATGTGAGATACCCTCCTCATCAAGAAAGGTGTCCACATTTGCGTTCTTGAACTCCATTCCATTGTCAATCTGAACCTTCTTGATCTTCACTTCAAATTGATTTTGGGTTTTTCTTGCGAAGTTCTTGAAGATCTTTTGTACCTACATTTTGTCATCGAGAAAGAACACCCACGTAAATCTGGAAAAATCATCGACAATGACCAAACCGAAAGAGTTACCACCAACACTCTTGTAAGAATTGGGACCAAAAAGATCCATGTGAAGTAGCTCAAGTGGTCTCCGTGTGGTCATGATGTTCTTCACGGGATGGCTTCCTCCAACTTGTTTTCCTACTTGACAAGCACTACAAAGTCGATGCTTATCAAATATAACATCTTTCACACCAAGGATATGATCACCTTTAACAAGTTTATCAAGGTTACGCATACCAACATGTCCTAGTCTTCTATGCCACAACCAAACTTTAGAAGATTTAGCAATTAAGCATATACAAGGTTGAGCTCTCTTAGTGAAATCAACAATGTAAAGATCACCTCTACGAATGCCAGTAAAGACCATTTTATGATTATCTTGTCGAAACACTTGGCAATCTACTTTGGTAAATAGAGCATTGAATCCAAAATCAGCTAGTCTAGATACGGAAAGAAGATTGTAGCCAGGAGATTCAACAAGCATAATGTTTTGAATGGAGCTATCATTGGATATGGCCACCTTACCAAGGCCAAGTACCTTACCCTTGGAGTTGTCTCCAAAAGTCACATACTTGCGTGGACCATCATTCTTTGTGAGCTCGCGGAACATGTCTCTATCTCCGGTCATGTGATCGGTACATCCACTATCAAGAACCCATTCTTTTCCTTCGGCCATGTAATCTCGAAGATTTGCCATAAGACTAAGATTCCTCATGGTCTTCTCAAATTCATCATCAAAATCTTCGTCTTCATCATAATAGCCATGCTCAACATTATCATCATCAATATGTATGTGGTCATCACCTAAGGCAATGATTCATTAGTTTCATGATAATGACAATGTTCAAGTTTGTGAATTCTAATGGCTTCCATGATGATATTGCTAATGGTTCTAGCATTTCCTTTGGCACGCATAAGGTCATGAAGTTCAAACAAGCATGCATCAAAGTTAGGATCATTGGAACTCATCTTGTGAAAAGCAATAGTCTTATGAAGAATTTCATCAAGACTTTTTAAGGAGTAGTCCTGATATCACTTTTCTAAGTCATGCCATAGAGTATAAGCACATTTAAAG
This sequence comes from Thinopyrum elongatum, assembly GCA_011799875.1. Lineage (NCBI taxonomy): Eukaryota > Viridiplantae > Streptophyta > Magnoliopsida > Poales > Poaceae > Thinopyrum > Thinopyrum elongatum. The sequence continues at coordinate 2,156,217 of CM022299.1, forward strand.
TTTTACATACAACCAACCACAACATTAGATAATCCTCTAATGATAAGATTGACGGTTCTATTATTACGAAGCATGTAAATTTCCTCTTCATGAGTCGGATGCAAGGGATCAATGGGAGGCACATAGGGGTTATGAATGTACTTGCTCAAGTTAAATTAATAAAAGATATCAAGCATTTCATCGCTCCAAAAGTTGTAATACTCCCCATTGAGAATAGGCACTCTACGTCTAAGACTCCCCAAAGTAGACACATCCATCTCCCTTCAATGGTGTTTAAACCAAGGTAAAGGAGACCAAAGCTCTTATACCAATTGAAGGATCGAGGAGATGGGTCTAGAGGGGGTGATTAGACCCTTAACAAGCAAAGTTGGCAGTTTTAAAAAATGCTTCAAGTTGAGGTAGAGTTTTATCCCAAGTTAAGGCATTCACAATACATTTCAAGCAAGCATGATAAGAGTATGTGGGCAGCGGAAATAGTAAAGCATTCAAGTTGCAAGAATGTAAAGGGAAAGGTTTTGGAGTAGGCAAACGCAATGGAGACACGAAGATTTTTTGTGTGGTTCCGATAGGTGGTGCTATCGTACGTCCAGGTTGATGGAGACTTCAACCCACGAAGGGTAATGGCTCCGCGAGTCCACGGAGGGCTCCACCCACGAAGCGTCCACGAGGAAGCAACCTTGTCTATCCCACCATGGCCATCGCCCACGAAGGACTTGCCTCACTTGGGTAGATCTTCACGAAGTAGGCGATCTCCATGCCCTTACAAACTTCTTGGTTCAACTCCACATCTCGTCGGAGGCTCCCAAGCGACACCTAACCAATCTAGGAGGCACCACTCTCCAAAAGGTAATAAACGGTGTGTTGATGACGAACTCCATGCTCTTGTGCTTCAAGTGATAGTCTCCCCAACACTCAAACAACTCCTCTCAGATTTGGCTATGGTGGAAGAAGGATTTGAGTGGAAAGCAACTTGGGAAAGTCTAGAGAACAAGATTTATGTGGTAGGAATGGATTATCTTGATCTCAACACATGAGTAGGTGGTTCTCTCTCAGATCTTGGTAGGTATGCGTGTAGGCACGATCTGATGGCTCTCTCTCTCTCGTGAAAGAGTGGGTGGAGGGGTATATATAACCTCCACACAAAATCCAACCATTACACACTATTGACACAACTCGGTGAGACCAATCAGAAAGACTCGGTCAGACCGACTAGTTCAAAATGTGAACATTAGGAGTCTCGGTGTGACCGACTGGAACAAACTCGATGGGACCGATGTGCAATGGCTAGGGTAAACCGCATCTCGGTCGCGCCGATTGTTTTATCTCGGAGAGACCGAAATAAAACAATAGAGCAGCAGAGAGTTGGTCAAGCAAACTAGGTGGGAGCGATAACTATTTCGGTGAGACCGAAATAAATGCAACAGGTAATAGAGAGTTGGCAAGGCCATCTCGGTGAGACTGAAAGCCGTATCAGTGCGACCAATTTGTTAGGGTTTCTGGCTATGGCTATGTCAGAGGAACTTGGTGGCTCCGGATGAAAGTGAATTGATGGGGACGAGTTGGAGTTTGGGGTTTGACTTACTTGGATGGAGAAAGTGGTTGAGGGTTTGGGAGCAATATCACTAAGCATTTTGAGCAAGCAAGCTGTTAAGCAACACCTCATCCCCTTTTAATAGTATTGGCTTTCCTATGGACTCAATGTGATCTTGGATCACCAAAATAAAGATGAAGAGTCTTGAGCTTTTGCCAACATTTGTCTTTAGCATTTGAAGGGTTCCACATCTCCTTGTTCAAGCCATGCCAGTGTTGAACTTACCTGAAATATACTAGATGGAAACATTAGTTCAACAACATGTATGTTGGCATGAATTACCAAAATCACCAAGGGAGCAAGTGTGCTTTCACTTTCCAACTCCATCTCTTCACTTCCAACAATGAGCATTAAGAGCGTCATTGACCTTGTGAAAGCCCTCTTTCACTACAAGGTAAAATAAGGGAAAGCATGGATGGCGAAGCAAGCCGCATTCAAGATGTTGTATGATGATTGGGAGGAAGCATACAACCGACTCCCTAGGTTGTTGGGAGCTATGGCCGCCACTAATCCAGGCATGGTTCATTTGGTCGAGCCATATGGGCAAAAAACAAGGATTTACAATGGAAGGACTGTCCGAGTATTTGGCCGTGCATTTTGGGCATTCAAGCAATGCGTGAGGGCTTTCAAACACTGTCGGCCGGTCATCTCCGTCGATGGCACCTTCTTGACCAGACAATTCAAGGGCCCTCTCTTGGTTGCAATAGGAAATGATGCCAATAACAGGTTGGTGCCTTTGGCTTTTGCTTTGGTTGAGGCAGAGAACAATGATAACTAGGAGTGGTTGTTCCATCTTTTGAGAACCAAGGTATCCGGCTCAAAGGGAAATTTGTGTCATATCGGATCGCCATCCAGGAATTCTTAACGCGGTGGACATTGACATTCCCGGGCATGCTCCTTTGCACCATCAATGGTGCATGAGGCATTTTTGTTCAAACTTCCATAGGGCATGTGGGAGTAAGGAGTTGTCGGACGATCTTCAAGATTGTTGTCTCGCTTTTGCCGATCGACGTTTCACAAACTTGTACAACCGATTGCTCACGCACAGAAAACTCAATGCAGGGGGTCTTGATTTTCTCAATAGGAACATTCAACAAAGGACGAAGTGGGCACAAGCTTATGATGAAGATGGTCGGAGGTACGGTCAAATGACAAGCAACATGGTAGAATGCTTCAACATGGTGCTCAAGGGTGTCCGTGCATTGTCCGTGACGGCAATAGTTCAATACACATTCGACAAGATGAATGTGTATTTTCTAAAGTACTCACTTGCAATGGATAAGCAGATTGCGGGAGAGAACAAGCACCATTAAAAGTACAAGTTCCCACCAAAGGTTGATGAATGGATGGAATTTCAATCACGGAAGGTGGACTCCCAAAAATCTACATTGTAGGATAACGACGAGTGGATTTACCAAGTGAATGAGCCTAGAGGAACCACAAACGATGGTGCCCAACACGGAGGCTGGGCATTCAATGTCTCACTAAAGAAGTGTGACTGCTCTTGCGGGAGGCCATCGTTGCTTCATTCGCATGCTCGCACTTGTATACGGCAGCTCGCACTAGGAATGTGGACATTAATCACCCGCTCACCGTGAGGGAGTCTGAGTTCTCGATCGTAACCACCAAGAATACATGGGCTCCTAGATTTGACCCATACTACACCCAATCACAGTGGCCGGAGTATCATGGAGTTCAACTATGGCCTGATCCAGAATGGAAGGTGATTAAACGGGGAAGACGAAAAACAAAGCGTCTTAGAGGCAACATGGACAGATGGGGCCATGGTGGTGGCCGAGAATCAGGCAACAACCAATTCCAAGAGCCTCGTGAGAGAGCCCATTGTGGAGAGTGCAATGGTGGTGGCCACAACACAAGAAGTTGTAGCAAAAGGAAGAGATCAAAGAGAAATGAAGCAAGCACAAGACAACAAGGAGGTACACAAGTTCCTAACCAACCAAGTAGTAGCCAACCAAGTAGTAGCCAACAAGGTCCTAGCCAACAAGGGCCTAGCCAACCAAGTAGTAGCCAACAAGTTCCTACTCGACCAAGAAGTAGCCAACAAGGTCCTAACCAAGCAAGAAGTACTCCCTCCGTTCCACAATGTAGTGCGTATAGATTTTTTTAAAGTCAAACAACTTTGACATAGTTTATAGATAAAACTATTTATATCCATAATTTCAAATATATAAAATATGAAACTACATCCTACAATGAATCTAATGATGTATGTTTGCCATTCTAGATGTAAATATTTTTCTCCACAAACTTGGTCAAAGTTTGTGATGTTTGACTTTTCAAAAAATCTATATGCACTACCTTATGGAACGGAGGGAGTAGCCAACAAGGATCTAGGCAACAAAGAGGTCACCAACAAGGTCCTACCAAACAAAGAGGGAGCCAACTTGGTCTTACAAGAGGCCGTGGTGGTGGTAGAGGCCGTGTTAGTGGTACAAGGATTGGTATGGGTGGATACCTACGAGGACCATTTCCGTATGTGGCTACATTTCAATATTCTTTTCATATTGTTTCATACTACACTATTGTTATTTATGATCACATATTGTTTCTTGTCCTTACTAACTATTAACTTGCAATTTTACGTAGGTATGGTGGCTGAAAGATCGTGGATGTCGCCTAGAGGGGGGGGGGGTGAATAGGCGCTTTAAATAATTACGGTTTAGGCTTGAACAAATGCGGAATAAAACTAGCGTTTAATTTGTCAAGCACAAAACCTAAAACAACTAGGTGAGAGAGGAGGATGCAGTCGAACTTGAGAGGAATAAGCAAGAGGCGCTTGAAGAGAAGAGGAAGATAAAAGAACAAATGACGCTGGAGTATGTAGTGAGGCAGAGGAGGGCTAAGTTTGAGGAGTCGGTGAGGAAAGCGCAATGTCAAAAGGAATACAAAGAGAAATGTAGGAGGAATCTTCTTTTGGAGAACGCAAAGAAAGAGAGGGAGAATAAGCTATTCATCAAGAGGGTAGTTCATGAGGCTCGTCGTGCAAGGGAAAGGGAGGAGGAAGAAGAAGAAGAGAGGAAGAGGAAGAGGAAGGGGAAGGGGCCTTGCTCGACACAATAGAGCTAGGTAGTTCTCATCATGTTGTGAACTATGCCATCACTAGTAGAAAACAAGCCTTTCGTCCATAGCATTAGTCCCGACCGTGTTTTGAACCCGAACTAAAGGTAACATTAGTCCCGATTCAAAAGGCTAGTCATTAGTCCCGGTTCATATGGGACCAATAGTCCCGGTTTGAGATACAAACCGGGACTAAAGGGATGTTGGCAGGCTGGTGTCAGTCTGCGGCCCCCACGAGACCCTTTAGTCCCGGTTTGTATCTCAAACCGGGACTACAGGTGGACCTTTAGTCCCAGTTTGTATAACCAACCGGGATTAAAGATGTCCCTATATAAACCCTTCGTCTAGCCTGAGCCCATTTCTTTGTTTTCTCTTTCCCCTCTCTGTTCTTCCCCTTGGCTCGAGCTCCTCCTCCATTTTTTGCCAAAATTTGTCAAGATTTGAGGCACCCCATCTCTCCAAGTGTTCACAAAGGTTAGCAACTTTGTCTTTTCATCTCTCATTGCTAGATTAGCTCATGCAATGCTCTATAAGTATAGTGATTTGTGGGTTTTAGTTTGGGAGTAATTATGCGGGAGTTTATTTGATTTATATGCAATTTGAACTCAAATTAACTTCTTAGTTTGCATATTTGTAGGTGTGGTTTATCTGATCTAGTGCCTTCCCGTCCTCACCGTCGTCGATCGCCCGTGTTGTCCGGTCGCCGGCACCACCTAGCTAGCTTGGTGAGGCTCTTATCCTTTTTGTGAATTTTTTTTATTTGTATGAATAAGATAGTTGAGATAGTTGCTTGTATAATTTTCTTACTTGTATGATTGTTTGTTATACGTAGTGCCATGGTTTTGATATCCGTCCCCGTCGGCCCTCGTCCGGTTTATGATTCGGATGTGGTATATATATTCTCTTTTATAACTATTTGTTGCATTTCGTGTTTATGACAATTATGCCCATCAAGTTGACATGGATATTTTTATCTAGGAGGTATGTGAACCACAAATTGCAACCGACCCTCTTGTCGAGAAGTTAAATTTAGTTGAAAAAGAAAACGAGTATTTGAAAGAAAAATTGAAAAGAATTGAACAAGAGAAGATGAAATTGGAGTTGTATGTTGCCGATGTCGTCGATGATCACAAGATCAAGATGGACGCAATGCGCTTCAAGATCCGAAAGATTAGAAAATATGCTGTTAATAAGGAGGCCTGGTATCACTATGCTATTGGATCAATTGTTACCTTAGTTGCGATCTTGATCGCATTTGTTGTTGCATTTAAATGCTTTAGCTAGATAGTTTGTATGTTGTTTTATGAAAATAAGTAGGTATGAACTTGTATTAATTTGGTCTTTTCGGTGCTGTGTAATGAAGATGAGCCGACAATGGATGTACGATGACCGATGCTCTCCCCAGTTCATTGATGGCGTGCATAGTTTTCTGCATGCGGCTGAGGCAAACAAGCGGAATGATGGTTTTATGTGTTGTCCATGTGCTGTCTGTAAGCATGATAAAATTTACTCTAACTCAAGAGTCATTCACGTCCGCCTGTTTACGTCCGGTTTCATGTCCGACTATAACTGTTGGACCAAGCACGGACAAAGAGGGGTGCTAATGGAAGAGAATGAAGAAGAAGAGGATGATGACAACTATCCTAGGTTCCATGAATACGATGGTACTACAATGGGGGAAGAGAATGAAGAAGAAGAAGAAGCTAAAGAAGAGGCATTAGATGAGCCCGCTGATGATCTTGGTCGCGCCATTGCTGATGCAAAGAGAAACTGCGAAAGTGAAAAGGAGAAATTGAAGTTGCCGCGCATGTCAGAGGATCACAAAAAATTGTTGTACACAAATTGCGAAGATGGCAACACAAAGCTGGGCACCACACTGGAATTGTTGCAATGGAAGGCAGAGAATGGTTTATCTGACAAGCGATTTGAGAAGTTGCTGAAAATAATGAAGAAGAAGCTTCCAAAGGACAATGAATTGCCCGACAGTACGTACGAAGCAGAGAAGGCCATCTGCCCTCTAGGATTAGAGGTGTAGAAGATACATGCATGCCCTAATGACTGCATCCTCTACCACGGTGAGGAGTACGAGAATTTGAATGCATGCCCGGTATGCGGTGCATTGCGCTATAAGATCAGCCCCGATAACCCTGGTGATGATGTTGAGGGTGAGCACCCCAGGAAGAGGATTCCTGCCAAGGTGATGTGGTATGCTCCTATAATACCACGGTTGAAATGTTTGTTCCAAAACAAAGAGCATGCCAAGTTGATGTGATGGCACAAAGAAGACCGTAATAAAGACGGGAAGTTGAGAGTACCCGCTGATGGGTCGCAGTGGAGAAAAATAGAGAGAAAGTGGCGGGACTTTGCAGATGACGCAAGGAACGTATGGTTTGGTTTAAGTGCAGATGGCATTAATCCTTTTGGGGAGCAGAGCAGCAATCATAGCACCTGGCCTAAGACTCTATGTATCTATAACCTTCCTCCTTCGTTGTGCATGAAGCGGAAGTTCATTATGATGCCAGTGCTCATCCAAGGCCCCAAGCAACCCAGCAACGACATTGATGTGTACCTAAGGCCATTGGTTGAAGAACTTTTACAGCTGTGGGACATAAAAGTTGTACGTTTGTGGGATGTGCACAAACAGCAGGAATTTGACCTACGAGCGTTGCTGTTTGTAACCATCAATGATTGGCCTACTCTTAGTAACCTTTCAGGACAGACAAACAAGGGGTACCATGCATGCACGCATTATTTAGATGATACCGAAAGTATATATTTGGATAAATGTAAGAATAATGTGTACCTGGGACATCGTCGATTTCTTCCGATCAAGCATCTCTTAAGAAAGAAAGGCAAGCATTTCAAAGGTGAGGCAGAGCACCGGAAGAAGCCTCGCCACCGTACTAGTGATGATATACTTGATATGGTCAAGGATTTAAAAGTAATCTTTGGAAAGGGTCCTGGCGGACAATCTGTTATGAATGACGCTGACGGACACACGCGCATGTGGAAGAAGAAATCTATATTTTGGGACCTACCCTATTGGAAAGACCTAGAGGTCCGCTCTGCAATCGACGTGATGCACGTGATGAAGAATCTTTGCTTGAACCTGCTAGGCTTCTTGGGCGTGTATGGGAAGACAAAAGATACACCGGAGGCACGGGAGTACCAGCAACGTATGCACAAAAAAGACGGCATGCATCCAAAGCAGTATCAAGGTCCTACCAGCTACGCTCTTACCAAAGAAGAGAAGGAAATCTTCTTTGAATGCCTACTCAGTATGAAGGTCCCGTCTGGCTTCTCGTCGAATATAAAGGGAATAATAAATATAGCAGAGAAAAAGTTTCAGAACCTAAAATCTCATGACTGCCACATGATTATGACACAACTGCTTTCGTTTGCATTGAGGGGGCTTCTACCGGAAACGTTTGATTAGCTATTGTGAAGCTATGTGCATTCCTCAACGCAATCTCTCAGAAGGTAATCGATCCAGAAATCCTACCAAGGTTACATAATGACTTGGTGCAATGTCTTGTCAGTTTCGAGTTGGTGTTTCCACCATCCTTCTTCAAAATCATGATGCACGTCCTAGTTCACCTAGTCGACGAGATTGCCATTCTGGGTCCTGTATTTCTACACAATATGTTCCTCTTTGAGAGGTTCATGGGAGTCTTAAAGAAATATGTTCATAACCATGCTAGGCCAGAAGGAAGCATCTCCAAGGGCCATGAAACAAAGGAGGTCATTGAGTTTTGTGTTGACTTTATTCCTGACATTAAGCCGATTGGTGTTCCCGAATCGCGGCATGAGGGCAGACTGGGTGGAAAAGGGATGCTAGGAACGAATTCAGTAATATGCCTTGACAGGCATTCTTGGGTGCAAGCACACTACACAGTTCTACAAAATTCCAGCTTGGTGGCTCCGTATATCGAGGAACACCTGGATAGTGTACGCTCCAAGAACCCGGAGCAGTTTGAGCCCTGGATCAAACGTACACACATGGAGTCATTCGGCGGTTGGTTGCAAACACGTCTCATTCATGACGACAGTGTTGGAGATGAGCTGTACTTGTCGGCCAAGTTACCATCTTCGACTATATCGACTTTCAAAGGGTACGAGATAAATGGGAATACATTTTACATGATCACCCAAGATAAAAAGAGCACCAACCAAAACAGTGGTGTCCGCTTTGATGCAGCAAACACAAATAGGCCAAATGACACATATTATGGTGACATAGAGTAGATATGGGAACTTGACTATGGACGTGATTTGAAGGTCCCTTTGTTTCGGTGCAAATGGGTCAATCTGACAGGAGGCGGGGTAAAGCTTGACCCGCGGTACGGAATGACAATAGTGGATCTCAACAACTTGGGTAGACAGACGAACCATTCGTCCAAGCCAATGATGTGGCGTAGGTTTTCTATGTGCAGGACATGTCTACCAAACCGAGAAAAAGGAAAGATAAGGAAGCGAACACATCATACGGTGAGCCAAAGCGCCACATAGTTCTTTCAGGGAAAAGAAACATTGTGGGAGTGGAGGACAAGACAGACATGTCAGAAGATTATGAAAAGTTTCATGAAATTTCTCCCTTCACAGTGAAGACTGACCCAAGCATCATGTTAAATAATAAAGATTGTCAATGGTTACGGCGCAAAGGGACACACGCGAAGAAAAAGTTTTATACCCCAAGATCCCACTCTGGGATGTGACCGGCTTCACCGTCATCACTTTCTTCTCTAGTGAGTAGCCGAGATATATAGGCCAGTTTGTACACGAAGTGCGTCCAGTTTTTACCGTAACCCTCTCAACTTTTAGCACATGCTATGTGTGTGTAATGATGATACCATGCCAAGTTTCAACCTTTTCAGAGTTCATTTGTAGTGCTTTTCAATTTTAGGGTCATTTAGCTCAAAAAATCATTAAATGCATGAAAAGTAGCAAATGAAGTTAGAAAGGGTTGAAATTTGAGGATGTGTCTTTGAATGGTGCATATTGAATGCACAAAAAGTATGGAGTTGAAATAAGTTTATAATTTTTGTGACCTAAAGCAAAAAAGATTCACTCAAAAAACTCTAAATATTGCCCGTTAATTAGTAGAAACAAAAGTAAAAAAAAAGCAAAAAAAAAAAGAAAACATGAAAAACACCTATAGTCCCGGTTGCCACCACAAACCGGGACTAAAGGTCCTTCTCCCACCCGCCGCCCACCACAGACCTATAGTCCCTGTTGGTGGTGGCAACCGGGACCAAAGGTTGGACCTATAGTCCCGGTGCGTGGCACCAACCGGGACTATAGACCCTATAGTCCCGGTTTGTGCCACGAACCAGAACTATAGGTCCCTGGGTATTTAAAGCGCGCGCTCCTTCTCCCCCAAATCCTTATTCTCCCTCTCGCCCGATCGACCACACTCACTTTGTCTTCGCCGCCGGCCTCCACACGCGCGACGCCGTCAGGCTACCCGACGCGCTGCCGCCAGCCTTCACGCGCCGCCCGAGCCCGCCGGCACCACTCTCCTCTGTCTCCGCCGCCTCACCTCGCCGACGCGCCTCCCACGCCGCCGTCCGAGCCCGCCGGCCTCCACGCGCCATCCGAGCCCACCGCGCCGCTCCTCCACGCCGCCCGGCCGCGCCACTCCTCCACGCCGCCCGACCGCCCCTCCCCGCGGTGAGCTCCGATTCTCCGGCCATCTTTTTTTTAATTTTTGTTCATTATTTTGTGTGTGTAGATGTATGGAATTTTTGTATGTTAATTATGTGATGAATGTTAATTATGTTAGGAATTTTTGTAGGAATTATGAACAATGTATTGAATGTTAATTATGTGATGAATGGAATGTTAGGTGAATGGAATTTTTGTATGTTAGATGAATGGAATTATGAACAATGTAGGAATTTTTGTATGTTAGGAATTTTTGTAGGAATTATGAACAATGTATTGAATGTTAGATGAATGGAATTTTTGTATGTTGATTATATGATGAATGTTAATTATGTTAGGAATTTTTGTAGGAATTATGTTGATGAATGTTACATGTTAGTAAAAATTATGAACAATGTATCGGTACATTAACATACCAAACTATTTCAAATTCATCATTCTATTTAGGGTCCCTTCTATTTACTATGAAGATTGTATTGATGTATATGTAGTAGAATGATGATCGATGTATGTGTGTGATGTCTCTGCGTCGTAGAGAGTTTTGCAAATTTGCCCATCTACTATAAAGTTGTAAAAGTTTCTTAAATAAGATCGAGTAGCATAATATGCCCGGCCCACATCCTCGTCGTCGACTCGGCTGCGACTACCTGCTTGAGAGGGGCCATGTCCGGGACTGGGCTCCGCCGTGCTAGCACTGGGAGGTGCTACCTTCCGGGGCACGCAGCTTGGTGAGGTGGGCTCCCGTCGTCGACCCGGAGCTTCTTTGGTGGCGGTTGCGTGGGCCACGATTGGTGCCGAGGCAGCCGGCCCCCGAGGAGGTGGTACGTCGTTGTGTCAGGGAGGAGGATCAGCACGTTCGTCGCTACATAGTGGCGTTGGACGTTAGGTTCTCCAATACCTGGCAGGTTCTTCGGGATCTCACCCGAGCTATGATCCTGTGATGGTTCCTTCTCTTTCGATGTCCACCGCCCGTGCCTCAGGAACCGCGAGTGAACTAGATTATTCGATAATATTCGATCTGTATTAGCTAGTGATGTTATATGATAATATTCGAGATGTATTAGTGATAATACTCGAGATGTATTCGAGATTATATTCGATGATGCATTAACTAGATTATTTGAGATGTATTAGTGATAATACTCGAGATGTATTCGAGATTATATTCGATAATATTCGATGATGCATTAACTAGATTATTCGAGATGTATTAGTGATAATATTCGAGATGTATTTGAGATTATATTCGATAATATTCGAGATGCATTCTAATTTGAATACTAAATTGTTTTATCTTTCTTCTGGATTAGTTAAGCTATGGACGCTAGCAGCAGAGATGATGATCAAAACGAGATCATGTTCGACATCATCCGAAACCCAGAGGGTGAAGAACATGATCAAGATGACGGCTCACAATATCTTAACAATTCCGTTGAGGGAATATTTCTGGAAGAACCAACAGACGAACGAATTGATCTTCAATTAACAAAGACCGGCGAGGTATATATAAGGCCTATGGTGATCATTACGTGTATTAATAACGAATTGATCTTTCTTCTTTTAGCCCTCTGGATCGAGCAAATCTTCTACAAAATCAAGCAGGACAGTACGAGGCCCGGCCAGAAAGTTGCCGGCTGGCATAAAGTACAACATTGACGAGTTCAAACCAAATGGCAAACCGCTTGCTCCTAAACAGAATGCAGACAAATTTATTCGTCAGTGCGGAGTTATTGTCAGGGACCAAATCCCGATCTCCGTTCAAGAATGGAATAAGCCAAAGGAAGATCGAGGAGTTAGTTATGTCGACGAAAGAGCAAAAGATCTGCTTTGGGATACGCTCATGTCACATTTCACCCTGCCAGACCATCTCACAGATATAGAACGGGAGAAAGTCAAGAAGAGTGCTCTTAAGAAGATGGCCACACAATTCTCCAACTGGAAGAAAAGAGTATGGGCCGTGTACGTTGACGCAAAAAAGCAGCCTCCAGAATTCACTGGACCAATGGAGAAGGTAAAAGAACACTGGGACGAATTTTTGAAGCTCAAGAAATCGGAAGAAGCTCAGGAACGGTCGAGGAAAAACAAGCTCAATACTACAAAAAAAAGTGTTTCACCAAGTTCTGGGTCCATGTGGCTACAAGACTGGCCTGCCTAAGTGTGATGCATCTGAGGCCGAGATGATTGCTGCAGGGGTCACTCCAAAAACTTTGGGTTGGCCCGACAGGTGCAGGACTTGGTTTTATGTGCATGGGGGAAAGCTGGACCCAAAGACAGGAGAGATTGTGCAGGCAAGTCTTGAAAAAGCCTCAAAAGATTTACTTGTTGCAATAGAAGCGGCTCGAAAGGCGGCGTTCCAGCCCGAGAGAGAGAACGACGAGCTTACACGCGCCCTCGGGAATCCTGAACACCCGGGACAAACACGAGGCAAAGGCGTTGTTCCATGGTATATGGGGTTTGCGGACTGGAACGACACTTACAAAAGCCGTTCGAGAAAGAAGAAGCAGGAAGCAGACATGCTTCAAAGGGTAGAAGCAAAGAACACGGAGTTGGAACGCACTTTCAAGCGGCAGCAGGAGCAGATCGACACACTTAGCCAGCAAAGGGCGTTTCAGCGGCAGGAGCAACCAGATCCAGCATTGGATACCATCCCATCTAGGCCGAGAAGCAGCGTGGGTTCCACGGGGTCCCGTCCGATGATGCTCGGCTGGCTCGCTACCCCGTGGATGATATCCAAGAGACGACAACTTGTGAGCTGCACATGAAAAAGAAGAACATATCCATGAAGGTGGCGGATGGCTATGCTTTACAAAATGAACCTGGAGCAACCATCCACGGCAATCCGATTCCACCTGGTTATGCTCGGGTCAGGGTGGATGCAGTTATGTCGGGATATGACTCACTGGATCTTGACTTTTCTGGAGGTGAAGGTGAGCAGACACTGGGAGAAGCCATACGTTGTCACATTGTATGGAGAAAGGATTGCATCGTGTTTCCAAACTCGGTGCCCAGGCCACCGACTCCTCCTGATCCAAGTCCACGAGAGGGGCCATGTCCCGAGACGGAGCCAACTCCAACCCACCCCCAGACGGAGCGCATCGCGAGTCCGCCACATCACTCTCCACCGTGTCAGCCGAATCCACCAAACCCCGAGACGGAGCCCAGCGCGAGTCCACGATATCAATCTATGCCACATGAGCCGACTCCAAAGCGGAAGAGAGCACCAAAGAAGAAACCAGATCAGCCTCCTGCCAAAAAGAAGCTAGCTTACGATATGACTATTGAGGAAAACATAGCTTACGTGGACGCCGAAGTGAAGGCCCATTTTGCACCGAAACTGCCCCCGCCGCCGAAGGAGAAATTACCTGACAAAGTTGTACAACACTTTCTGGATAATGCTAAACCGTCTCCGGAGAAAAGGCTACGATCAGACTATGAACGCTCTATTAGCTAGTCATATCATAAACAGCAGTCGAGCAGTTCAGGCAGTAATCATAAATGCGGGAGAACTGTTCCCCAGCTCGGAGAACAGGCAGTGCAATCGACCCCCCCGCTCAAGGTGAGTACTGATAGGGTGGTAATTACCGAGGCTCATAGAGAGAAGGCTAGAGAGTGGGGTATCACTGTTGAACAACTCCTAGGCATGGAGGAAGTTCCCGGGGGGGGGGGGGAACTAGCATGGACATATGTCCGCGGGCAGCCTCTGGTCAGGTCTGCGGAGGAGAAGCTTCTATCAACGCAGATGTACCAATTGCATCAATGGTACCTGAGAGTAGTAAAGGCCGGGCGAGAGAGCCTCATGGTGAAAGTCAAGTCAGAGCATTACTACCATGAAAATGATTTGTGGGTTGAATTTCCAGAACTTTTCTAGTTATTCAATCAACAAGCACTCGACAAATCTCTCGTCAGTTGCTATTGTCTGTAAGTGATTTGTTTCTGTAATTTAAGTCTCTAGCTCAGCTCGTTCATTGCCTGTAATTATCCTCACTATATTCTTTTGTGTGGTATTATGCAGAATGAAGATTTTTGAATTGAAAAGAAAAGGAGTCTATGGCATTGGGTTCATTGACCCAAATACCGTTAATGAAAAGGTGTTACAAGAACACCCCCAAGACACAGAGGATATCTTGCTAATGTTTTTCAAGGAACTAAATACCAATCCAGAAATACTTTTGCCTTACAACTTCAAGTGAGTGTTACTGTCTTGTACTACAAATTCTATTTTTGCTTACTCGATGTTAAGTGTAGTTGATGAGTTATGCATGCCCGCTTATACAAACGTGTGCGCAGATTCCACTGGATCCTACTAATCATTAGAGTTGACGAAGGATCTGTTGAAGTACTGGACTCACTACGTAAAGACCATGAAGAATAAAGGAGCCTGTATTCGGTGCTCAACAAGTAATTTCAATCATTATCGCACTATGTCGGCCTTTAGTTCATTTCCTGATATTAAGTAATTAATATATAACTCCTTTATTCATTTTCTTTGCTGAGCAGGGTTTGGAAAAGGTTCATCAAAGAGATCGTTAATGAATGGAAACCAGAGCTGAGATGGAAACGGGGCACGGTAATTAAGTACCACTGTTGTCATTACGTCCGCGCACCTCTTTAATTCTAGTTTCAATACCATGATTATTATATGATTGAATTCTATTCTCGTAAAGTGCGCGAGGTAGGAACAGGGGACCAATTTATTTGCATACCATGTTTTCGAGAACATTTGCTCTTTGACCGAAAGGGGCACCGATAACAGAAGTCTTTGGGTACGTAAACACTATTCACAATTTTTTTTATCATGATCTAATATATACACACAACTAATATATTCATATTGATCTCCTTCTTTAAAGATTCAGGAGATGTGGGAAAAGCTACTTAGAAAGGACCGCATACTTGCACTTCAAGAGAAACTGGCGGGATTTTTGGTTGAGCAGGTCATATCTCCCGACGGAGAATACCATTTCACCGATGCATAATTATGATCTGCAAATTGTAAGAGAAATTGTATATACCAAATTGTATATATATGTGTATGTATGCATTGTCGTACGAGAAATTTGACGGCAGAAGAGGCAGTGGATGTGTTGTCGTGTCAGTCAAGTCGTGCTCTGCAAACAGAAGTCAGCTCCATGACACTTGCATGCATTCTGTTGTCATCCTTCGCGTGTGCCGCTCTGCTCGTGCTATGAAGTGGCACTTGATGACTGCAGTAGCGTAAAATATTTTTGAAATGAAAAAGAATTAAATGGAAAACACAAAATGAAAAGAAAAAATAAATAAGAAATCCCTAAATACCTAAACCCCTAAACCCCTGAACCTTTTAGTCCCAGTTGGTGACACCAACCGGGACTGAAGGTTCCCAGCCCCCGGCGTGTGCGGCCGCCCACGTGGCAGGGATTTAGTCCCGGTTCGTGGTCCCGGTTGGTGAACCGGGACTAATGTCCCATTTCCTACCAGTGCATAGACTCCAGTATGTGGATTTTATTTTGAACCTTGTCGTCTCATGCACTATGATCTTTGAACTTTGTTGTGGTCGTGAACTTTGAACTACCATCAAGTTGTTGTGTACTTTTTAGGTACAGTCAACATTTTGTATTTCTATGGTGATGCATTTTGCTATGTGCTGTGTACTTTTCCCAAAACTGTGCTACTTTTAAGCTTTTGAACAAGTTCACAGTGTAGCGCCCATGTTTGAGGCGCTATGCTAATTAAATTTACTACACAGAGAGTAACAGAGAGCAACTCCAGCAGTTCAACTGCCAAAAATTCATAAGTCACTGTGTAACGCCCATGACCAAGGCGCTATACTAGACAGAGTAGGGCCGGACGTGTAGGCGCTATGCTAATTAAATTTACTACACAGAGAGTAACAGAGAGCAACTCCAGGAGTTCAGCTGCCAAAAATTCTCAAGTCACTATACTAGACAGAGTAGCGCCAGACGCCTAGGCGCTATGCTACTTAAATTTCCTACGCAGAGAGCAACAGAGAGCAACTCCGTGATTTCAACGGCGAACATTTACTAAGTCATAGTGAAAGCACCCATGCCTGAGGCGCTATACTGGACAGGGTAGCGCCGATGTGTGAAGCGCAATACTAGACAGAGTAGCGCCGATGACTGAGGCGTTATACTAATTAAACTGTGCAGTCCAGAGAGCAAACAGAGGCGTTTCTGCTCCGAAAAAATACTGAGTGAGTGTGTAGCACCTAAGGGAGGGGTGCTATCCTACACAGGTTAGCGCCTGAGGCATAGGCGCTATACTAATTAAACTGTGTAGTCCAGAGAGCAACCAGAGGCGTTTCCACTCCGGAAAATTGTTAAGTGAGTGTGTAGGGCCTAAGGGAGAGGCGCTATCCTACACAGGATAGCGCCTGAGGCATAGGCGCTATACTAATTAAATTGTACAGTCCAGAGAGCAACCGAGAGCAACCAGAGGCGTTTCCTCTCTGGAAAATTGCTAAGTGAGTGTGTATGATAGCGATGCTAAGTGGACATCACGATGCTAAGTGCACACAGTTCATGCTCTCTTACCTGTGAAGCTGGCGGTCCGTGTCCTCCCACTCCGATGGGTGACCCTGAAACAACCCAAACTACCTCATCACAAGATGTGGCAAATGAAGCTCAACCGCCTAATTGCATATCAATGGGCACCGCATAAGCCAAAGATGCTTTTCCTCCAAGCACTTCGGATTTAGCCGGAACTCATGTGCTTCACCAAAGCTATCCCAGCCACCATATGGTTGCCATTCCACCTGCAACATAGCACAACAACATTGATGTGGAGTTTTCATAGAGAGCATGCAAGTGAGTGATGTAAAGTCAATATTTACCTGCTCAGCGGTAAGCGTATCCAATTCGTTGGTGTACTGCTTGTACATGTTATCGACACCATTCCTCTGATACCATGTCCCACTTGTAAGCCCAAGTGGGGAGCCATAGAGGGTTGTCATGATCATCCCAAGCCTGGTACGATACCTGTTTTGGGCGTCCAACTGGCAAGCGTTCCCAGCTCCATACCGAAAGTAGGAGCATAGGACCACCAATTCCGGTGCTGGATGAGGGCCTATGACAAGCATCGTCCAACAGCACATAAAGGCAAACAGGATTAAGTTAAGGACAAGTTTGCATTGGTAATGTACAAATAAATTTAAAATGAACAATTGATTACCTGCCGGTACAAGTAGGCAAGTGCCGCCGAACCCAGCTAAATTTGTTGTCAAAGACAGTCAACACCTTGAGCCACATCCATTGAGCAGTCCTTCCACCGTTGTCAGCAAACAGAGTCCTAGAGATAACATACCACACGTATACGCGAGCATACGTCTTGATCACATCATCTGTAGCTGGGACAGTGCAATGCGCAAAGTTCTCTACGATCCACGTGTAAGTAGCGCCGGCTGGGACTCTTTCTTTACTCTTGTCTTCAGCCTCTACAGGAGCCATACCAATAAGGGCCTCCATCTGCTGGCGCCACCCATCAGAATTTGTGCTTATACATAGAGGCTTCCCCACGATAGGAAGTGCAAGGATCATAGAAACATCCTGAAGTGTCACGGTCAACTCCTCGGTCCGGAGGTGGAAAGTGTGCGTCTCCGGCCTCCACCGGTCCAGAAGTGCGGTGATTGCCACAGTGTTCAGGTTTGGCGTCGACCGGCTGACAAGCTGGATGAACGAGAGGAGTCCTAGAGTCTCGATGTATGGTGTGTACCGCTCATCGTATGGCATGACACTCGACGAGGCCCGTGAGACCGAATCTCCAGGGGTCCAAGCTTGTGCAAACATACAAGTGAGAGTATTACGGCATATCCATTTGAACTAAACAAAAGTTATGAACTACCAACTAGTATTTTTATTACCATCTTCTTCTCCGCCATCAAGTAGGCCCGGTGTTCAACATCATAGGAATCATCAAGAAGCCACACCATCACATATTTCAAACAATAATACATATATGAGCATTATTTCATATGTGAGCATTGTTTCGGTTTCTAACCAAATATGGGCAAACTGCCATACTTCCTATGCATTATTTTATATGAGAGCATTATTTCATATGTATTCATCTCAACAATCATACATACGTACTAAAACAAATTAAACAATCATCTAATAAAATTTCATATGTGAGTATTATTTCATACATAGATACAAATTCCTATGCAAGCATGATTTACAATACAAATCAACAACACACATGTTCCCCAATATTACAACTCATGTACAAAGCCTAAATCACCCCACATTATTTCAATTTCCCATAGAAAATTTGAATCCATCAAAAACTAGGGTTTCACCCTAACTTGCACAAATATGAACAATGCAAAGGATTTTTTGGATGAAAAGGAGGGGCCCGGAGGAGAATACCTTCTGGGAGGGATTGGGGTCGAAATCCACGGAGAAAACCTTCAGATCTACATGATTTGGGAAGGGATTTGAGAGGGGGAGAGAGCGGAAACCGCGGTCGCCCCTCTCTGTTCGTGGAAGGGGTGTGCGGGATGGCTAGGGAGGGCCGGCTCATGCCAGTTACTAAGTCGTAGTATAGCACCTGACGAAGAGGCGCTATACGAGGTAGGATAGCACCTAAGTCTTGGGCGCTATTTAGCCAGGGGTGGGGCCCGGCCTGGCCCCATGATGCCACGCTGGCAAGGAGTGTAGCGCCTGTCAGAACAGCGCTACGGCATAGAGAATAGCGCCTACGCGTTGGCGCTACCCGAAAAGCTTAGCTCTATGAAATAGTTTCATGGAGAGCTCATTATGTGAATTTGTTTTGCCTCTGGGTTATTTTTGTCCATTCTACCCAGTAAAAGGATTAGGGGTCAAAACACATCACTACCCTGTGCATCTAGCTGCTACTAGGATGGAGTAGGGTGTGGTAGAGGGCAGAAGCTGCCCCGTATTTACCAGAGGGCTTCCTTGTCAACCTGATGTAACTAGTCGACGAGCATCATGCTGCGGCAAAGAGGTAGTCCCTCTTGGGCGTGTCGGCTTACTTGAGAGTGCACTCGAGTGGTTTGACAAAGTGAAGCCATGCAACACTTTAGTCTTTAGGCGTTTCAATGGTAAAGTGCATAGGCCTGAAGCATGAACCCGCATCTCTCTCTCTCTCCCTTCACGCATCTCCCTAGATCTGTCACTGGGCCTCTCTCTCAGCTTGGGCAAGCAAAAATTGAAGTGATATGTAGGTATGCCTAAATCTTCTCTGATTCGATGTGCCATGTTCACCTAAGTGATATGTCATTTGTAGGGTAACGCAGCAGAAAACAAAAAAAATCCGACCTACGCACCATCCCAGGACCACTATGAAGATGCATACAAGGTTTTTGATCTGATCATTACCGACTCGTAGCGCAGCGGAAGTAGAGTCGATGAATATCATTGGTGCAGATCCCCAAAGATAGGATTTACAACCTCCCAACCGTGAGGATGTTCTCCATCATCTTCCCATCGGACAGCCCTTCGGGAGGTGGTCGGACAGCCCCTCGGACGGTGTCACGGACAGCCCTTCAGTAGGACCTTCAAAATTCGGACAGCACTTCGGGAGGATACTCGAACAGCCCCTCGGGCAAAAGATCGAACCTACGACCTCTCTACGGGGTTGCACACATACGGTGTCACCTATCTGGCAGGGCTTTGCCGTCTAGAACTAGTTCCCACCGGAACCCAGACAGCCTTTCGGCTCTATGAAACTATTTCATGGGAGGGAGAGAAGAAAGCCAGATCATGCATGGCATTTGTGAGAGAGTTGGAGTGGGTTTGGAGAGCACTCTCCTCCTCCTTTTATAGTGTGAGGGAGGGGTGGAGGGGCTGAAAATTTCAGCCACCCAAAGGGTGTGGGGCCCTCCCACAAAACAAGCTCCCATCAAAGGTGGGGAGTTGCCTCATGGGAGGCCCCCCAAGCACCATGGCACCCCTAACATGGGGCTGCCACCTCCACCCAACCATCCCCACCAAATGTGGGGGCTTCCCCCCACCATGGGGAGCCCTCCCAACACCTTGTCCACCAACAAGGCAGCCCCCAAAAACATCCCCCACGAAACGTGGGATCTTGTCTCCTCTCGCTGGGACAAAATGTTTTCCCGCGTGTAATTTTCAGAAATATCCTGAAGGTTACAGAACATTTCCGGCACCCTCTACAATATTCTGGACGCGCTCCAGAACATTTCTGGTATGATGGTTTTATTTCGAAACATTTTTGTTAACTCCGAAACACTTCCGGTTTTCTCTCCGGAACTTTTCCGTCGTCTCCGAAACTTTTCCGGTGACTTTCTCTCAGACTCCCTGTCTAGTATTCAACAGATAGATGACCCTTAAGCGTGTGACCCTATAGGTTCTGTGAAGTATAGACATGACTGGAACACTTTCCGATCAATGATCAACATCGGAGCCGTGGACACCCATATTGACCCCTATACCCACACGAATAAATATTCGAGTGAACCTCCAGTTGCCGTGTGCTATTCCTGTTGCTTCGTGATATGTTAGAAATACCCGAGGTGAGATTTATCGGCATCCCCATGGATCAACAATTTTGTCCACTATGCCAGTTACCTCGTTACCAGTTTTGTTCTCTTTTCTCGTTCCCGTGTTCCGGCATACCCGTGATCATATCACGCAGTGTCTGGCCAGATGATGATGGATATCGTAACACCGAGAGGGCCCAAAGAAATCTCTCCATCATTGGAGGAGCAAATCCCAATCTTGATCTATCAAGTTACTTGTCATACTTTTCCATGAACCCGTAAGCCGCCGTAATAGCCACCCAGTTACGGATGACGTTTAACAAACCCCGAAGTTCTTGAAGCAAGTGCGAAGGAACTCGATACTCTCATGGTCTAAGGAATTATGCAAACATTAACTTTCTCTGTGTTATTAACCATTAACTCGTGACGAATGTATCTCATAGCTTAACATCAATTGGGTCGATTCAACACAAGTGTTCTTCTAACATTGTGTCCTCAAAGTTGCCGGCATAGTCATGCCCATGATCAGGAAAACAGAACCATCACACAACACTTGAGCTAGTCTTAGAGGCCAGACTAGGAATACATTTTACTGTTTATTATTCCACACATGCATATGCATTTCCCTCCGAGCCTCGTGGAGTATTGGTGAAGACTGTATCGATGTAACCTTTTACAATGAACTCTTCATAATCTCCGCTTGCGAGAAAACATGTCATCAGTGCTACTTTAGTACTCAATGACATTTTTCACTGCCGTCCTATGATCAATACTTTGATCACTTTGGTATCTTACTCGCAACTAACTTGGAGGACTGGACATATCTGGTTGTTTTACACACCATGGAATACATGATTAGTCCAAACACAAAAGTGTGTGGAATATCCATCATGTATTATGCTCATCAGTGTTTTTACGACACCGAGTCTTGCAAAAACTCTTTCCATGTGACTTCGGCAAGAATCACCCCTTGGCGTTCTTATGCTAAAATGTTTTAGCATCTTGTCAATATGTATTTTGGCTTAGCCCTATTAGGCAATTCTATCTCCGTAGATAAATATGCCTAATATCAAGGCTACCTAGCCCAATCACTTCATCTAAAAACTATTTTTCAAAGAAGTCCTAATTCGTGTCAAGAAATTTATATTATTTCCAATAAACAATGTGTCAACCACACAAAGTTTTTAGAAATATTATTATGCTCCCACTTACTTTCTTGTTACCACAAGCATCTTCGCTATCCTTTGATGAAATCAAAGTCTTTTGACTATTTCATCAAAATGAAGATTCCAACTCCATTTTGCTCTCTTCTGTCCATTGCTGGAACTCTGAAGTTTGCACATTCACTAGCATCCTCTGGATTGACAAAATACCTTGGACTGTATCACATGCAAGTCCTAGGTTGTATTTTCATTTCATGGAAATCCTTTTTGGCATCCATGTATCATATCTCATGATTGAAATATGTATTTATTGCTAGATTAACCCGATCTGACTTTAAGCATCGCTACGGTGAGACAATCTCATCGCAATCAACTCCCTGAAATTTTATTGCAACAAGTTGAGCTTTATGGATGAAACATTTTATCCACATCAGTTTATAGTTTCATTAATGTTCATTAGACTCCAAGTCTTCCGAAGGGTTTATCAAGATATAATCTTGGATCATTTATATGGAAACTATCTCGGATTATATTGGCATTTAGCCAATTCTAGAGTCAGGGCCCATCACCGCTTCCTTGATTATCGTCGGTATGCTATTGTCTAACAACAATATCTCGTTTGCGCACCTGAGAGGTTTGCAAGAGTTTTGCCTACGTGGTTCAGCTGCAAGTTCGACCGAAGTCCATACATCTCATGTAGGGGCTTCCGTATCAGTCATAGTAGTAAACTCTGGAATTACTTCCAAGGTTTTTGTCCCTTGCCCTGATGATGAAGATACTGTTATCTCGTCGAATTGCACTGTCCTCCCACTCACCCTTTTGCAAGAAATATTTTCTTCAAAATCATACCACTTTTTGTGGCAAACATTTTGCCTCGGTATAGTGATGGAGGAATACCCAATAACTTAGGATAACCTACAAAATAGCACTTGTCTGATCTGGAATAGGTTTGTAAAATACTTTACATAAGCCCCATATTCCAAATGTTAAGAAAAGACATAACATGGTTGGGCGTACCATACCATGGTGTTATTTCAATAGATCTAATGGCGCTCTTTTTAGTGTAACAGCCGTAGTCTCTAAAGCATTACTTTAAAAGGGATAATGGCAAATTGATTTATGTCATCTTTGATCTTACCATGTCATAAATGGTTTGATTACATCTTCACAGACATTACACTCACAGTGGTGTTCCGGGAGGTGTCAGTTATGAAACTCTTTTCACAACTCATCAGACATTCGCTAAACTTGTAACTCAAATATTCCTTTCCGCAATCTAATTGCAGAAACATAATTTTCTTGTTACAATAATTTCTACTTCATTTTGAAAACCTTTTGAATGATTTCAAAAGATCCAGACTTATGTCTCGTCAAGTAAATATCCATATATCCACTTGAGTCATTTCTGAAGATAGACAAATCCACTGCTAGCAACAATACTCATTGGACTACACACATCATAATGTATGATTACCAATAAGTTTGTTTGCTCATTCCTTATGGCATGTGAATGGTATTTTAGTCACTTCACTTTTCGGATGAAAGTTGCAAGTGTCAGATGATTCATAACCAAAATGACCTCAAAATCCATCATAATGGAATTTCTCCATGCGGGTTTCTCCAATGTGACCAAATGCAGTGCCACACAAATGTGGTATTCTTTTAGTCTCACGACATTTAGTGTCAGTATTATGGATGTATTATATTTTCTTCAATATTCATAACATACATCCCATTCATAATGGAAGCATGGCCCTTATGTTATTCATAATACTGAACAACAATTGTTCTCTCATGAACAACCATCTTGCAACAAACATTATGCAATGGGCTAGAGTGTACAAAACTCTAAATGAATTTTGAAATTAAATACTGAGGTAATATATTATTATCAATATTCATAACATACATCTCATTCATAATGAAAGTATGGCCCTTCTGTTATTCATAATACCGAATAGCAATAGTTCTCTTATGAACAACCTTCTTGCAACAAATATTATGCAATGGGCTAGAGTGTGTAAAACTCTAAATGAATTATGAAAATAAATACAGATGGCAATACACCGATGGAAGGTATAGTAACTTTTACTATGTTCCCAGCGCGTATCTAAACCTCATTCCCGGCAAGTCTTTTAGGCCATAGTAGTTCTTGCATCGAGTTGCAACAGAATGCAATCGAGCGGGTATTTCTGTGATCAACTGTTCAATCACAATACCCAAGAATCAGTGACTAACAATTTAATCACAATTCCCAAGAATTATTTCTTTGACCAGCCTTCTATACATCAATAACTTGTATTACATTCATACATGAGGTGGATATTCCAGTCTTCTTTCCTTTTGTCTTTATACTTCTAATAGTTTTACTTCCGATATTTCTCCTACTCTCAGAAGAAGCACCAAACTTAAGAGTGGCGTTAGCCCCAGACTCCCTAGGCATGTAAGTCACACTAACACCCTTCGGACATTTCCTTTCTCTTAAGTTGTTGTTTTATTCACCTTCATTACATGACAGGCGTTCTTCTGGATCCCATCCTTATTAGTCTAATGCATAGTAAACACTTTACTAATAGTTTGCAAAACAAACATTGCCTTAGATATCTCACATCTTTTAGACTTTGTTTGTGTCCAAAAATAATTTTTAGTTCCATGAATATCACATAACTATCCCAAACTTTCGAATTTCGGGTCTCATGGAAGCAAACATATTGCACTTGACCGTAATGGAATTCTAGCTTTTGGATCGAAGGACGAGGGTCACATCATCCATAGCATTAGTGGGAGAATACCGAAAGCATGAGATAGGACAAAGTCCTTCTCGGCACTCTTGAGGAAAATCCTCACATTACGTTACCAACCATAAAGTTTTAACCAGATATTTAACAGCTATTCAATTTTAATAGGGAAGGTGGAAACGCGAGCCATTATTCTACAAATTTTATGCAAATCACACTTAGACTATGTTCATAATTAATTGCACTGAGAATTAAACAAGTTAATTCTAAAGTGCGCTCCCACTCAAATCAATATCTCTTATAATTGATTGTGAGTGATGCAAGATCCGCATTTCCATTCAACGCCATTGTTCGAGATGAATATTGATGGCGCCAACTTCAATCGGTAGGCAAACTTGGCGATCACATCTCTATGTGACTCTTGTTCATCTTTCGATGCGTGTGTTCTGAGCTCAGGACGATCATGCCATGAACGTCAAGACAGCCAAGTGATCTCGCTGCGAGGTCTGACCTCACCCGCCTTACACCCGTACAATCGTTCGTACCCATGTAGATCATAGCGCATCCCGAAAGGAAAGATGCTGTGACGGTGCTACACTTGGGAGAACACTAACTACTTGATATTTTAAGTGAGAGATTACCCTAATAAAAAGCAACTATCATGCAATCAAAAGGGTGCATCAAGAGGGATAAACATCTCAGGCAATTCATAATAGCATGATATGGTATAGACCTTTTTGACGGAGAAGTCTTTAATTTCTTCATCTTCGGCATTTGCGTCGATGTCCACCTTCGTGAAGTTTGCCACCATCTTGTCGATGCACCAGCTAATATTGCTATCTCTATAGCTAATAAATATAGTGCATTACATAAGGTTGACACGCAAGTCATTAAAGTGACAATCATATGGCTCTAGCCATCATGCCGAATCATGACATGCAGGTCATGTTAATTTACATTATATGGTCATCTCATACAAAATCAAATTAAATATGACGAAGACTATACCACATCTCATGCACATGCATCCTACAAAACAAAGTTAGATGCCTCTAATCAGTTTTTGCAAAATTTTATTTTATGTGGCTTCTATGGTTTCGAAACAAACCGAAGCTACCAACGTTTATCATCAAGTATGATTATTCAAGTCGCTATATTAACTTTGTGGGGCGTATGAAACACGAGATAAAAAATCTTGAGCCCCATACTGAACTTTGTCATATGCATGATCCCTATGCAGATCATATCTACATTGCATTTTCGTCTGTGAAACATCCATCTTTCTCAACTATGGTGTAACCCAAAGACACTGAAGCACTTCGTTGATCTATCAATCACCATACTCAGGAGCAGCATGAAAGGATCACAGATTGCCAGAACTTTGTAAGATTCCACCATGCCGTCAAGATCAGGACTACGCAAATTCAAGGGAAGCAACAAGAACATCGGGTAATAGTTTTCATCTACTACCCGCACAAATAATTTTCAGCAATAGAACTCATCTACTACAAAATTATATTATGCAACACCCATACATCTCATGTATTCTAGATCGTAACCTGCATCTACGCATACCACGGCTCATGGTGCCACTGTAGGGTAACGCAGTAGAAAACAAAAAAATTCTGACCTACGCACCAGCCCGGGACCAATATGAAGATGCATACAAGGTTTTTGATCTGATAGTTACCGACTAGTAGCGTAGCGGAAGTAGAGTCGATGAAGATCGTTGGTGCAAATCCCCGCTGCTAGGATTTACAACCTCCCAACCGCGAGGATGTTCTCCCTCGTCTGCCCCTCGGACAGCCCTTCGGGAGGTGGTCGGAGAGTCCCTTTGACGGTGTCACGGACAGCACTTCGGGAGGACCCTCAAATCTCGGACGGTCACTCGGACAACCCTTCGGGAGGACAGTCGAATAGCCCCTCAGGCAAAAGATCAAACCTATGACCTCTCTACGGGGTTGCACACATACGGTGTCACCTATCCGGCAAGGCTTCACCGTCCAGAAATAGTTCCCACCGAAACCCAGACAGCCTTTCGGCTCTACGAAACTATTTCGTGGGAGGGAGAGAAGAAAGCCAGATCATGCATGGCATTTGTGAGAGAGTTGGAGTGGGTTTGGAGAGCACTCTCCTCCTCCTTTTATAGTGTGAGGGAGGGATGGAGGGGCTGAAAATTTCAGCCACCCAAAGGGTGTGGGGTCCTCCCACAAAACAAGCTCCCACCAAAGGTGGGGAGTTGCCTCATGGGAGGCCCCCCAAGCACCATGGCGCCCCCAACATGGGGCTGCCACCTCCACCCAACCAGCCCCACCAAATGTGGGGGCTACCCCCCACCATGGGGGGCCCCCCAACACCTTGTCCACCAACAAGGGGGCTGCCCCCTAAAGGGGGTGCCCCCAAAAACAGCCCCCACGAAACATGGGATCTTGTCCCCTCTTGCTGGGACAACATGTTTTTCCGCGTGTAATTTCCGGAAAATTCCCGAAGGTCCAAGAACATTTTCGGCACCCTCTAAAATATTCTGGACACGCTCCAGAACATTTCCGGTATGATGGTTTTATTTTGAAACATTTTCGTTAACTCCGAAACACTTCCGGTTTTCTCTCCGAAACTTTTCCGGTGACTTTCTCTTAGACTCCCTGTCTAGTATTCAGCAGATAGATGACCCTTAAGCGTGTGACCCTATAGGTTCGGTGAAGTATAGACATGACGGGAACACTTTCCGATCACTGATCAACATTGGAGCCGTGGACACCCATATTGACCCCTATACCCACACGAATAAATATTCGAGTGAACCTCTCGTTGCCATGTGATATTCCTGTTGCTTCATGATATGTTACAAATACCCGAGGTGAGATTTATTGGCATCCCCGTGGATCAATAACTTTGTCCACTATGCCAGTTACCTCGTTATCGGTTTTGTTCTCGTTTCTCATTCCCGTGTTCCAGCATCCCTGTGATCATATCACGCTGTGTCTGGCCAGACGATGATGGATACCGTAACACCGAGAGGGCCCAAAGAATATCTCTCCATCGTCGGAGGAGAAAATACCAATCTTGAGCTATCAAGTTACTTGTCATACTTTTCCATGAACATGTAAGCTGCCGTAATAGCCATCCAGTTATAGATGACGTTTAACAAACCCCAAAGTTCATGAAGCAAGTGCAAAGGAACTCGATACTCTCATGGTCTAAGGAATTATGTAAACATTAATTTAGTCTGTGTTATTAACCATTAACTCATGACGAACATATCTCATAGCATAACATCAATTGGGTCGATTCAACACAAGTGTTCTTCTAACGTTGTGTCCTCAAAGTTACCGGCATAATTATGCCCATGATCAGGAAAACAGAACCATCACGCAACACTTGAGCTAGTCTTAGAGGCCAGACTAGGAATACATTTTACCGTTTATTATTCCACACAAGCATACGAGTTTTCCTCCGAGCCTCGTGGTTATTGCAGACTCGAGAACCACAGCAGTTATAGCACGGAATATAAACATAATTACGAACATGGAGATAAATAATAACATTTATTATTGCCTCTAGGGCATATCTCCTACATCATTTCACCCCGGAAGTTTGCTCACTACTAGCACACTCGAGCATCTCCAGTGACAAAAAAGTTTAAACCCCAGAATAGGAGTTCAGGGGCACATCGTCTCGAAGTGGACCTCGGGCCCAATAGGAAGGTTCCCCAGATTGATGTCCCTGATCCAACGGCAGGCGGTACCACCGGTGGTACGAGCGTGTGTGCTTGTACCAGAGGTTGGCTTTGCTTTTCGTGGCGCTTCTGGTGACCTTCTTTATATATGGAATTGATCCTAGTTTGATGTACTTCCCGAATATGCCTTCATTCCACTAGATTACGTCCAAATCTGCAA
This sequence comes from Thinopyrum elongatum, assembly GCA_011799875.1. Lineage (NCBI taxonomy): Eukaryota > Viridiplantae > Streptophyta > Magnoliopsida > Poales > Poaceae > Thinopyrum > Thinopyrum elongatum. Next base: position 2,184,806 of record CM022299.1, read on the forward strand.
CATAGCACTAAAACAAGAGGATGTGGATATCTTTGCAATTATTACTGATTAATCGGCAAGTTGAAGTGATAATCGCAGAGAATATCTTAGAATATCAAGTTTAAACTTAGGAAAATATTAGTGTAAAATCCACTCATCAGCAGGCCAAAAGCCGAGAACCACCTGTCAAGCAACCGTAGATGCCTTCCCTTTAGGACACACCTCTTGCTTTTGGACCTGTTTGATTTCTCCTTAAGGATAACAGATCGAGGGTTGGTGCCACCCTTCTTGCTTTTGTCCCTGGTAGCTTTCTCCTTCAAGAGGCGACCAATCATCTTGCCGGAAACATCATCCAAGCAAGCTAGGAAATCGCATAGCTTCCTAGCGAAGTAAGCCCTAGGAATAGGCGCAAACACACCGGTCACAACAGCCTCATCACCCACAGAAACCACCTGCCCGGTGGACCAAGGCGACTGAATGGCAACATCAACCAAACCACCACTCTCCTAGAAGGCGAACTCCTGGTTGGGCTCCAGGCGGGGTGCCATGAGAAGCATAGTCACAGTCAAGGTCTCAAACAAGACCACCTTCAGCCACTCCAATGACACACTAGTAGAAAAAGGCCCATTTGTCCCGGTTCATAAGGCCCATTTGTCCTGGTTCGGGAACTGGGACTAAAGGGTCGGGACTAAAGCCCAACACCTTTAGTCCCGGTTCTTATACGAACCGGGACAGATGGGGCTCCATGTGGCCGCTGCGGCGAGCCCAGAGAGGAGGGCCTTTAGTCCCGGTTGGTAACACCAACCGGGACCAAAGTCATCCACGTCAGCAGCTCGAGCTGGGGGTTTTGTTTTTTTTTTGAAGGGGGGGGGGGGTTGGGGTTTTTGTAGGGTTAATTTAGGGCTTTCATATATTGTGTTAGCTAGCTAATACTAGAGAGAAGTGTCCTCTCTTATCTCCGGCTTGGTCGACTCACGTACTATACGTATAGAGAGGACTCGACACGCTAGCTAGTAAGCAAATGAAAGAAACCATTAAGTACACAAGATCGTCATGAACATATACAGAGAGAAGTGATCGACCTCCTCCTTCTCCGAGAGATTGGTCGAACAACAAGTTTTCGTATATCTATCCGACGCTACTAGCTACATATATACAATATAAGATCTCTTACAATCCCTAACATTTGATGTCAAGTTCCACATGGTATTCTCCGGCTGGATTGATGACGTGGTCAAGAAAGAATCCCGCCAATTCCTCTTGAATTGCTTTTATGCGATATTGTGGTAGGAGTTCATCCCGCATCTGCCAAATCTAATTTGAAGAAGGGGGTCAATACATATATATGAATGAAACTCAACACAAATGATGGTAATAAAATAAAATTGTGAATATTATTGCTTACGCACTTCATATTGTTTTTCAGAGTAGCCCCGCTTAGAGGTCGTCGCGTTGTAGATGTACTCGCAAATGTTGTATCCACAAAAATTATTCCGGCCTTCCTGCCACAACCACTTTATGAGAAATAAAGGTCAATCAAACTGATAATCAAGCATTATAAATGGTATTTATGAAACTAGCTAGAATCAATGGGAGATGCGCGGAACTAGCTAGTTGTACTTACTTTCGGGTGTGTAAATCGCAGCTCCCCCGGCAGTCCCGGAGCTTCTGTGGTGAACACTTTCCAAACCCTGCGAGACAAAGAAAATAATTACTTGATATTAGGAAATGACCAAAGTTTCCGATATGGTGCGATAATGATCGATTGAACTTACTTCTGGAGCATTTCAGTCATGGCCGCATACTCCTTGGGATCTTTTCGTCTTGAGTCTAAGACGGTTACTAGTCCCTGCTCAAGCTTAATCTCTAGGAGAATAAAGTGGAAGCTGCGCACGCATGCATAACTCATCAATTACATTACTATAACCTCGAGTAATAAGGGAAACCGAATATGCACAAGACAGTAACACTCACTTGAAGTTGTAAGGAAAGAGTATTTTATCTTTGTTTTGATTTCGAAGCATTGTAGCAAGTTGGCCTCGGTTTCTTTGGCATGATATGTAACCGTCCATTCATCTATGAGATTTGTGTTAATGAACCCAATATCATAGATTTGTGCATTTCTGCATTCGACGATCTTCAATCTGCATAATATAGTGAGGATAATTATATATACATGCAATGAAAGAGCTGAGCTATATATAGAGACTTAATTACAGAAGTATAGTACTTACAGACAGTAGCAAGTGATGATTATTTTATCGAGGTCCTTTTGATTGAAAAACTAGAAGAACTCCTCAAATGGAACAGACAACAGATCAATTCCAACGAGGTCGTGCTCCTCTTTAACTCTCAGCGTCAAAATATCCTTCCCGGACTTGCAGGTGTCCATGTACCACTTATGGAATCTTCGCATCATCGTTGTTAGAGGAGGATCACCAGGTCTGACGAGAGGCTTCCCGTACTGGTATTTGTGTTCGTCCACCTCCATTGTATCAAAATCTGCATCGTCGGGCAGGTAATCACCAGGATTGGTACCGGGCAGCATCCCCGGCAGATTTACGACGATATCGCTAGACACCTTGAGCGGGGGGCACGATTGGTTTGCCTGTTCGCCGAGCTGGGGAATTTTTTTCCCTCTTCTTCGTTCTTGTAACCTTTTGTCACTTGAAGTAGTTCCCGACCGGCGCGCTCCTTCCACTGCCTTTTTCAGAGCGCAGACATGGTTGTCATCCGGCGGAGGCGGTGGTGGTCACTTCAGGTTCTTCAAAGTGCGCTTCAATTTCACCGGATCCATCTTCTCCTCCGGAGGTGGATTTTTCTTTGCAAAAAAGTCCTTCACTTGGGCTTGAAAGATCTCCTCGTTTTCCTCCTCGGTCATCTCGTATGGTAATCTATCTAGAGGCTTGATAGATGGACCGAATTTGTATTGCCTCCCACCTTTGGCTGTACTGCTAGACGCCAGCCGAGCAACCGGAGCGGCTGCGGCTGTCTTCCTTCGTTGCTTACGAGGCGGAGAAGGAGGCGGAGTGCTACGACGCGCCGGAGCAGCCGAAGCGGCGGCGGCTGTCTTCCGCTGTTGTTGACGAGGCGGAGAAGGAGGCGGGCTGCTCGGACGCGCCGACGCTGGCGGAGAAGGAGGCGGAGTGCCGCCACGCGCCGGAGCAGCCGGAGAAGGAGGCGGAGTGCCCTGATCACTCGCCAGAGGAGGAGGCGGAGTGCCCTGACTCGCCGGAGGAGGAGGCGGAGGCGTCCAGTTCGGAAGGTTGATGAGCTCCTTCCGCCATAGACATGGAGTCTTCAGAGCAAGACCCAGCTGAGTCTCCCCTTCACCGGTAGGGTGGTCAAGCTCGAGCTCCTCAAATCCCTCCGTTATTTCATCGACCATCACAACAACATAGCCTTCTGGAATCGGAAGGCAGTGAAAAGTTGCGCCGGGTTGAGGAGGTGCAACAGAGCCGACAGCCGCCTTGACTTTGAGGTGCTGCCATTGCGCCATAAGGTGGCAATCTTGAGCCTCCGTGATAGCATCCATGGGGTAGCTGGGAGCCGTGAAGTGAGGCTGCTGAAGGAGCTCGGTGGAAGCCACGCTGCTTCTCTGCTGATATGGCGGGGTAGCTTCTAGGGTAGCTTCGGCAGGTCGCTGCCTCTGAACTAGTGCTTGTTCCTCTAGCGCTCGTACCCTTGCATTCAGCTTCTGCAATTTGGTCTGCTCCACTTTCCTCCTCCTCTCCCGGGTTTTGTAACCGCCTGCGCTGGGAAACCCTTCCTTCCACGCAACAGAGCCTGCCGTGCCTCGTGTTCGTCCTGGGTGCTCAGGATTCCCGAGGGCCATTGTGAGCTCGTCGTTCTCTTTGTCGGGAACGAACGTCCCTTGCTGCGCTGCGGCGATATACTTCTGAAGCTTCTTGACGGGTATTTCAAGTTGCTCCTTCATCCAACGGCACTTCCCTGTTTCAGGGTCCAAGGTTCCCCCAACCCCGAAGAACCAAGTCCTTGAACGGTCTGGCCAGTTCAATGTCTCTGGTTCGACCCCTTTATCAAGCAGGTCCTTCTCAGCCTTGTCCCACAACGGCCGGGCTTTGAGGAAGCCACCTGACCCCGTGCGATGGTGATGCTCCTTCTTTGCAGCATTTTTCTTGTTTGTCGCTGACATCTTCTTACTCTTCTCCGATGTCTTGTGGGCCACAAATGCGGGCCAGTGATCTCTTATCTTCTCAAATCGGCCGGTGAATTCTGGAGTCTTCCCTTTGTCGACAAACGTTGATTTCAACTCATTCTTCCACCTCCTGAATAGATCTGCCATCTTCTTAAGAGCATGAGCCTTGACGAATGGCTCTATAACTGGCTTATCCGGATCCTCCTCTGGCGGTAGCGTGAAATTTGCCTTCAGCACTGTCCAAAGATCATATTTCTGTCTATCGTTGACAAAAGACACTTGAGGGTCTTTGCTCTTAGGCTTATTCCATTGGTGGATGCTGATCGGGATCATGTCCCTAACAAGAACCCCGCACTGAGCAGAAAATGCTTCCTTGGTCCGGCTGGGTTCAATCGGTTGGCCATCGCCCTTGATTGCTGTGATCGTGAACCTTTCATCCTGGCGCAACCTTTTCTTCGGGCCTCGTCTCGTTACCGAAGTTTGGCTCGATCCGGAGGGCTAGAACAGAAGAAAGAAGAGAGTTAATATGTGTACATACCAAAACAATTAATGCATCAATTAGCTAGTCAGCACAGGCTTAATTAATATATATACCTCGCCGGACTTTGCAACATCTCCTTCCTCCGTTCGCTAACCGGAGCAGTCATCACGGTCTCCTTCTTCCACCGGCATTCCGTCACCGGAGCCATCATAATCATGTCCTTCCACCTCCATTGTTCGATCACCGGAGCCTGCTTCACCCTCTCCTTCCAGAACATCGGTGTCGTTGAGAAACGACAAGACATCACCTCCGCCGAGGATTATGTCCCCCAACAACTGTTCTGCTTCGATGTCTCGGTGCTCCATAGTTTCTGCAAATATTACAACATGGCAATTAATATACAAACATGACAGATGGATATATTAGTGCAAACGTAGACCTAGCTAGCTCGACGCTTCTACAGTTTGGGGTGGCCTCGACAACGCTTCTAGGGTTTGGGGTGGCCTAGGCAACGCTTCTAGGGTTTGGGGTGGCCTCGACAACGCTTCTAGGGTTTGGGTCGGACCGCCTCTCTCATGAATGTCCGACGTCCGGACCGACAAGGGATTTAACAAAATGACGCCATTCTGGATGTGCAGAAAATGGTCCATATTTTTCCTGATCTCATCTCCCCTTCTATATGTCACGTTGTCTAGTGTCAAAGAATTCAAGAAAACCATGACTTCATCATTAGCCGGAAATGATAGGCGTATAATGGTACGAAGCTCTTCAAAGTTGTTTTGGAACGGAGTTCCCGATAGAATAATGCGCTTTTTGGTACAAAGTTCAGCAAGAGCCTTCCGAATATCGCTATTTGGAAGGCCTTTGCTGAAATTTGTACCAAAAGGAGAATTATTCTATCAGGAACTCCGTTCCAAAACAACTTTGAAGAGCTTCGTAGCATCATACGCCTGTTACTTCCGACTAATGATGAAGCCATGGATTTCTTCAATACTTTGACAGACAACATGACATATAGAAGAATATATATATAGATGAGATCAGAAAAAAAAATTGGATCAACTTGTGCACATCCATAATGGGGGCATTCTTGATAAATCTATATATGTCAAAATTCAAACTTTGACATATGATCAAACTTTGACATATGATCAAATGTTGCATATGTCAAAATTCAAACTTTGACATATGATCAAACTTTGATATATGATCAAATGTTGCATATGTCAAAATTCAAACTTTGACATATGATCAAACTTTGATATATGTCCACCGCGATATGAAATAATACATAGACTTGTTCGGGCGAGAGGGGGTTGATCGACGTCCCCCCTCATGTCGAAGTTACCGGAGTTATCTTCTAGCGGTTTGGGTGGCCTCGAGAGTTTGTCGGGTAGGGGCGGGAGGGGGTAGGAGATCGACAACGCTTTTTTTTCTAGGGTTTGGGTGGCCTCGAGAGTTGGTCGCCCGGTATATCGAGAGGGGGGGTGAACATTTTACCTTAGTAACTTAGAAAAAAAATGTTTCGGGGAGGGGGTATATCGACCCCCCCCCCCTCATGTCGAAGTTATCGGGGAGGGGCTATATCGACAAGACATACATATAGCCACATACATATAAAAAATTCTATGAACATCCATACATACATATATATAGGCTTGAAAAAAATTCATCTATAAAAAAAATGTTATCGGGGAGGGGGTATATCGACCCCCCCCCCCTCATGTCGAAGTTATCGGGGAGGGGCTATATCGACAATGACATATACATATAGCCACATACATATAAAAAAATTCTATGAACATCCATACATACATATAGCCACATACATATATATGGCTATGAAAAATGCTATGAAAAAAAAATTCATCATATTAAAAAACTGCTATGAACAAAACAATTAATACATATATGAACAAAACAATTTTATGAACATCCATACATACATAGCCACATACATATATATATATATATATACATTATATATGAACAAAACAATTTTCATCATATAAAAAATATCAACATATATACATTATATGTGAACTCCACCATTTCTCTAAAAAAAATCTCTATGCAAATTTCTCTAAAAAACTGACTTTGATCATGAATATCTCTAACTGTGCAAACATCTCTAACTATGTAAATATTTTTCTTATATTTAATAAATTCCAAAGTTGGAATTTCAATTATTCATATTTCCTTTGATTTGCAAAGGAGCTATATTCTCCCCAATTCTTTTGCACACACAAAAATTACTCCATCTATTTGACAGTACCCACAACCCATTCCGGCAAAAACTTTTGGTTCTATAGTTCAAAATTTTCAAATATCATTCAGTTCAAATTTGGACCAGATTCAAACTCCATGGTCAAAGCGCAATTTAAATTGGACAAACAATTCTCAAACTTTGCCAGACTCTCTTTTGTGCATCAACACCTCACCACAAAAATTCTCAAAAATTCTTAAAATTCCTAGAGCCCTTTTGCATTTCATCATACACTTGATGTGCACCACAAAAATTTGGACAGAGGGGGGAATCGGCGGCAGAGCACGGCGACGGCGGCCAGTACAGGGAGGAATAGGAGGAGGAGGAGGGGATCGGGGCGGCGCTCACAACGAGGACGCGTCGGCGACGAGGAGCGGGCTCGGTGGCGGGCTCGGGGCAGGGCGCAGCGACGGTGTCGGTGCAGGGCACGGCGACGGCGACGAGGAGGTAGGGCCGGTGACGGCGACGGTGATGAGGAGCGGGCGGCGACGGGGCAAGGTGCGGCGACGGCGATAGCTACGAGAAGCAGGGCGTCAGTGTCGGGGCGCTGGGCGGCGGCGTCGGGGAGAATGTGAGAACTTGCTGAAAAATTCCTAAGTGCCACTTATATAGGAAAGCCTTTGGTCCCGGTTCGTGGCACCAACCGGGACCAATGCCCCCCTTTAGTCCCGGTTGGTGCCACCAACCGGGACCAAAGGTCTCTTTTCAGCAGCCCAAAGGGCGGGAAACAAAGACCTTTGGTCCCGGTTGGTGCCACCAACCGGGACCAAAGGCCTTGTGCTGCACGCGGCCAAAAGTTTAGTCCCACCTCGCTAGTTGAGAGGGGCGCGGAGTGGTTTATAAACCCTACTGCCGCTGCCCTCTCGAGCTCCTCTCAAATGCAGGCTTACGGGCCTGACCACACTCTCCTCTGCCTGTGGGCCTACTGGGCCTTCTGCGGGCCTGAATCCTGGCCCGTGTTGGGTTTCTAGTCGTATTCAGGCCGTGGTGGCCCAGTAGGTGGCAATTTTTTTCTATTTTTTTCCTGTTTTTCTGTTTTGTTTTTTGCTTTATTTATTTTCTTTTATTTTTTAATTCTTTTTGCTTTTAGGTAATAAATATTATAAACTTTCTGTTAGTGCCATTAGTTTTCCAATTCGAATAGTTTAAATTTGAATTCTTTGAAATATGTGTGAATCACTAGTTTGTGATTAACTTTACTATAAAAATAGATTTTGAGTGATTCTTTTTACTGCTATTTAATATTACTGTGTTTTATCATTATATTCAAAAACAATTTTTGTTATTTTAGTTTCTAACAAAAAAAACTTTTTGCTTTTTGTTATTTTTGAGTGATTCACACAATTTTTTTTTCTATTTTTTTTCCAGTTTTTCTGTTTTGTTTTTTGCTTTATTATTTTCTTTGTTTTTGCTTTATTTTTTAATTCTTTTTGCTTTTAGGTAATAAATATTATAAACTTTCTGTTAGTGCCATTAGTTTTCCAATTCGAATAGTTTAAAATTGAATTCTTTAAAATTTGTGTGAATCACTAGTTTGTGATTAACTTATTATAAAAATAGATTTTTGAGTGATTCTTTTTACTGCTATTTATATTACGTGTTTTATCATTATATTCAAAAACTGTTTTGTTATTTTAGTTTCTAACAAAAAAATCTTTATGATAATTCTTTTTGCTATAAAAGTTTCTATCAAAAAAAGTTCTTTTTGAAAATTCTTTTTGCTTTTAATGTTTTGAACAGAAAATACCTTTGCTAATTTTTAGTTCATTCTTTTTTCTATTAGAGTTTCTAGTTCATTCTTTTTCTATTAAAGTTTTCTATTTCATTCTTTTTACTATTAGAGTTTCATTAAAGATTTCTAGTTCATTCTTTTAGTTTATTATTTTTGCTATTAGAGTTTCATAAAAGTTCAGAGGGTTACGGCAAAAACTGGATACACTTCGTGTACAAAATGGACAATCTCTTTCGAAGTATCAGGGTTTCGGACGAAAACTCATCTGTTACAAAGGGATTTCATTTTTTTGAACTTATTTGAACTCCGCACTTTTTCTGTGCTCAAAATGAACCATTCAAAGCAACATCATCAATTTTCAACCCTTTCTGAGTTCATCTGTTATTTTTCATGGATTTACTGATTTTTTTGAGCTAAATGACCCTGAAATTCAAAAGCACTTCAAATGAACTCTGAAGAGGTTGAAAATTGGCATGATATCATCATTTCACCCTCATAGCATGTGATAAAAAGTTGAGAGGGTTACGGCAAAAACTGGATGCACTTCGTGACAAAATGGACAACTCTTTCGAAGTATCATGGTTTGGACGAAAACTCATCTGTTACAAAGGGATTTCATTTTTTTGAACTTATTTGAACTCCACACTTTTTCTGTGCTCAAAATGAACATTCAAAGCAACATCATCTTTTCAACCCTTTCTGAGTTCATCTGTTATTTTTCATGCATTTACTGATTTTTTTGAGCTAAATGACCCTGAAATTGAAAAGCACTTCAAATGAACTCTGAAGAGGTTGAAAATTGGCATGATATCATCATTTCACCCTCATAGCATGTGATAAAAAGTTGAGAGGGTTACGGCAAAAACTGGATGCACTTCGTGTACAAAATGGACAATCTCTTTCGAAGTATCAGGGTTTCGGACGAAAACTCATCTGTTACAAAGGGATTTCATTTTTTTGAACTTATTTGAACTCCACACTTTTTCTGTACTCAAAATGAACCATTCAAAGCAACATCATCAATATTCAACCCTTTCTGACTTCATCTGTCTTCACTTTTTCTTCGCTTGTGTCCTTTGCTTATTGCGCCGTAACCATGGATATTCTTCATCCCTTAACAGGGTGCTTGGGTCAGCCTTGACTTTGAAGGGAGGAATTTCATGAAACTTTTCATAATCTTCAGACATGTCTGTCTCACCCTCCACTCCCACGATGTCTCTTTTCCCTGAAAGAACTATGTGGTGCTTTGGCTCATCGTATGATGTATTCGCTTCCTTATCTTTTTTTTTCTCGGTTTGGTAGACATATCCTTCACATAGAAAACCTGCGCCACATCATTGGCTAGGACGAATGGTTCGTTTGTGTACCCAAGATTGTTTAGATCCACTGTTGTCATTCCGTAATGTGGCTCTACCTGTACCCCGCCTCCTGACAGATTGACCCATTTGCACTTAAACAAAGGGACCTTAAAATCATGTCCGTAGTCAAGTTCCCATATGTCCACTATGTAACCATAATATGTGTCCTTTCCCCTCTTGGTTGCTGCATCAAAGCGGACACCGCTGTTTTGGTTGGTGCTCTTTTGATCTTGGGCGATCGTGTAAAATGTATTCCCATTTATCTCGTATCCTTTGTAAGTCAATACAGTCGAATATGGTCCCCTGGACAACGAGTACAGCTCATCAGAAACAGTGTTGTCACCTCTGAGACGTGTTTCCAACCAACTGCCGAAAGTCCTGATGTGTTCACATGTAATCTAGTCGTCACACTGCTCCGGGTGTTTGGAGCGCAGAATGTTCTTGTGTTCATCGACATACGGGGTCACCAAGGTAAAGTTCTGTAGAACTGTGTAGTGTGCTTGAGACCAAGAATGCCCGTCCCTGCATATTATTGAGTCCCCTCCTAGCGTGCCTTTTCCAGTCAGTCTCCCCTCATACCGCGATTGAGGGAGACCAATCTTCTTAAGGTCAGGAATGAAGTCAACACAAAACCCAATGACATCCTCTGTTTGATGGCCCATGGAGATGCTTCCTTCTAGCCTAGCGCGGTTACGGACATATTTCTTTAGGACTCCCATGAACCTCTCAAAGGGGAACATATTGTGTAGAAATACGGGGCCCAGAACGACAATCTCATCGACTAGATGAACTAGGACGTGCGTCATGATATTGAAGAAGGATGGTGGGAACACCAGCTCGAAACTGACAAGACATTGCGCCACATCACTTCTTAGCCTTGGTATGATTTCTGGATCGATCACCTTCTGAGAGATTGCATTGAGGAATGCACATAGCTTCACAATGGCTAATCGAACGTTTTCCGATAGAAGCCCCCTCAATGCAACCGGAAGCAGTTGCGTCATAATAACGTGGCAGTCATGAGACTTTAGGTTCTGGAACTTTTTCTCTGGGATATTTATTATTCCCTTTATATTCGACGAGAAGCCAGACGGGACCTTCATACTGAGCAGGCATTCAAAGAAGATTTCCTTCTCTTCTTTGGTAAGAGCGTAGCTTGCAGGACCTTCATACTGCTTTGGAGGCATGCCGTCTTTTTCGTGCCAAAGTTGCAGGTCCTCCCGTGCCTCCGGTGTATCTTTTGTCTTTCCATACACGCCCAAGAAGCCTAGCAGGTTCACGCAAAGGTTCTTTGTCATGTGCATCACGTCGATTGAAGAGCGGACCTCTAGGTCTTTCCAGTAGGGTAGGTCCCAAAATATAGATTTCTTCTTCCACATGGGAGCGCGTCCCTCAGCGTCATTCGGAACAGATAGTCCGCCGGGACCCTTTCCAAAGATTACGTGTAAATCATTGACCATAGCAAGTACGTGATCACCGGTACGCATGGCGGGCTTCTTCCGGTGATCTGCCTCGCCTTTGAAATGCTTGCCTTTCTTTCGACATTGATGGTTGGTCGGAAGAAATCGATGATGCCCCAGGTACACATTCTTCCTGCATTTGTCCAGGTATATACTTTCGGTGTCAGCTAAACAGTGCGTGCATGCGTGGTATCCCTTGTTTGTCTGTCCTGAAAGGTTACTGAGAGCAGGCCAATCATTGATGGTTACAAACAGCAACGCATGCAGTTCAAATTCCTCCTGTCTGTGCTCATCCCACACACGTACACCGTTTCCATTCCACAGCTGTAAAAGTTCTTCAACTAATGGCCTTAGGTACACATCAATGTCGTTGCCGGGTTGCTTAGGGCCTTGGATGAGTACTGGCATCATAATGAACTTCCGCTTCATGCACAGCCAAGGAGGAAGGTTATAGATACATAGAGTCACGGGCCAGGTGCTGTGATTGCTGCTCTGCTCCCCGAAAGGATTAATGCCATCCGCGCTTAAACCAAACCATACGTTCCTTGCGTCACCTGCAAACTTCTCCCGGTACTTTCTCTCGATTTTTCTCCACTGCGACCCGTCAGCGGGTGCTCTCAACTTCCCGTCTTTCTTACGGTCCTCTCTGTGCCATCGCATCAACTTGGCATGCTCTTTGTTTCTGAATAGACGTTTCAACCGTGGTATTATAGGAGCATACCACATCACCTTCGCAGGAACCCTCTTCCTGGGGGGCTCGCCGTCAACATCACCAGGGTCATCTCGTCTGATCTTATACCGCAATGCACCGCATACCGGGCATGCGTTCAAATCCTCGTACGCACCGCGGTACAGGATGTAGTCATTAGGGCATGCATGTATCTTCTGCACCTCCAATCCTAGAGGGCATATGACCTTCTTTGCTGCGTACGTACTGTCGGGCAATTCGTTATCCTTTGGAAGCTTCTTCTTCAATATTTTCAGTAGCTTCTCAAATCCTTTGTCAGGCACAGCATTCTCTGCCTTCCACTGCAGCAATTCCAGTATGGTACCGAGCTTTGTGTTGCCATCTTCGCAAATGGGGTACAACCATTTTTGGTGATCCTCTAACATGCGATCGAATTTCAGCTTCTCCTTTTCACTTTCGCACTGTCTCCTTGCATCAACAATGACCCGGCGGAGATCATCATCGGGCACATCGTCTGGTTCCTCTTGATCTTCAGCTTCCCCCATTGCAGCATCACCGTATTCAGGGGGCACATAGTTGTCATCGTCCTCTTCTTCTTCGCTGTCTTCCATCATAACCCCTATTTCTCCGTGCCTGGTCCAAACATTATAGTGTGGCATGAAACCCTTCTCAAGCAGGTGGGTGTGAAGGATTTTCCGGTCAGAGTAAGACTTCGTATTCCCACATATAGGGCATGGACAACACATAAAACCATTCTGCTTGTTTGCCTCAGCCACTTCGAGAAAATTATGCACGCCCTTAATGTACTCGGAGGTGCGTCTGTCACCATACATCCATTGCCGGTTCATCTGCGTGCATTATATATAATTAAGTGTGTAAAAAAACCGGCGACGAGAATTTTTTTCTTTTAGAAAGAAGATAAGAACAAGAGGCTCACCACGGTTATGCCGGCGACGAGATCGGCGCGGGCGATCGACGGCGGTGAAGACGGGAACGGGACATGACGGACCGCTAAACCTAGACAAATCTTGAGAAAAATGGAGCTTGAAGGTCGAGCTTCGAGAGGAGAAAGCTTAACTAGTGTGGCTCGGGCATTTCATCAAACACCTCATGTGCATAGGAGGTGAGCTAGAGCACCACAAAGCTCTCCCCTCGCCGGCCAGAAAAAACAGAGCAGTGTGGAGTGCTCTGCTCGCCGGCGATGGGGTATATATAGCCACCTCATTGGTCCCGGTTCGTGCGTGGAACCGGGACTAAAGGCCCCCCTTCTGTCCCGGTTCAAGCCACGAACCGGGACCAATGGATGTGGGCCAGGAGCGAGGCCCATTGGTCCCGGTTCGTGCCAGGAACCGGGACAAATGGGTCCAGACGAACCGGGACCAATGCCCACGAGTCCCCGGCCGGCCCCCTGGGCGCATGAACCGGGACGTATGCCCCCCATGGGTCCCGGTTCGTGACTGAACCGGGACTAATGGGCTGGGCTGGCCCGAACCAAAGCCCTGTTTTCTACTAGTGACAGACGAAACAGGTTTCGCGTAGAGCTCCTGTAGCTCAGACATGATCTGCAGCACCAGAACCATGACCATGGCGATGGCTCGCCCTCAGAGGCAGCTGGAACAATGGGCGAGGAAGGCAGCCATAGTGAACTGGTCTTAGCACGAGGAGAGAAACGACCATAAAGATCCGCTTCTCTCTCGTCGGCGGAGCCAACGTCGATCTCAGCCACCAAAGGAGGCGTTGCAGGTGAGGTCTTTTTTTTTTGGAAAAGGAGGATAACCCCCGGCCTCTGCATCAATCGATGCATGCAGCACAGCCTCCTCATGCTTCAACCAACCAGCTGCACGCATCAATCAAAGCTTAATTGATGTTGCCTCATCGCGCAAGGGGAGAGTCGCCTCCTTGACGCGGTCTGCGACCAACTGAAGGAGCTTCATGTGAACCGCCGCTAGCTGAGACTGCAAGGTAGAACCTGGGATGCCATTGGCATCGGCATCCCTGCCACGGCCCGAAGGAGAACGCGATAGCACCTGTCGGCCCACAAGCTTAGCCCAGGTCCGTGGTTGCTCAGGACGACAAGGCTCAACGGGGGGATTGGTTAGGCTGGGAGCGGCCTCGTCGACTGGGAGCACCTGTGAGGCTGTGACCAGAGAGCGGCGGTGGCAGTGCCTCTCCTGATGACCTCGACAGAGACAATGCAAGCAACGAAAGGGCTCGTGAGTGCAACTGACTTGGTGGCCGTGTGCGAGGCAGCGGAAGCACCTTGCACGGACCCAACGCTTGAAGGCAAGACCCTCCCCTTGCCGAGAAGATAGACAGGTCAGAGGGAGCGTCCTGGCTGGAGCGACGCCCCCCAATGCTCCGAACTCTCAAGGACGCCCAAAACGCAGCACCGCGCATGGCAGAGGATCCAAGAGCCTCGCTGCAAGGCTCTTGGCAACGGGGACGATGCCTTCATCCCAAATAAACCCAAGGATTTCCATTGGCAGCGCGGCCATGGCCTCCGCCGAGCCACAAGGAGATGACACGGGAAGGCAGGGACCGAATGAACCAACGGCGGCCGTCGGCGCCCGTGGTCAGAGCACACGTTCGTCATCATCGCCACTGACCCGAGCTGCGCTGGAATCAGGGCCATTTTGATGCGGCCGATGGCATACATCGCGGTACCAACTCTTCATCGTCATCCTCACCGGAGCTCATCCCATCGGAGTCGAGGCCATACGAGGAAAGCAGATTTATAAAGCTTACGCACCGGGGTCGCGTTATCCTGGCGCTTGGTCCCGAGCGCTCAACCTCGAGATGCGTCTCAGTTAGGGCCGTTTAGGCGAAGCCATTACCGTGGCAGTCCTGGGTTACGGTACGCATTGCTGCAGTCCCGCATGCAGGTTCTGGTCGATCGTAGGCTCTGCGTAGTATTGTCTGTTTGTGCCCCTAGTGTATGGACACACGTCCGTGACTCCGAGCATCTCGTCCCCATCACCAACACCTTGTTCGTTCTCAGGGAATAGTTCTATGGATGAGCTCCGAGGCGGCGTTCCCATGGAGTGCGAGCACGGCCGCGCCCGCGCCGCTCCGTCGGACGTGACGACCACAGGTATTAATCGGCTGCACAGAATCTGTATGATTTGGGCAGGGCGGTGCTCGTTATCTTCCGTCGCAACGAACTGCAGGTACTAATCAGCTCCCCTGCTTTGCCGCTTTTTCCGGGGTACAGATCCATCGTCTCCGCCGGCCATCACCTGTTGAACTCCTCGTCGGCGGTGCACTTCTATGTCCACCTGCCGCTCCGCCGGACAATCTGATCTTTTCCCTCCCTTTCCCTATCCAGCAACTGATGCAGCTACTCAGCTCCGTCCCTCTCCATGGTCGAACTCAGATGAATCCGCCGTCCTCGCCGCAGAGCATGCTCGGGAGAGCGCTATGCAAAGACTATATGGATGCTGATTCATGGGTCTGTTCACTGCGTCCCTTGTGAAGATGCCCACATGTATCTGTCCTTATCAGGAGTCTGGACAAGCCGCAGACACCTAGAACAGTATCCCTTCTAGGACATAGGTGTTAGGAGTAAGCGCATTGTGTTAGGAGTCTCGTTGTAACCGAACTGTTAAAGTATAAAACAGTTTCGAAAGTATCATGTGCATCTAGGAATCGATCAGATAAGGAGATAGGAGAGATTAAACCTGCTTATCAGGGTCACGTCGTGTTGGGCAATTACGTGTGCCGTGTTGGACGTGAATTCTTTGTAAACCCCTATATAAAGCAAAGAATAGGAAGGAGGGCGTGAGAGCCATCGTTGAATATTTTCTTCTGTAGTTTTTCCTCTCGTGAGTTCTTGTGCAGATCGCGTACAGCAGGAAGCTGATTGATTTGCTCTCATATTTGGTATCAGAGCATGTTAAAGAGTAAAACACGTATTGCTTTATGTGAAAGGAACACTCAATTTTGGGTGTAGCTATGTCAAGAAGAAAGGTGCAAAAGATGAGCAGCTCCATGGTTACAGTGATAGTGACATGGCGGGAGACGTGGACGATCGGAAGAGCACAACCGACGTTGCATTTTTCCTTGGACCGAACTTGGTCAGTTGGCTCTCACAGAAGCAAAAGGTTGTAGCTCTTTCTTCTTGTGATGCTGAATATATAGAAGCAGCGACAGCGGCGTGTCAGGGAGTTTGGCTTGGACGACTACTTGGTGATCTCCTAGACCAAGAACCAGAGAAGGTGCTATTGAAGATCGATAACAAATCTGCAATTTTCTAGTGCAAGAACCCTACTCATCATGATAGAAGCAAGCATATAGATACAAGGTATCACTACATAAGGGATTGTGTGGAGGAAGGAAAGGTGGAAGTCGATCATGTATGCACTGAAGATCAGCTAGCTGACATCTTGACTAAATCTCTTGGAAAACAGAAATTTTGGAGATGAGGAAGAGAATTGGAGTAGCAGCTGTGAAATGATGACACAACATGCTTAGGGGGGTAAATGTTAGGAGTAAGCACATTGTGTTAGGAGTCTGGTTGTAACCGAACTGTTAAAGTATAAAACAGTTTCGAAAGTATCGTGTGCGTCTAGGAATCGATCAGATAAGGAGATAGGAGAGTTTAAACCTCACTAGTAGAAAACAGGGCTTTGGTCCAGGCAGGGCCAGCCCATTAATCCCGGTTCACTCACGAACCGGGACCAAAGGGGGCATCGGTCCCGGTTCGTGAGGCCAGGGGGGCGGCCGGGCCTCTTGGGGCATTGGTCCCGGTTCGTCTGGCCCCTTTGATCCCGGTTCCAGCCACGAATCGGGACCAATGGGCCTCGCTCCTGGCCCACAACCATTGGTCCCGGTTCGTGGCTGGAACCGGGACTAAAGGCCCCCTTTAGTCCCGGTTCCAGCCACGAACCGGGACCAATGAGATGCCTATATATACCCCCTCGCCCGCGAGCAGAGCAGTGGAGTGCTCTGTTTTTTGGGTCGGCCGTGGGAGAGCTTTGTGGTGCTCTAGCTCACCTCGTATGCACATGAGGTGTTTGATGAAATGCCCGAGCCACACTTAAGTTTTCTCCTCTCGAAGCTCCTTGTCCAAGCTCCATTTTCCTCGAGATTCGTCTAGGTTTGGCGGTCCGTCCTGTTCCGTCACCGTCCTCACCGCCGTTGATCGCCCGCGCCGATCTCGTCGCCGGCACCACAGTGGTGAGCCTCTTGGTCTTATCTTCTTTGTAAAAGAAAAAAGTTCTTACTTGTATGATTAAGATAGATGCTTGTGTAATTTTCTTACTTTTATTATTGTTTGTTATTATATATATTTGAGAGAGGAAGAATGACGACTGTTGTCGTGGGGGTCGCTTCTGTTTGTCGAGTTTCCTGGTAGTTGCCTTCAATCAATTTTTGATCAACTATGAACATAGGAAATGTCTGACGACGAAAATGATTTCGGTATGTGCGAATACTGCGAAGACGAGCGCGGCCTGTGCGACAGAAATTTCTTATTTGGTGGTAGGCGCTTCAGCATCAAGCTGGATGAGACCTTCGAAGTGGATACAGTAAGTCACAACGACAAGTCTTTTTTCGTAATTAAGCATGACTTCTGCTTCTTTTGCTTCAACTTATAATTTTAATTTTTTACTATTCTACTAGCGTATCCCCTGCCATGCAAGAATTTATGTCTTGGATAAGATTGGTTTCAGTCCTATGGAAACTATGGAGGTAAAGATAGTTCACTTGAGGATCGAGCATGGTTATACTTTTGCCGCAAAATTATACAATGCAGACACCTACACCTATTTTGAATGCAAAAATTGGAGATCACTATGTAAGGCTTATGCATTTGAGCCTGATATGCTTATCACCTTTGATATTCGTCCGGAAGATGATATTGAAGGTAATATCGACATCTGGGTCGATGTGCAGACGCCTCCAGTTCTACCATTATGTGAGTTTCTCAACCATATTTATGTCTTGGATATTGTTTATTGAAAAATAGTTGACAACTAATTTCTATTGACAGCTTATTTCCATTCAAGCAAACATGTCCAGCGCTTGGTAGACATGACCTACTACTGTCCCGGGGCTGAACTAAACTGCAAGGAGATAAGTCATTATGTTTCATGGCTTGAGGATCTTGATACTGTCAAGACAAATTATTTCCCTGGACTTGAAAATCTTAGTACTCAAAACGTGCAACCACTAGTGTGCGTATTGAACTATGGTCATATCTATTTAGGAAAGATGGTAAGATTTTTGTCCTCAGTGCATCTTTTGCATACATTATTTTTTAAGCTAAACTTCATTGCTAAGTATGTTACTACGACGTTCTTCAACAGGGACTCCCAATGATAGTTGTGCCTCATTGGGTCGAGCCTAAAGGTCGCATGGCAATGGTTAGCTTACGGCCAAGACATCCTACATTGCACATGAGTGCATTCAGGATTTCTAAAAGCAAGCAAGTCTTAATAGTCAAAGACTGGAGCAAAATTGTGAAGGATCGCAGAGAAGTACTAGGGGGCAGCAATCAGAAGCGCAGCCCACAATTAGGAGACAGGTTCATCTGCATGCTCCAATATGATGAAGCAGGAGTGCTACACATGTTCTATGCTATTTTACCTGAGAGAGAGCAGCAGGAGTGATTAGCTAGCTAGAATGAGTTTGAAGATGATGATGTGCTACACTATGACTATGATGATTAAATAGCTAGTGTTGGTGGTAATGACTATGATGATTATTATTAGCTAGTGTTGGTGGTGATTAGATAGCTACACTATGACTATGATGATTAAATAGTGTTGGTGGTAATGACTATGATGATTATTGGCTTTGAATGGTGCATTTTGAACACACAAAAAGTCTGGAGTTCAAATAAGTTCAAAAAAAAATGAAATCCCTTTGTAACAGACGAGTTTCCATATGAAACCTTGATACTTCGAAACAGATTGCCTATTTTGTACACGAAGTGCATCCAGTTTTTGCTGTAACCCTCTCAACTTTTAAGCACAAACTATGTGGGTGAAATGATGATACCATGCCAACTTTCAACCTTTTCAGAGTTCATTTGTAGTGCTTTTCAATTTCAGGGTCATTTAGCACAAAAAGAATGAACTAATAGCAAAAAGAATGAACTTAAAATAATCAATTAAAATATTCTGTTACGATCAACTAAAACAAAACTATAATATTCTTCAATAGCAAAAAGAATCAACTAAAAAGCTTTTATAAAACTCTAATAGCAAAAGGAATCAACTAAAAAGCTTTTATAAACCTCTAGTATTTTTTAAACTAAAATTATATAAAATTTATGCAACTAAAAATTATCAAAGTATTTTCTGTTCAAAACATTAATGGCAAAATGAATTTTCATAAAGAATTTTTTTGTTAGAAACTTTAATAGCAAAAAGAATTATCATAAAGAATTTTTTGTTAGAAACTAAAATAACAAAATCTGTTTTTGAATATAATGTTAAAACACAGTAATATTAAATAGCAGGAAAAAGAATCACTCAAAAATCTATTTTTATAGTAAAGTTATTCACAAACTAGTGATTCACACAAATTTCAAAGAATTCAAATTTAAACTATTCAAATTTGAAAACTAATGGCACTAACAGAAAGTTTATAATTTTTGTGACGTAACAGCAAAAAGAATTAAACAAAAACTATGGTCAAACTATTGTCAAATCTGGTCAAACTGTGGTCAAACTATGGTCAAATCTGGTCAAATTGTGGTCAAACTATGGTCAAACTACTTATTCAAGAAATATTAGTGTTAATAAATAATTATTGTTTTTTAGAATAATAATTTCAAACTCAAACGGTGCTTAATGCTCAAGTTCAACTCCTAAGGGTTAATAGGATTGACAACTTAGTTTTGTCAGGAAAACAACAAGTGCAGACTTGGAAACTAGGGGGAATAGAACTCGAAAGTTAAGCGTGCTCAGGCTGGAGTAGTGAGAGGATGGGTGATTGGCCGGGAAGTTAGACGATTTGGAATGAGTGGTTCATAATTGAGCAGTGATGAGGGGTAATTAGAGTGGGTGATTAGAGATTGAATTGTCAAATAATTCAGAAATTTGAAGGTAAGAAAATATTTAAAAAAATTCAAAATTTTATTTATCAAAAAAATTTAGAAAAACAAAATTTCAAAAAAATTCCTTTAGTCCACCAACCGGGACTAAAGGTGGAGCTCCAGAGAGCGGCCACGTGGAGGGCCTTTAGTCCCGGTTCGTAACACAACCAGGACTAAAGGGGGGGGGGGGGGGGCCTTTATTCCCGACCCTTTAGTCCCGGTTTGGGAACCGGGACAAATGGGCCTTATGAACCGGGACAAATAAGCCTTTTTCTACTAGTGCCTACTTATCAGGGTCACGTCGTGTTTGGCAATTACGTGTGCCATGTTGGACGTGAATTCTTTGTAAACCCCTATATAAAGCAAAGAATTGGAAGGAGGGCGTGAGAGCCATCGTTGAATATTTTCTTCTGTAGTTTTTCCTCTCGTGAGTTCTGGTGCAGATCGCGTACAGCAGGAAGCTGATTGATTTGCTCTTACAGTAGGCCAGATCACGGTGGGGAACCGCCGCAAACCACAGGGATATTAACGTGCCACGTGATCCCAACGAAAATATGTGACACACATCCCCATGTGTATGAACGTACAGGATAGCCGGACCGGGGTGCTGAAGCTCCGCTGAATGATTTCGGCCATACGAGGCAGGCGATGGTGTCTATGGGGCCAGCTCCTCCTCATCGTTGTCCATGTCGAGAACGACACCAGAGCTGCAAGAGCCAGGCCGCCTCCAACACCATACCCGGACCAGAGGGGTCGCTCCAACAGCGGGTGAGGCGGCTGATTGGACGTCACCCGGCCAATGCCGAGCGCATGCTGAGCTTTTTTGCTTTTCTGCAACAAACGAACTGACCCTTGGATGGTTTTGGGTGCTTAACACTTACTCCGTATTTATTTGTTGCTTCACTGGGCTGTCGTTTAAGTTCGGGCGGAAAAAACCTTAGTAACGGAGATGCACCGCGTGGGACGGCCCACCACACCAGTTTTTCATTCTGTGGCGCTCTCTAGTTCCCGCGTAGATCGGGAACAGTAGGTGGTTTTTCTGGCGTTTGGTCGCCTAGACGAATGTAGTAGGTGTTGTTCCCTTTTTCTGTTGCTTTATTCTTTCGGTTTTTCTTTTTTCTTTGTTTTCTTTGATTTTCTTTTTTCACCTTTTTCTTTCTTTTTTTAGTTTTTTTTTCCTTATTTCCGTTCTTTCTGGTGTCTTTTTTTTTCATTTTTTTATTTTAAGGAATGCAAACAATTCTTTTGACAAAATACAAGTATATTTTTGTTATAAATATAACTTTGTATACATTCATTTTTTAAATACACGCTGAACATTTTTTAATACACATTCAACAATTTTCCAACACACTTTGCATACATTTTTAAATGCACGATAATGTTTTTCAAATGATGATGGAAATTAACTAAAATGCATGATGCACATTTTTCAAATAACGATATACATTTAAAAAATGCATGATGAACATTTTTCAAATAATACGATGAACATTTTTTAAATTATGTGAATTGTTTTAATTACATAAACTTTTCAAAATTGTGTGAAAACTTTTTAATATTACATAAACATTTTTGAAAGTCCTGAACATTGTTGTAATGGGTGAACACTTTTTAAAATTACACGAATATTTTCTTAGATAGTAAACACTTTTTAAAATTGGAAGAATATTTTCGAAATGTATTTATGTGTTTAAAAGAAACTATTGTATATAACTAAGGAAAAGGAAAAAAAAATGAAAACCGGAAATCATCGCTAAAAAAAGGGCGAAAAAGCAAAAACCAGCTGAAAAAACCCGCCGAAGAAAATAGAAAAGGAAACCCTCGGAGCCTGAGGAGATCACCGTAGTGGGCAGCCCCAATAAGCAGCCATGTAGATCACAATAAGCGATATATAGCAGCGCCCGCACACACACACACCTGCCTGCACGTGCAACATGTGCAGAATTTCTTTTGGTGCTGCGTTCAACTCCGGCAGCATTTTCTTCTCCTCTTAAGGCTGTTACAAGCTAAGATTCTACCGGCCACGATCGAGCTAACGGTCACTCTCCCGTTGCCCACTGAGCCGCCTTGAATTCGTGCCATCTCACGAATGGCTACACTGCGGCGAGCTAGCTAGCTACATATGCAGGAATGAAAAACTAGGGCCATGCGCGTGAACAAGTCTCACGTTGCATGCACTGTTAATCTTCTCTGACGAAACTGAAGAAACCTAACACCTACTCCCTGCGTTCCGATTTACTCGTCGTGGTTTTAGTTCTAATTTGAACTAAAACCACGACGAGTAAATCGGAACGCAGGGAGTAGCAATTAGCAGAGCATGCAGCAGGATGAAAACAGCTAACACTAGCTAGAGGAAACGTACGCACATACCCGAGCTAGCTAGCTAAAGCTTAAGGTTGAGATCAAGCTGCTGCTGCTGCATCTGCTTCTCGTCATCGTCATGACGCGCCGTCACGGTGGCCGGCGCATCAGCGGCGTGACCAGGTGGGAGGTAGAGGCGGGCGTTCCAGCTGCCGGTGCCCCTCTCCTCCCTGTGCCTGTTCTGGTGGCCCCCCAGCGCCTCCTTCTTGAAGAACTTCTTGTCGCAGAAGCGGCAGGGGAAGAGCCTCGGGCCGTCGCCGCCGGAAGCAAGAGCGGCACCCGCTGCAGCCCAGGAAAAGGAGGATGGTGGCGGAGGTGGCATCGTGGAAGCCGCTGCAGCCCAGAATGAGGAGGATGGTGGTGGGGGTGACATGGTGGCCAGCGTAAGCGACAGGTCTAGAGGAGCCGCTGCAGCCCAGAATGAGGAGGATGGTGGTGGGGGTGGCATGGTGGCCAGCGTAAGAGACAGGTCTAGAGAAGCCGCTGCAGCAGCTTGGGGAGCCTGAGCCTCCATTAATTTAATCGGAGAAGAAGCTCCTGTAGTATATGGCTTCATTCTAACCTAGACCGAGCGAGCGAGCGAGCAGAGGTGTGGTGATACGGAGGTTTAAGGTAGATGCATGGTGGGTGGGCATGGGTGGAGCACTGGAGCCACATGCTAAATCTGGTAGCCGCATTAGTTATCAGTTATCGCGGGTGGCATTCACGCATGTACGATAGGGGTGCCCCCGCAACACGCACGATGTACGTCCAACATGGGTGCCCCCGCAACACGCACGTACGATACGGCAGCCCAAGCTCAAAGGATTGGATGACGTGGATCGATAATGGCTACACAAGTTACAGCACTGCAATGCTCCCTCTGTTTCATAATATAATGCACAAAGATCATCAATCTCAAGATGATGTGCCGGCTCAGCCTCTCGGAGGTGCTCATAGGGGTATGATGTGCGTGCCCCCGCATTCACGCATGTACGATAGGGCCGGGGTGCCCCCGCAAGACGCACTATGTACGTCCAACATGGGTGCCCATGCAACATGAGTGTATGTGCGCATGTACGAGTGTATGTGTTTGTACTGTGTTAAAAAAATGTAGCGCACAATTTTTTTTCAAAAGTCTAGATTTGTAAAGATTAACTAAAATTATATGGAAAAATATGTACATCTATAATACCAATAGATACATCGTGAAACATAGATTTATATTATATTTATTTGGTATTTTTAGTGTCAATATTTTTCTCCATAAACCTGAATAGTTTGAGCTCAAGAAAAATCTATATACACTACTTTATTTTTTTGAATGTTGGTAAGAGGGCTGCCAAATCCATTGATTAGAAAAGAGGTATGTCAAGAACACCCAAAGGAGGAATGCACCACATAAGGCGAGTGCCAAAAAAAAAGGAAAAAGGACGGCTCTGTTTAGTGTGGAAAACCGAGCAAAGACCTAAGCAGCGCCTAGCTATACTAGGCCTAGAGCACTACAATACATACAAACGCTGGAAGACCAACACCCCACAAAGCATTGTTAGCATGCATGCCATCGATCTGCTGCGTGATAGTGTTCTCCCGTGACCGTGTGCCAGTCAGTGCGCTGGTCGAGGCATGAAAGGAAGCCTACCATTTGCTAGATCTGAGAGATTTGCTATAGCCAACCACAAGACCGAAAGGACAGAGGTAGCAACAGTTCGGAGCAGTGGTGATCCTTGTCGTCGATCACCATGCGTTATTGACCTAGCTATGTGGAGTATATTCTTTTTCCTTTGGAAATATCACCTGAGCTCTGTTTCCACTGGACCAAAGTCTTCTTTCTTTTGTGATGGATTGGACCGAAGTTTGTTAGGAGCAATATATACTATATCGTCGTCAGTTCGCGCTGTTCCAGACAAACTGTTCATCGACCCTGCCCGGGCATCGCCAGGAGCCCAGGACACCTTTCACTTCATGCGCAGGTATCTGATTTTTTGGCTCAGATGTGTGTCAGGGCGTCCGTCGGGTTCAGACAGCTCAACAGTTCATCGACTGTGCCCCTGGAGGACATGCGTACATGTAATGTATTCAATAGTTCATCGGCATGGGCAAATTACCATGGAGATGAAATCCGGCTCATGGATGTGTGTGTTCCGGTGTTGTCGCCTTCTTCTTGATTTCTAGTTTCATTGGTTCCTCCCTGTAACACTATGCCATCATTGTGCTTATATAGCAACCAAATCGCTCGACACTGGACCTTAATTTGTTCGGTTATTGGCCTTCAACAGTGCAACCCGGCCGCATTAATGCTGGCGAATGGGAGAAAAATATAGCAAGTGTGGTGAACATGTTCACAGCCAAAAAAAACAAAGTTTTCCATATCAACGGTCAAATCTTGAAATGTTTGACTGATGCTCATTGAAAAGTTCTCACCAAACGCGATGAGTAGATGTGTGCGATTAGTTGGAAAATTTCTCACCGACCGCGATGTAGGCTTGCGGTGGTCGGTGCAGATTGAAAGGCGAAATTTGTCCTCCACAATGCACGGTTCACGCGGTTCTTCATCTAAATGGATTCTCCTCGTCGATGCGGTCCTGGTGGCGCGAGAGTTTGACCGGGAGGAGCTCTGGTGTATAGGGGATGTCCACGCGCATGGTTGCCTGGCGGTTGCGCACTCTTCGTCCAAGCCAGGAACGAAGAGTAGCTCTTCGACCATGTGTGGCACCCCCCCTCGACACGTGCACTAATCATACACGCAAATGTGCACACTCGAGATCAGAGACTCACGGGAAGATATCACAACACAACTCTAGACACAAATTAAACATAAATCTTCATATTACAAACCAGGGGTCACGAGGACCTGAATACATAAGTCATACAAACCAAATATCTGGGTACAGACATAGTTAGTCAAGTTTGCCTTAAGAAGGCTGGCACAAACAGCAACACTGATCGAAAAGGCGAAGGCCTCCTGCCTAGATCCTGGTCGTCGGGGATCTCAACGTCGTAGTAGGCTCCTCCGGGGATCTCCTGCTCCTGGGCTCCGCCGTCTGATCGCAGCAACCGGGTATGGGAAAAAAAAGTAGCAAAGCAACCATGAGTACTCATCCAAAGTACTCGCAAGACTGACATCAGAACTATACTAATTATGCATTGGTATCAAAGAAATGGGGCTATATATAGTGGTAGTTATATAGCAGCAAAGCCCAAAGATCCTTCCTCGACTCCCTGCGAGAAAACAATCCCGGAGCTAACATATTCTTAAGTAGCATGTATCCAATTCAAGTTGTAGTAGATCGGGATACAACACTGAGCGTCCTGTTACCGTGGACACAGCTATTCGAATAGATAAACTTCCCTGCAGGGGTGCACCACATAGCCCAACACGCTCGATTACATCTGGCCGGACACACTTGCTGGGTAATGCCCGGCCTCGGGTGATCGACACGCCATAGACCAACCTAGGCTCAGCAGAGAGGTCAGCACATCGGTCTAAATCCTAAGTGTGAAGGGGTCATGGGCCAATCGCCCTAAGCACTCCTGCACGTTGCGTGGATGGCCGGGAGCAGACCTAGCCTCTATATAGACAAGTAGGCGTTCCAGTGCAACCCGTCGCGTGACGCAAAAATTGTGACGTCTGAAGAGCTTTCGGAAGGAACGTACGACGTAGAGGGCCCCATTAAACCATTATAACATGTGGTGGTTAGTGCGTAAAGGCACGTAGCCAACTCAGATCAACTACCCAAATCCGTTAGGTGTGTTTTAGTAACTCGCAGAGACGAACAGGATCCCTGTCGCTCCGACTGGGTAACACACGGACTACTAACAAGGACCAGGCCCACCTCTCAACTAGGTGGTCTCCGTCAGCCCTGTCGTTCCGCCACAATATCACTCGCAGGAACCCTTGGATCTAGCCCGTCTTGTTTCATTGACTTGCGGGCACTTTTGGAGCCGGCCCGACTTTAACAGTTTAAGTATTGCAGTAATGTAAACATTTCCGTGATCATCACCCAGATGATCACGGCCCAAAAACAAGCATGGCGAACGGACAAGGGTGAAGGGCCAGTTGATGAAACAGCATTCCTAACTAAGCATCATAGGATATCAGGTAATGTATCAAAAGCAGGCGACAAAAATAGGCTATGCATCAGAATAGGAGCTATCGGAATAACAACATAAGCAATTCTAATGCAAGCATAAGAGAGGGAGAGTAGGCGGTATCTGGATGATCAAGGGGATTTTGCTTGCCTGGAAGCTCTGCTGAAGGGGTAGGGTCGTCGACGACGTAGTCGTATCCAGCAGGGTCGTCGGCAGTCTCGGGGTCTATCGAGAGAGAAGGAGGGGGAAGAAATAATAAATACACGGCAAACAGATGCAACAGGGATGCATGGCAAGGCAATATGCAATGCTAGGGGTGTTCTAATGCAACACTACGCAAGTTAGTCGGAGCGGGAAATTATCCGGGAGTGTTCTCCCAGCTCCGGATGAGTATCAGACAGATGAAACAGAGGGAAAAGTTCCATGTTCATCTAGTTAGGAGTGATGGTCAAGAATTTTGATCACATATTCGGATTCTCCATATATTTCTGATCATTTTTCATATTTAAATTATTTTCATCCGAGTTACGTTTTAATTTCTATGATTTTTTGAAGTTTTAAATATTTTCTGAAATTTCTGGATTGATTTAATTCGAATTATCCAAAACAGTAGCAGGTGACATCAGCATGATGTCTGGATGACATCATCGGTCAATTCCAGCTGACCAGAGTCAAACCTAACCAGTGGGTCCCACTGGTCAGTGACTGATTAGACTTAACAGTGGTTAATTTAGTTAAATTGATTAACTAACAGGTGGGATCTAGTAGTCAGTGACTGTTTAGTAATTAAATTAATTAACAGATTAAATTAAATTCAAATTAGTTTTAATTAAACATGGGACCCACATGTCATAGGCACAGTGTGCCAGTCAGCACAGTTGACCACGGTCAACGTGGTCAACTAGGGCCAGGGGGCCCATGGGCAGTGACCCAGGGGGTGGGCCCCAGGTGTGCCATGTTGGCGTTGTCGCCGGAACTTCGCCGGTGCCCGTTTTCTGCGGCGGTGTGCGTCGGGGGTGGCCGGATTTCACGCATAGGAGGTCATTTCAAGCGTGGTTTGCGGCGTTCGAGCGTATGCTCGACGCCGCGATGAACGGTGGTGGCGGCGTGAGCTAGGATGGCAGGAGCTGACGGCGGCGAGCACATCGGTGGACGGCCAGAATCGGGCTCGAACGGGCGCGCGACTACGGTGCGTTTGCAGGCGAACTAGTCGGCTAGCGGGATTCTACGTGCGCGCGCGAGCAAAACGGGCAGCGGCGCGGGACCATTTGGTCACCGGAGCTACGCCGGCGACCAAACGAGGCGGCAAAGCATTTCGTCCGCCGTGGAATTCCGGAGCTAGAGTGAGCAATCGACGCGGGGGAGCGAGGGGAGGAGGAGAATAGCTCACAGGGAGCCTGTAGAGGAGCAAAGCGAACTCGGGGAAGGCGTGAGGTAGCCGGAATCTTCGCCGGAGAGCGTCGGGCCAGAGGAAGAAGACGGCGTCGAGGAGCTCGGTGCGGTGCTCCTCGGCTCCAACGGCTTGCATGAGACGGCGTAGCGGAGCGCGGCGGAGAGATCTCGCGCGGTGGCGAGGCTTGGCGGTGGTTGTGGCTAGGTGGGCGGCAAAGCAACGGCGGCGACTGGAGCGGCCATGGCGGAGGGGAAGAGAGCGGCGCGAGGGAGAGAGCGGCGCATGGGGAAGGGGGAAAAGATCCTGGCCTCTTCCCCGAGGTCCACTGCGTCGTTCTTATACTCCCCGACCTCCTGTAGTGACGCGAGGGCGAGCGGGCGCGGCTGGGACGGCGAGTCAGCATGGGGCGCGCGCGCGGGGGCGGGATGTTGAAGGAAGGGCCGGCCAGGCTGGGCTAGGCCGCACTGTGCACCACTTAGGCCCAGTCCAGCAGTGCACTGGCGCCCTTTTTCTTTTTACTTTTCTTTTTCTTTTATTAGTTGTCGTCTTGCCTTTTATTTTTACACCAAATGACTTTTGTAAAATGTGAGACTTGTCCAATTAAACACTAGGCAATATATGCCAATGCCACAAAAAGGTTTGGTGACAAAATAATTTCATTTGATTTTCAATTAAATGAAAAGGGTCAAACATTGCTGTTTTGGTACTGTTTTGATGATGTTAGAGTCATCTAAGTATTTTAGGTGATGTTGTTTTCTTGAAAAATATTCACAATGGAATATTTCCAAGATTATGAACAATTTAGTTCCTGGATTTGAACAACTTTTATTTTTACTTTATATTTGAATTTCAATTTGAATTGGAATTTGAAATGAGATATGACTCAAATGATGATCAAGCACTGTTAATCATGATGACTTGGCATTAACAAAAGGGTGATCACTGTAGCTTAATACTCGGGGATGTTATAATTCTCCTCCTCTAAAAGAAATTCTTGTCCCGAGAATTAAGAGGTAGGCTGAAAGAGAGCGGGGTATTCTTCATGAAGACGATCTTCGTGTTCCCAAGTGGCTTCATCTTCAGAATGATTTGACCACTAAACTTTAAGGAACTTGATTGCCTTCTGACGAGTTCGACGTTTAGCTTGATCAAGAATGCGGATCGGATACTCTTTATAAGAAAGATCTTCTCGCAATTCAAGAATTTCATGATCCACTGGTCGGATAGGATCCTTGAAGCAGCGACGGAGTTGCGACACATGGAAGGCATCATGAACTTGAGAGAGGTTCGGCGGCAATTCCAATTGGTATGCCACTTCTCCACGTCTTGCGAGAACGCGAAAGGGGCCAATGTACTGAGGAGCTAACTTTCCCTTGATTCCGAAACGATGAGTGCCCTTCATCGGGGTGACACGAAGGTAAGCTTGTTCTCCAGGTTGATAAGCCATTACCTGGTGTTTCCGGTCATAATTGCTCTTCTGATGAGACCAAGCAGCTTTCAGATGTTCACGGACAATACGGACTTGTTCTTCAGCTTGTTGGATAATATTTGGACCAACGAGTGATCATTCCCCAGTTTCTGACCAATTCAGAGGGGTTCAGCACTTATGTCCATAGAGAACTTCAAAGGGTGCCATCTTCAGACTAGCCTGATAACATATGGGAGAGATTCCTCCCATTTCTTACCGAATGAGATGACACAAGCTCGAAGCATGTCTTCAAGCAGTTGATTGACTCGTTCAACTTGTCCCTGGGACTGGGGGTGAAAAGCGGTGCTGAAGGACAGATGAGTTCCCATAGCTTCTTGGAAACTATTACAAAACCTTGAGGTAAAGAGGCTGCCATGATCTGAACTGATCTCCAACGGAACACCATGGAGTGACACAATTCTGGAAACATACAAGTCTGCTAACTGACTAGCAGTGATTGTCTCCTTGACTGGCAGAAAGTGAGCAACCTTGGAGAATCGGTCAATGACGAGAAAATAGCGTCATGACCCTTATGCGATCTGGGAAAACCAGTAATGAAATCCATTTCAACTTTGTCCCATTTCCATTCAGGAATAGCAAGTGGTTGCAAAGTTCCAGCAGGCCTTTGGTGTTCTGCTTTAATGTGATGGAAAATGTCACACTGATCAACATTGCGAGCAATGTCTTGCTTCATCTTAGGCCACCAGTATCTTTGACAAATGTCTCGGTAAATCTTGGTGCTACCGGGGTGGATAGACAGAGGGGTGTCATGAGCTTCTTTCATGACTTCCGAGGTCGAGTCCAGGTTACCTTTCGAAGGAACCACTAGGCGATCTTTAAAGAACATAGCGCCTTCATCATCAATACTGAAAGACGAAGAGTTACCATTTGAAAGATAACGCTTAATTTTCTCGACTTGAGAATCATATTTCTGCATTGTTTTGATGCTGCGCTCTAGGTCCGGCTCAACAACCAAGGTATTGAGATAACCCTGTGGGACAATGTGAAGGTTCAACTTGCGAAGTTATTCGTAGAGAAAGGGCTGTGCTTGCTGAACCATGAGGTTGTTGCAATAAGACCTGCGGCTCAAGGTATCAGCCATTACATTAGCCTTGCCAGGGGTATAAGAAATATCCATGTCATAGTCAGCTATTGTCTCGAGCCATCTTTGTTGGCGGAGGTTCAAATCTGGTTGAGTATACAGATACTTCAGACTTTGATGGTCCGTGTATATCTCGCAACGATTACCGAGAAGGTAATGTCGCCACAGCTTCAGAGCATAAATAACTGCTACTGACTCGAGATCATGCATCGGATACTTATCTTTGTGAGGACGCAACTGACGAGAGCCATAGGCAATCACCTTGCGCTCTTGCATCAGTACACAGCCTAGTCCTTGATGAGACGCATCACAGTATATCACGAAGTCCTTTCGGGAATCCGGGGGTGCTAGCACTGGGGCAGAGGTCAACTTATCTTTAAGTGTCTGGAAACTTTCTTGGCACTTTTCCATCCACTCAAACTTCTTGCCTTTGTGGAGCAAATCATTCAATGGTTTAGCAATCTTGGAGAAATTCTCGACGACACGGCGGCAATAGCTGGCGAGACCGAGAAAACTTCTGACTTGCTTGACATTCTTCGGGGGAGTCCAGTCAAGAATAGCCTGAACTCGTTCGGGGTTGACAACAATGCCATCTTTGGAACTCACATGACCAAGATAGGCCACCTCAGGTAACCAGAATTCACACTTAGAGTATTTGGCATATAGTTGGTGCTCTCGAAGTCTCTCCAATACAAGCCGAAGATGTTCTACGTGCTCTTCTTCATTCATGGAGTATATAAGGATATCATCCAAATAAACCACGACAAACTTGTCGAGGTAGTCCATGAAGATATAGTTCATCAATCGAGAGAAGGTTGCTGGAGCATTAGTTAATCCGAAAGATATGATGGTGTACTCGTATGATCCATAACGAGTAACGAAGGCGGTCTTCGGGATATCCTCTTTACGAACTCGGATCTTATGGTAACCCAACCTTAAGTCAAGTTTAGAGAACACAGAGGATCCAGCAAGCTGATCATAAAGATCGTTGATCCGGGGAAGTGGATATTTGTTCTGGATTGTTACTTGGTTAATAGGCCAATAGTCCTGGACCAATCGGTTCGTTCCATCCTTCTTCTTAACAAAGAGGGAAGGTGCTCCCCAGGCAGAGGAACTTGGACGAAATAAGCCCTTTTTAAGCGATTTGTCGATCTCTTCCTTAAGGTCAAGGAGTTCATGCGGCGGCATCTTATAGGGACGCTTAGAAATAGGGGTGGTGCCGGGTTTCAAGTCGATGACGAATTCAACGGCCCTAAGAGGGGGTATTCCTGGAAGTTCTTCTGGAAAGACGTCTGGAAATTCGCGACCGACTGGAACATTCTCAATTCCCTCAAGAGGTGAAGCGTTCAAAGCATTCAGAGCATATATCTGAGCTTCGGCATTCTGGATCATTCGAGCAGTGTAGTTCACTATCTCGTTGGAGGGGTGAAGGAGTTGGACGACTTTGGTGGCACAATTGATTGAAGCAATGTGAGCTTTCAACCAATCCATTCCCAGAATGAGGTCTATGGTGGAAGACTTCAGAACGATGGGTGAAACAAGGAATTCCAATCCTTCGATTTCAACAGTGGCATTATGGGCCATCACATTGGCACGACATTGGCCACCGGGGGTCCGGACAATTATTTGAAGGTCCATCTTTTCAAACGCAATGTCATGCGATAATGCAAATGCTTCTGACATGAATGAATGCGATGCTCCTGAATCAAATAAAACATAAGCGGGTACTGAGTTAACGAGAAGTGTACCCATCACAGTAGCAGGTTGATCCTAAACTTCTTCAATGTCAATATTGTAAGCCTATCCACGACCATAAGCTGAAGACCCAGTATTAAAATTGCGGGTCTGGTTGTAACCACGGGCATTTCCGCGGCCAGTTGAAGGAAGTGCTAGTTGGTTTTGACTCTGGCGGCACTCTCTAGCTCGGCGACCTGGCTGGCCACACTTGAAGCACAATCCGTCATTGGGACAGGGAGCAGTAGCACTGGGCGATGCAGTCTGGACTCTTGGTTGCCTCGGTGGTTGAGGAGGCAGACGAGGCGCAGCATAATACGGCCTTGGTGCAGGGGCAGCTGGACGGTACACGCTGTTGGAATCCAGATTCTTCGCTTCTGTGCTGAGCTCGAAGATGAGCCAACGTCACGATAGCGCTTCTTTAACTCCTTGTGCTCCATTTGAGTGGTCTCAACTTGGATAGCCTTGTTCACCAGGGTGGCGAAGTCGGCAAAGTCATGAACAACGAGAGCAAGCTTGAGGTCTGGGTGGATTCCATTGCGGAACTTCTCCTATCTACAAGCATCAGTGGCAATGCCTTCTTCGGCATAGCGGGATAGGTTAAGGAATTCCCGCTGATAGGCTTCGACAGTCTTATTACCCTGAGTGAGGTTACGAAACTCTGTCTTCATTCGGTCGATGGTCCCCTTAGGAATGTATCGGGCACAGAAAGCAGCCTGAAACTCGATCCAGGTAACGGCTATCCCAGCAGGTAGTGAATGCTTGTGGGTGTCCCACCATTGAGCAGCGGGACCCTTCAAGAAGTAGGATGCGAAGGTGACACGGTTGGCAGGGGCGACATTGGCAGACTCCAACTCGTGGGTGATGTCGCGAAGCCAATCATCAGTATCCAGTGGCTGTTCAGAGTTGCGGCAAATAGTAGGATTGAGATGCACAAACTCCTGCAGAGTTATTGGGAGAGGTTGCTGACCCTGAGCATTCTGGTTCTGGTGTGGGAACTGAGCCATGATCCCAGTAATGAACTGACGGTTCACCTCGAATTGCTGCATCATAGCTGCCATATAGTCTGGCGGTGGGGGGTTTCCGGCAGCACGGCCACGACCACGACCACGAGCACCTGGCCTAACCATCCTACTAAAATTTAACAGGGGTAGTTTAGTAAAAGCAACCGCAACGGTTTCCAAATGCAATCACGAGGTAACACGAGTAATGAACAAAAGTGCAATAGATACATAACAGTAGTCCATTAAGACATACAGATCCATACGCATAGTCGGTTACACGCGGACATCATAAGTTCGCACAGTAAGACAGCTAGACATGCTAGGCGGCGCGCAGGCACGCAGTGAGGAATACACAACGGGACATAGCAAAGGCTACATCAACGTCAGAGAAAACCACTGAAACCAGGTAACTGCAGGTGCTAATGATGAGTGTCCATAGCAGAAAGGTCCTGCGCTGCGTGATTACTCTGATGCAGAACCCGATCTCGAACTGTGAGAAGAGGTCCACGTGCGAGGATGTGACCTCCAACAGCAGGCCAATCTATACCAGCAGGCATCTGAGTCCTGCGCGGATACAGGATGTACTCTGGATGTATCCCTGCCCGGACAGCTGGTAGCAACTATGTCATAGCCTCGTAGAGACGTGTGCGAGTGGCGTACAGCTCGACGGCAAGAGCTTAGGCAGTGCGATCCAAAGCTGTAGTGTGCTGTATCAGAAACTGCGGGTCATAACGACGCGTCACGTAAGGAGTACAGACAGCAGTATAGTATCCACTGTCATCTGCAGAAGGGGGCATACGGGATGTAGTGGAATCGAGACTACTCCAAGCTGGTGTGCTATCTACGGAGATGGGCAATAGCAGCATCAGAAGCATCATGGACTGCCATGTGAACAGTCACTCCAATACCATGGAAGGTGTGTAACTCAGTGTCGGAGTTCTGCTGCTGATCAAAGATACGAACATCAGCATGGTACTGCTCTTGGTTAAACTCGTGGAAATCCTCGTAAACCATGTACTCGGGGTACCAGCGGTAGCCCAATCTGGTCAGGAGGGCAATCAGGATGGCTGGAAAACCAGTCGTATCACGAGCCCAAGTGCGGCGTACAAGCTGCGTCGTGGGACGCGACGGGAACAAACGATCCATCTGAAACAGAGAAAATTACAAAGTTGTCAAATGGTAGTGAGTGAATCCTTGCATGATGCATTCAAAGAAGTAACTTGCAGATAATCTGAACTCTGGATGGATGTGATCACGAGAACCTAGAGTCAGAGTTAGTAAAATTTTAACCCGAAAAGAGAGATCAGAGTCCCAGAGTACAGAGGAGCAATAAAAGATACTAATCCCATCCATTGGCAACATGGGCCCATAAGCCACACAGCCATGTTAGTAAAACGGTTTTTCAAAGACTAGACTCAACTTCGACAAAGGAATTGGAAGGGGGCTTCCAACAGACAGTCGGCTCTGATACCAACTTGTGGCGCCCCCGCTCGACACGTGCACTAATCATACACGCAAATGTGCAAGCTCGAGATCATAGACTCACGGGAAGATATCACAACACAACTCTAGACACAAATTAAACATAAATCTTCATATTACAAACTAGGGGCCACGAGGACCCGAATACATAAGTCATACAAACCAAATATCTGGGTACAGACATAGTTAGTCAAGTTTGCCTTAAGAAGGCTAGCACAAACAGCGACACAGATTGAAAAGGCGAAGGCCTCCTGCCTAGGGCCTCCAAACTACTCCTGGTCATCGGGTATCTCAACGTCATAGTAGGCTCCTCCGGGGATCTCCTGCTCCTGGGCTATGCTGTCTGATCGCAGCAACCGGGTATGGGAAAAAGAAGTAGCAAAGCAACCGTGAGTACTCATCCAAAGAACTCGCAAGACTGACATCAGAACTATACATTATGCATTGGTATCAAAGGAATGGGGCTATATCTTTGGACTACACTACAGAAATGCCAGAACAGAGGGGGAAGACCTAGCCTATCGAAGACTAGCATCTTGAAGAAATCTTGCAGCATTAGAAGAGTGTAGATTAGCACATATATATAGTGGTAGTTATATAGCAGCAAAGCCCAAAGATCCTTCCTCGACTCCCTGTGAGAAAACGATCCCGGAGCTAACATATACTTAAGTTACATGTATCCAGTTCAAGTTGTAGTAGATCAGGATACAACACTGAGCGTCCTGTTACCGTGCACACGGCTATTCGAATAGATAAACTTCCCTGCAGGGGTGCACCACATAGCCCAACATGCTCGATTATATCTGGCCGGACATACTTGCTGGGTAATGCCCGGCCTCGGGTGAACGACAGGCCGTAGACCAACCTAGGCTCAGCAGAGAGGTCAGCACACCGGTCTAAATCCTAAGTGCGAATTGGTCATGGGCCAAACTCCCTAAGCACTCCTGCACATTGCGTGGACGGCCGGGAGCAGACCTAACCTCTGTATAAACAAGTAGGCGTTCCAGTCCAACACGTCGCGTGCCGCAAAATTGTGACGTCTGAAGAGCTTTCGGAAGGAACGTACGATGTAGGGGGCCCCATTAAACCATTATCCCACGTGGTGGTTAGTGGGTAAAGGCACGTAGCCAAGTCAGATCAACTACCCAAATCCATTAGGTGTGTTTTAGTAACTCGCAGAGACGAACAGGATCCCTGTCGCTCCGATTTGGTAACACACGGACTACGAACAAGGACCAAGCCCACCTCTCAACTAGGTGGTCTCCGCTTGCCCTGTCGTTCCACCACAATATCACTCGCGGGTACCCTTGGGTCCAGCCCATCTTGTTTCATTGACTCGCGGGCACTCTTGAAGCTGGCCCGACTTTAACAGTTTAAGTATTGCAATAATGTAAACATTTCCGTCATCATCACCCAGATGATCACGGCCCAAAAACAAGCATGGCGACCGGATAAGGGTGAAGGGCCAGTTGATGAACAACATTCCTAACTAAGCATCATAGGATAGCAGGTAATGTATCAAAAGCAAGTGACAAAAACAGGCTATGCATCAGAATAAGAGCTATCGGAATAACAACAGAAGCAATTATAATACAAGCAAAAGGGAGGGAGAGTAGGCGGTATCTGGATGATCAAGGGTGTTTTGCTTGCCTGGAAGCTCTGCTGAAGGGGTAGGGTCGTCGACGACGTAGTCATATCCAGCAGGGTCGTCGGCAGTCTCTGGGTCTATCGAGAGAGAAGGAGGGGGAAGAAATAATAAATACACGGCAAATAGATGCAACAGGGATGCATGGCATGGCAATATGCAGTGCTAGGGGTGTTCTAATGCAACACTACGCAAGTTAGTCGGAGCGGGAAATTATCCACGAGTGTTCTCCCAGCCCCGTATGAATATCGGACAGATGAAACAGAGGGAAAAGTTCCATGTTCATCTAGTTAGGAGTGATGGTCAAGCATTTTAATCACATTTTGGGATTCTTCATATTTTTCTGATCATTTTTCATATATAAATTATTTCATCTGAAATACGGTTTAATTTCTTTGATTTTTCAAAGTTTTAATCATTTTTTAGGATTTCTGGAATTATTTAAGTCGAATTATCCAAAACAGTAGTAGGTGACATCAGCATGACGTTTGGATGATATCATCTGTCAATTCCAGCTGACCAGAGTCAAACCTGACCAGTGGGTCCCACTGGTCAGTGACTGATTAGAGTTAGCAGTGGTTAATTTAGTTAAATTGATTAACTAACAGGTGGGACCCAGTAGCAGTGACTGTTTAGTAATTAAATTAATTAACAGAATAATTTAAATTCAAATTAGTTTTAATTAAACGTGAGACCCACATGTCATAGGCACAGTGTGCCCAGTCAGCACAGTTCACCATGGTCAACATGGTCAACTGGGGCCAGGGGGCCCATGGGCAGTGACCGAGGGGGTGGACCCCAGGTGTGCCACGTTGCCGCCGTCAACGGAACTTCGCCGGCGACCGTTTTCTGCGGCGGCGTGCGTCGGAGGTGGCCGGATTTCACGCATAGGAGGTCATTTCAAGCGCAATTTGCGGCGTTCGAGCGTATGCTCAATGCCGCGTCGAATGGTGGTGGCGGCATGAGCTGTGATGGTCGGAGCTGACGGCGGCGAGCTCATCGGCGGACGGCCGGAATAGGGCTCGAATGGGCGCGCGGCTACCGTGCGTTTGTGGGCGAACTAGTCGGCTAGCAGGACTCTACGTGCGCGCGCGAGCAAAACGGGCAGCGGCGCAGGACCATTTGGTCACCGGAGCTACGCCGGCGACCAAACAAGGCGGCGGAGCATTTCGTCCGCCATGGAATTCCGGCGCTAGAGTGAGCAATCGACGCGGGGGAGTGAGGGGAGGAGGAGAGGAGCTCACGGGGAGCCTGTAGAGGAGCAAAGCGAACTCGAGGAAGGCGTGAGGTAGCCGGAATCCTCGCCGCAGTGCATCGGGCCCGAGGAAGAAGACAGCATCGAGGAACTCGGTGCGGTGCTCCCCGGCTCCAACGGCTTGCATGAGACGGCATAGCGGAGCGCGACGGAGAGATCTGGCGCGGTGGCGAGGCTTGGCGGTGGCTGTGGCTAGGTGGGCGGCGAAGCAACGGCGGCGACAGGAGCGGCCATGGCGGAGGGGAAGAGAGCGGCGCGTGGGGAAGGGGGAAAAGATCCTGGCCTCTTCCCCGAGGTCCACGGCGTCGTTCTTATCCTCCCCGACCTCCTATAGTGACGTGAGGGCGAGCGGGCACGGCTAGGACGGCGAGTCAGCATGGGGCACGCGCGCGGGGGCGGGAGGTTGAAGGAAGGGCCGGCCAGGCTGGGCTAGGCCGCACTGTGCACCACTTAGGCCCAGTCCAGCAGTGCACTGGCGCCCTTTTTCTTTTTACTTTTCTGTGTCTTTTATTAGTTGTTGCCTTGCCTTTTATTTTTACACCAAATGACTTTTGTAAAACGTGAGACTTGTCCAATTAAATAGTAGGCCATATATGCCAATGCCAGAAAAAGGTTTGGTGACAAAATAATTTCATTTGATTTTCAATTAAATGAAAAGGGTCAAACATTGCTGTTTTGGTACTATTTTGATGATGTTAGAGTCATCTAAGTATTTTAGGTGATGTTGTTTTCCTGAAAAATATTTACAATGGAATATTTCCAAAATTATGAACATTTAGTTCCTGGATTTGAACAACTTTTATCTTTACTTTATATTTGAATTTCAATTTGAATTGGAATTTGAAATGAGATATGACTCAAATGATGATCAAGCACTGTTAATCATGATGACTTGGCATTAACAAAAGGGTGATCACTGTAGCTTAATACACGGGGATGTTACACCATGCCAGGAACGAAGAGTGTTCTTTGGCCCCTACGAGGATGAAAAGGGCCTCTTCGGCCCAGAAGAGGACGAAAAGGTCCTCTTCAGCACAGACGAGGACGACGGGGTCATACTTTTGCAAATTATTAATTTGACAGTATAGATTTTTTTTTTGCTCGGAGAATATATAAAAAATGAACATTTTCCTCTCTCGTTAGGGTTTACTTATCTCTCGCCGTCTTCGAGGGCGTTGACCAAACTTGAGCCGGTCTTCCCTCTCATCGGTGACTGCTCGGGCTGATCAAGGAGCAGTCCTTGGACTGTTGCCCAGCCTTGGCTGATCCATGGCGGGGCTGGAGGAGGATGAGATTGATTCAATGATTGAGAGGTTGGGGCTCAACAAAGAAGATCTTGCGATGTTGTTTTCGACGATGAGCTGCCGCATCCGGAGGAGACCACCCGATGTATGGCGGTAGCAAAAGTTAATACCGATTGGGTGTATAGCCAATTTTGGCTGTTCAAGAACTTGAGGTTTGCTTGAGACTTGGCGCACGAAATCCGTATTCGGACCTTGGAAGACAATCTGTATACTTTTCAATTCTCTTGTTTGGGAGACTGGAGAAGGTTATGGAGGGAGGTATATGAGTTTTTTTATGGAAACTGCGTGCTCTTTTTTGTAGAGAAAAAAAATTGGCCAAGCCCGAGAAAAGCCTCGAACCTAGCCTGAATTTGAATTAATAAAGCCATTAACCAGCCAGAATTACAATGATCAACAACTTACAAGCAAAAAAAAGAAATAAAAGAAATTGAGGCAAAACAACCTCAAGCGGTAGATACATGGTGCAAACTCAAAGTTGGCTCTAGAGTGCCCCTTTGGAGGAGTAGACACAATTCGTCTGTTGGCAAAGTTATCTGATCAAGTAGTGCTTATCCAGCCTTCCTATGTTCATAATGGGTTTTTATCGCCTCTTTGAGAGAAATCACGCGAGCTTTGATAAGGTTATGGAGGGAGGTATATGAGTTTTTTTATGGAAACTGCGTGCTCTTTTTTGTAGAGAAAAAAAATCAGCCAAGCCCGAGAAAAGCCTCGAACCTAGCCTGACTTTGAATTAATAAAGCCATTAACCAGCCAGAATTACAATGATCAACCACTTACAAGCAACAAAAAAAAGAAATAAAATAAATTGAGGCAAAACAACCTCAAGCGGTAGATACATGGTGCAAACTCAATGTTGGCTCTAGAGTGCCCCTTTGGAGGAGTAGACACAACTCGTCTGCTGGCAAAGTTATCTGATCAACTAGTGCTTATCCGGCCTTCCTATGTTCATAATGGGTTTTTATCGCCTCTTTGAGAGAAATCACGCGAGCTTTGACAAAAGTTGGAGTGCTTTCTACTGGAACACGACTCATAACCTAAAGAAATATAGGCTCATTAAGTGGAAAATCATGTGCGGGCCTAAAGCTCTTGGTGGGCTTGGTATCATTGACACCTTGAAAGGACCTAGATGTTGCCTAGAGGGGGGGGGGTGAATCGGCGATTTAAAAACTCTTACGGATTTGGCTTTATCTAATGCGGAATTAAATTAATCGAATACTTTTCAAGCACAAATCCTAAATATACTAGGCTCATTAAATGCACCAAGAACTTATACTAAACAAGATGAGCACAATGAGGATACTAGCTAGCACAAGTAAGCACTACAAGCTTACATAATTTATATCACAAGATAAAGAAATGAGGATACAAACTAGAAATTTACACTAAGCACAGGATATATCAATAATTGAAAAATGAGAACATAAGGGAGAAGGAATTGTCTTTTCATGTTCATATTCGAGAGTACTCCTAGAAAAAAATCAAAGTATGAATGATACTCCTAGAAAAAAGCATATAATTTGTATATGCATCATTTTTTCCTCATAGAGTTGCACATAATCTGACAACCATTAATCAATGTAAACTATTCCATGTAAGGATTGGAGTACTCCATGGAAGCAACTAATTTAACATGTGGCTAAAGGGAAATGCTCCACCCATCTACAAACAGTACTACACCCATACAAGTTGGAGTATGACCGAAATCTTGGACATTTTGAAAGGCCTTTCTACTTAGATTCAACATACTGGTATAGACATTAAGCAAACAGCAGGTACATGCCACACACTTGCACTTGTATTGGTACAGATATTAAGCAAACAACAGAGATTAAGCAAACTTAGATTCATACAAGTTGGAGTACCTGACAAAGTTACATGCCATACATTTGCACTTGTAGTGGTACAGAGATTTAGCAAACAGCAGGTACAGAGATTGGCGTACATAGTCTTGGTTAACCTGCTGAGTCTCCAGAAACTAAACATAATTACTGTTGCAGTACTTCTTCTCAGATCTTTAGAAAAACAAAGGCTAAAAAATACAGTGCACATATCATCAGCAGAGCAGTTCTGAATACCATTCCTGGGGCTACATGATTCATCAGAAAGAAAATTTCAGAAAACAAAGGAAAAAAAAAGAGGCAACAGGAGTAGATCAACACCTGTTCAACAGTGGACATTAGAAGATCAATAGTACTCCATCGATCTTGAAGAAGCATATGATCAACACCTGTTGAACAGTAGAGTACATCGGTAGATTAATTGAAATTCAACAGTAGAGTAGTTCAGCAGTAGTTCAACAGTACTGTTGAAAAACAAGAACAACTACTCCACCCATTTTAGGAGCATAATCTGACAACCATTTTTTCCTCATATTCCACCCATCTTTTTCGACAAAGGGTGGATTTTATTGGCTCAAAATAAAGCATCAAGAGGATACAAACACAAAGAGCACACATCCGGCCTCTGCATAGCTAGGATGCACACAACCAACTCCAACGCACAGAAACAAAAAATACCCCGGCGAATAGCAAAGTCATATAAGACCAAAGCTATGCGTGAAGGAAATATTTCCTTATATCATGATAAATATTTATTATTCATGCTAGAATTGTATTAACTGGAAACTTGATACATGTGTGGATACATAGACAAAACACCGTGTCTCTAGTAAGCCTCTACTAGACTAGCTCGTTAATCAAAGATGGTTAAGTTTCCTAACCATAGACATGTGTTGTCATTTGATGAATGAGATCACATCATTAGGAGAATGATGTGATGGACAGGACCCATCCGTTAGCATAGCATATTGATCGTTCAGTTTTATTGCTATTGCTTTCTTCATGTCAAATACATATTCCTTCGACTATGAGATTATGCAACTCCCGGATACCGGAGGAATGCCTTGTGTGCTATCAAACATCACAACGTAACTGGGTTATTATAAAGATGCTCTACAGGTATCTCCGAAGGTGTTTGTTGGGTTGGCATAGATAGAGATTAGGATTTGTCACTCCGAGTATCGGAGAGGTATCTCTGGGCCCTCTCGGTAATACACATCATAAGAAGCCTTGCAAGCAAAGTGACTAATGAGTTAGTTACATGATGATGTATTACAGAATGAATAAAGAGACTTGCCGGTAACAAGATTGAACAAGGTACGTGAATACCGACGATCGAATCTCGGGCAAGTAACATACCGATGGACAAAGGGAATAACGTATGTTGTCATAACGGTTCGACCGATAAAGATCTTCATAGAATATGTGGGAGCCAATATGAGCATCCAGGTTCCACTATTGGTTATTGACCGGAGAAGTGTCTCGGTCATGTCTACATAGTTCTCGAACCCGTAGGGTCCGCACGCTTAACGTTCGATGACGATTTAGTATTATATGAGTTATGTGATTTGGTGACCGAATGTTGTTCGGAGTCCCGGATGAGATCACGGACATGATGAGGAGTCTCGAAATGGTCGGGAGGTAAAGATTGATATATCGGACGATGGTATTCGGACACCGAAAATGTTCCGGAGGGTACCGGGTACATATAGGGTCACCGGAAGGGGTTCCGGGCACCCCCCGGCAAAGATATGGGCTTAATGGGCCAAGGGAGGGACAGACCAGCCCATAAGGGGCTGGTGCGCCCCTCCACTAGGCCGGCCAGCCCTAGGGAAAGGAAAGGTGGGAGGGCAAGTCCCTCCTTCCTTCCCCTCCTCAAGGGAGAAAGGAAAGGGGGGGGGAGGGGCGCCACCTCCCCCTTCCTTCCCCTGGCGCCTATACTAGGAAGGGGGGGGCGAACCAGGGCAGGAGCCCAAGTGGGATTCGGCCCCACTTGGGGCGCCCCTTGGCCTCTGCCCTCTCCCTCCCACCTATATATATAAGGAGGGGGCCGCCTAGAACACACAACATCAACTGTTAGCCGTGTGTGGCTCCCCCCTCCACAGATTACACCTCGGTCATATTCTCGCGGTGCTTAGGCGAAGCCCTGCGTGGATGACTTCACCATTACCTTCACCACGCCATTGTGCTGACGAAACTCATCTACTTCCTCGACACTTTGCTGGATCAAGAGTTCGAGGGACGTCATCGAGCTGAACATGTGCAGATCTCGGAGGTGCCGTACGTTCGGTGCTTGATCGGTCGGAACGAGAAGAAGTGCAACTACATCAACCGCGTTGTCAAACGCTTCCGCTTTCGGTCTACGAGGGTACGTAGACACACTCTCCCCCTCTTGTTGCTATGCATCTCCTAGATAGATCTTGCATGAGCGTAGGATTTTTTTTGAAATTACATGCTATGTTTTCCTACAGTGGCATCCGAGCCAGGTCTATGCGTAGATGATATGCACGAGTAGAACACAAAGAGTTGTGGGCAGTGATAGTCATACTGCTTAGCACCAACGTCTTATTTTGATTCGGCGGTATTGTCGGATGAAGCGGCTCGGAGCAACCTTACATGACCACGTTCATGAGACCGGTTCCACCGACAGACATGCAACTAGTTTTGCATAAAGGTGGCTGGCGGGTGTCTGTTTCTCCTTGTTGAAGGTTAAAACAGCAAACTTGATAAATCACCGTTGTGGTTTTGATGCGTAGGTAAGAACAGTTCTTGCTAGAAGCCCGTAGCAGCCACGTAAAACTTGCAACAACAAAGTAGAGGATCTCTAACTTGTTTTTGCAGGGCATGTTGTGATGTGATATAATCAAGACATGATGTGATATATGTTGTTGTATGAGATGATCATGTTTTGTAAGTTATCGGCAACTGGCAGGAGCATTATGGTTGTCGCTTTATTGTATGAAATGCAAACGCCATGTAATTGCTTTACTTTATCACTATGCATTAGCGATAGTTGTAGAAGCAATAGTTGGCGAGATGACCACGACGCAACGATGGAGATCAAGGTGTCGAGCCGGTGACGATGGAGATCATGACGATGCTTTGGAGATGGAGATCAAAAGCACAAGATGATGATGGACATATCATGTCACATATTTTGATTGCATGTGATGTTTATCTTTTATGCATCTTATTTTGCTTAGTACAGCGGTAGCATTATAAGATGATCCCTTATCTAAATTTCAAGGTATAAGTGTTCTCCCTGAGTATGCACCGTTGCGATAGTTCGTCGTGTTGAGACACCACGTGATGATCGGGTGTGATAGACTCTACGTTCAAATACAATGGGTGCAAGACAGTTTTGCACATGCGGAATACTCGGGTTAAACTTGACGAGCCTGGCATGTACAGACATGATCTCGAAACACTGGAGACCGAAAGGTTGAACGTGAATCATATAGTAGATATGATCAACATAGAGATGTTCACCATTGATGACTACTCCATCTCACGTGATGATCGGACATGGTTTAGTTGATTTGGATCACGTATCATTTAGATGACTTGAGGGATGTCTATCTAATTGGGAGTTCTTAAGTAATTTGATTAATTAAACTTAATTTATCATGAACTTAGTCCTGATAGTATTTGCAAATTATGTTGTAGATCAATAGCTCGCGTTGTAGCTCCCCTATGTTTTTTGATATGTTCCTAGAGAAAAATAAGTTGAAAGATGATAGTAGCAATGATGCG
The DNA here is from genome assembly GCA_011799875.1 of Thinopyrum elongatum. NCBI lineage: Eukaryota > Viridiplantae > Streptophyta > Magnoliopsida > Poales > Poaceae > Thinopyrum > Thinopyrum elongatum. The sequence goes on from CM022299.1 coordinate 2,229,383, forward strand.
GACTGGGTCCGTGATCTGAGGATTATCCTCATTGCTGCATAGAAGAATTATGTCCTTGATGCACCGCTAGGTGACAGACCTATTGCAGGAGCAGATGCAAACGTTATGAACGTTTGACAAGCTCAATATGATGACTACTTGATAGTTTAGTGCGCCATGCTTTCGGCTTAGAATCGGGGCTTCAAAGACGTTTTGAACGCCATGGAACATATGAGATGTTCCAAGAGCTGAAATTGGTATTTCAGACTCATGCCCGTGTAGAGAGGTATGAGACCTCTGACAAGTACTTTACCTACAAGATGGAGGAGAATAGCTCAGCAAGTGAGCATATGCTCAGAATGTCTGGGTAGTACAATCGCTTGAATCAAGTGGGAGTTAATCTTCCAGATAAGATGGTGATTGACAGAGTTCTCCAGTCACTATCACCAAGCTACTAGAACTCCATGATGAACTATAATATGCAAGGGATGATGAAAACGATTCCCGAACTCTTCGCGATGCTGAAATCGGCGAAGGTAGAAATCAAGAAAGAGCATCAAATGTTGATGGTTAACAAGACCACTAGTTTCAAGAAATGGGTAAAAGGGAAAGAAAGGGAACTTCAAGAAGAATGGCAAGCAAGTTGCCGCTCCTGTGAAGAAGGCCAAAGTTGGACCTAAGCCTGAAACTGAGTGCTTCTACTACAAAGGAAATGGTCACTGGAAGCGGAACTGCCCCAAATACTTGGTGGATAAGAAGGACGGCAAAGTGAACTAAGGTATATTTGATATACATGTTATTGATGTGTACTTTACTTGTGTTCATAGTAGCCCTGGGTATTTGATATCGGTTCAGTTACTAAGATTAGTAACTCGAAACAGGAGTTGCAAAATGAACAGAGACTAGTTAAGGGCGAGGTGACAATATGTGCTGGAAATGATTCCAAGATTGATAAGATCACCATCGCACACTCCCTCTACCTTCGGGATTAGTGTTGGACCTAAATAAATGTTATTTGGTGTTTGCGTTGAGCATGAATATGATTGGATCATGTTTATTGCGATACGGTTATTAATTTAAGTCAAAGAATAATTGTTGTTCTGTTTACATGAATAAAACCTTCTATGGTCATACACCCAATGTGTATTGTTTATTGAATCTCGATCGTAGTGATAAACATATTCATAATATTGATGCCAAAAGATGCAAAGTTAATAATGATAGTGCAACATACTTGTGGCACTGCCGTTTAGGTCATATTGGTGTAAAGTGCATGAAGAAACTCCATGCAGATGGACTTTTGGAATCCCTTGATTATGAATCATTTGATACTTGCGAACCATGCCTCATGGGCAAGATGACTAAAACTGCGTTCTCCGGAACAATGGAGCGAGCCAATGACTTATTGAAAATAATACATATCGATGTATGCGGTCCGATGAGTGTTGAAGCACGCGGCGGGTATCATTATTTTCTGACCTTCACAGATGATTTGAGTAGATATGGGTATATCTACTTAATGAAACACAAGTCTAAAAAATTTGAAAAGTTCAAAGAATTTCAGAGTGAGGTGGAGAATCATCGTAACAAGAAAATAAAATTTCTACGATCTAATCATGGAGGTGAATATTTGAGTTATGAGTTTGGCCTTCATTTAAAACAATTTGGAATAGTTTCACAACTCATGCCACCTGGAACACCACAGCGTAATGGTGTGTCCGAACATCGTAACCGTACTTTATTAGATATGGTACGATCTATGATGTCTCTTACCGATTTACCACTATCGTTTTGGGGTTATGCATTAGAGACAGCTGCATTCACGTTAAATAGGGCACCGTCTAAATCCGTTGAGACGACACCGTATGAACTGTGGTTTGGCAAGAAACCTAAGCTGTCGTTTCTTAAAGTTTGGGGTTGCGACACTTATGTCAAAAGGCTTCAGCCTGATGAGCTCGAACCCCAATCGGAGAAGTGCGTCTTCATAGGATACCCTAAGGAAACAATTGGGTACACCTTCTACCACAGATCCGAAGGCAAGATCTTTGTTGCCAAGAATGGAACCTTTCTAGAGAAGGAGTTTCTCTCGAAAGAAATGAGTGGGAGGAAAGTAGAACTTGATGAGGTAATCGTACCTTCTCTCAAATTGGAAAGTAGTTCATCAGAGAAAACCGTTCCCGTGATGCCTTCACCAACTAGAGAGGAAGCTAATGATGATGATCATGAAACTTCAGATCAAATTACTATAGAACCTCGTAGGTCAACCAGAGCACGATCCACACCAGAGTGGTACGGTAATCCTGTCCTGGAAGTCATGTTATTAGACCATGGCGAACCTACGAACTATGAAGAAGATATGATGAGCCCAGATTCCGACAGATGGCTTAAGGCCATCAAAACTGAGATAGGATCCATGTATGAGAACAAAGTGTGTACTTTGGTGGACTTGCCCGATGATCGGCAAGCCATTGAGAATAAATGGATCTTCAATAGGAAGACGGACGCTGATGGTAGTGTTAGTATCTACAAAGCTCGACTTGTCGCAAAAGGTTTTCGACAAAGTTCAAGGTGTTGACTACGATGAGATTTTCTCACTCGTAGCAATGCTTAAGTCTGTCCAAATCATGTTAGCAATTGCCGCATTTTATGAAATCTGGCAAATGGATGTCAAAACTGCATTCCTTAATGGATTTCTTAAAGAAGAGTTATATATGATGCAACCAAAAGGTTTTGTCAATCCTAAAGGTGCTAACAAAGTATGCAAGCTCCAACGATCCATCTATGGACTAGTGCAAGCATCTTGGAGTTGGAATATACGCTTTGATAAGGCGATCAAACCATATGGTTTTATACAGACTTATGGTGAAGCCTGTATTTACAAGAAAGTGAGTGGGAGCTCTGTAGCATTTCTGATATTATATGTGGATGACACATTGCTGATTGGAAATGATATAGAATTTCTGGATAGCATAAAAGGATACTTGAATAAGAATTTTTCAATGAAAGACCTCGGTGAAGCTGCTTACATATTGGGCATCAAGATCTATAGAGATAGATCAAGACGCTTGATAAGATTTTCAATGAGTACATACCTTGAAAAGATTTTGAAGGAGTTCAAAATGGATCAGTCAAAGAAGGAGTTCTAGCCTGTATTGTAAGGTGTGAAGTTGAGTAAAGACTCAAAGCCCAACCACGGCAGAAGATAGAGAGAGAATGACAGTCATTCCCTATGCCTCAGTCATAGGTTCTATAAAGTATGCCATGCTGTGTACCAAACCTGTTGTGTACCTTGCCATGAGTTTGTCAAAAGGGTACAATAGTGATCCAGGAGTAGATCACTAGACAGCGGTCAAAAATTATCCTTAGAGGACTAAGGAAATGTTTCTCGGTTATGGAGGTGAAAAAGAGTTCGTCGTAAAGAGTTACGTCGATGCAAGCTTTGACACTGATCTAGATGACTCTAAGTCTCAATATAGATACGTATTGAACATGGGAGCAATTAGCTATAGTAGCTCCATGCAGAGCATTGTAGACATAAAAATTTGCAAAATACATACGGATCTAAATGTGGCAGACCCGTTGACTAAACTTCTCTCACAAGCAAAACATGATCACACCTTAGTACTCTTTGTGTGTTAATCACATAGCGATGTGAACTAGATTATTGACTCTAGTAAACCCTTTGGGTGTTGGTCACATGGCGATGTGAACTATGGGTGTTAATCACATAAAGATGTGAACTATTGGTGTTAAATCACATGGCAATGTGAACTAGATTATTGACTCTAGTGCAAGTGGGAGACTGAAGGAAATATGCCCTAGAGGCAATAATAAAGTTGTTATTTTATATTTCCTTATATCATGATAAATGTTTATTATTCATGCTAGAATTGTATTAACCGGAAACTTGATACATGTGTGGATACACAGAAAAAACACCGTGTCTCTAGTAAGCCTCTACTAGACTAGTTCGTTAATCAAAGATGGTTAAGTTTCCTAAACATAGACATGTGTTGTCATTTGATGAACGGGATCACATCATTAGGAGAATGATGTGATGGACAAGACCCATCCGTTAGCATAGCGTATTGATCATTCAGTTTTATTAGTATTGCTTTCTTCATGTCAAATACATATTCCTTTGACTATGAGATTATGCAACTCCCGGATACCGGAGGAATGCCTTGTGTGCTATCAAACATCACAACATAACTGGGTGATTATAAAGATGCTCTACAGGTATCTCCAAAGGTGTTTGCTGGGTTGGCATAGATCAAGATTATGATTTGTCACTCCGAGTATCGGAGAGGTATCTCTGGGCCCTCTCGGTAATACACATAATAAGAAGCCTTGCAAGCAAAGTGACTAATGAGTTAGTTACAGGATGATGTATTGCAGAACAAGTAAAGAGACTTACTGGTAACGAGATTGAACTAGGTATGTGAATACCGACGATCGAATCTCGGGCAAGTAACATACCGATGGACAAAGGGAATAACGTATGTTGTCATAACGGTTCGACCGATAAAGATCTTTGTAGAATATGTGGGAGCCAATATGAGCATCCAGGTTCCGCTATTAGTTATTGACCAGAGAAGTGTCTCGGTCATGTCTACATAGTTCTCGAACCCGTAGGGTCCGCACGCTTAACGTTCGATGACGATTTAGTATTATATGAGTTATGTGATTTGGTGACCGAATGTTGTTCGGAGTCCCAGATGAGATCACGGACATGATGAGGAGTCTCGAAATGGTCGAGAGGTAAAGATTGATATATCGGACAATGGTATTCGGACACCGAAAATGTTCTGGAGGGTACCGGGTACATATAGGGTCACCGGAAGGGGTTCCGGGCACCCTCCGACAAAGATATGGGCTTAATGGGCCAAGGGAGGGACAGACCAGCCCATAAGGGGCTGGTGCACCCCTCCACCAGGCCGGCCAGCCCTAGGGAAAGGAAAGGTGGGAGGCCAAGTCCCTACTTCCTTCCCCTCCTCAAAGGAGAAAGGAAAGGGGGGGCGCCACCTCCCCCTTCCTTCCCCTGGCGCCTATACAAGGAAGGGGGGGCCGATCCAGGGCAGGAGGCCAAGTGGGATTCGGCCCCACTTGTGGCGCCCCTTGGCCTCTCCCCTCTCCCTCCCACCTATATATATAAGGAGGGGGGGCGTCTAGAACACACAACATCAACTGTTAGCCGTGTGCGGCGCCCCCCTCCACAGATTACACCCTTGGTCATATTCTCGCGATGCTTAGGCGAAGCCCTGCGCGGATCACTTCACCATCACCGTCACCACGCCGTTGTGCTGACGGAACTCATCTACTTCCTCGACACTTTGCTGGATCAAGAGTTCGAGGGACGTCATCGAGCTGAATGTGTGTAGAACTCGGAGGTGCCGTACGTTCGGTGCTTGATCGGTCGGAACGAGAAGAAGTTCGACTACATCAACCGCGTTGTCAAACGCTTCCGCTTTCGGTCTACGAGGGTACGTAGACACACTCTCCCCCTCTTGTTGCTATGCATCTCCTATATAAATCTTGCGTGAGCATAGGAAAGTTTTTGAAATTACATGCTATGTTTTCCTACAATGCGTAGGTGAGGAAAAAGGAAAAAAACCCAAAGCGATCAGATCCGTGATTGGCAAAGTACAACAATGATCACATCCGCACCAATCATCTCATCACACCACATGGACGACAAGGTTCTTCAACATAATGCTTTCAGGAAGGGAGTGAAACTCAAGCATCGCCATCACCGGATCCAACCATCAAGGCCAGAATCTAGGTTTTCACCCTGAAGAATCAATCCGAGCATATTCGAGCAATGCCTTCAACAAGGTAACGACGTAAAAAAAACCATCGCCATTGCCAGATATAACCACCTCAGGTCAGACCAAGGCTTTCACCCCGAGGCTCGAGACCGGGTGCTAGAGTAGCACCACCATCGAAGTCACTCAAGTGTTGTCACCACCACTTTTCCATGATCCCAGCAGCTACATGCGATGCGACTGCCGCCGCTGCACAACCATCCCTCTGTGTCAAGTCATCGTCCGTAATTTGCATCTCACCGCTGAAGTTAACCACTGGATATTGAGAGATGAACACTCCCAAAGATCTTTCGGTGAACACCGCCGTCGTGGAGCCGTAGGAGGTCGCTGCAGCACAGACTGCAGTCACCCCACCCGGCCGATCGGATCTGGATCACCACCACCACATTGTGGACAGTAGCACCACCCGAAAACCACTGCCCGCGGGATGTCCAGCACCTCACCGCTGCGGTCCACCTTCCAGCAGAGAGCCCGATGCACGCCGGCCCCCGACGCCAAATTTGGCCGAATCTGACTGGAGACCGGCCCGCACATAGACGTCCCCATGCAGCACTACTCGGGCCAACCAACTGGAAGGCCCGACGTCCTCAGCACCATGCGCCCACGAATTCAGCCACCAGGGGGCCAATCCGCAGTAGCACGCCTGCCTGGCTCTTCCGGCACGGTCACGCGCCTCCATGCCGTAGGGAGCTATCACTCACGCCGCTCCAGCCATCGCAGAGCGCCTCCACCAACCACCTATAGATCGACGCGTCGATCGATCATCGAACCCCGACGCCCAACGAGACGCAGCGCCACCCATCTACTGCATCTACGAGCATAGTCCCTAAGCATCTACTGTACGAGATGGGTTGAACAGCGAGAGGGAGAGAGCATAGTCTTACCGGGAAGGTGTTGGAGGTGTAGGAGCTTGCAAGTCTTGCCGACGGCGCCGTGTTGACCTCACCGCTGATACGTCTCCAACGTATCTATAATTTATGAAGTATTCATGCCATGTTTACAAAAAAAAAATATGGTTTTGGTATGATTTAAATGGAACTAACCCGGACTGGCGCTGTTTTCAGCAGAACTACCATGGTGTCATTTTTTGTGCAGAAATAAAAGTTCTGAATGGGCTAAAAATTTACGGTGATTTTTTATGGACCAAAAGAGACCCCCGAAGCTTCGTGGGTGGGCCAGAAGACCCACGAGGACATGACAAGCTCGCCCGGCGCGCCCTCCCCCCCCCCCCCCCCCCCCCCCCCCCCAAGGCACGCCAGGCAGGCTTGTCGCTCCCTCGTGGGCCCCCTTGACGTGAGACCGACGTAAAAAATTCCTATAAATACCCAAACCCCCCAGAAAGAACCCTAGATGAGAAGTTCCGTCTCTGCAAGCCTCTGTATCCACGAAAACTCAATCGAGACCCCGTTCCTGCACCATGCCGGAGGCGGAAATCATCACTGGAGGCCATCTTCATCATCCTGATGATCTCCATGATGAGGAGGGAGTAGTTCACCCTCAGGGCTGAGGGTATGTACTAATAGCTATGTGTTTGATCTCTCTCTCTCTCATGTTCTTGATTTGGCACAATCTTGATGTTCCGCGAGCTTTGTTAATATAATTGGATCATATGGTGTTTATCCCCTCTCTATCTTGTTGTGATGAATTGAGTTTTTACCTTTGAGGTTTCACTATTATCGGATTGAATACTTTGTTGGATTTGAGAACACTTGATGTATGTCTTGCATATGAATACCCGTGGTGACAATGGGGTATTATATTGATTCACTTGATGTATGTCTTGGCACTCAACTCGCGGATTCCCGAGGTGACATTGGGGTAATATATGCATAGGGGTTGATGCATGTTTTTGTCCTACTTTCTACGGTAGAAATCTTGGGGCACTCTTTGAAGTTCTTTGTGTTGGATTGAATATTATGAATCTGAAATTGTTTGATGCATATCGTATAATCAACTCACGGATACTTGTGGTGACATTGAAATATCTAGGTGACATTAGAGTTGGTTGATGCGTATCATATGGTGTTATTCTAGTACGAACTCTAGGGCTGTTTGTGACACTTATAGGAATAGCTCAATAGATTTATCGGAAAGGATAACTTTGAGGTGGTTTCATACCCTACAAATAATTTCATCTTATGTTCTCCGCTTGATAAGAACTTTGGAGTGATTCTTTGTCACACGTTGAGGGATTGTTATATGATTCAATTATGTTAGCACCGTTGAGAGAATGCACTAGTGAAAGTATGAACCCTAGGCCTTATTTCTAAGCATTGCAATACCGTTTGTGCTCTGTTTTATCACTTGTTACCTTACGGTTTTTATATTTTCAGATTACAAAAACCTATATCTACTATCCATACTACACTTGTTTCACCATCTCTTCGCCGAACTAGTGCACCTATACAATTCGCCATTGTATTGGGTATGTTGGGAACACAAGAGATTTCTTATATTTCATTGCAGGGTTGTTTGAGAGAGACCATCTTCATCGTATGCCTCCCAAGGATTGATAAAGCTTAGGTCATCCACCTGAGGGAAAATTGCTATTGTCCTACAAAACTCTGCGCTTGGAGGCCCAACACGTATCTACAAGAATAAGTTGTGTAGTAGACATCAAGCTCTTTTCTGGCGCCGTTGCCGGGGAGGTGAGTGCTTGGAGGTATATCTTTAGATTTTACAATTGAATCTTTTAGTTTCTTGTTTTATCACTAGTTTGGTTTATAATAGAAAACTACAAAAAAATGGAAGTGAGGTTGCCTCATATTCTTCGTCTTTATAATGTATTTCTTGAAAATGATGGATTGAAAAATTATGATCAATTGATAGAAGAAGAATTCAATAAAATGTTTGGCATAAAATCCATGAATGATAAGCATGATTGCAATGTTGCTAGTATGAATTCTTTAAATATCCATGATGCTAGTGATATGCAAAGCCATAAGCTTGGGGATGCTATGTTTGATGAAGATGATATTTTTAGTCCCCCAAGTTTTGATGAGAAAATTTATTATGATGATAGCATGCCTCCTATTTATGATGATTCTATTGATGAAAGTGGGTTTGGAAGAGTGTCAGATCTAGGTAGTAATGATCCCACTATTTTGGAGGGTGCCGAATCTTATTATGATAATTATGAGAGTGGATTTCGAGAAGTCATGACTTTATTTAATGAAGATTCCACTGTCTTGGAAGAGGCTTCAATTGATTTTGATAATTAAGTTGCTATCTATGATGATTATTGTGATGACATGTATGCTATAAAAATTAATGATAACTATGAAACTTGTCATCATGATTTTAATTTTCAATTGGAGTATGCCAATAAAGTATCACGTGATAGTTATTTCGTTGAGTTTGCTCCCACTATTATGAATGAGAAGAAATTTGCTTATGTGAAGAGTAATAAAATTTCTATGCTTATGCATCATGAAAAGAATGATTTATGTGATATTTATATTGTTGAATTCATTCATGATGCTACTGAAATACAAAGAAGATACCTTAAAGCTGGGCATAAATAACTCAATCTGAGCTACTACCTTGGGTATCACACTATGCCAGGAGGCATATGCAAAGAAGATACCTTAAAGCTGTGGCATGGAAGATTGCAATCCAAGATATGTTCTAATGGAGCCTCGTCTTAAACTAAGCAAGAAGAGTAAGCACCTGCGGTTGATGCAACATAGTATAGAAGTGTGGTTCGAAGCTTGAGGTATCTCGTGAATAAAAGATCGAAATTGGCCTATTCTGTTGGGATTGTGAGTCGCTTCATGGAAGCGCCCACGATGGAACATTGGGTTGCTGTGAAACATATACTCAGGTATATCAAAGGGACGATAAACTTCGGTTGTGTCTATTTGAGAGAGAAGAAGAAGGAGATGGTTGAGCTACTAGGCTACAGTGATAGCGATATGGCAGGAGATGTTGACGACCGTAAGAGTACCTCAGACATGAAATATTTCTTGGGAAGAAGCATAGTGAGTTGGTTATCACAAAAGCTGAAAGTGGCCGCATTATGCTTCCGTGAAGCAGAGTATATTGCAGCTGCAACCGCGGTGTGTCAAGATTTGTGCCTAGGAAGGCTAATCAATGACCTCATGGATAAGGAACCAGAACGAGCAGTGCTCAACGTTGACCGCAAGTCTACAATCTCTCTGTGGAAGAATCCAGTGTGTCATGATAGAAGTAAGCACATCGATACGATGTATCGCTACTTAAGGGAGTGCGCGGAAGAAAACAAGATTGACGTCAACTATGTTTGCATCGATGATCAGCTTGCAGATATCCTAATCAGATCTTTGGGACGACAGAAGTTCATGAAGATGCGGTGAAGGATCGGCGTCCAAGCTGTGAATTGCGTTCAAACTGTGAAGTGAGGACATCGTATTTAGGGGGGTGATTGTTGGAATTAACCTCGACTAGGAAGTCTTGTCCGGGTTCAACTTGTAGCAATCACCGAGTTGTATTTAGGTAGGCTAGTTTAGCTTCCTTAAATACTCCCTGTACCCCCTCGTGTAATCACCAGATCAAAAAGGCAATAGTAAAGAAAATAACGAGAGCGACACGCTCCCGTGGCCATCCAATCCTGCGTCGTGTGCGTGTGTTCTCGGTGATATCGGATCAGCTGTTCGCGTGTGTTACCGAGTTGTGCTTGTGCGTTTTAGCCCGATCAATCCGCCCCGTGGTTCGTACGTAGCAGTGTACGTGCGTATCCACTAAAGGATTCTATCCAGGAGCTTGCTAGTACATGCACGTGTGTCTCCCAACGTAGAATCAATCAAGGTGCTAGTGGTGTACGTGCTTCTCGCCATATACGCTCGATCGACGGAAAGGAATAGCCCGCAGCTAGCTTGAGCGTTCGCACCGCTGGAAAGTACTCGTCGTCAAGGTCAGGCCTGTGCCAATAATTGGTATGTAAAACTTTGGTGCAAGGCCAGTTTTTTTTTTTTAGAAAAGGAGGTCATCCCCCGGCCTCTGCATCAAAACGATGCATACGGCCATATTATTATTAAGCAAATAGTTCAACAAAGTCTTCAAGTCTCAAACAAAAATGCTCATAACGAGCTAAAAATAAAGAAAGCAGGATAGCCACAACCGGCAGTATAAAAGAAGATAGGAAACTAAACGCCTATCCTATTACATGACCGCCATCCAAACCGGTTGAAGATAGCCCGTGCTACCGTTTTCTAACGGATAGACCCAGTAACCATATGCTCCCTGGCATCCATCAGAGTGAGTAGCGACCACATACGGATCAGCGTAGTGGCCCGAAAGATAACGTGCAAGAAATGAACATTTGTTGCTCTGTTAAAAACCATATCATTCCTGCAGTTCCATATAGCCCATAATAAAACACATACGCCTACACGGATGTGTCTCGCTGTTTCTATCTCAACTCCATTTAGCCACGTCCCAAACAACGTGTTGATACTAGTAGGAGGAGCAATGTTAAACGCTATATGGATAGACCGCCATAAAACTTTGGCCATCGAGCAATCAAGAAAGAGATGTTTGATAGATTCATCATGATCACAGAAGCTACATCTTTGAGATCCGGTCCAGTTACGTTTTGCCAAGTTATCCTTAGTAAGAATTACTTGTTTGTGGACAAACCACATGAACACTTTAATCCGTAAGGGCACTTTGACCTTTCAAATATGCAAAGATCGAGGGAGGGAAACCGAATTGATTAAATCAAAATACATGGATTTCATTGAAAACACTCCATTCTTGATTAGTTTCCAATGTACCTGATCTGGCTGTTGAGAAAGGTGGACATTCATCAATCTTCTCACAAGATGGAGCCATGCTTCCCAACGGTTTCCCGCTAGCGTCCTTCTGAATTGAATGTTTAGAGGATTTGACTGTAATATTGTTGCAACATATGTATCTCTACGCTGAACAATATTATAGAGAGAAGAATATTGGATAGCGAGAGGCGTCTCCCCTAGCCACGTATCCTCCCAGAATCTCGTGGAATTACCATTACCAACGATAAACTTTGTCCTATTGAAAAAGGCTAATTTCACTCTTAGTGGTCCTTTTCAAAAAGGCGAATCTGTTGGTCTGACCGTCACATGTGCTAAGGTCTTAGTGTTAAGGTACTTATTACGCAGAATCTGGGCCCATGTGGCATGGGTCTCTATAGATAACTTATACAGCCACTTGCTGAGTAAGCATCTGTTCTTCACCTCTAGATTTTCAATTCCAAGACCACCTTGGTCTTTTGGCCTACAAATGACATCCCATTTAGCGAGTCGGTATTTTCGTTTTAACTCGTCACTCTGCCAAAAGAAACGCGATCGACAGAAGTCCAATCTTTTCCGTACCCCTACTGGGATCTCAAAGAAGGACAGTAGAAACATTGGCATACTCGTGAGCACCGAATTAATGAGAATTAGTCGGCCTCCGTATGACATAAGCTTGCCCTTCCAGCAACTTAGTTTCTTTTCAAATTGATCTTCAATGCACTTCCATTCTTTGTTAGAGAGCTTGCGATGGTGAATCTGTATGCCCAGGTATGTGAAAGTTAACGAGCCTATCCCACATCCAAACAGTTGTTTGTAGGCTTCTTGTTCGTCTTTAGCTCTCCCAAATTAGAACAATTCACTTTTATGGAAGTTAATCTTTAACCCCGACAACTGCTCAAATAAGCATAACACAAGCTTCATATTTCTTGCTTTCGCCAGATCATGCTCCATGAAGATGATAGTATCATCTGTGTACTGTAGAATAGACAGTCCACCATCCACTAGATGCGGAACAAGCCCACCTACCTGGCCATTCTCTTTAGCTCTTCCTATCAGAATTGTCAACATGTCTACCACTATGTTGAACAAGATAGGTGACATCGGGTCTCCCTGTCTTAAACCCTTGTGTGTTTGGAAATAGTGACCTATATCATCATTCACCTTTATTCTGACACTGCCTTTTTGCGTGAAAGAATCTACATGCTTTCTCCAGGATTTATCGAATCCTTTCATCCGCAAGGCTTGTTGAAGAAAAGGCCACTTAACCTTATCGTACGCTTTCTCAAAATCCACCTTAAAAACCACCCCATCTAGTTTTTTCGTGTGGATCTCATGGAGCGTTTCATGAAGGACCACAACCCCTTCAAGGATGTTTCTGTCCGGCATGAAGGCTGTTTGAGAAGGTTGCACCACACTGTGCGCAATCTGCGTCAGCATGTTCGTCCCCACCTTAGTGAAGATTTTAAAACTGACGTTAAGAAAACATATGGGTCGGAACTGCTCAATCCGAACCGCCTCTGACTTCTTAGGAAGTAAAGTTATCGTTCCAAAATTTAAGTGAAATAACTACAAATGCCCAGCAAACAAATCGTGGAACATTGGAAGCAAATCACCCTTAATATTATGCCAGCACCGTTTATAAAACTCAGCCGGAAAACCATCCGGTCCAGGCGCTTTATTATTCTTCATCTGTGAAATCGCCTCAAACACCTCTTTCTCCGAGAACGGGGCGGATAAGATCTCATTCTCATCCATCGCAAGTTCAAGAACATCCTCAACCCATGACTCGTCTAAGGACACAAAACTATCCTCAGGAGCCCCAAATAACTGCTTATAATAGTTTGTGATGTATAATTTTAGGTTCTCCTGCCCTAAGATCGTCCCCTCATCCTGCTCTATCTATAAAAAAAATTCTTGCGATGCTTGCCATTCGCAATCATATGAAAGAATTGCGTGTTATCATCTCCTTGGACAGCTTTTCGCACCTTAGCTCTAAGTGCCCACTTCAATTCTTCTTCACGCAACAATTCTTTCAGTCTCAATTCCGCCTCCACTTTAGTCTCCAGTTCTCTGGTGTCTAAAATGGATGACTCAGCCTTTACATCTAATATATCTATAAGGTTAAGGAGTCTTTCCTTCTCGACCTTATACACGCCACTCAAATGCTTGGCCCAACCGCGCAAGAACTGTCTTAAATGTCTAATTTTATTCTGCCATTTTTCTACGTTCGATCTCCCTCCTGAATCCTTTGCCCACTCCCGTGCAACAAGATCCAAGAAACCTTCTCTCTCAAACCATGCTAGTTCAAAAGAAAAGATATTTTTATTCCCCACATGAGTTGCCTCCCAGAGTCAACAAGAAGTGGGGTATGATCCGAGACCACTCGTGACAATGCCTGTACGGTCACCAGAGGAAAATTCTGCTCCCATTCCACACTGGTAAGAACGCGATCCAACTTCTCATAGGTTGGAGTTGGCAATGTATTGGCCCAAGTATATTTTCTACCGGAAAGCTCTATCTCCTTGAGATCCAAACTTTCAATAATAGTATTAAACATAAACGACCATCTGCCATCAAAGTTACCATTGTTCTTTTCGTCTCGCCTTCTAATAATGTTGAAATCACCCCCAACCAAAATTGGGAGCCGTTCATCACCGCAAATCCGAACTAGGTCCGATAGAAAATCTGGCTTTAGCTCAGGTTGCGCGGCTCCATACACTGCCACCAGTGCCCATTGGAAACCATCGACCTTGGACCTAACCCGAAATTTAACTGCAAATTCCCCTAGAACAACGTTGCGAACCTCCAAGGTCTCGCACTTAACCCCAAGTAAAATCCCACCGGATCTTCCTCTTGGGGGTAAGCAATGCCAATCAAAATCGACTCCTCCCGATAAAGTGCCAAGAAACTGAGAGGTAAAATTATCCCTACCAGTTTTAGAGAGGGCGATGAAATCTAACTTGTGCTCTATCAATGCATCCGCCAGGAACCTTCGTTTAGCCAAGTCTGTTAGACCTCTGCTATTCCAAAAGATTCCTTTCATTTTTCATCATGGAATTTTTTAGCGGTCCGGATCCGAACACTTCTGCGCACAGCCAAGTCCGGGTAAATCTTCCGGTTCCATTTGTGCTTAGGCTTATTTTGCTCATCAACTCGGTCCATACAACCAAGCTCAGTGAGCTCACAAGCCTGAGGAGCGTCGTGAGTTGACCCCTCCTAAACATCCACACTCTCATCCTCCTCAGACCGGGCGGGAGAGGGTCCAAGGTCTTCACAAAGACTATCAAGAACCCTAACACCCAATGCATCAATTTCCGAATCATTCAAAGGTTTAACAGCTGCTAGGTTTCTAAGAATCTCGATAGCTCTCTCCGCCTCAAGATCAAGTAGGTCATTAACAGATTTAGCAACTTCCTTACCATTACTACCTAGCGAAACTACCAACTGGTTTGCATTATTCATAATCTCATCCTCAGAAAAATGCAAAATGGAATTGGAAGTACTGACTGACATACCTGTAGTGACCTCAATGTCACAAAGCTTGGCCTGACGCATGGCACGCCCCAGCTGTAGGTCATCAACGTCAGGCTGATCCAGGAGACGGCTGCTCATCAGTCGGCCCTCAGACCTGGGATCCGGAATCCCTCCGAAGGCGATGATCTTGTCTCTCGAGGGCCCGCTCGGGGTAAGGCCTCCCGCCGTACTACCAAGCGGACCCACATCCACCAGTCCAGTTGGGCTTTGGCCACCTGCCATGTGCCCAACCGGAGAAGACGCCGGCACCCCCCGCGGCCGCGCACGCCAGAAGCACCCTCGGAGGCGAGCGCTCGGGCGCCGGTGAACCCACGGAGTCACGCGCGGGCTGCACACGGGAGTCCCCGAACGAGGCACACCCACGACGGGTGAGAGACCTCCGGATGAGGCCGCTCTCAAAGCGGATGCCGCATCCTCCGAGGGCTCCTCGAGAGATGGCGTCGGAGTAGAATCTCTCGGGCTGTTAGGGCTAGTCAGGGCATCCCGTCCAGTGTCCCTCTCCACACCCCCAAACAGAAGACGACGAGACGAAGGTGGCGAGGCAGTCGGGGTCACCCCCCTCACGCCCCCCTCGGCCTGAGATGTCGCAGTAGGCACGGCCAGCGGTGACAATGGCGGTGGGAGCTCCTGTTCCACCGGATCATCAATGTCAGCCCTGTGGCCCCACAATCGGCTGGGGGCCGACGCCGCACCGAAGGAGCCAAATCTGAGAGAGTTCATTAGGGTCTCAGGAGGCACCTCCCCCTTTCCCCCAGAACCCCCCGTCGACTGCGTCGACTGGCCCACCGTCGCGTCAGCCCCACCACGGGCTGAACCATTCGCGCCCAAGTCACGCAAACCGTGAGCATCATCCCCCTCCGTCATATCCATATCTGAGGTCCCATCAGCTGACTGGAAAAACTCTGGACTCTCAAACTCTATCTCCAGGTCATACATCAGACCGGCGTGGAACCATCTCATAGAATCAGGAACGAGCGCAACATCCAGGACGCTCACCAGTAATCGTGCCACGCCATTTGCGCGGGTGAAGGGCATATCCACCTTCTCAGTCTTACCAATGAGTGACCCCAGACTCCAGGTGATCCGAGTGTTCGGCAGAGGCTTAGGTGGAACCCCCTTAAAAGGAACCCAGATCTGAGGAAGAGCCTTTCCTTGAGGCTCCTGCTTCTTCCAAGGGGCAAACTCCATGATGCACTTAGTGCTCGCCACTCTGCACATGCCAAACTTGAGGGTGTGATTCAGATCCTCCAGAGATGGAAAATCAACTTTATATGTCTGACCATCAAGCTTCACCAGCTTCCACTGAAAATTTCCTGGAGCCAACTCACTCAGCTGTTGCACAATCTAAGCCTCAGTGAGAGTCCCATGTGTCACCTTAACGATATCCGTGAGTGAGACCTCCATCGCAGGTGCTTCTATTTCAATAGAGGGTGACTCAAAGAACATAAGATCGGCGGAACAGACTCCATAAATTGCGACCACCGGCATGGGCCCCATCAGTTCCGGGCACTCCCCTGACTCATGCTTGGGCTTCTGACACGTGTCACACATCTCAGTGGTGCATTCAGCAACAAAATGACGCGCCACGCCGCAACGGCGACAAGTCATCTTCTCCTTCTTTCGAGCCCATTTGGAAGCACGATCTCCGGCTGGCTTGTCCACAGCTTTGTCAGTCGCCGGTGCCCTAGCCTTAGCAGCATCCGGCTCGGGTACCTCCACCGTGGCAAGAGCCCTAACCGTCTCCATAGCCACAGCACTGAGCTCTCCAGAAGGCTCCTCCGTAGTCCCCCCGGAAGGCACGTCGGGGTTCACCACAGCCGGCGGCGGGGGCGGACGCGGAGGAGGAGGTCGCCTACCCCCTCCCCTGTCTCCATAGTTCTTCCCACGGTAACGATTGTTCGGGCCTGATGCACCTTCAACAAACCCTCCCGGAGGTCCATACAAGCCGTCACCAACAGCCTCACGGTAGCCCCCCGCGGTCCGTTGAAGCCTCAGCCTAAACCACCATCACCCTGCCAAGCATATCCACGGTCTCCGCCGGAAGACGAGGAACCCCAGTGTTACCCATCGCCGTAGGCATCATATCCGTCATCCCCCCACCGTCCTCGCGGGGGGTTCCGGTTAGCATCGAATCCGCCCGACCCCTGGCCAGGTCCATATCCACGGCCATGGCCATCAGCCGCCGCGCCCGAGTAATCTGCAGCCCACCCATCGCGGCCCGCGGCCGGAGCTGCCTCTGCCGCCCGCCCAACAGGGCGCTGCCCGCCGTTCCTCACCGGCGCAGACTGACCGCCGGCCACCCGGGGCTGTTGAGGTTGCGACCCGGCTTGCTGCCGCTGAGGCCCACGCGGCGTGCCCGCAGACGTGGGAACCGGCGCCGTCGGCTTCGGCTGCGGCGGCCCGCTGCCTCCCCGACCGGCCATGTCCATAAGCGGCGGGATGCGAGCCGCCCGTCCAGATCGGCGAGCAGGGAATCCAGGCAAGGGCCGATGCGGCCGAACCCTAGCCTCGCGAGTCTCAGAAGGAGGACGAGCACGATTACGATCATGATCAAGGGAGTCCCTAGTCAGCGCTTCAGGCACCAGGGAAGCTCCCTGGCACCCACGCGCTTGTCAGTTGGGCCGGCCCTTTAGCGCTCTGTAGTCCTCGCTCGCTCGTTCGAGCCGCTCTGCAGCGTCACAAGGTACTGTAGCGGCGAGAGGCACATAAGAGGTACTGTAGCGGCAGCGGTACTATAGCGTCTCGAGGTACTGTAACGACGAAGCACTTAGCGCTGTTGGTGCAAAATTTCAAAAAACAATTCACGAATTCAAAAATAGTTCATGAATTTGAAAAAAGCACAAAAAATTGAAAAAAATACGTGAGTTTGGAAAATAGTTCATCGATTTTGACAAAAAAAGTTCATCGAATACGAAAAAAGTTCATTGAATTGAAAAAAAATCCTTGTTTTCAAAAAAGTTCATAGAATTAGAAAAAAGTTCATGGAATTTAATAAAAAGTTCATCGAATTTGAAAAAAGTTCATCAAATTTGAAAAAAAAGTTCATCGAATTTGAAAAAAGTTCGTCAGTATTGAAAAAGTTCATCAAATTTTGAAAAAGTTCATAGAAATTGAAAATAGTTCATCGAATTCAAAAAAAAGTTCATCGATTCTGAGAAAAGTTCATCGAATTTGAAAAAAAAGTTCATCGAATTTGTAAAAGTTCATCGATTTTGAAAAAAGTTCATCCAATTTGTAAAAAAGTTCATCGATTTTGAAAAATGTTCATCGAATTTGAAAAAAAGTTCATTGAATTTGAAAAAGTTCATCGAATTTGAAAAAAAGTTCAACGTATTTTTTTAAAAACTCATAAATTTTTGAAAAAAATCATTGAATTTGATGAAAGTTCATGATATTTGAAAAAAGTTAATGAATATAGAATCACGAATTTGAACCAAGTTCGTGCATTGAAGAAAACAAAAAAACAAAAATGAAAAAGGAATAAGAACCACGACCGGGGAAAGAATAAAAGAAGGTAACATGTATTTGTACACAAGTGAGTTAGTGTCCTAGTGGTTAGTGCGCTGTGGTCTCCACGAAGAGCTCTTGAGTTCGAACACCGCCCGGCGCGGACAAATCCTATTCACCGCTTATTGCGGCAAAATGTCGAGGCGCCGCACACCCCCTCGTCTCGAGTGGGGCGGCCTTTTATTTCCTCTTTCGTGTCCCTTTTCCTCCCTTGCCCCGACTCGTTCGTCGACAGAGAAGCCACAACTTTCCCTCCTCCCTCGCCTCGCCTGGATCCCCTTTTCCTTCGTTGGCGGCCGCAGCTTCTTCTGCTTCCTCCGCCGGGATCCTACTCCGCAAGAGACTGCCACCCTCATAAGCAGCCGGCGGGCCTCTCTACTCCCTATTCATCCGCGCCATCGCATCAGATCTGGCTGAGCTCGTCGCGTTGGATGTCTTTTTTGCAGGTTTTCTGTGTTTCGTCGGCTAGGGTTCAGCCAAGCTCGGCGTCTGTTAGGGTTCCGTCAAGCTCGGTGTCGTCTAGGTCCCCGTCAAGCTCGGCATCAACAAGGTAACACGCCCAATTCCCCCCGTTGTGTTCCTTGCTCCCTGTGTGGTACCGCGCGATCTAGCCGTTTTTGTTCCATTTAGCGTTGGTCAAGTGTTGCTAGGGTTTTGTAGGGGGCTTTGGTCGCAGTGGTGGTGTTTTGGATGTTCTGGAGATTAGACAAGGGGGTTGTGTTCAGAGATCTGGATTAGGGGTATGATTCAGCATGATGATATTAGGGGGTTGTGTTCAGAGATTTGGATTCAGGGTATGATTTCAGCATGATGTTGTTAGGGGGTTGTGTGTTCTGGCACTTGTCCTTGGGATTTTTTGTTTGTTTTGTTGATGATGATAGGTGCTTTGTGTAGCATGGTGCAGTAGTTCTTATCTATGTTTTTCTGAATTTTGTAGTAGCATCAAGGTTCTTTGTTGTTCATCGATGCATCCACAAAACCCTAGCCTAGCTTGGCCTAGTGAGTGGAAAAAGTGACTTTCAGGGTTCCGGCGCGGGGGGTGTGGGGAAACAAAACGAACGCGAACGGTAGGAATAGGTGGAACCAATGATCAGTGGCTACTTTTATTGTTGTTTGCTACTTTTATTGTTGTTTGTTGTGAAGTTATATGTCATTTTTTTTGTTAATCTGATGCTTACTATAGTGGCTACTTTTTATTGTGCCCTTTCTTTTTGCCTGAGAGTGATGTTATGAGGAATTGAATAAGTAATAGATAATAATTTTAATGCATTCCCGAGGCAAGAGTGAATGCTGTTTTTCGAGGTTGTTGAACTTGTGGCATTTTTTTTATACATTGATTCCTGTTATTTCACTGCTTTATATTTGATTGGAGAATCACTCTTCTTTTCTTTTTTACAATAAACCATATGAAATAAGATATGAATAAGATATGTTTAAACGACAGTTTGAGAATAACTTTTGTGTGCTACCTTTTTTCACATATGGATGGTTCTCGTGCTAGTTTTGTTATTTTAGACGAGTGTTATTAGGTGATGTGATATATATTCATATAGGATGTGATTGTAGTTTTTCATATATGATGTTAACCCAGTAATGCAAGATGAAACTTGCAAGATGTGGCACTTTTTATTTTGATAGTTTTTCATATATGATGTTAACCCAGTAATGCAAGATGAAACTTGCAAGATGTGGCACTTCTGATCTGCTTTTTGCTCTTTTTATTTATTTTTCAAATGTGTTTACATGTTTTTAATTGTCATACTTTCTTCTGTGTATTTAATTAGTCTTTGTTTCATGACCTTACTTTTTTTAATTATTATACAGGTCTCCCTCAACTCTAAACATGCCTAGACTTTACAAATATCCTGCTGGTACCATCAACCACAGGTTTTCTACCATCAGGTGGCATAAGGCAGTTTCTGATTTAAGTGATAATCAAAAGTCGTTTGTTAGGAAATATGAGCTCGATAATCTTCTGAATATTCATCCTCACTTAATGGTTCCAATACCAATTCTTCAATGGGTTGCGGACCACTTAAATTGCAATGGGACTGGAGTTTTCAGAAAGGGTGATAAAATAATTCATCTAAGAAGAGACATGGTAAATCAGGTTTTTGGGATCCGTTCTGGTTCTGGGCCTTTTCCTCTGGACAGCACAGATCCAGTTGTCGTGGCTAGAGTGTTACAGCTTAGGTCTCAGTATCTCGGTAATGGCTAGAAGAACATTCAATTTGATAGTATCATCACTATCATGAAGAATGACGAGACCGAGGAAGGTTTCATCTGGAGTTTATTATTTCTGTTCATAAGTTCTGTGTTCTGCCCAACCACTCGGAATTATGCAAATTGGAAAATTCTTTATGGGCTCCACGACATTAGCAAGCTGAAGACCTTTGATTTGGCTCAACTTTGCATTGATCACTTGAACAAAGAAATTGAAAATTTCAGCACCAATCTATTCAATAGAACTAAAACTCCATTGAACACTTCAATCTATGTTGGTGGATGCTTACCATTAGCTGCTGTAAGTTTTATAATTTTCCCTACTTTTCATTTTTTTAAATGTATTGTTAAGTTATGCAATTTTTGTTTATAGTCACTGATTTGCTGTTTCATGTTCTCTTATGATTCCCAATATTCTTAGATTGTCTATCTGGACTTTGTGGACTTCACAAAAGCTTCTCAACAACGAAGTATCAATTATGGAGTCCCTAGAATGGCATATATTCAGAATGACAACTTTGACTATCTAGCTACAGTGGACTTAAACACAAGATCCAAGAAGCCATTTGCATTGGGATTCTTACCAGTAAGCTTGTTCTATCCTTTTTTTTGGCATTTGTTTAACAGACGACAAAAGTTGCAGAAAATAGTTTCAAACAATAAGGAGCAAATGTTTTCATTCTTAATTCTTTGGAATGACATTTTTCTTGGTTTCATGGTCTTGTTTTAAGAACATTCAGACATGTTTGTTGACTTTGTTTTTCTTTTCAGCTGAAAGACATTTCTAGGACACCTTACGGTGCTCGTGCAATTGTATTGGCTCAAGAGAAGTGGACCAAAGCCCCACAGAGTTATGATGTTGAGGAAAATCTCATTCCAAACTCCAATGACATCTCAAATGTTGCATCTACCTCGAACAGTAATCCAGAAGTATGTTTATCTGCTTGTTATTAACCTTTTGTTTACCAATACATTTTAGTCTTCTCACTTCAGTGTTATAGCAGAACTAGGAAATCAGTTGCCATATGTCTATAGTCTGTTCGCAACAAAACATATTGCATAATATGTTCCTAATATAACATATGATTACTCAATAATAGAATGAGTTTTGCATTCATAAAATGAACATACTGTGTTCATACTCTCAACTGAGATAGGAATTTTGCTAGAGGTAATTTCCTCCTTGTCAATTAGGCGGTTCTCTATTGTATTGACATTAAAAAGATCTGAGACCCAAAAAGATAGTATCACCAATTGACAAGACTAAAATCAACCACAAGGAACAGAATCTAACCAATTTTCGTTGTTTACCAATGACATCTCACACGAGTTTTTGGATGCATGATCTGTTCCTAGTGCAACATATGAGTACTCAAAATATAACGAGTTGCAGTGCTCCCAGTACAACATACGAGTACTTCAATGCATAATTTGTTGCTTGCTTTGAACGTATAATGATTTTACTAGATAATGATTTGTTCCTTCTATGTTTATCAGCTTTTTTTTAACCTTTTGTTTACCAATAGATTTTAGTATTGTCACTTCAGTGTCATAGCAGAACTAATACACATGTCACTTTTCTGTCCTGAACTAATAGGTTATGAATATAATATCTCAAGTTGTTGCAAAGCATGATGAAATTTGGAAGAAGCTTCATGAACAGCATATGCAAAATATGTTTTCAGATCTCAAAGCAACTGTCATGTCTCTTCAGCGAAATACAAACAGCCAAGTAAACATTCCTGGCACTTCAACCATGAATCCTTTTATTCTTCTTTCAGCACGTAGCAACATGAATAATCACAATGAACCATTAAACACCAACCATCGCCTAGTCCAGATAAACAGTGAGCCAATTAGAGCATCTTTATTCCAAGATCACGTAGAAGTTAGTCCTACTCCTGATGTTATCTTAAGGCACACCAGCAAGGACATCCAAGTTGAAAATGCAGTTCCAGTTCCAAAACAAGATTCAGTTCCTCAGCAAGTAGAGGAAACTAAGCTAGCACCTTCAGCTGTAAACATTGTTCAGAATGAAGAAATTTCACCTGGGAACAATGGTATTCATACTGACAACACACCTGATCAACTTATTTCTTATAGTCAAACAAGTGATGGCACTCAATTTGCTGTTAACACTCTTATTGAGATCTCAGGTACCTTTTCTGAGCCAATTCGTACTCCACCGATGTCAGTATTGCAACCAGTGGATTGCGTTGAACATGCTGTCAATAGTGAGCCATATGAAACGGAATTTCAGCATGTGAACCCCACAACAGTCCATATTCAGGAAACTCCCATTTCTGTTAGCAAACAAGCTCAGTTAGTGAATGAGTCTCCAACGAAAGAATTGCCTGCTTCGTCAAACATTCTAACTGAAGATGGCATTATGCTAAGGAATGTGATCTAACAATCAAATGACAATCTGGGAGATGGCATTGAAATTGCCATGAAGTATGCTGATGGTATTATAATCCCAGAACTTGATAAGACAGTCCCCAAAGGTAGTTCCCACCTTTTTTTAAATCAACTGCTCTTTCCTTCTGTTCATTTTTGTTTGCTTTCACTGTATTTGAGTTTTTACTTCCAATTTGCTTGTTTCAGTTTTTGCAATGTCCTGCCTTCTTTTTACATGCTTCATTGTTTTTCATACCAAAGCTTATTATATGCAATTGGTTCACTGGACAGATCTTGTAGTACCTGAGGTACCTGAGCATAAATCATCTCATGCAGCATTGAATATATCTGGTCCCAGCACTATAGAGAAGAGAAATCGAAAGAAAAGGAAAGCAAAAGATCTATCTGCTCAAGAAAAGATATCAAAGATAACTGTTGAACCTCATGTTCAGGAGTTTTATAAGAAATACCTTGGAAACAAATTCTTCAACAATGAAAAGTAAGTTATTTCAGGAGCATCTTACTTTATAGGCATGAAACAATCTATCTTGTTGTATATTCTGTATGTTAACTATTTCAATTTTTAAAAATGCAGTCCAACCATTATTGACATCAATGGCTTTACTGTGGAGTATGATCATTTCTATAATTCACTCAAGGCAATAGGAAATGTTGACAATGAAGTCTTCAATGCTTATGTCCAAGTTTTCAATTATAAGAATGAAAATCCAGATCCAAAAAGTAAGGAACCTTCGAACTACTGCTTTACTTCATACTTCACAGTAATTCTCTATTCCTCATCTATAGTATTTCCTTTTTTTTGTTCCATGTTGAACTTTTTGCAACTTCTGTTCTTAGTGTTCTTATCTCTTTCATTGGATGTGCAGGAGAAGTTACTTGTCGATCCCAAGAATTTCAACTCTCGGTCTTGTGTAAGAGAATTCAAGAAACTGAACTGTGGCAAGAACTTACATAAGCGTGATATGGTAAACATCAGTTATCAATGCAACAAACTCTAAATTATCACATCCTCTCTTCATCTCTACTGATTTTACTTCTTTGTTTGCAATCCAGCTATATATCCCCAGAGTTGATTCATTCCACTGGACTTTGTTCTGCATTAACAATCTGTTTGAAACTGTTAATTTCTTTGATTCAAGGAGTTCTGTTCCTCAAAATCAAGTCAATAAGTTAACATCAAATCTGGTTTGTTTTCTTCTCTTTTTAGTTTTTACTCTAGTGCCTTTTGTAACATCAAATCTTTTGTGACTTTTAGTTTTTACCCTGTCATCATCCGTATGTCAGTAGTTACTCGCAGATAATTGAACTACTGTTCTTTTTTTATAAAAGTTCTACACTAGTTGAATTCTTATACTTCTTTTAATATAGATCATCAACATGGGCACCATTTTCAAGTCTTCTGGATGCACATACAATAATATTGAGAATTTCGAGTGCATTTCCCCTGAGGACTACCCGCAGCAAGACAACCTGTGAGTAAAGCAACCATCATTATGCTCCATGCACTTTTCTGTCTTTAACTCTTATAATCAATTAACATTCTGTCACCCAAGAAGTTCCTTTGCTGAATTTTATGTATACCTTTGTACAGCCACAATTGTGCTCTCTATGCTATCATGTATATGGATATCTGGGATGGGAAGAACATGAAGGAATTTGTTGATGTATGTCACCAGCAAATCACTCTTCCTCTTTCTTGGTCTATACTTTCTTTCACAAATTATCCCCCCCCCCCACGTTTTTATGCATGCTAATGTGTTGTTTACTGTTTCATTTGTCCTAGGGAATTATTCCTCAATTTCGTCAGATCGTTGCTTACAAGCTGGCAAAGTCTGACATCAACGAAAAAGGTGTTGAGGGACTTCAAGATGATGTTTCAACCAAGAAGAGGAAGAAGCGCCGCTAGTTGTGTGCAGAAAGCAAATACTTTGAGTTTCTAGAATTGATCTGTCCATTTTTGCCACATGAATGTGCACCACAACTACTTATAACTCACCGGTGTCATTGCTTGGAAAACTTTTAAGTTCCCTTTTTCCCTTTGTGTGGAAATCACTCTTTTGTGTGGAAAACATTTATGTTGGAGGCTCAGTACATTTATATTTTATGAGAGTAGTGTCACGAGCACAATTCAATACCAACATGAGTGTCTTCAAGGATTTTTTTCAATGAAGTGTGCTGTTTATTTTTTTCCAAAGCAGATGTGTAATTGATTTCCATGAAAGGGATCACTATTGCTTTTGTAAATATAATGACAATGTTGCCTTTCGTCTCGTTTGCTACGAAAAAAATGCACATTTTTCTTGTAAAATATATCTAAGATGTTTCAGAATTGAACTTCACATAATATGTTCCATACATTCAGTGAATTCTCTTAGGAAATTTGGCATTTAGGAGGTATGACCTCAGTACCATACTCTCTACTTTTGCATCAAGAATGTCTACTTCAAAAGAGTTTCGTAAAAAATGTTCCATTAAAATTGTTGTCAAACAATTGTTTACTTCAAAAGGATGTCTACTTCAAAAAGATTTCCCAAAAAAATGAAAAAGTCCCCTAAATAATATTCCGTAAGTAATGTTCCCTAATAATGTTGATAACGTTCCCCAAATAATGTTCTCTAAGAAATGTTTGCTGAATTTTTGTTCACTAATTTTTTTTGTTTCCCTCAAAAATGTGAATTCTTAGGGGATCTCATAACGTCATTATGCACTTGCTCGGGTTATTTATTGGGAAATCTATTTTTGGACCCACACACGGGTTATGACTATAGTTTGATGTGTATAAAAACATTATTGAGGGAACATTAATCTGTTTTATGTTGATGACTATAGTTTTTGGACCCACACATTGTAAATTTTGTGTATACATGAGAAAAAAATCCTTATACACATTTAACTTTTTCAAATACATGATTAACATCTTTTGTTCCCCCAATAATGTTCCTTGAATATTGTTTCTTTATTATTGGCCCCCAATAATGTTCCCCAACTAATTGTTGATGCTGATGAAAAATTATTTGACTTGAAGAACATTGTAAAATTTCAAGAACATTGTTATTTTGAAAAACATCTAGTGATTTTTATAACATATTCAGGGAACATTATTCAAGGAACATATATTCTTATCATTTTTTTAATGTTCATTCAAAAATGTCCCTTATAATGTTCCCCAAATAAATGTTCAATTTCTTTTGCTCCCCCAATAATGTTTCTTAATAATGTTTCTTAATATTGTTCTCCAAATAATGTTCCCCAAAATAATTGTTGATGCCGAGGAGTAATATTTTGACTGGAAGAACATTTTAAAATTTCAGACAACATTGTGTTTTTCGAAAAACATTTAGTCTTTTTAAGAACATTATTGAGGGAACATTATTATATCTTGTAGTAAACTTTTTTATTCAAGGAAATTCATTTTTTTAATGTTCATTCAAAATGTCCCTTTAATAATGTCCCCAAATAAATGTCAATTTCAATTTCTTTGTTCCCCCAATAATGTTCCCTGAATAATGTTTCTTTAATATTGTTCTCCAAATAATGTTCCCAAAATAATTGTTGATGCCGAGGAGTAATTATTTTACTGGAAAAATATTTAAAATTTCAGACAACATTGTGTTTCAAAAAACATTTAGTCCCTTTTTAAGAACATTATTGAGGGAACATTATTCAAGGAACATTATATATTCTTGTAGTAAACTTTTTTATTGAAGGAAATTATCATTTTTTTAATGTTCATTCAAAAATGTCCCTTTAATAATGTTCCCCAAATAAATGTCAATTCAATTTCTTTCTCCCCCAATAATGTTCCCTGAATAATGTTTCTTTAATATGTTCCCCAAAATAATTGTTGATGGCGAGGAGTAATTATTTTGATGGAAGAACATTTAAAATTTCAGACAACATTGTTTTTCGAAAAACATTTAGTCATTTTTTAAGAACATTATTGAGGGAACATTATTCAAGGAACATTATTATATTCTTGTAGTAAACTTTTTTTATTCAAGGAAATTATCATTTTTTAATGTTCATTCAAAAAAGTCCCTTAATAATGTCCCAAATAAATGTTCAATTTCTTTTGCTCCCCCAATAATGTTCTGAATAATGTTTCTTTAATATTTTCTCCAAATAATGTTCCCCAAAATAATTGTTGATGCCGAGGAGTAATTATTTTGATGGAAGAACATTTTAAAATTAGACAACATTGTGTTTCGAAAAACATTTAGTTATTTTTTAAGAACATATGAGGGAACATTATTCAAGAACATTATTATATTCTTGTAGTAAACTTCTGTTGATTCAAGGAAATTATCATTTTTTTAATGTTCATTCAAAAATGTCCCTTTAATAATGTTCCCCAAATAAATGTTCAATTTCTTTTGCTCCCCCAATAATGTCCCCTGAATAATGTTTCTTTAATATTGTTCTCCAAATAATGTTCCCCAAAATAATTGTTGATGCCGAGGAGTAATTATTTTGACTAGAAGAACATTTTAAAATTTCCGACAACATTGTGTTTTTCGAAAAACATTTAGTCATTTTTTAAGAACATTATTGAGGGAACATTATTCAAGTTTTCTTCAACATTTTAAAATAATGTTTCTTTAATATTGTTCTCCAAATAATGTTCCCCAAAATAATTGCTGATGCCGAGGAGTAATTATTTTGACTGGAAGGACATTTTAAATTTTCAGACAACATTGTGTTTTTCGAAAAACATTTAGTCATTTTTTAAGAACATTATTGAGGGAACATTATTCAAGGAACATTATTATATTCTTGTAGTAAACTTTTTTTACTCAAGGAAATTATCATTTTTTTAATGTTCATTCAAAAATTTCCCTTTTATAATGTTCCCCAAATAAATGTTTAATTTCTTTTGCTCCCCCAATAATGTTCCCTGAATAATGTTTCTTTAATATTGTTCCCCAAAATAATTGTTGATGGCGAGGAGTAATTATTTTGATTGGAAGAACATTTTAAATTTCAGACAACATTGTGTTTTTCGAAAAACATTTAGTCATTTTTTAAGAACATATTGAGGGAACATTATTCAAGAACATTATTATATTCTTGTAGTAACTTTTTTTATTAAGGAAATTATCATTTTTTTAATGTTCATTCAAAAATGTCCCTTTAATAATGTTCCCCAAATAAATGTTCATTTTCTTTTGCTCCCCCAATAATGTTCCCTGAATATGTTCTTTAATATTTTCTCCAAATAATGTTCCCCAAAATAATTGTTGATGCCGAGGAGTAATTATTTTGTGGAAGAACATTTTAAAATTTCAGACAACATTGTGTTTTTCGAAAAACATTTAGTATTTTTTAAGAACATTATTGAGGGAACATTATTCAAGTAACATTATTATTCTTGTAGTAAACTTTTTTTATTCAAGGAAATTATCATTTTTTTAATGTTCATTAAAAATGTCCCTTTAAATATGTCCCCAAATAAATGTTCAATTTCTTTGCTCCCCTAATAATGTTCCCTGAATAATGTTTTCTTTATTTGTTCTCCAAATATGTCCCAAAATTTTGTTGATACCGAGGAGTAATTATTTTGACTTAAGAACATTTTAAAATTTCAAACAACATTGTATTTTTCGAAAAATATTTAGTCATTTTTAAGAACATTATTGGGGAACATTATTCAAGGAACATTATATATTCTTGTAGTAAACTTTTTTTATTCAAGGAAATTATCATTTTTTTAATGTTCATTCAAAAATGTCCCTTATTAATATTCCCCAAATAAATGTTCAATTTCTTTTGCTCCCCCAATATGTTCCCTGAATAATGTTTCTTTATATTTGTTCCCAATAATCTTCCCGAAATAATTGTTGATGCCAGGATAATTATTTTGACTGGAAAGACGTTTTAAAATTTCAGACAACATTGTGTTTTTCGAAAAACATTTAGTCATTTTTTAAGAACATTATTGAGGGAACATTATTCAACGAACATTATTATTTCTTGTAGTAAACTTTTTTTATTCAAAGAAATTATCATTTTTTATGTTTATTAAAACAAATGTCCCTTTAATAATGTTCCCCCAATAAATGTTCAATTCCTTTTGCTCCCCCAATAATTCCCTGAATAATGTTTCTTTAATATTGTTCTCCAAATAATGTTAACCAAATAATTGTTATGACGAGGATATTATTTGACTGGAGAACATTTTAAAATTTCAGACAACATTGTTGTTTCCGAAAAACATTTAGTCATTTTTTAAACATTATTGAGGGAACATTATTATATTCTTGTAGTAAATTTTTTTTTATTCAAGGAATCTGGTTGACCAAGGGAAACATTATTCAATTATCACTTTTTAAATCTTCATTGGAAAATGTCCCTTTAATAATGTCCCCAAATAAATGTTTAATTTTTTATCCACCTATAATGTCCCTTGATTAACATAATACTGTTTCGCCAAATAATGTTCCCTCAATAATGTTTTTCTTTAATTATGGTTCCCAAATAATGTTCCCCAAATAATTGTTGATGCCAAGGAAAAATTATTTGACTTGAAGAACATTTTTAAACTTCAGAGAATATTATTTTTTTGAAAAAAAATTAGTGATTTTTTTAGAACATTATTAGAGGAAACATTATTCAAGGAACATTATTCAAGAATGTCCCGTCAATAATGTTCCCCAAGGGGCATTAATTAATAGAAATGTTTGAAGACCGAGTTATTCATACATGCGCACATCTAGCACTTCCTGTGTCTCAAATCTACGTAGCAAGGCATTTGTAACAACATATCTACCTAGCAAGGCATATGTAACAACATATCAAGGAAACATATTAGTTTTTTTTAACTTTTCTTATTACCACAAAATAAACTAAATAGTTCAAGGTCAACTATAGCTATAACAAGTGTAACTTATCAAAAAAAATTATCGACACAATAATTAAAATCCATCTAAATTTTCTCAGCTAACAATGCAAAAAGTTCTTCATCGAGAGAAATTATCTTCTTCCTTGCTGCAAACAGAAATTATCTTCTTCCTTGGTGCAAATATAATGATGAGCATCAACCAGTCTTCTTTTTTGGAGCCGCTTTCTTCCTAGATTTCTTTTTAGATTGTGGCTTCAATCTTTCTCCTTTGTTCACAGACTTGGATGGCCGTATAGGAGGATCTTTCAATGAATTTTCCGACTGCACTTCCGGTTGCTGTTTCTTTCCTTGCAAGTACTTTGAATGAATTTGAGCAACAACATCCAAAAGTTCTTTGCTAAGTTCAGAATCTTTGCTGATGTCTGAGCAAGCTTCACCAACTTTACTCATCAGAATAGCATATCTGACTGCATTGTGTGACTGATCTTCACCTGTAAGCAGCACCATTTCTTTCTTGCACTTATCCAATTCTTTTTCTCGAAAAGAAATAGTCCATCTCTCAACAATCAGCTTATCTGGAATATGGGTAATGTCAAACTGCGTAAAAAGTCTGAGGATATGGCAACAAACAATACCATCACGCTCAAACTTCCCACAGAAACATTTGAATGAACCAGTAGTAAGGTCCACATGGACTTTGAACATTTCTCTTGTGAATTCGGGTTTCTCAAACCTGATGTGTTTTTTCAAATTATACACTCTATCCTTCTCAATTTCAATAACTTTAAAAGCTGTCGCATTCACTAATTCTGTCAAAAACTTCAAGTAGATTCCTCTGGTATATATTGCTGCTGCATGCCGTTCAACAGCATGATGTCTCCAAAAGACAGGAGTCTTCTCATTCGACAAGAATCTGTCCTGGTTTTCTATGTGAACAACATTCTCTTGGAATAGCACGTACTGTTTCATGAATGCCTCTATAGTATCTTTCCTCTTGATATAGTCTTTGAAATTTGAGTTGAAGCTTTCACTACGGCTAGTTGACCTAATGAAAGGGCAAAACATCCCTCGAAAATAAGCTGGAACAAAGAAGGTCCGGTTCTCCCACATCCTTTTGATGTGAGCATGTTCAACACACTTATACTTCAGAACAAATTTCTCCCATCTTTCTTCAAATTCTTCAACAGTAATGGATTGTAATAAACACTTCATCATATCTTTTTCCATGTTTTCCCTCGTAGCCATGAAAGCACTCATGTTTTCCTGCACATTTTTAAATATATGCCAAAGACAGAACCTATGTAATGCATCTGGAAATACTTGAGGAATAGCAGCTTTCATCCCTGCGTCTTGGTCTGTCAATATTATTCCTGGTTTTTTCCACTGCATGACCTCCATGAAAGTTTCAAACAGCCACACAAAAGTATCTGAAGTCTCATCTTGCAATAGCACCCAACCAAACACAATTGTTCTTCCATGGCCATTAATTCCCACTATAGGTGCAAAAGGCATGTTATATTTGTTTGTGCTATAAGTGGTGTCAAATGAAATGATCTCACCAAACAACCGGTAGTTCAATCGGGAACGAGGATCTGTCCAGAACAAGCTGAGAACCGTGTTGTCTGTATCTCTTTGCATCCTGTAGCAGAAACCAGGAGTATCAATTTGTAGCTTCTCAATGTACTGCAATGTCCATTCAATATCTGTGTTTTCCTTTTTGCGCACACGTTCTCCCTGTTTCAAATTATCCAGTTTCTTCACATCAAAGGTAATGTTTCCCAGCTTCCCACGACAGAGCTTTCTGAATATGCTCATGATTCTTCTCGGCTTCACTCTGTGTTCTTGAAGCAATTTTGACAACATGATTTCTGCCTCATTCATGTTTCTGTGGCTTAAGAAAAAATTTGTAAGTGATGGAGACCTTACTAGATCATGGTTATGCTCGAGAGACATTGATGTAATATGCCACTTGTCATCCACCAACTTCACTGTTATACTCATTGGACAATTTGTCCCTTCAACAATGTTTCTTTTCCTTTTCCTCAAACTAGTCTTGACACTTGGTCTTTTCCTACTTTTGTTGCACTGGAAATACAACTTCTTGTTCTTATAATTCCTTGCTTTTTTCATTGCGAAACCATTTAACTGAGCATAAACATTTACAAACCGGGAAGCATCATCCAGTGTTGAGAACACTTTACCAACTTATGGCGTACTAGCATTGTATGCTTCGTCTGGTGTAGGGAACACATACTCTACATTCACTGCACAAGCTACTGTCTCTTCATCAGAATCTTCGCTCTCAGAATTTCATTCATAATCACACTCAGAATTCCGAGCCAAAGAAAGTACCTGCAAAGGGAAGGAACACAACTATTCGACATCAGAATAAGAATCTTTAGAAAACAAAGTTAATATCTAGAAAGTCTTTTTTTATTCTTTATTCCAGAAATGCAGAATCTTACCTCACGGCAAATATTTTCCACTTCTTCTGTTGTTGTCAAAGGTTCACTGCACATGTTCTCACCAACACTGTCCTGTAAAGATTTATTTATGTTTTAATAGCCATATCATTTCTCAATTTACTTTATTTTCCAACACAATCACTTGCAGCTTTTCCCTTTTTTTCTCACACTGACCTGCTTGCTCAAACTTAGCACTACTGCTGAAGATGATTCAGTAACATTGTAGTTGTTCTCATCATTTATGTCCATTGCCTGGCAAAATCAATGAAGATATACTTTCTGTCAAACACTACAACTATATTCAAGATCTTGCCACATTTTTTGATTGAGAAAAACATATGCTAGAATTATAATTGCACTACCCAGTTTTGTAAGTACTTACAGTCTGTTCATTGTTATTTGACATTCGCAAATCTTCGGTGATGATGTTTGGTGCAGCTTCTTCTATTTCTTTGTCAATGCCCCCAAATAAATTGAACCCTATTTCAGCTTCTTGACTCTCAATCAGTTCCTGGACACCATTTTCGTGTGTGTTAAAGTTTGTTAGTTCATATCACTTCCTAAGAAGAAATGCATTTGAAATCAGACATGTCAAACAACCAACCTCAGTTTCTTTCCTCAAACTTTGATATTGAACAAACTGATCAAATTCTTCCATCAAAGGACACCCCTAAGAGAAAAGTGAAAGGAATTTAAATGATTTTTTCATCCTAACTGAAATCCTACATGAAGCGATGATTGAATCAAGGACAGTGACCTACCACAGTTGCAGGTTCTGCAGCACATTTGCCCGCTGTAGGTTCGAGCAGCTTGTTATCATTGTTGTTCCTTCTCTTCTTCACTTCTTTTCCATTGGATGCAGTTCTTTTCTCAGTTTGCTTCTGCATCCACAAGAAAATAGCACAATTAATGAAATTTGTGAACCAATTATGAAAACAGCACATTTTTCTCTTTTTTTCAGTTTTTCCCTCATGTTGTAATCACTAAGTTTTTAAATGAGCACACTCAACTTCTATTTTTATAAACAAGAAATGTAGAGACTAACCTTCTTAGTAATCTCTTTCTTCTTACTGATTACTTGCTGCTTAGCAAAACTGCTTTCACCTTCCATCTGGATGTACCGTAGGCTGCAACCATAATTCAGAATCTTCTGTTACTTTTTTTAAACAAACCAGACACCATGTACTGCTTATTACATTTTTCTGTGAACTTTGTCAAACTTGACAATATGCGAAGTAAAACGAAACGGATGGGAGCATGGATGCTCTTGGTTCCCGATTACTACTTGCTTTCTTCATAAATCTCCAATGTACACGAAAAAGCAAGACTGAACTTGATGTTCCTAAGTAACCAACAACAGTAACATGAGGTTCATCCAACTCCAAAGTTGGATCTATCTCTAATTGTAACAACAAGTGCAAATCATGCCACAAGAAATTATTCAGAGCATTAAACTAGGTAATCCTCAAGGTTCAATGACTCCCCAATTTTAGATAATCCTTAAACTAGGTATTTGTTCGCCAGATCAACAGCAACTAACTGGCCAATTCTACCTGTTACTCTCCTAGAACTACAACCAAATTTTCTTCCATTTCTTCCGCCTTTTTCCCCAACCAATCTTTCTTCAACGCACAACAGAATTAAGGAAAGGAAAGGAAGAAGATCAAGAAGAGGGAGCGAGGTATTACCTGTGCGCTCGAGGAGCGCCGCCGGTGGAAACAAGATGGAGGTGCCCTGGCGGCGCCGCCGCTACCCTGCCGCCGCCTGTCTTATCTGCGGATTGGTGGAACAAATGGAGCCACGTACCGCCCCAGGTCTTATCTGGTCCGAGCCTGTTTTTTTCCTCGTCTATTTTCTGTTCAGCAACAGACAAGTGGGACCGTCCACTTACAACACTTTCCCCATTTCGCTTCTCTGTTCTCTCCCCCCTCCGCTCGCCGTCGGCCCTCCTCAGATCTGAGTCCTCCTCTTTCACCAGAATTTTTTGCGCTGCGTTGAATCGGCTCTAAAGAAAAGGTTTGATCCCTTCTCCCTTCCGACCTCCCTAGGTTCTACTGGCCTCTAATGTCTTCATATGTGTATATTTTTCTTTTTTTTAACTTGCGGAAGCATCATCGTGATTTAGATCTACTTCCAAGGATTGGAACTTTTTTAGCTGGGACGACGTGTTCTGATGGACTAGTGTTTGTTTAATTCACAGCTACTCCATGGTCTAATTGAGTTTCTGTGCTAGGGCATGGAACAATTTTCATCACAATTTTTTTTGTGTTCAATTCCACGTACAAGCTGCACCTCTATTTTTTTATCTAACTGCATCTCTAACAGCAGCCATGTTGCATTTCATGAACAAGAAGTTATGGGTTAGGGGCGTGTAGCAGCCATGTAATGCAACATCTGCTTCTGCATCATCTTCCACCACATCTATATGTGGAATTGCATTTCATGAAATTTTCAGCAGCCATATAGTGAAATTAGAACATGTCAGGAGTAGTAGCCTTGTCGAAATACTGTTGTCTCGGTTGGGCTGTACACTTTTGTAGGAGCCATTACTCAATGTCTCTATTTTGGTCATGCCGATTTTCTACTCCGCGGCTGTGTTCATGCCAATTAAGATGTTTTTCCTGCTGATTTACACTAATTCCTGGAAGTACTATAACAAGTGCTTATTAGAAGATATTTTCAGTAATCCCTAGTTCTACCAAGCAGTGCTTATTTGCAAGTTTTGATGAGCTCCTATTTGTTAGTAGTTCAACACAGTGCTCACACTGAATGCAGATCAGAAATTTGCATCAATATTGTTAGTGTTCATTGCATAGCGAACCAACTGCCATGTTCTCGTACTTTGACTTACTTTCGCTTACTTTCATTGGAACAATTAATAATACTGTATTCACTGTAGATGGAACAAGGATGTACAAAGAAAAGAGAAGCAGAAGACATTGTACATGCAGATCAGAAGAGATCCAAGGTAATGGACTTATGCTCTATACCATTCCTTTCTCAAATGAAAAAAAATCATCTAATATTTCCATTTCTTCCTTTATTTTTTTTCATGCAGTGTAATCAATTTCAGCATGTCGAATCATTTATCAAGCTTGCATCTGAAATGACTGACAGTGACAAACAGTGTGTACGTAGAATGGGTTTTCAAACATTCCTACAAATAACCAGCATGTCCAATATTGACTCCATTTACTTCTAGCTTGCAAACCATTTCAACACTACCTCTTGCTCCATTGAAATGCCAAATGGATTCAAATTCCCAATTACAACTACAACTGTTCACAAGATTTTTGGCATACCAATTGGTGGAGTTCCTGTCATCACGAAACCATCAGAAGCAACGTATGATTTCATCAAGCACGAGTTAGCAACAACTGCACCCACTATTGAGTACCTTTTCTCAATTATCAATGATGATCTTCCTGAAGATAAGTACTGCCGAATCTTCATTCTCATAGTACTATCACTGTTTGTTGCGCCTAATTCAAGTGGAGTTGTTACCAAGTTTGTCTACAATGCAATAGTTGACATAGACAGTATTTCCCAATATGATTGGTGTCTGCTATGTTTGAGCTACATGGTTTACTCAATAAAGAAAGCAAAACTAGACAACACAAGCACCAAAAAGTTCATTCCTGGAGGAAGCAAATTACTTATGGTGGTAAGCATATTTCCCATGATAAATTTTTTTTAAGTTTTCTTTTTCTATGCACCATTCAATTTTTTCTTTGTCTCTAATTAACAATTTTCATTTTTTACCCAATCTGTCTGAATTTTGTTTTCAATGTCAGATATCCTGTGACGCCCCCGGCCCAATCGTGCACTAATCATACACGCAAATGCACACGATCAAGCCTAAGGACTCACGGGAAGATATCACAACACAACTCTAAAACATAAATAAAGTCATACAAGCTTTATATTACAAGCCAGGGGCCTCGAGGGCTCGAATACATAAGCTTGCGTACAAGCGTCAGCGGAAGGATCAGATATCTGAGTACAGATATGAAATAGAAACAGAAAGGCCTTTAGAAAGGCGCGGCAAAATAAAACACTACGATCGAAAGGCGTAGGCCTCCTGCCTGGGACCCTCCAATCCTACTCCTGGCCGTCATTCAACTCGTAGTAGTATCCATCCTCTGGGTAGTAGTAGCAGTCGATCGACGGGGCATCTGTCTCAGGGGCTCCGTCATCTTGGTCACGACAAACTGATATGGGGAGAAAGGGAAAACAAAGCAACCGTGAGTACTCAGAAGTACTCAGCAAGCAAGGATCTACACTACATATGCAACATTTTCAAAGGGAGGCTGTATATGTGGACTGGGCTGCAGAAATGCCAGAATAGAGAGAAGGCCTAGTCCTATCGAAGACTAGCATCTTCAGCGGTCTTGCAGCAGTAGAAGAGAGTAGAACAGTACAATATAATGTAGCAGTATCATTAAGTCTCAACCTCACCCAGAGATCCTTTCTCGACTCCCTGCGAGAAAGCAATCCCAGAGCCATACAGTCATCAACCTCGTCCGGAGATCCCTTCTCGACTCCCTGCGAGAAGCAATCCCAGAGCCATAGTATCCAAGTATCCAGTTCTAAATTGTATCAATCAGGATACAACTCCGAGTGTCCGTTACCGTAGGACAGGCTATCGATAGAAGTTTTCTTCCCTGCAGGGGTGCACCAACTTACCAAACACGCTCGATTAACTCCGGCCGGACACACTTTCCGGGGTCATGCCCGGCCTCGGCCAAACGACACATCGCAACCCTACCTAGAGCTCAGCAGAGAGGTCCCCGTCGGTCTACATCCTAAGCGCTCAGAGGTCTTGGGCCATCGCCCTGTGCACTCCGAGTCATTGCGTGCAGGGGGAAGCCGGGCACCAGGGGGGCGCCGGTCCGTCCCGGCCGCAAGGCTGAACTAGACGTCTGACAGAGCTTTCGGCTGATGCTACGATGCAGAACGCCCATACTATGCCCACGTGATGGTTAGTGCTATCAGGCCAGAGACCTGCTCGGATCAAATATCCAAATCGTTAATGGACTAGGGCTTGCGGTAACGAGCAGAGACTCACGAAAGATGTGACCACGTGGCCCCGTCTTGAGGACTTGCGGCAAGGGCCATGAATGCCCGGCCACGCCTCGTATTCACCACTCGGGCACCATACAGGCACCCGTCTTCACAACACTCACCTCTCAGGCGCACGCGGGTACCCCTCAGGGTCGACCCGCCTATCCAAGTAACAGTGTAAAGTCCAAGTATCCGTGTGTCCATAACATCAGGGGAATCCGAGGTATCACCCTCGTTGGATTCCTACTCGATGTATCTGTCAAGGTGAACTCGGAGGAATCACCCTCGATGGGTTCACACTTGATGTGTTGCACGACAGCGTCGTTACCGGAAGTGGTGAAGGAGGAATCACCCTCGATGACCATGACCGAATAGCTACTCTACAGAGTTGACATCCGAAGTGCTACAAGAGGTTTCACCCTCGACACTCGATAGTAACGCTGCAGTGTTGTTACAATTAAGGGGGGGGGGGTGATGTGCGGTGTCGGGGTCTGGTCTTCAGTCCCGTTGATCGGGTCTTCTGATAATCCAGCGGGGCGGTCGGGACTAGTGGGGTCACTGATAGGTCTCTACCCAGCCTATACTAAGCAGTTTAGGTTATGCAGGTAATTATCAACAGCAGGTTACCATGAACAGGCTATGCATCAGAATAGGTAAAGCAGTAGCAGCAGCAATTCTAATGCAAGCATGAGAAAATAGAATGGGCAATATCGGGATGATCAAAGGGGGGGGGGGCTTGCCTGGTTGCTCGGCGGCAAGGGCAAGGTCGTCAATGGTATCTCCGGTCTCCGGAGCTGCGTCGAACTCGGGGACGACGTCGGTGTCGGGGGGCTACCGAGAGAGAAGAGGGGGGGAAACAGTATAAATATAGAGCAAACATGAGCAACGCAAAGTACGACATGACAATATGCAGTGCCGGGTGTGTCCTAACGTATGGTTGCACGTCACCGAGGAAGAGGGAATCCATCCGGGAATGTTTTCCCGGTTCCGGACATTTGTCAGACAAATGACCGGAGAGGAACGGTTGCATGTTCGGATAGTTAGGGACGTGTGACGGACGAACGGACCACGGATCTGAATTCGTCTCATCGTTCTGAGCAACTTTCATTTACAAAGTTTTTCGATCTGAGTTACGGATTAAAAGATATGATTTTTCAAAGTTTAAATCAGTTTCTGGAATTTAATTAATTATTTATATTAAACATTATCCAGAACAGTGTTTTGCTGACATCAGCATGAGGTCAGCAGACTGTTAGGGTTAATTAGGGTTTGATTAACTCACTTAATTATAGATTAATTAAATTAACTAACTAATTAGCTTAATTAAACAGAGTTAATTAGGTTTAATTAGTCCAGATTAATTAGTTAATTAATTAATTAATTAATTAATTTTAATTATTATTTTTATTATTTTTAATTTTTTTTAAACGTTTTTGGGCTGGGCCCCGGCTGTCGGTGGCACAGAGGCCAGCGGGCAGCGGGTGACGGGCGCGGGCGCTCGCGGGGCGAGCGTGGGCGCCCGCCCGATCGGGCACGGGCGTGCGGGCGGGGCTGGCCGCCGGCGGGCGGCAGCGACGGGCGAGCGGAGCGGCGGCCAGCAGGCGGGAGCAGCAGCAGGAGGCGGCGGCGGTAGGCGGCGTGAGGAGGGGGGTAGCGAGGGGGCGCGGCAGAGGCGCGGCCAGGTGCACGGGCGGCTCGGCACCGGCGAGCACGGTGCGGCCGGCGTGTGCGTGCACACGCGGTCGTGGGCGCGCCCGGTGCGCGGCGACGGGGAGGGCGGTGGCGCGAGCGGGCTTGGCGAGGCGGCGGGGAGCGCGTGGCCGGGTGCGAGCGTGCGCGCGCGGGCGCAGCCAGCAGGGTTCGCGGCGGTCCGGCGCGTGCAGCGGGGAGCAGAGAGGGGGGGAGGGGAGGCGGCGGCTCACAGGGGGCCGGTCGTGGAGGGCAGCGGGCTCGGGGAGGCGTCGGAGCGCGGGACGGCAGTGGTCGACGACGAGACGGCGACGGGATCGAGGACGGTGAGGCGACGGGGCGCGTCGAGGGCGCGGGCGCGGTCGGGGGCGAGCGCGCGGGCAGCTCGGCGAGCGCGGGGGGGCGCGGGGCCGCGGCGACGGCGACGGGCGCCGGGGAGGAGGGAGGAGGGGATCGGGGGGGGGAATGGATCGGGGGTTGGGGTTAGGGTTCGGGGTCCAGGGGGATAAGGGAGAGTGGGGGTGGGCCGGCATGGGCCAGCTGGGCTGGGGCCCAGTTGGGCCGGGGGGGGGACGGGGTGTTTTTCTTTTTCCTTTTCTGTTTTGTTTTTCTTTTGTCTTTTTCTTTTTATTAATTCATATATCTCTGTTTAGTAAATAGTTAGGCCCCAAACCGAATTTTGTAAAAAAGGAGACCTAGTCCATAAATACCAGTGCTTTATACCCTAACACCAAAAACTAGTTTGGACAAAACATCATTTCATATTTGTTTTAAATAAATTAAAAGTTTACTAAATGTTATTTTCAGCCACTGTTTTAAGTTGTTTGAGTCACTTACCCAACTCTAATGATGTTGGTTTCAATTTTAGAATTGTCTCTGATTTATTTGCTATTTAATGAACAATTTAGTTTCTATGTTGGACAACTTTTATTTTCCACTTTCATTTAAATTTGGATTTTGACTTAGGAGTTGAAATGCAATATGATGTTAATGATGATCATGCACTGTTAAACATGATGACATGGCATAATGAAAAGGGTGATTACTGTAGTTAACCACCGGGGGTGTTACAAATCTCCTCTACTAACAAGAATTCTCGTCCCGAGAATTAAGAGGTAGAAGGAAAAAGTTCGGGGTATTCCGCACGAAGATTATCCTCGCGTTCCCAAGTGGCTTAATCTTCAGTATGATTTGACCACTGCACTCTGAGGAACTTGGTAACCTTCTGACGGGTCCGACGTTCAGCTTCATCGAGAATGCGGATCGGATGCTCCTTATAAGAAAGGTCATCTTGCAATTCGAGCACTTTGTGATCCACAGCTCGGTGCGGAGATTCTTTGAAGCATTTACGAAGTTGCGACACATGGAAGACGTCGTGGATATGGGAGAATTGCGGCGGCAATTCCAATTTATACGCCACCTGTCCACGCCTAGCAATAATGCGGAAAGGACCAATGTAGCGCGGAGCTAGCTTGCCCTTGATTCCAAAACGGTGAGTGCCTTTCATAGGAGTGACACGCAGATAAGCTTGATCACCAAGCTGATAAGTCAAACCCCATCGTTTGCGATCATAGTTGCTCTTCTGGCGGTCCTGAGCCGCCTTGAGGTTTTCACGGACGATACGGACTTGTTCTTCGGCGTGTTGAATAATATCCGGACCCACGAGCGGTCGTTCCCCAGTTTCTGACCAATTCAGAGGGGTTCGACACTTACGTCCATATAGTACTTCGAAGGGGGCCATTTTCAAGCTGGCTTGATAGCTGTTGTTGTAAGAGAATTCGGCATACGGGAGAGATTCTTCCCACTTCTTACGAAACGATATAACACAAGCTCGTAGCATGTCTTCAAGCACTTGATTGACTCGTTCGACTTGGCCTTGAGATTGAGGGTGATAAGCTGAACTCTAAGTAATATGAGTTCCCATAGCTTTTTGGAAACTTTCCCAGAATTTGGAAGTGAAAAGACCGCCACGGTCCGAACTGATCTCCTTCGGAATACCGTGGAGTGAAATAATTCTGGAGATATACAACTCTGCTAACTGACTAGCAGTGATAGTTTCTTTGACAGGCAGAAAGTGTGCAACTTTAGAAAGTTGGTCGACGACAACAGGAATAGCATCGTGACCCTTCTGTGACCTGGGAACTCCTGTAACGAAATCCATCTGAACCTTATCCCATTTCCATAGAGGAATAGGAAGTGGTTGCAGAATTCCAGCTGGTTTCTGATGTTCTGCTTTAACGCGACGACACACATCACATTCAGCAACATAGCGAGCAATGTCCTGCTTCATTTTATACCACCAGTACCTTTGACGGAGATCACGATACATCTTGGTGCTACCCGGATGAATAGACAGCGGGGTATCATGTGCCTCCTTCATGACTTTGTCAGTCATAAGCTCGAAGCGAGGTACCACAATGCGGTTTCTGAAATACAAGGTTCCATCTTCAGACAGCAAGAAATCCCTATACTTTACAAGGTGAAGGTCTTTCTTCATCAGATCAATTTCAGCATCTTTAGCTTGCGCATCCTTAACAGCTTTCTCAAGATCTGGTTGTATCACAAGGTTATTAAGAGAACCCTGTGGAACAATACGTAGATTCTGCTTGCGCAGTTCTTCAAAAAGACGAGGTTGAGCTCGCCTAACCATGAGGTTGTCGCAATAGGACTTGCGGCTTAAGGCATCAACCATCACGTTAGCCTTACCAGGGGTATAGAAATACCCAAATCATAGTCCGCAATGGCCTCCATCCATCTTTGCTGACGGAGGTTTAGAGAAGGTTGAGTGAACAAGTACTTCAGACTTTTATGATCCGTGTATATCTCGCAACGATTACCGAGGAGGTAATGTCGCCACAACTGCAATGCATAGATCACAGCAGCTAGTTCTAGATCATGTACTGGATAATTCTCTTCATGTGGGCGCAACTGACGTGAGCCATAAGCAATCACTTTACGCTCTTGCATTAGGACACAGCCTAATCCTTCACGGGATGCATCACAATAAATCACAAAGTCTTTGCGGGTATCTGGAGGAGATAGTACTGGGGCAGATGTCAGCTTGTCTTTGAGTGCTTGAAAACTTTCCTGACATTTGTCTGTCCATTCAAACTTAACGCCCTTGTGAAGCAGATCAGTCAGGGGCTTAGCAATCTTGGAAAAGTTCTCGACAAATCGACGGCAATAGCTTGCAAGGCCGAGAAAACTTCTCACTTGCTTGACGTTCTTCGGAGGAGTCCAGTCCAGAATAGCCTGAACTCGTTCTGGGTTAACGGCAATGCCATCTTTGGGAATTACATGACCAAGGTACGTTACTTCAGAAAGCCAGAATTCACATTTGGAGTATTTGGCATACAACTGGTGTTCTCGGAGCCTTTCCAGTACAAGACGGAGGTGTTCAGCATGTTCTTCCTTATTCTTCGAATATACTAGAATATCATCCAGATATACCACGACAAATTTGTCGAGGTAATCCATGAAGATGTAATTCATCAGACAGGAGAATGTGGCTGGAGCATTTGTTAAGCCAAATGACATGACAGTGTACTCATAAGAACCATAGCGGGTAACAAATGCAGTCTTGGGAATATCCTCTTCACGAACATGGATCTGATGGTATCCCAATCTCAAATCAAGC
This sequence comes from Thinopyrum elongatum, assembly GCA_011799875.1. Taxonomy (NCBI): domain Eukaryota; kingdom Viridiplantae; phylum Streptophyta; class Magnoliopsida; order Poales; family Poaceae; genus Thinopyrum; species Thinopyrum elongatum. The sequence goes on from CM022299.1 coordinate 2,272,315, forward strand.
TTAGAGAATACTGAGGAACCGGCAAGTTGATCATACAAATCATTGATCCGAGGAAGCGGATATTTATTCTGGATTGTAGCTTGGTTAATGGGCCGATAATCCTGAACCAATCGGTTAGTTCCATCCTTCTTCTTGACGAAGAGTGAAGGTGCTCCCCAAGCAGAGGAACTGGGACGGATGAAACCTTTCTTAAGTGACGTGTCGATTTCCTCCTTAAGTTCAAGAAGATGATGCGGAGGCATCTTATAAGGGCGCTTCGCAATAGGGGTAGTGCCAGGTTTCAAGTCGATGACAAACTCAACAGCTCTAGCAGGGGGTATTCCTGGAAGTTCTTCTGGAAATACATCTTGAAAATCACGAACAACTGGAACGTTCTCAATGCCTTCAAGAGGTGAAGCATTCAATGCATTCAGAACATATATCTGGCTCTCAGCGTCTTGAGCTATTCGGGCTGAGTAATTGATCACCTGACCAGAAGGGTGTGTGAGCTGGACTGTCTTAGTAGCACAGTCAATCAAAGCATTATGGGCTGTCAACCAGTCCATACCGAGAATGATGTCTATGTCGGAAGGTCCAAGAGCAATAAGGGAAGCAGAGAACATCAACCCTTCAATTTTGATCTGATTGTTGTGACTTACCATCTTGGTTTGCCACCTAGAACAGGGAGTGATAATCTCTAATGGTGTGGGCAATAACTCTAGAGGTAGCTCATGTCGCTGAGCAAATTGTTGAGACATAAAGGAATGTGATGCCCCGGAATCAAAGAGAACAGAAGCTGCAACTGAATTAACTGACAGAGTTCCCATCACGATTTTTGGAGACTCACGAGCTTCTCCCATTTTGACGTGAGTAACCTGGCCTCGGTCCATAGCAGACATCCTGGCCTTACGATTTCTTCAACGATGGGTTCGATGGCCCTTCGGACGACCATCAGGAGGACGTGGTGCAGCCTGAGGTGTAGCCATGGCATTGGACTGTCCACCCTGAGTCGTTAGCTGTCTCGGCGGCGAAGGCAGACGAGGTGCAACATAAGATGGCCTTGGTGTTGGAGCAAGTTGATGATGAACATTGTGTGGGATCCAGACTCGACGTTTCTGAACAGGCTGACCCGAGGATGAGCCAGCTTCATGAGTGCGCTTGAGTGACTCCTGGTACTCAGTCAGAGCTGTTTCAACTTGGAAAGATTTGCTGACAAGCGTTGCGAAATCTGTGAAATCATGGACAGCAAGTGCAAGTTTTATATCCGTACGCAGTCCTTCACGAAATTTCTCCTGCTTGCGTGTGTTGGTGTCGACGTCATCCGCAGCATAGCGGGACAATTCAAGAAATTTCCTCTGGTATTCATCCACAGTCATTGTGCCCTGTGAGAGTTTGCGGAACTCCTGCTTCTTCTGGTCGATCAGACCTTGAGGAATGTACCGTGCACGAAAAGCTGACTGAAATTCCTGCCAAGTGGTTACAGTCTCCGTAGGCAACATAGCCTTGTGGCTTTCCCACCATTGAGCAGCTGGGCCCTTCAGGTGGAATGTCGCAAAGGTGACATAACTGTCAGGGGCAACATTAGCTGACTCCATTTCAAACAGGATGTCATGAAGCCAATCATCAGCATCCATAGGATTGGTGGAGTTGCGGAAAACGGACGGATTGAGGCGCACAAATTCTGGCAGCGAGATCGGTCCAGGCTCCTGGCGAGCCTCGTTGCGTTCCAAACGTCTTACCAGACTCTCGTTGAGCTGACGGTTCAATTCAAACTGCTGCATCATTGCGGCAATATAGGGTGGAGGTGGAGGATCGTCAGCCATCCTGCCAAATCAACAGGGGCAGTTTAGCAAGAAAACTGCATGTGTATGGAATGATTCATGAAGTATCACGCACAACAGAAGGAAGTGCAATAGCTAATTCAGCATATTCGCACCAGACATTAAAATCCACACATAGCCTCGGTTACAATCCGGCATTACGACAGTAGAAAAGGGAGGGCTAGACATCTAGGCGGCGCGCAGGCACGCGGTAGGGAAGTACACAACGAGACGTAGCAAAGGCTACATCAACGTCGGAGAAAACTATTGGAGCGAGGAATCTGCAAGTGACAACACAGGGTGCCCTCGATAAAAGGATCCTGTAAGCAGAACCTGGTCCACAATCTCGAAGCAAGGGGGGATATTTCAGAACTCCGGTTGGATGTGATCACGAGAACCTGATGTTGGAGTTAGTAAAATTTTAACCCGAATAGAAGAGAGGTCAGAGTCCCAGAGTAAAGGTCAAGGAGTAAAAGATCCTAATACCACATAATTGGCGACGTGGGCCCGTAAGCCACACAGCAAAGTTAGTAAAACAGTTTTTTAGTTACTAGACTCAACTTCGGCCAAGGAGTTTGAAAGGGGATTTCCTACAGTCAGTCGGCTCTGATACCAACTTGTGACGCCCCCGGCCCAATCGTGCACTAATCATACACGCAAATGCACACGATCAAGCCTAAGGACTCACGGGAAGATATCACAACACAATTCTAAAACATAAATAAAGTCATACAAGCTTTATATTACAAGCCAGGGGCCTCGAGGGCTCGAATACATAAGCTTACGTACAAGCGTCAGCGGAAGCATCAGATATCTGAGTACAGATATGAAATAGAAACAGAAAGGCCTTTAGAAAGGCGGGGCAAAATAAAAAAATACGATCGAAAGGCGTAGGCCTCCTGCCTGGGACCCTCCAATCCTACTCCTGGCCGTCATTCAACTCGTAGTAGTATCCATCCTCTGGGTAGTAGTAGCAGTCGATCGACGGGGCATCTGTCTCAGGGGCTCCGTCATCTTGGTCACGACAAACTGATATGGGGAGAAAAGGAAAACAAAGCAACCGTGAGTACTCAGAAGTACTCAGCAAGCAAGGATCTACACTACATATGCAACATTTTCAAAGGGAGGCTGTATATGTGGACTGGGCTGCAGAAATGCCAGAATAGAGAGAAGACCTAGTCCTATCGAAGACTAGCATCTTCAGCGGTCTTGCAGCAGTAGAAGAGAGTAGAACAGTACAATATAATGTAGCAGTATCATTAAGTCTCAACCTCACCCAGAGATCCTTTCTCGACTCCCTGCGAGAAAGCAATCCCAGAGCCATACAGTCATCAACCTCGTCCGGAGATCCCTTCTCGACTCCCTGCGAGAAGCAATCCCAGAGCCATAGTATCCAAGTATCCAGTTCTAAATTGTATCAATCAGGATACAACTCCGAGTGTCCGTTACCGTAGGACAGGCTATCGATAGAAGTTTTCTTCCCTGCAGGGGTGCACCAACTTACCAAACACGCTCGATTAACTCCGGCCGGACACACTTTCCGGGGTCATGCCCGGCCTCGGCCAAATGACACATCGAAACCCTACCTAGAGCTCAGCAGAGAGGTCCCCGTCGGTCTACATCCTAAGCGCTCAGAGGTCTTGGGCCATCGCCCTGTGCACTCCGAGTCGTTGCGTGCAGGGGAAAGCCGGGCACCAGGGGGGCACCGGTCCGTCCCGGCCGCAAGGCTGAACTAGACGTCTGACAGAGCTTTCGGCTGATGCTACGATGCAGAACGCCCATACTATGCCCACGTGATGGTTAGTGCTATCAGGCCAGAGACCTGCTCAGATCAAATATCCAAATCGTTAATGGACTAGGGCTTGCGGTAACGAGCAGAGACTCACGAAAGATGTGACCCCGTCGCCCCGTCTCGAGGACTTGCGGCAAGGGCCATGAATGCCCGGCCACGCCTCGTATTCACCACTCGGGCACCATACAGGCACCCGTCTTCACAACACTCACCTCTCAGGCGCACGCGGGTACCCCTCAGGGTCGACCCGCCTATCCAAGTAACAGTGTAAAGTCCAAGTATCCGTGTGTCCATAACATCAGGGGAATCCGAGGTATCACCCTCGTTGGATTCCTGCTCGATGTATCTGTCAAGGTGAACTCGGAGGAATCACCCTCGATGGGTTCACACTTGATGTGTTGCACGACAGCGTCGTTACCGGAAGTGGTGAAGGAGGAATCACCCTCGATGACCATGACCGAATAGCTACTCTAAATAGTTAACATCCGAAGTGCTACAAGAGGTTTCACCCTCGGCACTCGATAGTAACGCTGCAGTGTTGTTACAACTAAGGGGGGGGGTGATGTGCGGTGTCGGGGCCTGGTCTTCAATCCCGTTGATCGGGTCTTCTGATAATCCAGCGGGACGGTCGGGACTAGTGGGGTCACTGATAGGTCTCTACCCAGCCTATACTAAGCAGTTTAGATTATGCAGGTAATTATCAACAGCAGGTTACCATGAACAGGCTATGCATCAGAATAGGTAAAGCAGTAGCAGCAGCAATTCTAATGCAAGCATGAGAAAATAGAAATGGGCGATATCGGGATGATCAAAGGGAGGGGGGCTTTGCCTGGTTGCTCGGCGGCAAGGGCAAGGTCGTCAATGGTGTCTCCAGTCTCCGGAGCTGCGTCGAACTCGGGGACGACGTCGGTGTCGGGGGGCTACCGAGAGAGAAGAGGGGGGGGGGACAGTATAAATATAGAGCAAACATGACCAACGCAAAGTACGGCATGAAAATATGCAGTGCCGGGTGTGTCCTAACATATGGTTGCACGTCACCGAGGAAGAGGGAATCCATCCGGGAATGTTTTCCCTGTTCCGGACATTTGTCAGACAGATGACCGGAAAGGAACGGTTGCATGTTCGGATAGTTAGGGACGTGTGACGGACGACCGGACCGAGTATCTGCATTCGTCTCGTCGTTCTGAGCAACTTTCATGTACAAAGTTTTTCGATCTGACTTACGGATTAGAAGATATGATTTTTCAAAGTTTAAATCAGTTTCTAGAATTTAATTAATTATTTATATTAAACATTATCCAGAACAGTGTTTTGCTGACGTCAGCATGAGGTCAGCAGACTGTTAGGGTTAATTAGGGTTTGATTAACTCACTTAATTATAGATTAATTAAATTAACTAACTAATTAGCTTAATTAAACAGAGTTAATTAGGTTTAATTAGTCCAGATTAATTAGTTAATTAATTAATTTTAATAATTATTTTTTTTTATTTTTATAAACGTTTTCGGGCTGGGCCCCGGCTGTCGGTGGCACAGAGGCCAGCGGGCGACGGGCGCGGGCGCTCGCGGGGCGGGCGTGGGCGCCCGCCCGATCGGGCACGGGCGTGCGGGCGGGGCTGGCCGCCGGCGGGCGGCAGCGACGGTGAGCGGAGCGGCGGCCAGCAGGCGGGAGCAGCAGCAGGAGGCGGCGGCGGTAGGCGGCGTGAGGAGGGGGCTAGTGGGGGGGGGCGCGGCAGAGGCGCGGCCAGGTGCACGGGCGGCTCGGCACCGGCGAGCACGGCGCGGCCGGCGTGTGCGTGCACACGCGGTCGTGGGCGCACCCGGTGCGTGACGACGGGGAGGGCGGTGGTGCGAGCGGGCGTGGCGAGGCGGCGCGGGAGCGCGTCGGGCCGGCTCCGCGTCCGGCGGCGCAGCCAGCAGGGTCGCGGCGGTCCGGCGCGTGCTGCGGGGAGCAGAGAGGGGGGAGGGGAGGCGGCGGCTCACAGGGGGCCGGTCGTGGAGGACAGCGGGCTCGGGGAGGCGTCGGAGCGCGGGGCGGCAGTGGTCGACGACAAGACGGCGACGGGATCGAGGACGGCGAGGCGACGGGGTGCATCGAGGTCGCGGGCGCGGTCGGGGGCGAGCGCGCGGGCAGCTCGGCGAGCGCGGGCGCGGCGCGGGGGGGCGCGGGGCCGCGGCGACGGCGACGGGCGCCGGGGAGGAGGGAGGAGGGGATCGGGGGGGGGAATGGATCAGGGGTTGGTGTTAGGGTTCGGGGTCCAGGGGGATAAGGGAGAGTGGGGGTGCGCCGGCATGGGCCAGCTGGGCTGGGGCCCAGTTGGGCCGGGGGGGAGGGGGTGTTTGTCTTTTTCCTTTTCTGTTTTGTTTTTCTTTTGTCTTTTTCTTTTTATTAATTCATGTATCTCTGTTTAGTAAATAGTTAGGCCCCAAACCGAATTTTGTAAAAAAGGAGACCTAGTCCATAAATACCAGTGCTTTATACCCTAACGCCAAAAACTAGTTTGGACAAAACATCATTTCATATTTGTTTTAAATAAATTAAAAGGTTACTAAATGTTATTTTCAGCCACTGTTTTAAGTTGTTTGAGTCACTTACCCAACTCTAATGATGTTGGTTTCAATTTTAGAATTGTCTCTGATTTATTTGCTATTTAATGAACAATTTAGTTTCTATGTTGGACAACTTTTATTTTCCACTTTCATTTAAATTTGGATTTTGACTTAGGAGTTGAAATGCAATATGATGTTAATGATGATCATGCACTGTTAAACATGATGATATGGCATAATCAAAAGGGTGGTTACTGTAGTTAACCACCGGGGGTGTTACATATCCTATTTCGAGTTCCTCATAATAACTGAGTTCAAGTTGCCAAGCATTGAACCAAGACTACCACTATGGTCGGCAACCATGCTAAATTCATACATGGCTCTCGATGCGCTCCATGGCGAAAGTAACGGATATGGCAGACTACCGGTATATGGCCTTGTTCTTCATAGATATTACTATTGCACATTACATAGTTCTATTCCCTGTCTTTAATTTTGATTTATAGTTCTAGTACTTCTTCAAAGTGCAATGAAACATTATATAAATATTAAACATCCTCTTCTTACCCAACAGAAAAAGCACATCTCCTCTACTCCATTCAATGATTCAGTTTACGTTGAACTCCCTGAAGAGATATCACAGTATATTGAATCCAAATTCAAAGATATTAGTCTAACTCAAGTAAGTTCTCTCGCTGGTTTTCATCTTTTTTCTTAGCAACAATAAACTGACATTCTCATTTTTTTATAGTTTGTTTAACAAGACATGCTCTCTCATTTTAACAGGACAAGATAATTCTTCAAATGCAAGCTCAAAAATTCTACATGAATATCATTCGGAACTCAGCATCTACACTGAAGACTTATGTAGATGATATGCATTCTTCATTCCTCAAGACCTGGACATCTTCCAACAGCCCAAACCTCCAATTTAAATCAACACTTTCGCAGAACACATTCAAAGTTCCCAAGACTGAACAATTGTTGGCTATAGAATCACCTCCAATTTTCCCAATGCTAAATGTGCAAACAATCGTTGATGAAGATAAACAAGTCACCATCAATGAAATTCTTCAGGAATTGGTCATTGATTTCACTTAGTCTGTGAACATAACAAGCTCTAATTTCTCTCTATCTTTTAATGGTAATCTACCATCTTTCGAAGAGCTTGCTTGTCCGGAATTATTTGTGAAGACATCAAGTCAGAGAACAGCACCTCCCACTGATGTTTTAGCCCTGTTGCATCGTAAGTTTTTCTTTCATAGCTCTTCTAAGCATCTTTTTTTCTTTGCACCAAAATAGATCATGAAATAAATAATCACAACTTTTTTTCTGCAGGATACTTGTCTGAATCAAAACCCCCAATCCAAAGAGTACAAGAAACAAAATTTTGCTTACCATTGTTCAGATTCTTATTACCAGGAGAGCGTTTGGAAGGTCATTTCTCTTACAAAACTTCATTTTATCCAGGCTAATTTTTTCAGACATGTAGATGAACTGAGCTGTTAACATTTCTTATTCTTAATGTTCTCTTCACTTTTTTCACAACCAGATTTCATTGATGCTGAACTGGATAAAGGATCATTGCTTGATGAAAATTTACTTGCAGCTCACAATACTTTCAACAATACAATGCATGGCAATTCAAATGGAGAGGCTGGTACAGCCACTCAATATGAAGGCGCAGATTCTCCTTCATTTGATGCAATTACCAATTCAATTGACAAAGTTCAGAATGTTCCATTTGCATCTCGTGCCTCTAATGAGTTCAGCCTGCCAGAAAATCAGTATAGCATGCATTGCAATAGTCATGCCAACCCCAATGTTCCTGGAACTCAGAGCCCAATAAGGGTAATGGATTTCCTATCACCGAAACTCTACCCAAACAATATTGCCACACCTATTGAAGATCCTTTGCTAGTTCAAGCACTCGAACAACATGAAGCACATTCCCGTAAGTTTTCAAAACCAGAAACTTCCACTTGGCAACAACGTGTGAACAATTCTTTCAAATCTGCAACACTAGTAATTCAAGAACCCAAAAAGGCTAGTAAGCAGGTCATCTTTTCAGACGGAATAGAGAATGATTTCTACCAAACATTGGTTGTACTTCTTCCAAACTTAAGTTACAGGTATGTACAAAAAGCATATGAATTTTGATGTGATATGTTCTACATAATTCGAACATAAATAGTTTTTATATGCGATCCATACTATTTTCTCATTATTTATTTTTCACTTTTCTTCATGATTTTCTTCTACCATGAACAGCCAAAGGGTATTTGAGATTGAAGGAGTTTGGGTGGATCAGAAAACTATAACTCTATCATTCAAGCCTGGTGGCTGGATAAACCCTCGGGTTGTTGGCTGTTTTTCAAAACTAAAGAACAAAGACCAGCTGGACCGAGGAAGAAAAGGCCTCCTGCGAAACAGCGAAATAGTGGAGCACATAGTTAGCATTGACGACATGGTCAGCCTATATTTTGAATTGTTCTCCTCAGTTTTCGCTTTCACATCATCGATATTTCCTTTTCTTAACTATCAATGATTTTCTGGAAACAAACATGCAGGAGAAGCTAATGAACCTAATGCTAAATCATTCAGATCCTGCAAACCAACCAATCTTACAGGAAAGTAATGTTGGCTTCAGTTTATTGAATGCTTCCTTGGTAAGACAAGTTCTTTTGTACAAACTATTCTTATAGTATTTTCTTCTTTAAAGAGGTTACACTAATAGATTGTAACTTTCCACAATTCCCTAGGTAAAAATGCCCGTATTCAAGGAAAAACAATGGATTTTAATCATTGCTAACTTCGGAGCCAAAATTTTTGATATCATGAACCCGTACTACAGCGGTGATACATTTCTACCAACAATTAGTGCTGTTATCTACAACTTCAAGGTTTTGTTTGCTGCTACATACGGAAATTCTAGTTCTTTCCGCATAGGAAATTTTGAATCAAGATTTGTACTAGCTCCCAAGGTCAATTTCAGGTGGGTTTTCCATGGAAATCTCCCATTTTACAAGATTTGAATAAGCCACCAGCAACTTTTTTGTTCTTTCTCCTGAAAAAGCAGATTCAAAGTAATTTAAATTCACAATAATTTCCATCCTAAGTATGTAACTGATTGTCATATTATTTTTCTTTGAAAGGTATGACTCAGGAATTTTCCTTCTTCGGTATGTTAGCAAGTACAAAGGTCTCGGTTTGGAGGGTTTCTCTAATGTAAGCGATAGTCATATCTTTCCTTTTTTGGTCATTACTTGTAACATATCAGGAATTAAACATCACTTTTTCTAAAATACCGTAGGATGATTTACATGCTCTATGTCAAAAATTCCTTTTTGAGATTATAACTTGCAAGGACAATGAAATTCAGCTCCCGTTAGTAACTTCTTTCCTGCAAAGACATGTAAGTTCTCTATTTATTTGTTTCCCAATGACATAAAAGAGTTGTTTTCTTCTTAGAGCCTGTTCTTTCATACCAAACAGTGAAATTATTTTCTTCTAATCCCGTGTATGTTTCAACAGGGTTTCCGCATATTCAAGTGAAGGTTTGAAGGCCAATCTTTACTCGTTCTGCATATGACAGTAACCTTAGGTAACTTCTCAAATCAGCATGTAAGTTCAATTAACATGCTTATTCATTCTATTCTGAAAGGTCTCATTATTCTTATTAGTTAGTCTAAAAGGTTCAACCAAAAGAATCCCAATGATGAAATGTTCTGCACCTGTATTTCCAATTAACATATTTCTTCTTTCTATTCTCAAGGATCTCATTAATACTGTCACCTTCAAGGGAAGTTGCACTGCAAGATTCAACTCAAAGGAATACTTCGATGCGAAAAATGTTTCCTTAACGATAGAGCTATCTTTTTTTTTCTCTTGATGGTCTAGTGATAGTTTCTTTGCAAGACCTTTGGCTGTAAACAATGTCTGAAAACAGCTAAAACATTTCTGTAAACGAGCAACCGATTTCTTTGGGAAACATATTTCCCTTTTTTATCTCAAGGGTCGCAATGCAAGAATTTTTTTCAACTCAAAGGAACAGTTCCATGAGGAAACTAATCTGTTGTTTGTTTAACATGGTTCCCCAGTTATATTTTCTTGCAAAAATTTCAGAATATTTTTTTCAATTCTGAACATTTTTTGAAACACGAACATTTTTTGAATTTGTGAACAAATTTCAAACCGATTTTGTTTTGGAAATTCTTAAAAAAAATTAAAATTTTTGAAGAAGTTTGAAAAGAAAAATAAAATTGAAAAAAAAGAAAAGACAAAAAATATTCAGAAATTCATGAAGATTTTTTGAAAACTGCGAACAATTTTTGAAACGGAAACATTTTTTTAAGTCCCGAACATTTTTTTTAAAGTTGTCAAAATTTTGAACAAAAACATTCAGAACAATGTTTTTATCACACAAATATTTTTGAAAATTCCCAAACAATTTTGAAGAATGCATACAGTTTTTGAATTTTGAACATGTTTTTAAAAACACGAATATTTTTTAAATTTCGAACATTTTTTTAAAAGCACGAACATTTTTTGAAAAAGAAACATAAACTTGAAAAACAAAAAATAAAAAACAATAAAGAGAAAAGAAAAGAAAAATGAAACAGAAATAGAAAAAGAAAGGAGAATAAAAATCCGGTTCAGGAACCTTCTAGAAGGTTCCCAAAACCAGAAAAAACCAGCTCGGAACCTCTAGAAGGTTCCCAAAACCGGGAGCGTTGGAACGGTTAAACAGGTCGGCATGTTGCGTCGCTGCTCGGTCGCTCGCCTGTGCGAAGTGCCGGCAGTTTGACGCAACGAGCGGCATATTGGATTTTCCAGTATAAACGACGTGGACACCGGCATCCTGGGTCACACACCCATCGAACACCGGCCCAGTCCCTCGTGACTCGCAATGGGCCGTAAACCCAGTTTCATGCGAGCCCGAGTCCGCGCGCTCGCCAGACCCATCTAGGCCCAGGAGGTGATTCAAAGTCCTCAGCCGCGCCGATCGGATCTCGCCGATCTGGCCGGTCGCTGGCAACGACGGCTGCGCCGCCCTCGGCCGCCTCTTCTTCTTTCTCTCAACGATCTTCCATGAATCTTGCGTAATGAAATCAGAAAGAGTAAGTTTTGGGAGGCGTACCTTTGGGAGAGGGCCTCGCCATGGCCGGACTACCGTCGCCGCCGTCCGCCGATGAACGACGCGCCTAGCAATCTCCACCGCGTCCGCCTCCGTCAGCCAGAGCCTCGCCAGATCGTCCCGCGGGACAACTGCGTCCACCAGCAAGGCCACGTCCTCCTCCGAATAACCCACCTTGAACGCCTCACAAATTGTATCCGACGGCGTCGACGAAGCAATCTCCGGCGAAACGTCGACCGGGGATGTGCCGTCATCCTCATCCCCTTCCCCGTCTTCGTCCGCCAGCGCCCAGAATCGCCCGCCGATGTGCCGAACACCGCCGGCGCCGGAGGCGCCCGAGGCCCCCCGAGTCGCCTCCCTAGTCATCGGCTAATAACAACATGACCCGGTGCAACGTCAGTGGTCTTGGAAAAGCAAGCAGGAGGTCATGGCTGGCAGGGAGATTGTGGAAGCGTACCCGCGATTTGATCATGGTCTGGCAAACCCTGATGCAGTGTGCTCTCCGCGCCATGCGGTCGATCCAGGTGGCGACTCATTAAAAAGGAGGGAAGCAAGCACCGCAAGGACAGGAAAGCAGCGTTGGCGCTTTATTCGGCTGCAAGCTTTGGCACCGTGTCGTTTGCATGTCCGTATCTAGCTAGCCAGGGGAGGGGGTGTGGACAAAATCACTATTTTGACCTTGTTAGAAAAGTATAACTCTGCATAAAATTATTTCACAATCTAACTTTTTGGCAACGCCAGAGACCGTGGCGTTTCTGATTCACATTAAAACGCCTAGCTAGCTCGCGCTGCTTCTCCACATGAAAACGTCGAGATAGCTCGCGTTGCTGCCCACATGGAAACGTAAGAGGCTTTGGCGTTTCAAACATTCTGGGAAATGCCAGGCGCTTTGGCGTTTCTACCGTAGATATTTAAGTGGTGTGTGGCTCGATGACGTGGCAGGCTGGAGTGGCGTTTCTGCCCTACACATGTTTTTAAACGATATCTTGCTAGTGCTCAGTGGACTTGATTGATGAGTACATTAAAAAACAATTAAACAAAACCTTTTTCTCAAGCCTTTTCACTGTGTTGCTAGTTGCTAGCTGCTCCTTTGCATGTGCTGCAGGTTTACATGACCGGTAGGTTTCCTGCAGGCTCCCCATACTGCATCTATCTTTCATTTACTTAGCTGTCAATAGAGCTTAGTTGCATCCACTGCTAGGCTGTGTCTTTTTCGCATGGGAATCTAGTGCATGCGGACATGATGTGTACAGGCATCTGCATGCTCAGGGCCTAGGAGCAATGTAGCATAGTAGGTTGGGTGGTCAGCAGTTGTTCATCCGGTGGGTCAACAAACGTTTGGAGCTGCGTGCATGCACGGGCCAGATGGGATGGTGGGTTTCAGGCCTTTGCGTTAGATCGGCACAGCAGCGGCCGAAATGACTGTCAAAACACTTAAATATCTGGGGCAGCTACGCCAACGCCTCTGGCGTTTCCATATGGGCAGCCAGCTCGGCGTTTCCATGTGAAGCAGCAACGCTAGCTAGCTCGGTGTTTCCATGTGGAGCAGAAACGCCACGGTTTCTGGCGTTGCAAAAAGGGTCAGACTGGGAAATGATTTCGTGAAGAGTTCACTTTGTGCATCACTGTTCTGACAAGGTCACAACAGTGATTTTGGCGTGGGGGGTGTGTGTGTGTGGTCGAGGCGACCTTCAGAAATGTGTCACGCATATAGTTGGAAATCCTAAAATATGGGCAAAAAAGGTTCTCAGCCCCTCACTTCACTGCAATCATGTCGTCGTCAATTCAATCCAATCAAGACCCTATCAGGGCATGCCCAAGACACACTTTGCTCAGGCCTCCATCACGTCTCCACCCACTTCAGTAGTACATCGACTGTCTGGTGCTCCTGACCTCCTGTACGACACCACACATTCGATAGTACATAGACGTCATCCACTGATTTTTCTTATCAAGGAGTCTAGAGCTATAGGCATCACATTCGGATCCTGGGCCTGGTCGAGGGCCATGCCCTAACAAGCAGCAAACCTATATCCATGGCCAAAAGGAGATGCCTCAATCGTGTCATCGTCAGCTCGTTCTGTCGAAGCTCTCAATTATGACCCTGCCTGTCTCAATTATGACCATGGCGCGACACACACTTCACTTCAGCGTGATGGATTTATTAATTTCGGTGCTAATTACCTTCATTCTTCTTTGTAGTTTAACTCCAGTTCGTCGTCTGTTTTACTCGTTGTTGCTTTATTATTCATCAGAAAAGAGACCATCATATATGTGTCCGGTTCACTATCAGACATGAACGCGAAAAAATAAACATGAATGAATATCGGTGGTACACCGCATCTAAAATGATATCGAAGTACGAGTAGCTTGATGATCTGGATGCCTGAGTGAAACATATATATTGTTCATGCGTTAGAAAAGATTGTTCGTATATTTTGAGAAAATGTTCATGTATTAGAAAAAAGTTCATATATACAAAAAAATATTCATGTATTAAAAGTTTTCATATATCTTTAAAATAGTTGGGAAAAAAGACAAAAAATGAAAACGGAAAACAAAAAAGAGAAAAGAGAAAAAAAGAAACATAAAATGGAATGGAAAAAAGAAAAGAATAAATGAAAAAGAATAAAATAAAGGGAAAAAAGAGATAACATGCTGAAACCTGGAATTATTAATTGCTCAGACAAACGAAAAAACAGGTATTGCCTTCTTCTTGAGTAAGAAGATGGTCTTGTAATGGTAAAGCTAAACAATTTTTTTATTATACTACTCCCTCGGTCCCATATTAAGTGTCGCTCAAATCGTTTGAGAACGACACTTAATATGGGACGGAAGGAGGATTACGTCTAGATACATCCGTTTGAGCGACACTTAATATGGGATGAAGGAAATAGTTGTAATAATCTCTTACATATTTTCCAGTTAAAATTTGGGTTTGTCTACGCATAAGTTGATTATAATTTTATTACGTCTAAGTCGATGGTCTTGTCTATCCGATCTAATATTGTTTACTCCTCGAGGCATCAACTTAGACATTAGAAAATCTTAGGCGACATCTCTTAGACGTATTTGTTGCTTCAGTAAGTTCTCCTGTCTGAGTATGGGCTGGAAAAAACCAGGAGTTAAGAAACGAAGTGCTACGAGTAACTAATCAGCGAGTACTCCTTTAGGAAACCCCCCAAGGGTTTTTTTTGTGGGCTGCGAGCGCGTCATTTGGTGCGCTCTCAGCCGCCGCCACGTGTCTTGTGCCGAGCGCTTCCTCTGGATTTTTTTCTCTGTACGCGTTTTCGGCTTTTAGATGATTTTTTTTGACTTTTCGGTTTTTTCATGTTTTCCTGAGGTTTTGGACAAAAAAATATTTCTTTCTGTGACTAGCACAGATTCACTTCTCGTGGAGGCACAGATTTTGTTCCGCGAGAGGCACAGTCGTGCCTCTCGGAAAAAGGAAAAAACAAATTTTTTTTCATTCCGCGAAAGGCACAGATTTGCTTCCACGAGCTCTCGAAAAAGGAAAAAAAAAGGTGTTTTTTTTTTCTTCCGCGAGAGTCAGAGATTTACATCTCGTGGAGACACGGATTTGCTTCTGCGAGAGGCACAACTGTGCCTCTCGGAAAAGGAAAAAAAATCCATGAGAGACACAGATTTACTTCTCATGGAGGCACGCATTAGCTTCCACAAGAGGCACAGTCGTGCCTCTCGAAAAAGGGAAAAAAAAATTTCTTCCGTGAAAGGCACAGATTTTCTTCACGTGAAGGCACGGATTTGTTTCCGCCAGATGCACAGATGTGCCTCTTTGAAAAGGAAAAACAAAGTGTTTTGTTTATTTTCTTCCAAAAGAGGCACATATTTGCGTCTTGTGGAGGCACAAATTTGCTTCCACGAGAGGCATGGTTGTGCCTCTTCGGAAAGCAAAAAAAAAAGTGCTCCCATTTCGGGTGTTTTCTTCCGGATTTTTTCGTGAAGAAAAAAGTTGGTCGAAACCTATCAATATGAGATCTAGTTTTGAAGATCTCGACGCAAGGAATCCAACGGTAAAACGGTTTAAGATTTGGACACACGGTTTAAGAGATAAAACGTTCTGAATAAACGAATCTACGAAAAAGGAAAAACTCACAGGTTGCGACAAGTCACGCCCTAGAAAGGTGGGAGTGACTTTTCGCAAAGAGTACTCCGTAATTAGTGATTTCAACCTCTACGAGGTGGCCTCTGTTCCTTGGGCCGAGACCTTATGCTGGGCCTGGGCCGGAGTACATAATATACACTTGCACGTGCGTACGTAGCCCTCGTATATACTCCCTCCGTCTCAAAATTTTTATTTTAAATTTATCTAAATACGGATATATCAGATAAGAATTTTGGGACCGAGCGAGTACGTACGTACGCCGTCTAGTGCATACGCACTCACTGTTGATAACTAGATAAGAGGAGAAAACGTACGTACACACGGGCGAGCTAGCTAGCTAAAGCTTAAGGTTGAGATCAAGCTGCTGCTGCTGCATCTTCTTCTGGTTGTCGTCAAGACGCGCCGTCGCAGTGGCCGGCGCCGCGGCGTGACCAGGTCGGAGGTAGAGGCCGCCGGCGTCCCTCTCCTTCTTGTGCGCGTTCTGGTGGCCCCCCAGCGCCTGCGGCTTGTGGAACTTCTTGTCGCAGAAGCTGCAGGAGAAGAGCATCGGGCCATCTCCGCCGGCTGCAGCCAAGAAACAGGAGGATGGTGGCGGGGGTGGCATGGTGGCCAGCGTTAGAGACAGGTCTAGAGAAGCCGCTGCAGCAGCATGGGGAGCCTGAGCCTCCATTAATTAATCGGAGAAGAAGCTGCTGTAGTATATGGCTTTCACTCTCTAGCCTAGACCAAGCGAGCGAGCTGAGGTGTGTGGTGATATGGAGATTTATGGTAGCCTAAATCTGGGTGCCGCGCTCATTAGTTATCGCGTACGGGTGCCCCCGCTGGCTAGCCATGGCCAGCCACCGAGCAACACGCACGTACGATACTACAGGCCAAGCGCCCAGGATTAGAGCACATGGATCGATCATGGCTACAGAAGTTCCAGTACTGCAATTGTAGTTTGGTAGTGAACCCTGTCCACGATCATCACTGCGCTGCTCGAGGCATGAAAAGAGGCCTAGCAATTGCTAGATCTGGGACCCCGCCAGCTATAGCCAGCCACAAGGCCGAAAGGACAGAGGTAGCAACAGTTTGGAACAGTGGTGATCCTTGTCGTCGGTCACCATGCGTTATTGACCTAGCTATATATATTCTTTTTCGTTTTGGAAATCTCACCTGAACGCTATTTCCACTGGACAGGACTGCAAACTGGAAAACCTAATCATGGCAAAAGTGGCCCAGGTCTAACAATCGTGTCGTCCTCAGTTCGTGCTGATCAAGATCAGGACCCTGCCCTGTTAGCAGCCCAGGCTCAGCTCCCGGTCCATCGGCATATGTTCGGATGTTTCCGACGCACGCCGGACACTTCACTACAAGCGAAGAGTCCACCACATCCCAAAAACCGGCTTGAAGGGAGTGTGACACTCTCCCTTATAAGGAGGTCCTAGCCTCTACCCGTATCCGAGGTGCGACCAAAGTCACTGACACTGCCCAAGGTCAGGTTCCTGACACCCCACGCCCCTAGGGAAGCCCCCCATAGGGTGGCGTGGGGCCCACCTCTGATACCACTTGTTAGCAGCCCAGGCCCAGCTCCCGGTCCATTGGCATACGTTCGGATGTTTCCGGGGTGCATCGGACACTCCACTACAAGCGGAGAGCCCAGACCCAGCTCCTGGTCCATCGGCATACGTTCGGACGTTTTCGGTGCGCGCCGGACACTCCAATACAAGCGAAGAGCCCACCACATCTCAAAAGACCGGCCTGAAGGGAGTGTGGCACTCTCCCTTTAAGGAGGTCCTAGCCTCCTTCCTTATCCGAGGTCGGACTAAAGTCACTAGCACTGCCCAAGGCCAGGTTCCTGACATGCCCGGGCATCGCCAAGACACACATCACATCACGCGCAGGTATATGATATTTTTTAAGTTGAAAAAAAGGCATCTGATTTTTTGGCTCATATGTGTGTCAGTCTGCTTTTTTGTCTCAGATGTGTGTCACGGGTTCGGACAGTTCAACAGTTCATCGACTATGCTCCTGGAGGACATGCCTATATGTAATGCATTCAATGGTTCATCGGCATGGGCAAATTACCATGGAGATGAGCGCTCATGGATGTGTGTGTTTCGGTGTGTCGCCTTCTTCTTCTTGATTACTAATTTGATTGGTTCCTCCCTGTAACACTATGCCATCATTGTGCTTATATATATTGCAACCAAATTGCTGGACACTGGACCTTTGTTCCGTTATTGGCCTCCAAAGGTGAAACAAATAGCAAGTGTGGTGCACTTGTTTGCCGCGAAATAGACATGTGGCATCGATCAACAAACCTTTCCATATCAACGGTCAAATCTTGAAATGTTTGACCGATGCAGATTTTAAAATGGCATGTATTGCGACGCTCGTTCAAAAGGTGGGTTCAGCCTTAGGCAGGAAACGGCCTTTGTAAAAATAAAGACCACTTGGTCGCACCTGATGGGGAACGGCCGCAGTGAACATTTGCACGCCGGAGCAACTTGGGAACACGGCGGCGGATGGCATGGATAAGTAACTTTACATGTGTCCACATCATACCACTACTACTACATAGCCTGTATCCTCATGTTCATTTTCATTACATGCATTATGGGCCTAGCTGCCAGCCACTGGGATCTCGGGACGTCTTCTAGCTGCTAGGAGAATAAATAAATAAAGAGCTTTCTCCATCTCGTTAGGGTTTACCTATCTCTCGCCATCTTCGAGGGCGTCGAGCAACCTTGACTGGCCGGTACCTCATGGGACGTCTTCCCTCTCATATGTGACTGTTCGGGCTGATCAAGGGGTAGACCTTAGACTGCTGCCCGGCCTTGGCTGATCTGTTGCGGGGCTGGAGAAGGATGAGATTGAGTACACGATGAAGAGGTCGAGGCTCAACGAAGAAGATTTTGACGATGTTGTTTTCGAGGATGAGGTACCGCATCCGTAGGAGATCACCCGATGGTTGGCGGTAGTAAAGGTGAATAACGATCGGGTGTATAACCAATTTTGGTTGTTCAAGAACTTGTGGTTTGCTTGGGATTTGGAACAGGAAATTCGTATTCGGACCTTGGAAGACCATCTGTATACTTTGCAATTCTCTTGTTTGGGAGACTTGGAGAAGGTCAAAGAGGGATGTCCATGGGTTTTCCGTGGAAACTGTGTGCTCTTAGCGTCGTATGATGGGTTCACCAAGACAATGTCCATCAGACTTCATCATCTCGAGATGTGGATCCAGATTCATGATATCCACGATGGTTTCCGTCCATTGCTGAAGTCAGTGGCATCAAAGATGGGAGAGTTTGTGTCAGAGGAGAGTTCATCTCGGAGGAGGGTGAATCATATGGTTTTGATGTCCCAGTAATTCCCTAGTTCTCGGGGATATGGAGGAACCCTAGTATGTTTAGGTGCTGAAAGCCGATAGGATATGAAATCCCCGTTTGCATGTTTGATTTAATAACCATCATGAATGTTGTGTAAGGGGCCCCACTCAGCATTTTCGCCTTAAATGGCCATGGAGCGTATTACTGTCATTGTAAACATAGGGATGTGGAGGTAAAAAGGTGACAGTAGTCTCATCTCTTCCTTCCCTTTTCAATTGATAGGGGAGCAACGGAGAACCAACCATTGGCTACGCCTGCAGAGTGACCCTTAATTATCGTTGCCGTAACCTGAATGTGGGGAGAAACGATAGTGGCATATGTTATACAGAGACTACACGTGTAGCACATATGTTGTACCAAGCTCCGCCCACTCTAAACATCAAAAAGAGGTTTAATTATCCAAACCTAGAACTGCGCAATACCATATGTTGTGTTATATTCATACTAGAGGGGAATCCAAACTCCGGGAGAACGCCTTAGCCCGACTGTTGATTTCATCATCTTCACACTCTCTGTTACTCATTTACTTTACTTGCACGCTTTTACTTTTAGTCGCCTTTCACCTGCAATATTTGAAACTTCAGTATTCGCTTTGCTTTGGATTGTAATTAACTTGCAGGTGCATCGCAATAAATCTCTACAAGAAACCAAGACCAATTCCAGTGCTCCCTGTGGGATCGATAGTCTTACTTTGAAAAGGTTACAACTAAACCCTATGCACTTGCAGTCTATCAACCGGCTTCAGGACAAGGAAACTGGCAAGGTCTACCCCCTCTCCTGTAACACTACACAGCTGCATCGCTTCTACAATTTTTATTATGTTTTTGTTTGATCAGACAATTCAATGAATAAAGATGTTTTTGCCCGAAGTTGGGCCCAGTTAAATTCCCTTTGTTCTATTTGATGATTCTAAAACTTCATCCCCCCAGGCTGGAGTCGGGCCAGCTGCATCAATTTGACCCCCCGAGAACGAAGCACTAGTGCAGAAATTCTTATAGGCAATCTACATTAGTGGCGCGCCACACAGCAGACATGCCACAGGTATTGTCCCGAAATACCAGTGACGTGGCCAAAAAGTCACATGCCACCAATATTTCCTCACTCGTGGCCTGCCCTCAAATAACACGCCACTAGCGTGTGGGACCCAACAGCCTGACCAGGCACAAGTTAGTGGTGGCGTGGCCCCTGAAGAACATGCCACTAATGTTAGTCGTACTGGTGGCATGGGGCTATGACTGCCACACTACTAGTAACTTATGCCGGGTCCCCTTCTGGGCCCGGCTTAATAGTGGCATGCCACCGACAGGGCACGCCACTAGTTAGTTAGTTAATAATGGTGTGTGGGATGCTTGGCACGCCACTAATAGCTTCGCTCCAATAATTTAGCTCACTATTCACATATGACAAGCATGCATGCCCCCTCTCTCCTTCTCTTCTTACTCCTCACTTTTTTCCTCCTCCTCCCCTTCTTGTTCTTCGAAGCTCCAACTTCCCCATGATAATTAATTAGCTAGCTAGATCTAGCTCATTAATTAAGCTTAGATCTACCCCCTCTTTTTCTCCACACACTCTCTCTCCTCCACCTACTCACATGCATTAAATATCCCTCTCTGCTCCATTAATGATCCATGCTTAATTAGCTCCTCTCTCACCTATACCTACCACTTCCCCCCTCCAAATCCTCTCTCTAGATTATTCTTACTACCCCCACGCGCCCACCAGCTACATACGGCCGGCCACTCTCACTCGTTCGATCAATCCAAGTCCCGGTCATCTTCGTCTCTTTAGGTGAGAGAACTAACTTAGTAATGTGTGGATGTGATTGGTGTGATTTCTATACACATACGCTATGTGATATATATATATATATATATATATATATATATATATATATATATATATCTGATGACCTGCAAGTACACAGGGTTTAGTTGTAGCCTTTTTGAAGTAAGAGTATCGATTCCACAGGGAGCACATGAATTAAGTGTTGCCTCTTGTAGTGAATTATGGATTTGTGCCTGCAAGTAATTGTAGACTCCAGGCAAAGTGAGGGCGGAAATAAATGATTGTTTTGGTGAAGTGTGAACTGAAAGTAAATAACATAAAAAGTAATAAAAACAGTAGCACGAGTAATAGGTGGAACTGAAAGAGGAGTAAGGCGTTCCCAGGGAGTCTGGAATTCCCATTGGTATGTTTCTAACATAACCTATGCATCCGCATAATATAGTCTGGATACTTGAGCCACTCTTGACGATTATGCTGGGCGGAGCCGGGTATAGAGCACGTCTACTCTAGGTAGACTTTGTGCGACGCACGCCACTTCCGTAGTCTCCCCCTGCAGTTTACAACTATGGTAATTAAGGGTTGCCTCGTGGACGCGACCTCTCCAAGGGTTCTCTGTAATTCCCCTATCAATTTTTAAAGCGAGGGGTGAAGGCTTTTACTGTCACCTCGAATTACCTTTACGTCCTAACCTTTACAACGATAGTGATACACTTCATGGCCTTTCGGCGATAATGCTTAGTGGGGCCCCTTCACAACATTCATGAAGTTTATTAAACAAAGCATTCAACCGAGGATCTCATATCCGATATAACATTTCAGATCCTATACATACCAAGGTTCATCAATATCCCTGAGAACTGAGGTGTCTACTCACACATGGAGACAACAAACATCGTGGGAATGGTGATGGTAAACATGAATGAATCACACAAGTAACACACAAGATGATTCATAGGGTTCCTGATGTTACAATGAGATGGAGGTGGATGTGGATGATGATGACGATGATCACAGTGGTGATGATGTTGATGTCCCCTTTCACATGGCGGTGAAGATGGTGATCTCCTCCTTGTCAATCCCTCCTCTGGATGACTCTGAAAGCTAGGGTTCAGTCTTCTGCATGCATTTCTGGACTGTCTGTTTGTCTGATCCCTGATCCGACTTCACAGGGTGGAAATAGTGGATGAGGCGGTGACATTGGAGCTTCATACGACCGCGCATACGAGCGAGCGCGCTCGTATGCAAGGCCGTCTTTTGCTCTGGAGCCGCCGTGTGAACTCGTTCTTTATCCCTTTGCTTCATTCTTTTTATGGTAGTTAATTATCACATTGAATAACATGATTTCACCATAATTTCCTAGGATTCCTTCCATAGAAATTTATTTGCTTCAAAAGGCATTACCTGGGGAATACCGACAAAAAGTAGTGCGCGAACGCGGTAAAATTCCACAAAGCCTACCATGTAGGAACAAAATAATTATCAAAATCATCACATATTTTGGACTCAGCAATGTCTTGTGGTGCCGGCCATCAAGCCGAGTAACCTTGTGTTGCTCACGAATTGTTTCACGCTATGCATGTGTGTTTCTTTTTGTGTGGAATGTAACGAGTTGCCAATGTTTTGGCGAAACATTGATTCATTTCCATTTCGTCAAATTTTGGACACTCAATGTGTCCCATTTTTAGCAAAGGTCATGCCAAAAATTTCTATGACCTTGTTGTTTTTTTCTTAAACCCTTGTAGGTAGCTCGATCAATCGAACAATTCCATGGAGCGAACTATAGATGGGTTCTTCAAGTTGGCAGTGGAAGATATGAATCAAAAGGGTAACATACAGATATTATGTCCATGTAAGGTGTGTGAAAATGAAGTTTTGATTGACCCCTATACATGGTGGACAAGTCACGGTGAGGAAGAGGAGGATACTATTTCTAACGTCAAAGGGACGGCAGATGAAGAAGTGGGAAATCCTTTCGATGAAGTGCTGGAAGGAGGGACTGACCATGAGGCGCCCGAAACTGAAGAAGAGGACATACATGAAGAAGAGTCTCTAACGCAGGTGTCATCATGGGCTACAATGCTGCATGACCCTCATGTTCAAGAGCTTCTTCAAAAGAAGACGTCTAACAAAAAAGCTGCTTTTAGAGAGGATCCCAAGTTGGTGCAACTGGAAGTAGACTTGAAAACTCTACTATATGGAGGCTATACGATCCAGAGTACACTCGCCTAAATGTCATGCTCGAACTTCTAGACATCAAGGCTAAATATAAAATCACTGACGCAAGCCTGGATGCGACATTGGAGTATCTACACCAAGCTTTTCCCAAGGGGAACATGTTGCCTCGTAGTATCCATGAGGCCAAGAAGATCTTGTGCCCTTTTGATTTGCCGCACATAAGATACCACGCATGCATCCATGATTGCATCAATTATTGGAACGAGCACGCAGACAAAATAGTGTCCAACATGCAAGGAACCACGATACATGGGTGGAAAGAAAAATCCTCGAAAGGTTGTATGTGACTTTCCGCTCATTCCTCGGCTGTAGCATTATTATGCAGAGAAGAAGGAAGAAAGCACATGCGTTGGCACAACGATAGGAAGCTCTTGGCTAAAGATGAGTTGTTCTGTTCCATGCCAAGTTGTGATGTGTTTTCAGAAGACATTGATCTCTCGGCTGGAACACAGGGCATCCGGTTCGCTGAGCCAAAGTGCCATAGCTAGGCAGAAGTTCATCGCATCATCAACCCCTCGATACACCTACGAGATCCTCGAGATCATCCTTGTACTCTGTACAGCCCATCCATCAATATAATCATGCAGGAAGTAGAGTTTTACCTCCATCGAGAAGGCTGAACCTGGGTAAATCTTGCCCCATGTTTCCCATCTAGGTCATCCGACTAACTGCGACACCCTATCGCGGGATCTGCCAGAATTTACACTGATAATTAGGGGCCTAGATGCACTTTCAGTAATGTCATTAGTCATGTTATTATATTCTATGTTTCGGATAAGGAGCTCAGTGTTTCACCCTTTGCATAACCTTTTGGTTGAGAAGTATGGTCTTCCATCAACTTGTAACATGTCCTCCAAAGAAGGATGAGCACTATTTTATGGAATTTGAAGGCATGTCAGACAACTGATAACGTTGTTGATAGATTTGAACATAGTCGGTCTACCATTAACAAAAAGTTTCATGAAGTTGTGGAGTGTGTAGACCGCATGGCTGGTGATTATATTAGACCGAATGACCCAACTTTCAATGAATTTATCCCACACTTTGAAAACAAAAAATATGGCCTCATTTCAAGAATGCCATTGGGGCCATAAGTGGAGCACACATTCGTATGATTGTGCCTAAGGAGGACAGGGTGAACATGAAAGCTTTTACAAGTCAAAATGTCATGGAAATGTGTGATTTTGATATGAGGTTCACTTTTGTTGTTCCTGGATGGCCTGGATCTATTCATGACACACGTGTATGGGCCGATGCTATGGTTGAAAAAAAGCCATTATCCATGCCCCCAGTAGGTAATCATTTCAATATGTGTTTTTCAAATAAAATATCTGCTCATATCTATCATGCTCCCTAAGTTCTCAATTTCCAATGTTCTTTGGGGTATCACCATTGGGAAATACTACGTTGTGCACTCCGGATATCTAAATAAAATAGGATGCAAAGGGGAGATTGTAGGGAAACGCAGCAGAAAACAAAAAAATTCCGACCTACGCACCAGCCCAGGACCACTATGGAGACTGCATACAAGGTTTGATCTTTTCGTTACCGACTCGTAGCGCAGCGGAAGTAGAGTCGATGACGATCGGCGGTGCAGATCCCCGTAGCTAGGATTTACAACCTCCCAACCGCGAGGATGTATACCCTCGTCTGCCCCCCGGACAGCCCTCCGGGAGGCGGTCGGACAGTCCCTCGGACGGTATCGCAGACAGCCCTTCGGGAGGACCTTTGAAACTCGGATGGTCACTCGGACAGCCCTTCGGGAGGACCCTCGAAACTCGGACGGTCACACGGACAGCCCTTCGGCAGGCACTCTTGAACTAAGACCGAAACTATGATCTCTCTACAGATTTGCACACATACGGTGTCATCTATCCGGCAGGGCTTCACCGTCCAGAACTTGTTCCCACCGGAACCCAGACAGCCTTTCGTCTCTATGAAACTATTTCGCGGGGAGGGAGAGAGAAGCCAGATCATTGCAATGGCAATTGTATGTGAGAAAGAGTAAGTCTTTAGGCAGCCCCCTCCACCCCTATTTATAGGCCAAGCCCAAGGGTGGGTTCTCCAAGAAGCCAAGGGGAAAAATACCAAAGGGTCCTCAAGGTGGCTTCTCCAAGAAGCCACCAAAAAGCACTTTCACTATTCACGACGACATTTTTCAGCATCCGTTCGAACCGAAAATATTTATGTGGACTTAGGACATTTCCAGTACCCACTAAAATAATTTTTGACGCATTTCAAAACAATTCCGGATTAGTGATTTTCATCTACGAAAAGCAACCAAACCGGTTCCGGCAGCTCCGGAACATTTCCAGAATAATTCTGGCACCCTCCAAGAATTATCAGGCGTGTCCCAAAACCAATTTGACTTAATGGTATACCCTAAAACAAATTTTTGGTTTTACCAAACCTCTTCCTGTGTTCTCTCTCCGGAACTCTTCCGTTGTCTCCGAAACTTTTCCGGTCAATTTCTCTCAGACTCCCTGTCTAGTATTCAGCAGATAGATGACCCTTAAGCGTGTGACCCTATAAGTTCGGTGATGTATAGACATGACCCGGGACCCCTTCCGATCAATGATCAACATCGGAGCCGTGGACACCCATATTGACCCCTATACCCACACAAATGAATATTCGAGTGAACCTCCAGTTGCTGTGTGCTATTCCTATTGCTTCGCGATATGTTACAAATACCCGAGGTGAGATATGTTCGCATCCCCGTGGATCAACAACTTGTCCACTATGCCAGTCACCTTGTTACCGGTATTGTTCTCTTTTCTAGTTTCCGTATTCCAGCATCCCTGTGATCAAATCACCCTGAGTCTGGCCAGACGATGATAGATACCGTAACACCGAGATGGCCCAGAGATATCTCTCCATCGTCGGAGGAGCAAATCCCAATCTTGAGCTATCAAGTTACTTGACATACTTTCCCATGAACCCGTAAGCCGCCGTACTAGCCATCCA
Source organism: Thinopyrum elongatum (assembly GCA_011799875.1). NCBI lineage: Eukaryota > Viridiplantae > Streptophyta > Magnoliopsida > Poales > Poaceae > Thinopyrum > Thinopyrum elongatum. The sequence goes on from CM022299.1 coordinate 2,298,076, forward strand.
GTTACGGATGACGTTTAACAAACCCCAAAGTTCATGAATCAAGCATGGAGAAACCCGATACTGTCATGGTCTGAGAAATCATGCAAACGTTAACCATATCTGTGTTATTAACCATTTAACTTGTGACGAATGTATCTCATAGCATAACATCAAACTGGGTCGATTCAACACAAATGTTCTTCTAACATTGTGCCCTCAAAGTTGCTGGCATAGACATGCCCATGATCAGGAAAATAGAACCATCATGCAACACTTGAGCTAGTCTTAGAGGCCAGACTAGGAATACATTTTACCATTTATTATTCCACACGTGCATATGAGTCTTCCTCCGAGCCTCGTGGTTATTGTAGACTCGAGAACCATAGCAGTTATAGCATGGAACATAAACATAATCATGAACTTGGAGATAAATAATATCATTTATTATTGCCTCTAGGGCATATCTCCTACAGACTCCCACTTGCACTAGAGTCAATAATCTAGTTAATGCTAATGCACTTTACACCCATGGCACACTGGTGTAAAATATGCTTCGCATGTGTTATAGCCTGATGTCCAACGGATCTGACAACTTCTGATTCGTGTGTATCTTTGCATATCCTCGCGTTTTCACGCTTTCACAAAATTCATATTTTGTGTGGACTTGGCTTTGCATATGTGTGAATCATTGGTCGAAACCTGATTCCTCAGACTGAGCTATGAAGCAACTATCTGCAATAGTGTCTCATTGACCAAAGCCATCTTGGAACCATACTAAGTTCATGAATGAACTATATGATTCAATAACTTCTTTGTTGCTTCTAAAGCGTCAACATACTTAGCCATGTGTCATAGAATTCGCCACAGTAACCTGTTTGGAACATTTCCAACTACCGTGCCACAATATTGTGTATTACACAAAACCCTTAACTTAAATCGAAAATCGCTTTGAGCATTGATGAAGACAGTATCGATGTAACCTTTTACAATGAACTCTTCATAATCTCCGCTTGCGAGAAAACATGTCATCAGTGCTACTATAGTACTCAATGACCCTTTTTCACTGTTGTCCCATGATCAGTATTTTTTATTACTTTGGTATCTATACTCGCAACAACTTTGGGAGTATTGGACATATTTGGTTGCTTTACATACCATAGGATACATGATTAATCCAAACACAAGAGTGTGTGGAATCTCCATCATGTATTTTGCTCATCAGTGTTTTGGGAGACCGAGTCTTGCAAAAACTCTTTCCATGTGACTTCGGCAAGAATCACTCCTTGATGTTTTTAATGCTAAAAGGTTTTAGCATTTTGTCAATATGTATCTTTGCTCAGCCCCATTAGGTAAATCTATCTCCATAGATCATCATGCCTAATATCAAGGCTATTTATCCCAAGCACTTCATCAAAAAACTATTTTCAAATGAAGTCCTAATTCGTGTCAAGAAATTTATTTCCAATTAACAATGTGTCAAGCACACAATGTTTTTAGAAATATTATTATGCTCCCACTTACTTTCTTGAATCACAAGCATCTTCGTCACCCATTGACCAAGTCAAACCCCTTTGACCATTTCATGAAAACACGAAGATTCCAACTCCACTTTGCTCTCTTCTGTCCATCGCTGGAACTCTGAAGTTTGCACACTCACTAGCATCCTCTGGATTGACAAAATACCTTGGACTGTAACACATGCAAGTCCTTGGTTTCATTTCCATCAGATGGAAATCCTTTCGTCATCCATGTTTCATATCTCATGATTGAAATATGTATTAATTGCTAGTTCAACCCGAACCGACTTTAAGCATCACTACGGTGAAACAACCTCATTGTAGTCAACTCCTTGAACTTGTTATTGCAACAAGTCGAGCTTTATGGATAAAACATTTTTATCCGTATCAGTTTTGAGTTCCATAAATATTCGTTAGACTCTAAGTCTTCCGAAAGGTGTATCAAGATTTTAATCTTGAATCACTTATATGGAAACTATCTCGGATTGTATTGGCATTTAGCCAATTCCGGAGTCATGGCCCATCAACGCTTCCTTGTGTATCGTAGGTATACTGTTGTCTAACAACAATATCTCATTTGTGCACCTGAGAGGTTTACATGAGCTTTGACTACATTGTTCAGCTGCAAGTTCGACCGAAGTCCATACATTTCATATAGAGGCTTCCGTACCAGTCGTAGTAGGAAACACTGGAATCACTTCCAAGGTTCCTTTCCTTTGATCTGATGACGAAGATACTTGTTATCTCATCGAATTGCACTGTCCTCCCACTCACCTTTTGCAAGAACTATTCTCTTTAAAAGCATACCGTTTTGTGGCAAAATCCTTTGCCTCGGTATAGTGGTGGGGGAATACCCAATGACTTGGGATAACCTACAAAGTAGCACTTGTCTGATTTGGAATAGGTTTGTAACCTTTTACACAAGCCCCATATTCCAAATGTTAAGAAAAGATATAACATGGTTGGGCGTACCATACCATGGCGTCATTTCAACAGACCTGATGGAGCTCTTTTCAGTGTAAAAGCTGCAGTCTCTAAACCATTACTTTTAAAAGTGATAATGGCAACTGATTTATGTCATCTTTGATCTTACCATGTCACAAATGGTTTGATTACATCTTCACAGACATTCCACTCACAGTGGTGTTCCGGGAGGTGCAAGTTATGAAACTCCTTTCACAACTCATCAGACATTCGCTAAACTTGCAACTCAAATATTCCTTTCTACAATCTAATTGCAGAAACATAATTTTCTTGTTACAATAATTTCTTCCTCATTTTGAAAACCTTTTGAATGATTTTAAAATATCCAGACTTGCGTCTCGTCAAGTAAATATCCATATATCTACTTGAGTCATTTTTGAAGATAGACAAATCCACTGCTTGCAACAACATTTATTGGACTACACACATCAGAATGCATGATCACTAATAAGTTTGTTGCTCGTTCCTTATGGCCTATGAACGGTATTTTAGTCACTTCACTTTTCGGAGGAAAGGTGCAAGCGTCAGATGATTTATAATCAAATGACTATAAAAATCCATCATTATGGAATTTCTCCATGCGGGTTTCTCCAATGTGACCAAATGCAGTGCCACACATGTGTGGTATTCTCTTAGTCTTGTGACATTTAGCGTCATTGTTATGGATGTATCATATTACCATCAATATTCATAACATACGTCCCATCTTGGATGGAAGCACGGCCCTTTATGTTATTCATAATACTGAACAACAATTGTTCTTTTATGAACAACCCTTTTGCAACAACATTGTGCAATGGGCTAGAGCGTATGAAACTCTAAAATGAATTATGAAAGTAAACACAGAGGTAATGTATTATTATCAATATTCATAACATACATCTCATTCACAATGAAAGTATGGCCCTTCTGTTATTCATAACATCGAACATCAAAAGTTCCCTTATGAACAACCTTCTTGCAAGATACTTTATGCAATGGGCTAGAGTGTGTAAAACTCTAAAATGTTTTATGAAAATAAATACATACTGTAATACACCAATGGAAGGTATAATAACATTTACTATGTTCCCTGTGTGTATCTAAACCTCATTTCTGGCAAGTCTTTTAGGCCGTGGTAGTTCTTGCATCGATCCGCAACTGAATGCAATCGAGCGGGTATTCCAGTGATCAAATCACAATGCCCAAGAATCAGAGATTAACATGTTTAATCATAATTCCCAAGAACTATTTCTTTGACCTGCCTTCCATACATCAATAACTTGTATGACATTCATACATGAGCTGGATATTCCAGTCTTCTTTCTTATTGCCTTTACACTTCTAACAGTTTTAACTTTTAGTATTTCTCCTACTCTCAGAAGAAGCACCCAACTTTAAGAGTGGCGTTTAGCCCTGGACATCCTAAGGGTGAAAGTCTCAGGCGTTCTTCTGGATCCCTCTCCTAACAGTCAAATGCCCAGTAAACACTTTACTAATTCTTTGCAAACAAACATTGCTTTGTTTGTATCTGAAAACCATTTTCAGTTCCATGAATATCACATAACTATCCCAAACTTTCAAAGTTCGGGTCTCATGGAAGCAAACATTTTGCACTTGAGCGTAACGGAATTCTAGCTTTTGGATCGAAGGACGAGAGTCACATCATCCATAGCATTTGCGGGAGGATACCGAAAGCATGCGATAGACAAAGTCCTTCTCGGCACCCTTGAGGACAATCCTCACATTACGTTACCAACCGTAAAGTTTTAACCAGATATTTAACAGCTATTCAATTTTAACACGGAAGGTGAAAACGTGAGCCATTATTCTACAACTATTATGCATATAACACTTAGACAGTGTTCACAATTAATTGCACTAAGAATTAAAAAAGTTAATTCTAAAGTGCGCTACCACTCAAATCAATATCTCTCATAATTGATTGTGAGTGATACAAGACCCGTATTTCAATTGTGCGCCATTGGTGTAACACCACTGATGACAAAAATCTCAACCGGTAGGCCAAATTGCCAATCACATCTCTATGTGACTCATGTTCATCTTTCGATGCATGTGTTCCGAGCTCATGATGGTCATGCCTGAACGTCAAGACAACCAAGTGATCTCGCTGCGAGGTCTCAACTCACCCGCCTCACACTTCTCTAATCGTTCGTACCCGTGTGACACGGCGCACCCCGAAAAGATAGGTGCCATGACGGTGCTACACTTGGGAGAACACTAACTACTTGATATTTTTGTGAAAGATCACCCTAATAAAAAGCGACTACCAGGCAATCATAAGGGATAAACATCTCAGGCAATTCATAATAGCATGATATGGTATAGCCCTTTCTGACAGAGAAGTCTTGTATTTCTTCGTCTTCGGCTTTCGCGTCGGTGTTCACCTTCGCGAAGATTGCCACCACCTTGTCGATGCACCAGATAATATTGCTATCTCTATAGCTCATAAAATAAGTGCATTACTTAAGGTTGACACGCAGGTCATTAAAATGACAATCATATGGCTCCAGCCATCATGCCGAATCATGACACGCAGGTCATGTTAATAAATTTACATCATATAGTCATCTCATACATAATCAAATTATTATGAGCACTGCTATACCACATCACATGCACATCCTGCAAAACCAAGTTAGACGCCTCTAATCGGTTTATGCAAAATTTTATTTTACGTGGCTTCTAAGGTTTCGAAACAAACCGAAGTTACCAATATTCATCATCAAGCATGATTATCAAAGTCGCTAGATTAACAATGCGGGGTGTATGAAACACGAGATAATAAAATCTCGAGCCCCATACTGAACTTCATCATACGCATGACCCCCGTGCAGATCATATCTGCATTGCCCTTTCGTCTGCGAAATTTCATCTTTCTTTTTAACTACGGTGGAATTCAATGAACTGTTAGCACTTCGTTGATCAATCAGGATCGTGGATTGCTAGAACATTGAAACTCTACCATGCTGTTATCAAGATCAGAAATATGCAAATTTCAGGAAAGCAACAAGAACATCAGGTAACAGATTTCATCTGCTACCCGCACAAATAATTTTCAGTAATAGAACTCATCTACTACCTAATTATATTGTGCAACACCCATACATCTCTATGTATTCTAGATCGCAACCTACATCTACGCATAACATGGCTCATGATGCCACTGTAGGGAAACGCAGCAGAAAACAAAAAAATTCCGACCTAAGCACCAGCCCAGGACCACTATGAAGACTGCATACAAGGTTTGATCTTTTCGTTACCGACTCCTAGCGCAGCAGAAGTAGAGTCGATGACGATCGGCGGTGCAGATCCCCGCAGCTAGGATTTACAACCTCCCAACCGCGAGGATGTATACCCTCGTCTGCTCCCCGGACAGCCCTCAAGGAGGCGGTCGGGCAGTCCCTCGGACGGTGTCGCAGAAAGCCCCCCAGGATCACTATTCACGACGACATTTTTCAGCGTCCATTCAAACCGAAAATATTTATGTGGGCTTAGAACATTTTCAGTACCCACTAAAATATTTTTCGACGCGTTCCGAAACAATTCCGAATTAGTGATTTTCATCTGCGAAAAGCAACCAAACCGGTTCCGGTAACTCCGGAACATTTCCGGTTTTTATCCCGAAAAATTACCAGAAGTTTCCAGAATAATTATGGCAACCTCCAGGAATTATCAGGCGTGTCCCAAAACCAATTTGACTTAATGGTATACCCTGAAACAACTTTTCGGTTTTACCAAAACTATTCTGGTGTTCTCTCTCCGGAACTCTTCCGTTGTCTCCAAAACTTTTCCGGTCAATTTCTCTCAGACTCCCTGTCTAGTATTCAGCAGATAGAAGACCCTTAAGCGTGTGACCCTATAGGTTCGGTGATGTATAGATATGACCCGGAACCCCTTCCGATCAATGATCAACATCGGAGCCGTGGACACCCATATTGACCCCTATACCCACACAAATGAATATTCGAGTGAACCTCCAGTTGTTGTGTGCTATTCCTATTGCTTCACGATATGTTACAAATACCCGAGGTGAGATATGTTGGCATCCCCGTGGATCAACAACTTGTCCACTATGCCAGTCACCTTGTTACCGGTATTGTTCTCTTTTCTCGTTCCCGTGTTCCGGCATCCCTGTGATCAAATCACCCTGAGTCTGGCCAGACGATGATGGATACCGTAACACCGAGAGGGCCCAGAGATATCTCTCCATTGTCGGAGGAGCAAATCCCAATCTTGAGCTATCAAGTTACTTGACATATTTTCCCATGAACACGTAAGCCGCCGTAATAGCCATCCAGTTACGGATGACGTTTAACAAACCCCAAAGTTCATGAATCAAGCATGAAGAAACTCGATACTCTCATGGTCTGAGGAATCATGCAAACGTTAACCATCTCTGTGTTATTAACCATTTAACTTGTGACGAATGTATCTCATAGCATAACATCAAATCGGGTCGATTCAACACAAATGTTCTTCTAACATTGTGCCCTCAAAGTTGCTGGCATAGACATGCCCATGATCAGGAAAATAGAACCATCATGCAACACTTGAGCTAGTCTTAGAGGTCAGACTAGGAATACATTTTACCATTTATTATTCCACACGTGCATATGAGTCTTCCTCCGATCCTGGTGGTTATTGTAGACTCGAGAACCATAGCAGTTATAGCATGAAACATAAACATAATCATTAACTTGGAGATAAATAATATCATTTATTATTGCCTCTAGGGCATATCTCCTACAGAGATGTACCATGTACCTGATTTCGAACATAACCCTCTGAGGGAGAGAAAGAAGACCTTCAACCATCATCATTTGTCTCTATGAAATGTCATCAAAAAATCATTTGGTGTTCTCAAGATGAAATGGTGAATTCTCTAGGGCACACCACGCAGAAAACTTGTGCACCTAAATATGATAGTTACTGCATGTGCATGTCTGCATAACTAAATTCGTGATAGTAAATTACGTGATGAGCGTTTAAACAGGATTGAGAGAGGGGGATATGTTCAACACGACGATGTCCTTCTCCAGGTGGGGACGTTAACACCCATAGATGATGGTACTATGGGCGCAGTATGTGATGTTATTGATCTGTGTCATACCTTGATAATTAGTCGCCATGTGTTATTATTTTATCTCCTTTTGTTGGGAAGAAAATATTACATGGCCTTCCCCCTTGGCATCTGTCCTCTCGCCTGCCTTCCTTTCCAGCTCAGCCTCAGCCGGCCACCATCTCCCCATTAACCCGCCCAAAACCCGACAAAGAGGGTGATGTCGGCTAGGCCGGCGTGGGCGTACAGCTTTACAGGGGCCAAGCCACTTCCAGCAGAACCGGCACCCGATTGGTCACCCGACCCAAGCATGCCGTCAACTAGCAGCTACGGGGGTGGGGCGGGGGAGCTAGACGAGAAAGTGGCGGGGAGGACGCGCCCGAGCAAGCATGGGGCAATTTGTTTAATGGGGTCATGTCAATGACAGTGGGGTCATCTTCTATAAATAAATAATGATTAGTACTAAATTAGTGAAGGATTAGCTAGTTTCATTGGGATCAATTGACCCCATTCCTTACAAGGCAGCTACGTCCCTGGGATAGGCGCAGAACCTCACTAAGAGCACCGCTTCCGAACACTGAACACGAGCACATGCTCGTACTCGCGGAGTCGCATGCAAGAAGTCTCGTCGAGACGCCGGTACTAGCTAGAACCTGATCGACTCTGGCTGATCGATTTGCTTGGTACATATAGCACAAAGCTGGCTAGATGGATGGAAGGAACCGATTGATACCGGTGCCGGCACAACTCGCTAAAGCTAAAGCTAGCTAGAGCATGCCCGTGGCCGTCGTGATACGAGCACAGCAGGGCGAGTTGCGCCACAGCATGCCCGTCGTGATTCTTGCCTATGCCAGTTGGAGAAGCTCGCGTTGTAGCAACTCGTCTCCCGCGGCGGCGGTGTCCTCCTGCCGGCCGACAGCCGCAAGGTCCTCCTAGCCAGAAAATGGGAAGGGGCCACGAAATTTAATTGGAAGATGGTACGCCCTCCGTTCCCTAATGTAGTGTCTATAGATTATTTTAAAAGTCAGACCAGACGCGGCGTGGATAGGATCACCTGTAACACACTTGAACAAAATTTTAGGATGACCATGTGCATTTTCGTGACACCACTGAAATAGTTTAAGGATGAAACACCCTGATCCAATTAAATCATTGCCGCAGTTAAATCTCTGTGGCCACTAGCACTTGTTAGGTAGAGATTCTAGCCTGATCTCATGATGACCAGCACCTAGCGCCGCACTAAAATCGCTGTGGCCACTAGCACTTGTACGTGTCTTTTGCTATCCATTCATGCCCGCGTCCAGCTAGCCAGCCAGCCAGGGGTGCTGGGGTGGGGTGAGGTGGGGGGCACACTAGACACGCGTCGACATGTGACATGCAGACATGCGTCACGTGACAGCACATAAGAAAACGACAAATCTGACCCTTTCCAAAAACTAAACGCCTTTGTGCTTGCGTTTGTTGACGATCACATGTCCACATCTGAAATTCACGGCAAAAATCGATGCATTAACACTGATCGATCGGAATTCGGAAGTAGTTTCTCCAGTGAAGGTAGCCGTGTCCAACGCTCTTCAAGTTGGCAATAATTAAGCACGCGCTGATAATGTCAGATGATTATTGAACTGTATGCCTCTCTATTTTCCTAGTAATGGAAGTGTGTGCCCCAGCATCTCGTTTAGAAGATAGCGCCAACAGCCATGGCCACAATCTACATGGCAGCACATGCCCCGTACGAACGTCTTAGTCAGCCCCGGCCACACGCAAGGTGTCGACGCGACGGGGACCAGGATTGATAGCTCAATTTCCACGATACAATAATATGTTATGCAACCAATGGATCGATGTGTTCTTGGTTGATCGAACTAACCCACACTGAAAGCAAAAGAAACTAGGCAATGCTATGATTGCTACCAACCTCGCGTGAGGAAATCCCAAAACACTTCACTTCAATCATGTCGTCATCGTTTCATTCTAATAATTGTCTTCAAGGAACTTGCCTGGCCATGCCAAGAGAGCCCAAGACACACCTCACTTCGGCCCTGTTTGTTTCAGCTTTTCAAGACAGCTTTAGATTTGGAAAGGGACCTCCTATATGCCCCTAACTGCGGCAAGAGGTCGACGTTTCGCACAGGGCGGCTCACGTGGGCCGGCCCATTTGCAGGTGCAGTGGTACCGCATGATTGACGTGAAAAAACGCCAAAAAGAAGAAGGCTGCCGCTGGGATTCGAACTGGCGACCATGGAATGAGTTGCACACTGTGCTAACAGCTGCGCCATACAAGTCCTTATGTTAAATTGGATTCGCGACGCTTCAAGAACTAAACGACTGCGGCAAAACAAAAACACAGCTCCGTGTAGGGGATCGAACCAAGGAGCTCTTGCTCGTTAACAACGTCACAAGCCACCATAACTACTGAGATTAGATGTCTAAAATAGCAGCCAGTGTGTGTCAACTATAAGCCACAAAGAGATAAACTTATTTCTAAATATTGAACGTGATTTTGTTTTTTAAAAGAGTGAATTTTTTTTGAAATGCGAACATTTTCTAATTTTGAACAATATTTTTAAAAATTCAAAATTTTGTGAACACAAAACATTTTTTGAAAAAAGGAACAAATTTGAAAGGGAGAACAAAATTTTAAATTATGAACATTTTTTTTGGAAATCCAAACATTATTTTAAAAACAGGAACAAAAAGTTATAACCGGAACATTTTTTGAAATTATGAACATTTTTTCAAAAACACAAACATTGAGCACTTTTTTTAAGATGTCTAAAACACAAATTTTGAGTAATTTTTTGAACGTACAATTTTTTCACAAACGCAAACAAAATTATGAAAATGAACAAATTTTGAAGTTCCAAACAATTTTTTGAAAGCATGAACGTTTTGGAATTTGTGAAAAAAAATTAAAGCACGAACATTTTTTGAATCTTGAGAACAAATTTCGAAACGGAGAACAAATTTCGAAGCACGAACATTTTTTGAATCTTGAGAACAAATTTTGACACGAAGAACAATTTTGGAAAATCCCGAACAAATTTGGTAGCGTGAATTTTTTTTGAATACGTGAACAAAAAATTGAAATCCAGTCCATTTTCTGAATTTCAAAAGGTTGAACTTTTTTTTGTGTAACAAGAACAAATTTTGAATTTTGAGAACATTTTTTTGAAACTGAACATTTTTTGGATAGATGAACAAAATTTGAATATTTTGAAAAAAGTTTGAAAAAAATGAGAAGAAGAGAAATGGAAATAAAAAACTAAAGAAAGAAAATTTGTTTAAAAGAGAAATTAACTTGAAAAGGAAAACTGAAAGAAAACAGAAAAGAAAAAAAGGAACCAGAAAACGGAAGAAGAAAAAAAAGAAAAAGAAAAGGAAAAATAGAAAAACGGTTCAGGAACGTTCTAGATGGTTCCCAAAACCAGTAAGAACCGTTTGGGAACGCTCCCAAAACCGGAACCTGTACGTAAGCTGCAGATGGGTCGGCCCAAATCGCTCGCTAGTTCGCATCCCCTGTGCGATTCGTCGAGATTTTGACACCATAAGCGTCAAATAGGTTTTTCCATTTGGAAAAGCAGAAGTTGCACCAAATAGCTGTTTTAGAGCAGTTGTGGAATCACAGCCCAAAGCTGATTTGGGCTATTTCTACTGTAACAGCCCAAAGCGCGTCTTGGTGTACTTCACAGCCAAAGTTGTTCCCCTAGCCCTCCTGTCCTTGGCGTTTGGTTGTAATTATGTCGTAAATGCCACCGCAGCCACAACATATCTCTCCCTTCGCCCCCCTCCTCCCGTTACAGTGTTTTCACCAGCTCACAGTCATTTCCATAGCTGCGTTGCAAAATGGTTAACCTTCACTACATCAGCTTCCTTAGCACAGCAGCTTTGCCAGCACGACAAGTCCATACCTGAATCTATCGAAGCTGCAGCACAAACAACCAGGGCTTCAGCTTGCTGGCAGTTGCATATGCTCTGCTCGGGTCTCCCTCACGCCCCCACTGAGTTCAATAGTTCATCGACTGTGCGGTGCTCCTGACCTCCTGTACGACAGTACATATTCGATGGTTAAGAAATATTGGGTATGCATCGCATACCCTTAAATTAAGCTTAGCTCTGCCTTCTTCCCCAAGAAAAGTCTAGGGTTCCCCTGCCTCCCACCGGCGCCGCCGTCGGTCCACCTCGTCTCCGGTGGCCTTAGGGACATAGCGGTGCGGTGGATCTCGGCCCTTGTCGGCGGGAGGGCTCTGTTTTCAGTTGTTCCTTCGCGTTTTGTTAGGGTTTGTGTCCTGCTCAGGAAGACGTGACGGCGGTGGCTTCCTGAAGATGGAATAAGGTTCTCCCCGCCTAGCCCCCGTCTCGATGGTGTGTCTAGCATCGTCGGTGGGCGTGTGGAGATGTATCTCCGGCGGATCTGTCCTTGGTGGATTTGCTCGGATCTGGTCGTAGTTCGTCTACGTTCATGTGTTTTCAGGTTGGATCCTTCTGATCTACATTACTCTTCATCGGCGGCGGTTGCCGTTCTGCTGCGATGGTCCTATGGGGCCTTAGCACGACGACTTCCCGACTGTCTACTACAACAAGTTTTGTCCGGCTCCGGCGAGGGAGGGGCGATGACGGCGGCGCGCCTTCGGCTCGCTTCAGTGCTTGTAGTCATCGCTAGGTGGTCTACGGATTTGGATGTAATTTTTATTATTTCTGGTGTTCGTGTACTGCCATGATTGATGATGAATTGATTGAATTTTTTTTCGCAAAAAAGGGTGCATAGTCGATGGTTCACCGGCTAGACCTTTCAGCGGGTCCTTCACGCACTGTACTCTTACGTAAAAAATAGAGCCTAGAGCTAGGCACATGATGGGATGACGTGTTTGAGTATTTGCTTCCTCCGCCAGCCCAGGGTAGAATTTACTTTCCATCATTCTTGTCTGCATCGCACAAAAGATATGGATACAATTGGAAATCAGTGTGTAATATACTATGTGAGGGCCCAGCTCATCAATGCATGCATCCCAAGAAGAATACGGCTGAATCCTACGTATATACGTACCTGGGTCTTGTAGTTCCAAATGACAAGCTGTGAGGAAAAATAGGCTGCCAAAATCCTGCGTGACACGAAGAAACATAGTCGGCATATATAGAAAATAATTATTAAAACTAGTCATCAACCTGTGCACATGCACGAGATAGCTTTTTTTTTAGATAATTGGTTTTATACCCTTAGTTGTGTCCCCCTCGTCAGGATTGCCCCTAGTTTCTGAAAACACGTGGTCTTGCCCGACCCACTTTAGTGTCTTGTTCTTTTGCCCTTTGACCGTTTGACCGTCACTTTAAAAACTTCATAACTATTTCATACTAAATCAAAAAAATGCAAATAAGATCCAAAATGTTCGGAAAAACATCACCTGTATGTCAATGTCACTTGCATTCATTACAAAAGTGTTGGTAAGTGCCCATCCAAGTTTTAGCTCTTATCATACCACCATGAATAGTAAAATCTAAAAAAATTCAAAAAATTCAAAAATAAAGTTGGTGGCAAAGAATGCCAAATGTTTTAAGTGCTTGCCAAGTTTCATGGAACGGCATTCATGGAAGTCGTGGAAAAAAAACAATCAACACTCGAAAATATATTGTTGCTAAATATATACCACCTAGCTTCACATACCACCTATTAATGATAGCTTTCCTGATGAACAGTTAGCTTCAATAACTGTTTCTCACAACACCCCTTGGTATGCTTACTATGCTAATTATATTGTTGCTAAATACATACCACCTAGCTTCACATACCAACAAAAAAAAATTCTTCTATGATTTAAGACATTACTTTTGGGATGACCCACATCTTTATAAAGAAGGGGTAGATGGTATAATTAGACGTTGTGTACCTGAGCATGAACAGGGAGAAATCCTATGGAAATGTCACTCCGAAGCTTATGGAGGACATCATGCGGGAGACAGAACTGCTCATAAGGTATTGCAATCTAGGTTTTATTGGCCTACTCTCTTCAAGGATGACCGTAAGTTCGTCTTATATTGTGATGAATGTCAAAGAATAGGTAATATCGGTAAGCGTCAATGCCTATGAATTATTCTCTTGCTGTTGAATCAATTGATGTTTGGGGATTTGATTACATGGGACCTTTTCCTTTCTCTAATGGGTATACTCATATTTTGGTTGTTGTTGATTATGTTACTAAGTGGGTAGAAACTATTCCAACTAGTAGTGCTTATCACAACACCTCTATTAAAATGCTTAAGGAAGTTATTTTCCCAAGGTTTAGAGTCCCTAGATATTTAATGACTGATGGTGGTTCACACTTTATTCATGATGCTTTCCGTAAAATGCTTGCCAACTATGATGTTAACCATAGAATTGCATCACCCTATCATCCTCAGTCTAGTGGTCAAGTTGAACTTAGCAATAGAGAAATAAAATTAATCTTACAAAAGACTGTCAATTGAGCACATGGCGCACCTTCCCCTGCTACACGCGTGCCTAGTCGCTTCCCCAGTCGAGCCCACTGTAGTGTACGCACAGTACATGCCGTACCGGTCGTGACTGCGAGGCGAGAGCGAGTCCATTTTGAAGTCCTCGTTATAAAATCCAGTGGTGTAGAACCATGCGCCAATGATCTTTCGGCTGCAGTTGTTGATGCCTCGGTCTAGCCTGGCACTTTCATTTCCTCCTGGATGGTATCGGCCCGAAGCCTTCATCGTTGAAGCTTCTCGACTCCAGCCAGATCCATGATTAGTGGATTTGTACAATATATAAATTGCGTCAGGTAAAAATGAGAGCGACTGGCTCAGTTGAGTTAGAGACAATTATTTCTTCATTGACTGATGATAGTCCTTACGTCAAGATTTAATCATATACTAGAAGGGTTGGACGCGCTTTGCTGCGCCGTTCGTGTTGTTGGGTTCTTAAAAAAAATAATCACTCTGTTTCAAAATATAAGGTGTATTACTTTTTTTGAAAAGTCAAACATTTTAAGTTTGATCAAATTTATAGAGAAATATATCAAAAATTCATAATATCAAATCCGTATTTTTAAATTCATCATGAAATGAATTTCCATCTTTTGTATAATTTTGTGGATTGATATTTTTGTTCTGAACGTAGTCGAAGTTAAATAAATTTAACTTTCTACAAAACTAATACCCCTTATATTTTGGAGCTAATGAAATATTTAGTATGGCAGGTGGGGGAGATGATAGAGTGTGTTTTATTTTAATTTATAATGTGGTGATTTGGTAAGCTTTCATCGTGTGATTTTGTGTTATCCCGTAACCAACATATATTTATGTGGGAAAAATTCTGTGTCGATGGTCGCATGTAATACTATATTGGTGCTACAATATTACATGGTTGTGCTTCTTTTTTCCAAGCGGTGGGAGGGTGTGTGGGATTGATATGTTCTTATAAGCCGGTTCCTGCTGACTGGTTTGAAAAATCGTTGGCTCGGTCAAAATTGTAAACCAAATCCAAATGTGAATACCTCAATTGAATGAAAGAGCTTCAAAATTAGGAAATATACTGAATTATAAAAATTGAATGGGAGAGCTCAAGAAAGTGTTGACCCAGTAAAAACCGGTTGACCAAATTCTAAATTGAATACCTCAATTAATTGTGAGGTCATAAAAAATTAGGAAGCATAGTAAATAGTACAAAATAATTGAATGAGAGAGCTTTAAGAAATTGTTGACCTGGTCAAAATTGAGTGGCCCAATTGTAATTGGAGACCTCAATATGGGGTCTTTAAACTTAGGGAGCTTAGTGTTATAGAGGATTTTTTTTTTGCGAGGTTGTTATAGAGGATATTACACTAACATAAATCATTAAGTTTGATCTTGTTTTCCTCGGTGGTAACTAAGAATAAGGTATACGGTATTTCGTTGAGGGTAGACTTGCAACTGAGATGAAAAACAAAATACATCCCAATTGCAAGTCGAGGCTGGACTTATAACCGGGACAACCACAAAACATGGGCCTAGTTACGAGTTGAGAGTGGACTTACAACTGGGACAATAATAAATTATGATGAACTTCCAATCAAATGATCCCAGCTAAGATACCCCGTAAAAGTCCGTTATCATGTGCCCGTGCGTGTAGCATTGCTCTTAGTTAAATACTAACCGTTGTCAACCACCTCGATGATTATATCCTCTCTCCGTGGTTGCTTCAGTTGAGTAGCTCACTGGTCAGCTTCTGGTAGTTGATTCCAAGAAAGTCCCAGTTCCTGGTGGTGGCCGCCGTGTGCCTTTTGATCAGTTGGACGCTGATGATCTTCAGGAACTTTGTACACACATCACATCACAAGAAAATTGTTCAAATATATAGCTTATACAAGCAAAACATAATGACAGAGAGTTTAATTAGATGATGCGTGACGACCAGTCCGGACCTGTGAGTCATTTAGCTTGCTCTGGAGTCTCGAGTGAGCATGCCCGCGAATGCTGAGAAGCCAGGCATGTAGTTGTACACCATGACCATGGACACATACAGTTTAATTAGTTGCATACAGTTTAATTAGTTCTCTTACTAGATAGATATTGGCCACAATGACCGTTTAGTTTTGTTTTGTTGACAGAAATCACCTTCCCAGAAGAGTGGTGAACGTGTCATAGTGCGAGGTGACAAGCCGACAATGTTGTCGGGACTCGGGGTGCCCTTTCTTGACGTCACCGAGGTAAACTATGGAGCTAATCACACGCAGACGCATGCACTGGATGGTTAATTAGCTAGCTAGGAACATCAGTGTTTAATGAACAAGCTAGCTATTCATGCATTGTTTTTTAGAAAAGGAGGATATCCCCTCGGCATCATTGCCATGCACACAGCCATAGCTATTCATGCATGTTATGTTGTATTACACTCTTCATGAATCCTTCTATCCATCCACCAATTTGGACGAGAAAGGCTTGTGAAACTGCTCCTAGATGAGTTCTTCACCTCGTAATGGAGAGACTGCCCCTGCAAAACGAAACATGCAGTGAACACTCGATAATCTTTACTCTTGAATTAAAAAGATCTGAATTGGTGGCGCTCGTGTTTACCTCTTATGTTACTAGAGATTAGCGCAGTTGTCATCCATTCCGCGAAGGACATATGTTGTTCCGATTGATGTATCTTTAATTAATTAAACTACATGTGCCTAATTAAGTACGCACCTTGTGAGATCCTCGGTGTGAGGAAGAATGGAAGAATCCCATTGCTGCTTGATCCTGAGTGGCGTGCAATGTGATGCGGACTGGGTCTCTCTCATCTGATTGATCGGTGCTATGGATGCAGGGGCAGTATTCATCTCCGTCCACGTAAATCTTCGCATTTCCCTCATCCACACACGTATGTATCCCAAGGTAGAACTGTAGATCAAAGAGATAGATAGATAGATAGATAGATAGATAGATACTCCTTCAGTTTCTAAATATAAGCCTTTTTAGAGATTTCAATATGGGCTAAATATGGAGCAAAATGAGTGCTACACTCTAAAAAGACTTGTATTTAGGAACGGGGGGCTACATGTGTTTGAAGAGTCAAAAGTGTTTACTGGACTATGAGTGGACTGGAGAAGGATTGATGGACATGTCTCAGTGGTTTTCTGTGCTTAAAATGGAAGACTTTGCTTAAAATGGTTGTGGTAGAGTGCATAACCATTTGTTATGTTATTTCTCTGCCGGCAAAAGTTGTTACGTTATCTTTTCACTCTTTCTCCTTGTTTGTTGCTATTGCCTTTTTGGTCATGCACCAGACATTGATGATGCTGTGTTTTATCAGTTTCATTTCAATATGAGACTTTGCACCAGACCGGATGTTGCGATTGCCTTAGGCTCCTTAATTCAGAAGAAAATATAAAGTTTATCTTGTGCGGCAAATGGTCCACACATACCATTATTTTCTCGTACATCCAAGGATTTTACACTGGAACATTTAGTTTAAAAAAGAAGATGTCTCTGTTTGTTTTTCTTATTCATACTAATTAGTAACACCATTTTCTGTATATATACACGATCCATCCTATAGTTGTTAATTATGCAACATCCGCATAGAAATCCTCAACCGTAATACGGGCTGCTACCGGAATCCTCACCGCCTTCTGGCCACTACGCCAAGTAATGCTGCCAAACGTGTAGTCACCTTGCAGCTTCCACACTGGTGATAGCTTCACCTTAAACGTCCGCACTTTGTTCGCCGCATCAAACACGAGCACGGGTGGCTCAATCTCGATTCTAACTCC
Source organism: Thinopyrum elongatum (assembly GCA_011799875.1). NCBI lineage: Eukaryota > Viridiplantae > Streptophyta > Magnoliopsida > Poales > Poaceae > Thinopyrum > Thinopyrum elongatum. The sequence goes on from CM022299.1 coordinate 2,315,853, forward strand.
GACCGGGCTCTGCACCATGACGCGGTACACAGAATCGAGCTCACCGACGTTCTTCACCGTCCTCCACATGATGACCGGATGTCTCAAGTTGGGAACTGCGATGGAGGGCAGGTTCAGGTGGTAAGCCAGCAGCGACGTTGCGTTGCAGGTCACATTTGTTCTCCTGAAGATAGTGCATCCGAAGAATTTTGTATAGTCGCGGGGATCGATGTCGTAGACCAGGCCCGGGTCGACTGCACCATGAGGGTTGATGTTCCCACCGCCATAGTCGAACGGGTCGGCTATCTTTCGGGTGAGCCCTTCCGCCAGTATCGGCATGCCACGCTCATCAGTTACATGGGCTTCGTCACAATGCAAAACAAAGGTAATAAAATCATGAACCGGTGAACTAGAAATTGGATGATCTGCAGAGCAATGGATTTCTACAGTCGGCTTACCAGTTGTCATGATGGCTGATTTTATAGCGGCAGGAGACCAGTCTTGGTGCAGAGCTTTCAGTAGCGCGACGATGCCTGATACATGTGGGGTTGCCATTGACGTCCCGGACATAAATTTGTAGCCATTTCCTACTGCTGCCAAGATGTTGGCTCCAGGTGCGGCTACGTCAGGCTATTGAAGAAGCAAGATCGTCAGTTTGAGATAAGATGATACAAGGATTATTAGATAAGATGATACAAGGTCGTGATGATGGGTTTGATCATGGCTTCCTAGTCCACTCTTGCCACGTTTGTATTGTATGTACCTTGATAATGTCGGGGTAATCAGGTGAAGGGCCTCTGGAGGAAAAGGACGCCACTTTAGGCGTCAGTATATCTTTCCCTATAACCGTGCGCGCTGGTTCAATCTTTGCCCTGGGAGAGCTGCTTAAACAAAACAAAAAGTCCACTGATCAGAATGGCGTGGACTACTTAATGGAGATGAATTAACTGAAATTGGCTGCACCGACGTACCTTGCACTGAGGATGTAATTTCTGATCTTCTTCCCGGCATCAAGGTCCACGAGAACGCAAGCTATGCCCTGGCAAGCATCGGTTGCCGTGATTTCTAAAGTGTCCGTGGTATATTGAGCGAAAATAAGTCCAGACCCCCCGCCATTCTGGACGTATTGTAATGCCTCAAGGAAAAAGTATCTTGGCATGAGCGCGGTTTCATCATTTGGCAAGGGAGAGCAGAGCAGGATTTTGCCCTTCACGTCCGTGCCAGTGGCATTAAGAAATGCCCTGGTACATCTAGATACACGAATGCAAATTAAGTGGAGCCGGCTTTAGGGCTCAAAAATCAATATGCTAAAAAGAGGATTGAAAAACCAATAAATAACTCCATTTACTTACGGTACGTCTGACACTGTAAGATTTGCGAAACTGCGGCTCCTAGATGATGAGTTCCTCACTTGGTAATAGAGAGATTGACCCTAAAAATAAAATAGCCAGAAAGAGTTTGCTCAAGACATACATATTTGTGATTCTTCTCATCAAGCAAGTGTGTGGGAAAAATGTGTGTACCACTATCTGTTGGCTGTTTCCCAGCGTGATCGTCGTCGGGAATGACCTATCAATCTTGCTCGCTGCCACTGTGATGACCCATGGTGAAGTGTTCTCAACGGTCTGTGGTCTGGGCCCATCGTTGCCGCCCGCGTACACCACGGTGATCCCCTTCTGAACCGCAGCAGCGCGCCGAACGGGTTCTCCAAAGGGTGGGCGAGCGATAGCGACAAAACATCCACACCATCATGGATTGCTTCATCGATGGCGGCAAGAATGCTCGCCGTGTTGCCATCCAACTTGTACACGGCAATACGAGCGCATGGCGCGCCTCCCCGTGCTACACCCTTGGCGAGGCCGTGGAAGCTAACTGCCACCACAGCCGAGCCAGCCGCGGTAGACGCACAGTGCGTGCCGTGGCCTTCGTGATCCCGTGGCGAGAGTGAGTCCGTCTTGAGGGCCTCGTCGGTAAATCCGGCGTTGTAGAACCGTGCGCCGATGATCTTGCGGCTGCAATTGTTGCTTCCCCAGTCTGGCCCGAGTTGGCACTTTCCTTTCCACCTTGACGGTATGGGCCCGTACCCTTGGTCGCTGAAGCTCCTCGACTCCGGCCAGATCCCTGATTAATGCGTTTATACAAGAAATAAATGATATCGAATTAAAATGGAAGTGATTGGCTCGGTTGAGTTAGAGATAATTATTTTTCGCCAATTTTTGACAATCGTTAGATCAAGATTTTCTCATCTCTGTCACACAGTCACGAACCATTAAGTTTCATCTTGTTGTTCTCAGCGGTAACTAAGAATAGTTATTTCTCAATCACTAGACAAATAGAACATCTGAATTAAAATACGAACCGGTGTCACTGATCCGAGAAAATCTGATCTAACCTAGGTACGTAGTCAAGTAGTGCTAATTAAGTACTAACCGGTGTCAACTATCCCGATGATTACATCCTCTCCATAGTTGCTTCCGTTGAGTAGCTCATTGTGAGGCACCTGGTAGTCGAGCCCAAGAAAGTTCCAACTCCTGGTGGTGGTCATTCTGTGTTTCTTGCTCGGTTGGACGTTGATGACCTCGGGAAACTCTGCACATATCACATGATAATTTCTCAACTATACATAGAACTTATGCCAGCAAAATGTACTGATTGAGAGTTTAATTAGATCACGCATGCCGATGACTACTGACCTGCAAGTTGTTTTGCTTGCTTCGGTGTAAGCATGGCCGCGAAACCTGAGAAGCCATGATTGTAGTTGTACACCACGGAGGCTGAAGATTCTTCCTTGCTAGAATTGATGTTGCCATCCCAATTAGATACCCACTATCCCAATAGATTATATCTTAATATACAGACTAAATATTTAATACATATATCCCACGTGAATTAAGATTGAGTGAGCTTAATTGGATGACGAGCACATGATTACAATGATCATTGTGTTTGATTACTCACTCCTTTCGGGTTTATAGGGCACGCGCGTATTTTGTATGTCGTCATTTGAGATATGAGTTATATATCAGAAAAATAGACCATCAGAAACTCTTTCAAATAATACGCGTGGGTCTTATAAGCCGAAAGAGATGGAGTTGATAAGGACGACTTCATTCTCTCTCCGTTTTAACTTTGTGTCACGTGGACAAAAAGCTAACTTAGAGATTATAAGACGGTGCCATGCATCTTTTAGCACCGGGAGAATTCAACAATTTCGTTCTATATAAATTATACAGTACGCACCTTCCGAGAAGAGTGGTGAGCATGTCGCGGTGCGAAGCGACGACATCGTCCGGGTGTCCATGCTTCACCTCACCTAGGTAAACTATATAGAGCTAAACACGCATGCATGCAGAGGGTTAGCTAGGAACATGTTCAGCATTTATGTACTCGGAAAAAAAAGGTGCGTGCTGAACTAGTTAATTACCTTGGGAGATCCTCCGTGTACTCTGTGTAACACCATGCAAAGACAAAGCAGAAACACCGAAGCTACACCGAGAATCCCATGGTTTCAGAGGCACCTGTCTGTTAATCCTGGCTGAAAGGCACTGTGATGGGTCTCGTCGCTGCTATCCAGGGCTAGTATTTATAATACGTAGACGCGGCGGTGTGTAGAAATGTCGATTGCGGATTTTTATTTACTGAAATGTGCTAGTTAAAATTGTCCAGTTTGAACTTCAGTTATTTAGTTCAGACTACCAACCATCTTTTTCTCTAGTTGAAAGTTATGAGGTTTGAAATGTAGACTTTTCTTTATCTAGATAATTTATTTATTTTCAAGAGTATAAAATAAACGAGCAAAGCTTCAGCGAGGCTATCTTGTGAAGTAGCGAAAAACTAAACAAACCTATATATAGCATGAACAAAGAGAGTATATATATTGTTGCCCACACGGTCCATGCGACCCCGATTACGTACCTTGTCTGTAAACTTCTGAAAATCCTACAAATTATAATGAGGAAATAGTCACGGTTATATGATGGAGAAAAGTATGTTTTTAGTCTCTTAAGTTCACCAAAAGTATATATTTGGTCCCTCAAATTTTTTAAGAAGATATTTGGCCCTTCAAGTATCAAAACCGGATTAATTTCATCCTAATCCTGGTTTCTGTGGAAAACCACCTACGTGTCACCGGTTTTCTCTTTCCTCACATGCCACGTTGGATGGGCCTTTTTTTATTTTCTTACTTAACTTTTTATATGTTTTGGGTTTGGATATGAAACTTAAAGGTATGGTGCATAGCTATCTTGATGATAGGCTGCTGCTCCATTCCAGAGTAATCTTTTACAGCACTTACCGCGCAGCTGCGAGCCGTACCTGTATGGACCGGCCGGAGATAGAAGTAGAAGAGTAGATCCAAAGAGATATTGTTTGAACATTTGAAGAGTATATATTGACTTGACTACGGGTCAGATTCCCATCCAATTCGATCATTGCGTGCGTGTGGCCTCGATGCGAGACTGAGATATATTGACATGAAGTGGAGATGTGGAAGTCTCGGCGCATGCATTCACATCAATCCATGCATACTGACCACGAATAAAAGTGAATGGATTCATATATGCGTTAGACAGGAATTCCAGGTAGAAGATGTGTACGTACTAGTCCGGTGAATACAAATCGGTCAGGCAGGTGAGGTTCTCGGTGTGCAGCGCGTATCGTGTGGCCGGCGCTGGACGACCTGATCTGATGCAGCAGTTCCATCGGGCGTACGACATCATGTCGGCATGCCTTCAGGGCGCAAATTTGCTGTTGAACTTCCCCTTTGCCATCCCCGGCCTACCGGATTTTGCCCCCGTCAACCCCGCCACTCCGTATACGAGCTGCGGGGAGACAGGGAGGTCTGCAAACGCCTCGAGGCGGAGCACGTTGACGAGAAGTACATGGCGGAGCTCCGCCTTTTGTACCCGGAGCACGTCAAGGAGGAGGGCTGGTAGTATGAGCTCTACAAGTCGGGGGCGGCGATGGTCATTGACCATTGCCACAGCAACGTCGACAACTCCGGGTCCGATGGCGGTGGCGACAGAGTGGACCAGGGCCGTGGTGACCCCATTGCCAACGAGGAATGGGAGAGGATCATGACCGAGATCATCAATAGTGACTAGTTTGTTTAGTTTTTATGCAATTATAATTTATATTATGTTTAATATTATGTAAAATAATTTATCCTAGTGGTTGAATTGTGTTCGAATCGAGTTTGATGTACTAGTTTGAATCAAATTTGCACCGAATTTGTTTTCAAAGTTTTTAAGAAGTTAAGTTTAATGGATAGGCTAAACCGCTTTTATTTGGCGGAACAAATATACTCCTCTAACGAATCAGAGGCCATATACTCTCTAAATTATAAGGGATCGATTAAAGATGCTCTTAGAAAAACTAAACGACTCTCCAGCAGCGCGTTGACCCACCGACACCATGTGCGGGTAGAAAATATGTGAGGCTCCTTAAGGACTTGATTGTATTTTTTCTATTTTTTTGTAATACTGACGTCAGATTAAGAGGTTGACAAATTTTGTATGTAAAATACTAAGAGAGAGAGAGAGAGAAACTTATGGCATGCTGTATAGCTATCGTGTTTAATCATGTTATCGTTCTTCTTCATTACATTAAATTTAGAGATAATCATAGACAGTAACAAGCATCCTCATAGTAGTATATATGTGACATGCATGGTATTAAATGAAGAAAGAGAAGATGGTAGTAAGGGCATTTTCAACTCTGACCTCCCAAACCGGACACCGTATCCGTCCGCGGACACTGATGCCGGAGCCGGCCCAAATTTAGAGCAACTCCCACGTGCCGACCCATTTCGTCTGCGCGTGTCCGTTTGGGTCAAAACGGACTCAAAAGTCAGCCCAACGTGCCGACCCAAACGGACGCGCGTCCGATTCCCGGCTCAAATTTGAGCCTCATTTGCGTCGGCACGGACACGAAATGGACGCGCGCGACGCCCGCCTATTCTTCCCCTGGCCCGCCAGTCGGCGGCACAGCCACCACCATTTCTCCCCCACTTTCCCGAAAACTCCCGCCCGCTTGCCATGGACGACGTGCCGATCCTCGACGCCGCCGCCGGCCTCGCCTCCCTGGCCTCCTCCAACCCCACCGCCGTCGCCTCCACAAAAGGCAAGCCCCGCGCACCCCGCAAGACTGTGGCGCAGTCGAAGAAGAAGCAGTTGACGTCCGAGGAGCGGGCCGTGCAGTCGGCCAAGATGAAGGGCGGGAGGCACGCGTAGGAATGCAAGCTCAAAGCCGCGGCCGCCGCCGCCCTCTCCGCCGCCGCACAGTAGGAGAATACCAACCGGATTATTTTCATATAAATCTGACAAAAACATTTACATTTCGGGCATATTTCAACTAAAATATAGCGGACTGGGCTAGCCTATACTAACCTAGTCTATGAACAGCCACCGCAGTGCCTGTTTCCCACCGCATATATTTCCTATGTCTGGTAGCCAGTTCACCGGACTGCCGTTAGCCTCCTTGGTAATGCTTCAGCTGGAAGAATGACATCTGCTTCCATTAAGTCCGGATCAGCGGTTGGTTTTTGAATGACGGAAGATGGTGGCTGTGACCTACGCTTCCGTGAACTGGGCAAATCATCGGCTCTGAGGCCCGGCGTAGTGGCCCCGGTGGCCTTCATGGGACCCGAGCGGCAGCACTCTCCCATGGTCTACTCATCCTCACTGCCGGCAGTGACCGCGGTCGTTCCAGCTTCGTCATAGTGGCGCCTCTTGCTTGTGCACGTCCACGTCCGCCACGATGATCGTGCCATCGACTTGCTCCTATGCGCGTTGCTGCTCGTCTGTGATGATGCTGGTGTTGTCCTCCCACGCCTCGCTCATGGTTATGGCGGCCTGGACAGGTGATGGGGTCGCGCCGGCTCGTCTTCCTTTGGCTCGTCTGCATCACTGCCATCCCAAGAGCTCACTGTCAAGCCAGCCTGTATCCGACTGGCTTGGCGGACCAGCCATCCGCAGCAATGCCAGAGAGCTCCTTCTTCTGCTCGCCAGTGATGCCGTCCACATGGCTTTCGAGCTTGAGGCCATGGCGGGTTTGGTGCACAAAGGAGATGGAGAGCGGAGGTGTGATGTGGATTTTGCCCGGAGCCTTGCCACGTTTAAATAGTAGACGGGTGCCATGCACCAGATCGCGGGATGCTTAATGTCGGCTGGGCGTGTGCCGCTCTAGGCGCCAGAGTAGGTTCCTCGACAGACGCGCGGGTTTAATGAAGGTAGGCGGACGGACGGATGCCATTTCAATGCGGGGAGAAGGCACGTGAATGCAGCGGGCAGTGCACCGCTTCAATGCTGGCTCCAATGAGAGGTCACGTCCGCTTCGGGCCGCCATGATTGCGACACAGATGCTCTGTAGCGTCGCTAACCGCTGCAGGCGGGAAAGGGCGCGGGCGATAGAGAGGGTTTTGGGTGGGCCGACACATGACCGCATTTGGATGTCAAAACATGTCCGGACAGCGCGGCCCGAACGAGTGCGGTCGGTTTAAGGATATGCGTTGAAGATGCCTAAACATACTATGTTATCATCACATACTGTTTTCCAATAAAAAAGAGTTTACAATATAAAGATCGTCTACAAGTTACTCGACTAGTGTACCGGCCACAGGTGGAAATAGAAGTAGATCGATCCATGGAGATAGACAAAGATAGGTAGTAAGTACTATAAGCTTATGTAAGCAGGCTATAAGTGTTAAAATATTATTTTTCTATTGACATGGAGAGAAGAGAAGAGGAGCCGGCTACAGAATAAGAACCAGCTATAGCATGTGCTTCTAGGCAATATAAGAGAGTAAGAGATGAGCCACGTACAAATAAAGCAGCACATCTTTATATTTAAGTATTATACTTGCCGGCAATAAACTTGATTATAGATGACTTGACAACATCATATAGCCATCATCTGGTTGTACTATTATAAGTTTATAACCATGCTAAACTCCGAACATTTGAAGTGTCTGACTTGACCATCGGTGAACTGGAGAAGGATTGATCTGATTGGCCGGCGATCCTAATCAGATTACAGTTGGATTATTGCGCTGTACTACGAGATGGAGATTGACGAACGACGACGGTGCATGTAGCCGTAGAAGTCATGCACACCTATCCTGATCTCGAAGAATAATTTTCTGATGCCCCCGACGACCCTCCACGCAACAAGCAACACGTGCTCATCATTTATCCGTCGTCATTGTCAGTGTATTAGCCAGGCCCTAACGAAAGTTAGGGCATCTCGAACGAGCGAACCGCAATTTTTTTCCCGCATCCATCCGCTAGCAGGGGATCCATCCGGCGATACGGATGCGGAAGGCCGCCATTCAATAATAGCCACATGCATTTTAAACTCTTTTTCAAAAAACCGGATGAACTTTGTGCAAACACGGCGGGATTTCATATAATAATAACGGATTTCAAATAAACTGGACGAAAATATTTACATTTTGAATATATTTTAACTAAAAAGGTAAAACTATGTGCACCTACGATCGCGCGGAGCTCCACTCCCACGACACGGATACACTACACTAGTCTACCGCCGACCGTGGCGCATACATTTGTCTTCCCTATGTCCGGCAGCCATACGGATTGTAGGTTGCAACCTACAAATGAAGAATCTACTTCATTGTTCCCACCATCTATATCAGATGTTTAATAAGAATAGGAATCAAATAAGCTGCTGATTGACTGAGGAAGCGCTCACCGGACTGCCGGGAGCCCCGGAGGTATATGCTTCAGCGCAAAAGGCGGCTCGCTTCCCCACCACTCATCAGAGTGGAACCGTTGGCTGATGCTACAGCTGGAGGGGAAGGGGCGCGCCTCCGCTTTCGTGGAACCCAGGTGGGGGTCGATGATGGTCTGCGCTGAAGAACCAAGCAAATAATTGGCTGTTGAAGCCGGCGACACGCCGGTGGTGGCCTTCCAGGGAGCTAAGCGGCAGCGGCCGCCAGTGTTCTACTTTCCCTCGATGTTGGCGGCAGACGTGGACGCGCTAGCCACCGACTTGTCGATCTCCACGCTGCCGGCTTCTTTCTCAGCCGGCAGGGCGCGATAACGCGCGCGTTGATGGTGGATTACGTGGTCGCAGGCACAGGGAGACGCGATGCAACGCGGCGTCGTCGACGGTAGTGACGATGCCCGTGTCGCCGTGCTCTCTGCCATGTCGGCCTAGAGAAACTCGCCACTCCTCCGCGAGCTGGCTTGGAGCAGCGAGTTGCTCCGACGGGCTAGGCGAGGGAGCTGGTGCAGCGAGTTGCCTCGCTCATATTTGGCCGGCTCGGTTGGCCAACCAGCCGGCTTTTATGCGAGAGAACTACTCTTCCTGCTCGTCGGATGCCATCGAAAGGGTAGAGAAAATGTTGGAATGAGGAGATGGGTGTGACGCCTCCGGCTTAGTCGTGCACTAATCATGCACGCAAATGCACACGATCAAGCCTAAGGACTCACTTGAAGGAATCACAACACAACTCTAAAACATAAATAAAGTCATACAAGCTTTATATTACAAGCCAGGGGCCTCGAGGGCTCGAAAACAAAAGCTCGCTTACAAGCGTCAGCGGAAGAATCAGATATCTGAGTACAGATATAAAAAAAAACACAGATAGGCCTTAAGAAGGTGGGGCAAAGAAAAGACTACATTCGAAAAGGCGCAGGCCTCCTGCCTGGGACCCTCCGATCCTACTCCTGGTCGTCGGCAAGCTCGTAGTAGTAACCACCCTCGGGGTGGTAGTAGTAGTCGTCGGCGGGGCAGCTATCTCCGGGGCTCCGTTATCTGGTTGCATCCAATGGGTATGGGGAAAAAGAGGAGGCAAAGCAACCGTGAGTACTCATCTGAAGTACTCAGCAAGCAAGGATCTACACTACATATGCAACATTATCAAAGAAAGGCTGTATATGTGGACTGGGCTACAAAAATGCCAGAATAGAGAGAAGGCCTAGTCCTATCGAAGACTAGCATCTTCAGCGGTCTTGCAGCATTAGAAGAGTGTAGATTAGTACAGTATAAAGTAGAAGTAGCATTAAGTATCAACCTCGGCCAGAGATCCTTTCTCGACTCCCTGCGAGAAAGCAATCCCAGAGCCCTAGTATCCATTTCTATCCAGTTCAAGTTGTATCGATCGGGATACAACTCCGAGCGTCCGTTACCGAGGATCTGGCTATGCATATATTAGTTCTTCCCTGTAGGGGTGCACCAACTTACCCACCACGCTCGCTTAACTCCGGCCGGACACACTTTTCTGGGTCATGCCCGGCCTCGGTCGAAGGACATACCACAGCCCTACCTAAAGCTCAGCAGAGAGGTCCCCGTCGGTCTATATCCTAAGCGCTCAGGGGTCTTGGGCCATCGCCCTGTGCACTCCGGGTCGTTGCGAGCAGGGCGGGTCCAGGCTCCACCACTACAGGATGGTGCCGGCCCAGCCCGGCCGCCATGCTGAACTGGACGTCTGACAAAGCTTTCGGCTGATGCATACGATGCAGAGTGCCCATAACTTTTCCCACGTGATGGTTAGTGCTATCGTGCCAGAGGCCCACTCAGATCACAAATCCAAATCGTTAGTGTATCGGTAGTGCGGTAACGAGCAGAGACTCATGATCGATGTGACCCCGTCGCCCCGTCTCGAGGACTTGCGGCAAGGGCTAAGAATGCCCGGCCACGCCTCGTATTTATCTCTCGGGCACCCTCCAGGTCAACCCATCTCCACATCACTCGCGGGTACCCCTCAGGGTCGACCCACCTTTCCAAGTAACAATAGTAAAGTCCAAGTATCCGTGTGTCCATAACATCAGGGAATCCGAGGTATCACCCTCGTTGGATTCCTACTCGATGTATCCGTCAAGGTGAACTTAGGAGGAATCACCCTCGAGGTTCACACTTGAGGTGTTGCACGACGGCGTCATTATCGGAAGTGGTGAAGGAGGAATCACCCTCGATGACCACGACCGAATAGTTGCTCTACAGAGTTAACATCAGAAGTGCTAAACGAGGTATCACCCTCGGCACTCGATGGTAACGCTGCAGTGTCATACAAATAAGGGGGTGATGTGCGGTGCCGGGGCCTGGTCATCTGATAATCCAGCGGGGCAACTGAGACAAGTGGGGTCACTGGTGGATCTCTATCCAGCCTATTCTAAGCATTTTAGGATAATCAGGTAAGGTATCAATAGCAGGTTACAATAAACAGGCTATGCATCAGAATAGGATAACTCAAAGCAATAGCAAATTCTAATGCAATCAGGACGGAGAAAGATTAGGCGATTTAGGCATGTTCAAAGGGGGGGTGCTTGCCTGGTTGCTTTCCAAACACCAACGGGTCTTCGACGAGGTAGACGATCATCGAGTCATCATCGGTCTCGGGGTCTATCGAGAGAGAAAAGGGGGAACAAACAAATAAATACATGGTAGCAAAAACAATCACAAAACAAGACATGGTAATACGCGGTGTTAGGGGTGACCTATCGCGGTGTTACACGTTACAGACGGAGCGGGAAAACATCCGGAGGTATTTTACCAGCTCCGGGCAATTTTCGGTCAGATGAACTGGAGGAGAAAGTTCCATGTTTATCATGCTAGAGGCATGTGACAGGTATGAGGAAGGCATATTCGGATTTGTCTCATTTTTCTGAGCAACTTTCATATAGAAAGTTTTTCGATCTGAGCTACGGTTTATTTTCTATGATTTTCCAAAGTTTTAAGCAATTTCTAAAATATCTAGAGTTAAATTAATTCGAATTATGCACAGTGTAGAAAAAAGGCTAGGTGCACCCGGTGCACTGCACCCAGTGTGCACCAGAGACTGACCAGTGGGGCCAGTCAACTGCCCAGTGAGCAGTTGACTGGTCCATGGTTGACTAGTAAAAGGGGCCCAGGGGTCCCACATGTCATAGACTGGGCAATGCCCAGTTTGCATATTGACTAGTCAACTGGGTCCAGTGGGGCCCAGTTGACAGTGACTGCTTAATCTAAACGTGTTTATTTAATCTAACCAGATAATTAGTGAGGTGGGGCCCGGTTGTCAATGACCCAGCTTAGTTAATAGGTTAGTTAAATTAAACCTAATGCTACAGTAAGTTGGGCCCAGTGTGAGTGGGGTTTAGCCCCGGTGTTAGTGGTTAATGACGGTGGGGGCCACTCGTCAGTGCCTCACTAAACGCGGGCTACGGCTTTGAGCGCGGTTTGGCCCTACGGGTAGCTGGCGGAGTGCCGCATGTTGGAGAACGTAGTAATAATTCAAAAATTTCCTACGTGTCACCAAGATCAATCTAGGAGATGCTAGCAACAAGTGAGAGGGAGTGCATCTTCATACCCTTGAAGATCGCTAAGCGGAAGCGTTACAAGAACGCGGTTGATGGAGTCGTACTCGCGGCGATTCAAATCGCGGAAGATCCGATTCAAGCGCCGAACGGACGGCGCCTCCGCGTTCAATACACGTACAGCCCGGGGACGTCTCCTCCTTGATCCAGCAAGGGGAGAGGAGAAGTTGAGGGAGAGCTCCGGCAGCACGACGGCGTGGTGGTGGAGCTTGTGGTTCTCCGGCAGGGCTTCGCCAAGCACTACGGAGGAGGAGGAGGAGTTGGAGGGGGGAAGGGCTGCGCCAGGGGAAGGGTTGCGGCTCCCATGCACCTCCCCACTATATATAGGGGTGGAGGGGGCTGGTTTCCTGCCCTCCAAGTCCATTGGGGCGTTGTCAAAGGTGGGAGGAAAGAAATCCCATCCTTTCCCTTCCCCACCGATTGTTATCCCCCCTTTTTAGGGATCTTCATCTTATCCCTTCAGGATATGATCTTATTCTTTCTAAGGGGGGATCTTGGTGCGCCTTGACCAGGGGTGTGGGGCCTTGCCCCACTACCCACGTTCATGTGGGTCCCCCCATGCAGGTGGGCCCCACTCCAGAACCTTCTAGAACCGTCCCGGTACAATACCGAAAAATCCCGAACATTTTCCGGTGGCCAAAATAGGACTTCCCAGATATAAATCTTTACCTCCGGATCATTCCGGAACTCCTCGTGACGTCCGGGGTCTCATCCGAGACTCCGAACAACTTTCGGTAACCACATACAATTCCCATTACAACTCTAGCGTCACCGAACCTTAAGTGTGTAGACCCTACGGGTTCGGGAACCATGCAGACATGACCGAGACACGTCTCCGACCAATAACCAATCGCGGGATCTGGATACCCATATTGGCTCCCACATGTTCCACGATGATCTCATCGGATGAACCACGATGTCGGGGATTCAATCAATCCCGTATACAATTCCCTTTGTCCATCTGTATGTTACTTGCCCGAGATTCGATCGTCGGTATCCCTATACCTTGTTCAATCTCGTTACCGGCAAGTCTCTTTACTCGTTCCGTAACACATGATCCCGTGGCTAACTCCTTAGTCACATTGAGCTCATTATGATGATGCATTACCGAGTGGGCCCAGAGATACCTATCCGTCGTACGGAGTGACAAATCCCAGTCTCGATTCGTGCCAACCCAACAGACACTTTCGGAGATACCTGTAGTGCACCTTTATGGTCACCCAGTTACATTGTGACGTTTGATACACCCAAAGCATTCCTACGGTATCCGGAGTTTCACAATCTCATGGTCTAAGGAAATGATACTTGACATTAGAAAAGCTCTAGCAAACAAACTACATGATCTTGTGCTATGCTTAGGATTGGGTCTTGTCCATCACATCATTCTCCTAATGATGTGATCCCGTTATCAACGACATCCAATGTCCATGGTCAGGAAACCACAACCATCTATTGATCAACGAGCTAGTCAACTAGAGGCTCACTAGGGACATGCTGTGGTCTATGTATTCACACATGTATTACGGTTTCCGGTTAATACAATTATAGCACGAACAATAGACAATTATCATGAACAAGGAAATATAATAATAACCATTTTATTATTGCCTCTAGGGAATATTTCCAACACCGCATCCAGTGGCGCAAGCGGTAGGGGTGGGGGTGACCGGAGGAGGCGTCGGCGACGAGGTAGGCTGCGGCCGGAGCTTGGGTGAGCTCGGTCCAGGTGTTAGGAGGAGCGGGGAAACGAGCTAGCAACACGGGCGGCACCAGGGTGATGCCCTGAGCGCGTACGCGTGCTCGGTTGGGCACGCCATCAACGGCAGTGACGGCAGCGAGTGCAGTGGCCGTGACGAGTTCGGGCGGCAATGGCGGCGACCGCAGCAGGCACCACAGCGAGCTAAGGGGAGAAGGGGACCGATCAGAGGCTCACCGAGGAGCTCACGGAGGCTCGGCGAGGGAATTGGAGCAGCAATGGCGCCGGGGTTGGAGAAGAGGGCCGGCGGCTCCGATCTTGAAGAAGAGCTCGATCCCGGAGCTGTAGCGGCTCCCGGCTTGAGGTATTGGCCAGCGAGGAAGGAGAGAAGGTAGGCAGAGCTGGCGGACTCGAGAGCTGGGCGCGGGGGTGTCAGTGGCCATGGCGGAGCACGGCCATGGTGATAACGGCGTCGGGTCCGCTCTGGATCGAAGAGAGACTACGAGGGGAAGGGGAATATGAAGTTTAGGGTTTCCTGGGAGCGAGGGGAGGATCTATATCATCACCAGGGCGCCGTTGGATGCTCGACGCATCGGCAATCGCCGGCCATGGCAGTTGTGGCGACGACACGAGGAAGGGGACGACTGTAGTGGTGGGTTGGGCTGGCAACGACCCATTGGGCCGGCACTGTTGCGGTAGGCCTTAGTGCACAGTAGACTTCGGCCTTTTTATTTTTTTTACTTTTCTGCTTTAGCTTTTATTTATTAACAGAGAGAGAAAGGGAATTATTTGGGCAACTATTTCACTTAGGAAAAATTTGGGAGGTGTCCCATTAAATCCTTGGTGATTATAGACAGTGCCACAAATATTTTGGAGACTAGAAGAATTCATTTGTATTTTTCATAATTGAATTGGCAATGGAATTGTTGGAATAGCATTGTTTTAACTGCTACTGCCCATATTTGCAAAGGAGTGATGTTGTTTTCCTTAACAAATAAATGTTATGGAATTTGTGTCAGATGGTGAACATTTTTCCAGCAACTTTTGAGCAACTTCAAATTGCACTTAGAATTTGAATTGATTTCAAAAGGGGAATTTGAGTTGAACTGCTTAACCACAAAGACCAGGCATTGCAAATGATGATGACTTGGTATGATTAAGAGGTGATCACTGTAGTGTGGTAACGAGCAGAGACTCATGATCGATGTGACCCCGTCGCCTCGTCTCGAGGACTTGCGGCAAGGGCTAAGAATGCCCGGCCACGCCTTGTATTTATCTCTCGGGCACCCTCCAGGTCAACCCGTCTCCACATCACTCGCGGGTACCCCTCAGGGTCGACCCACCTTTCCAAGTAACAGTAGTAAAGTCCAAGTATCCGTGTGTCCATAACATCAGGGAATCTGAGGTATCACCCTCGTTGGATTCCTACTCGATGTATCCGTCAAGGTGAACTTAGAAGGAATCACCCTCGAGGTTCACACTTGAGGTGTTGCACGATGGCGTCATTATCGGAAGTGGTGAAGGAGGAATCAGCCTCGATGACCACGACCGAATAGTTGCTCTATAGAGTTAACATCAGAAGTGCTAAACGAGGTATCACCCTTGGCACTCGATGGTAATGCTGCAGTGTCGTACAACTAAGGGGATGATGTGCAGTGACGGGGCCTAGTCATCTGATAATCCAGCGGGGCAACTAAGACAAGTGGGGTCACTGGTGGATCTCTATCCAGCCTATTCTAAGCATTTTAGGATAATCAGGTAAGGTATCAATAGCAGGTTACAATAAACAGGCTATGCATCAGAATAGGATAACTCAAAGCAGTAGCAAATTCTAATGCAACCGGAGGGAGATAGAATAGGCGATATAGGCATGTTCAAAGGGGGGGTGCTTGCCTGGTTGCTTTGCAAACACCAACGGGTCTTAGATGAGGTAGACGATCATCGAGTCATCATCGGTCTCGGGGTCTATCGAGAGAGAAAAGGGGGAAGAAACAAATAAATACACGGCAGCAAAAACAATCACAAAACAAGACATGGTAATACGCGGTGTTAGGGGTGACCTATCGCGGTGTTACACGTTACAGACGGAGCGGGAAAACATCCGGAGGTATTTTACCAGCTCCGGGCAATTTTTGGTCAGATGAACCGGAGGAGAAAGTTCCATGTTCATCATGCTAGAGGCATGTGACAGGTATGAGGAAGGCATATTCGGATTCGTCTCGTTTTTCTGAGCAACTTTCATGTAGAAAAATTTTCGATCTGAGCTACGGTTTATTTTCTACGATTTTCCAAAGTTTTAAGCAATTTTTGAAATTTCTGGAGTTAAATTAATTCGAATTATGCACAGTGCAGAAAAAGGCTAGGTGCACCAGGTGCACTGCACCCAGTGTGCACCAGAGACTGACTAGTGGGGCCAGTCAACTGCCGAGTCAGCAGTTGACTGGTCCATGGTTGATGAGTCAAAGGGGCCCAGGGGTCCCGCATGTCATAGACTGGGCACTGCCCCGTCAGCATATTGACTAGTCAACTGGGTCCAGTGGGGCCCAGTTGACAGTGGCTGCTTAATCTAAACGTGTTTATTTAATCTAACCAGATAATTAGTGAGGTGGGGCCCGGTTGTCAATGACCCAGCTTATTTAATAGGTTAGTTAAATTAAACCTAATGCTACAGTAAGTTGGGCCCAGTGTCAGTGGGGTTTAGCCCCGGTGTTAGTGGTTAATGATGGTGGGGGCCACTCGTCAGCGCCTCACCGCCGCGTTTTAAACGCGGGTGCGCGTCAGGGCATCGCCGGCGACCTCCCGAACCGCGGCGACGCACCGGAGACGGCCGGAATCGTGCTACAGGCCACGGCTTCGAGCGCGGTTTGGCCCTACGGGTAGCTGGCGGAGTGCCGCATCCAGTGGAGCAAGCGGTAGGGGCGGGGGTGACCGGATGAGGCGTCGGCGACGAGGTAGGCGGCGGCCGGAGCTCGGGTGAGCTCGGTCCAGGTGTTAGGAGGCGCGGGGAAACGAGCTAGCAACACGGGCGGCACCAGGGTGACGCCCTGAGCTCGTTTGGGCACGCCATCAACAGCAGTGACGGCAGCAAGTGCGGTGGCCGTGACGAGTTCGAGCGGCAATGGCGGCGACCGCAGCAGGCACCACAGCGAACTAAGGGGAGAAGGGGACCGATCGGAGGCTCACCGAGGAGCTCACGGAGGCTCGGCAAGGGAATCGGAGCAGCAATGGCGCCGGGGTTGGAGAAGAGGGCCGGCGGCTTCGAGCTTGAAGAAGTGCTTGATCCCGGAGCTGTAGCGGCTCCCGGCTTGAGCTATTGGCCAGCGAGGAAGGAGAGAAGGTAGGCGGAGCTGGCGGACTCGAGAGCTGGGCGCGGGGGTGTCAGTGGCCGCGGCGGAGCACGGCCATGGCGATAACGGCGTTGGCTCCGCTCTGGATCGAAGAGAGGCAACGAGGGGAAGGGGAATATGACGTTTAGGGTTTCCCGGGAGCGAGGGGAGGCTCTATATCTTCACCAGGGCGCCGTTGGATGCTCGACGCATCGGCAATCGCCGGCCATGGCGGCTGTGGCGACGACACGAGGAAGGGGACGACTGTAGTGGTGTGTTGGGCTGGCAACGACCTGTTGGGCCGGCACTGTTGCGGTAGGCCTTAGTGCACAGTAGACTTCGGCATTTTTCTTTTTTTACTTTTCTGTTTTAGCTTTTATTTATTAACAGAGAAAGAAAGGGAATTATTTGGGCAACTATTTCACTTAGGAAAAATTTGGGAGGTGTCCCATTAAATCCCTGGTGATTATAGACAGTGCCACAAATATTTTGGAGACTAGAAGAATTCATTTGTATTTTTCATAATTGAATTGGCAATGGAATTGTTGGAATAGCATTGTTTTAACTGCTACTGCCCATATTTGCAAAGGAGTGATGTTGTTTTCCTTAACAAATAAATGTTATGGAATTTGTGTCAGATGGTGAACATTTTTCCAGCAACTTTTGAGCAACTTCAAATTGCACTTAGAATTTGAATTGATTTCAAAAGGGGAATTTGAGTTGAACTGCTTAACCACAAAGACCAGGCATTGCAAATGATGATGACTTGGTATGATTAAGAGGTGATCACTGTAGTTGTTACATGGGGTGTTACAATGGGGAGCGGCGGAGTAGTGCGATTCTTGTCCGGCGTCTGCCATCGTTTAAATAGAGGGCGGATGGGAGAAGCTTGCCCGGCATTGCGTTTAATGCCGACCCGCTCATGAACGGACGTGTGGCCGGAGTATGTTTCTCAGCTTTCACGCAGGTTTAATGTAGGCGTTTGAATGCGGTGAGTAGGCGTGTTCAGTCATGCGTGCAGCGGGCGGCGCCCTCGGTCTGCGCGTCGCTTCAATGGCGAAGGTAGTGAGAGGTCGCGCCTGTCTGAGCTGTCTTCAACATGGAGCGGCGCGCTCTACAGCGGCATGAATGCGGGCAGCTAGCGCCGGGCGAGAAACGTTCGCGGGAGAGAGGAGGAGGTTTGGGTGGGCTGGACGGTTAGTAGCGGGAGTCGTAGCGGTCCGGACTCCCGCAAAGCCCCCCACACTTGTCTCCGGTTTGTGGGAGAAAATGCATCCGGACCGTCCTTCGGACCCATACAGGCATGCGTTGGATGGCTTCCGCAGTCTGGACAGCGTGGTTCGAACAGATCCGGGAGGTTTGAGGGTTGGCGTTGGAGATGCCCTTATGGATCTTCGAACGGTTCGAATTTTCATTATCTGAATTATTTGTATTTTTCTTAAGAGAATAAATAAATGAGCTTGAGAAACAACGTAGAATCTTACATACCGCTGGAACGCGTAGGTGGGAGCCGTGAATGGACCGGCCTGACTAGACTCTAGAGGTGGTGGAAGTAGAAGAGTAGATCCAAGGAGATCATGTTTGAAGATTACTACACTATTACCCCGCCAAAAAAAAGAAGATTACTACACTATTGACTTGACTAGAGGTGACCTGGACCTGGTCAGATTACCCTCCAGTCCGATCATTGCGTGCGTGTGCGAGACAGAGATCCAAGGAGATAATGTTTGAAGATTGCGTGCGTGCATGTGGCCTCGATGCGAGACAGAGATTGACGCTACGTCGAGCTGTGGAACTCTCGGCGCACGCATACACATGACCACGTCAATCCATACTAACCTCGAAGAATAGTTTCCGATCTGCCCTTCACAACAATCAACACGTGCTCATGTAAATGGATACATGCGTGATAGTGTACTAGTAGTAACGAGTTGATCGTCAACAGGTCGGCACGTAGCTAGAACACGTGTACGTGCTAGTCCGACCAATACAAGTAGGATAAGGAGCATCGAGTTTCTTTTTGTTTTCCAAAACAAATCCAAGTCTATTATAAGAGCTTACCAAAGTAGTACAAAACACCCCAAACATAAAATTTACATTGAGGATTTTGAACCACCGAACGACCATTGTCGCCCTCAGGATGAGACATCAACGTGACATACTCATTGCTCCCCTAATGGAGCCAACCCGACCTTGTTAATGACAGACAAAAAAAAATTCTTTGTGCGTCCTAAGGACCATTGCTTTGAAATAGCAATTGTCATCATTGTTGAACTCTTGAATCGTCACCATCACAAACGCTCGACGAGAAATTTGCCGACTCCATCTAGATGGACAAACTCGAGGAGGATCGGAGTCCAAAAAATCATGTCAAAGATGAAGTGTTGTTATTTGGCTGAGCCATCTAGATTCGCCTCCCCACCAGTGGCCGCCGGATCGGTATCATGAGGGGAGGTGAATTCATGAGCTCGCCAGCGGAGCTGTATGGGAGGGGCACTAGTGCAGAAAAGCCTACTAGCGACGTTCGGAAAACTACATTCGTGGCGATGTACCATCACGCCAGTAGCATGATGCCACTGATGAGGGGTCAGTACTGGCACTGGCTGCCCAGGCTGCTAGTATATTCACATTAGTGCATTGGGAAGGGACGTCACTAATAACCAACTTACCGGTGACATGCTATCCATCGCCACAGATACTTACTGTATTACTGGCGTTCGTGTGACTCAACTGTTGTCAGTAATTTAAATTTTAGTGGCATGCAACTTGTCCTCAACGTCACTAGTAAGGTTGACAGTATTAAAAAAATACTACACTAACATCATTAACTCTGATTAGTCCACATTCTAAACAACAGATGTCAGTGTTGTTTAAACAATACTACGCTGAAGCAAGCGCAGATAGCTTTCCAACTTGGAAAACCCATAAAAGCATCACTAGTCGCAAGGTAGGGTTTTCACAAAATCTAGTAAAAAACAAACACATAAAAAGGTTCAACTACATCTATAAAAGATATATGAGAACATACCATCATCGTTCTGTAGGTGGTGGTCAAAAGATGCACATATATACCCTTTATTCATTGAACAAGGTTCTGTAGGTTGAGCTTCTCTTCCTCCGTCAGATCAATTAGCTTGATCTGACAAGGATTCTAGGTGGTCATCATGCTTTTAATTTCGATAATCCGCCCTTGGCAAGTTGTAGAAGTACACCCTAGCAGGTTGTAGTCTGTGCTACCATACATGCCATTTATACTAATGACTTTTATTTGAGTTCATTCAGTTATAAGTATGTCTTATTTTGGCGATACAACTTTAGTACTCATTATTTATTAAAATCTTTGTTTGGGACATCTAACTAACCCACATTTCATCTAAAACTCAGAATCATATAAAAATATAAAAAGAATCACATTCATCCAAGACACAAGCCACTCACATGCACAATATTTTATATGTTTGTTTATATTTACTACTCCTAACTATTTTGATGGAAGGTTTTACAATGTATGGGTCTGACAAAAATCTTCATAAAGATTTGTATAGTAAGATTATATTGTTTAACTGTAGCTAGATCTAACCAAAAATCTTCATAAAAATCTCGCCCTCACTTGGTGGCATTGCTAGTTTATTGTTTTTCTTTAGTAGGTCGCTCATTCATTCATTTTCATTGCGGACATGCATGCTTTGTTCATGTTCACGTAATGATGGTATTTGTAACATGTAAGCAGGAACACATGCCGTTTGTATCTTCTAGTGAAAAATGTTTATGCTCGGTATTTGATAATTAAAAACATATCTATTCATGTTTCGTTTAAAACTGATCATTTTTAAGAGTAGCCTATCATTTTTTGTCATATTACATCATTTTCTTTTTCTTGAGCACTATTTCACACCTAAGTGATTTGAGTGAATTTGAAGAAATTGTTGTGATCTTTATTCGTAAATTCGAGAGCTGGTGAATTTTTTGTGATTTGTCCATCCAGCAAATTTGATGAAAAATGACAGCACTTGACATGGAACAGATAAATAGGAAATGCAAGCACGATTTGCCTTTCTTTAGCCCTAGTTATATAGTGGTGTTTATGCATGATATGGAATGCTACTAAAGACACCATATTTCAAACCAATGCACATACCACAAGACACTTTAGACTTGGTGTTAGACTGGTCATAGTGGGATGTGACTTAGACAAGTAACATTACACTGGTTTTTCTACCGTGCATGGTAGATCCCGTGCATGCATCCACCGTCCTATTGTTTTGTTGGGATGTGTGCAGCAGAGTATGTAAAATAAAAAAATGATGCATAGTATCGCTGACATCATATGCAATGTTTTCTCTCACCTAACATTTCATCACGTGATATTTCATAGTCTCAAGAAGCAACCAAGTCAGATTTTCCCTACAAGTCAGCCCCATCTAAATTTTAATTCATATTTTGTTCGAACAATTGTTTTTATTTCGATGTGATACTAAAAAAAGACTAATATTGAATATATTTTTTAATTATTTTTTAAACACTCGGATGTAATATATTTTCATTTTTATATGGACATTACTTTTTGTAGAGGTTCATCATGTTTCATAGTGCACCATCAAACATGTATCATGTAAAATTGTTTTTTTGTGATATGAGAATACTAATTTTTCGTTAGTTCTCACGTGGTTTAGACCATTTCATACAGGATTAATCATGTTTCAAATATTGAAATTTGCCAAAGCATATTCAGTATTGGGCTTATTTTGAAGATATTATCAAAAGAAAGATACAGGTTCAAACATTTTTTTTTTATGAAATTGATTTTAACATATATAGTTGTTTCAAGTTTAGGATTGAAAATAAAATGCATGTACTAGTGACTGGGAGAGATAACTCAGTCTGTGTGCTTGCCGTATGAGAGGAAAAGGATGAGAGAGAATTCATGATGTGTTGTGGAAAACGGTGAAAAAGTAGGAGCAGCATGGCATAAAGTTCATTGATGGTCTGACATAAGACAGAGTTCTATTACTCCAGAGGATAAAAAATACTACTCGCAAGTATTTATGCTTCCTAATCTCAAACCTCCCGTGCATGGGAGCACTGCTTTTCTCCAAGTGACATTGTATATGTTACTACCTTCATAGTGGCTAGTAACATATGTGTAATATCATGCAAATCTTCATTTGTTTAGAGCTAGACTCATTTTGCCTTGGTGTGCGTTATGTTACGGTAAAATATTATGTTACCACAAAATCTCTCATCATTTACTACATGCCAAATAAGCAAATTTGTCTTGCGGTACATTATGTTACTAGCTAAATTAGACTGGCCATAGTTTGAGATAACTCATACTAGTAACATGCATATATTATTAGTCTATGTTACTACTTTTATAGTGGGTAGTAATATATGTGTGGTATAATGCAATCCTTCATTTATTTAGATGTAGACTCATTTTGCCTTGGAGCTAGTGTGTTATTTTACAGTAACATATTATGTTACCACAAACATCTCTCAATAACTACATGCCACATAGTCAAACTTGCCTTGGGCTGCATTATGTTACTAGCTAAGTTACTCTCATCATGACCAGCCTTACTCCATTATGACCAGCCTTAGAGGAAGAATCACTACTTGCATTGAGTGTTGGTTGGGTCCACCAAAATTAACGAAATTAATGATATCACTTCTGGCAACCTTTCGCCAAACCCTCATTTTATCGTTCACTTGTCTTGAACCTCGGTCATCTCTTGATTATGCGCGAGTAGGCTACAAAGTCGAAGTCTACAATATATCACCGAAAGTCACTCAAACATGCAATAAATAAATAGTTTTGAGCTCATAGTAAAAAAAAATTGTTACAATTGTAATACCAACCAAGCATGCTCTAGAGTTTTCAGTATTAGTCGCATAGGATTTCCTTATCCTTTCTCTTTTATTAATCAAAATCCAGTATCCAACTAATTAGCAAAACCGAAAAACATTTTGTTTTTTAACACGCATAGAAAATACACTCTATGCATAAAAAGGACGTTAAAAGCAGATAAAGAATAAAATATAATAAATAGATGAACAATATCTATACAGAAAAAAATGAAGAAAATAATATGATAAAAAGCCCATGGCTCGATTGTTGGCGTTGGATGTGGCCAGCTAGCCCGCCCGGGTTTGATCCCTAGGATCAGCAAGGGTGTCTCTTCAGGGGTATTTTCTACAGTTTTCTGGTATCTCACACGTCTACGGACCTAAGGGGATGACCGCATGCATGAGTCGGACCACCCCTAACACAACCACCGGACCCGTACGCGTATGAGCTAGTCATGCTTAGAGCACGCATTGTTCCTAAGCTTCCAAATAGCCAACAACACAGCAGCTATACCCGGGACAATCACACTTGTACAACTAACATGGAAAAATACCAGCATTAGTAGGTTGGACCCCATCTCTCCTGGACAAACAGATACTTGGACACTTGTCCAGAGCAAAATGCAAGATTCTTTCTCCATGAAAGGAAGAAAGGCACTTGCTACATCTGGGTGCCGCACTACTGCGAGCAGCACTAACGTCCAATTGGCGTGGGCCTCCGCCGGCTATGGCCAACCACGCAGGAACACCCACAGAGGAACATGGAGGCAGATCTATCATGGCTACAGAGGTAGTAACAGTTTGGCAGTGATATATTCATATATCGATGTCGATCAACATGCGTTAATGAGGTACTCCTTTTTGCAAAGCCAGTCGGGGCAAAATTCAGCAAAGTAAAATGGACAACATGCGAGTAGTGCACGTAAACTAACAATGATCAACAGAAGTTGCCTCCACAGATACTTGAGTGCACACACGCACGCTCAAGCTAGTAGATCTAAGGAGGAAAAAAACGCACGTATATGTGCGTTGACTTGATACTACAGAACCCTAGCTAGCTTGCTAGAGCTTGAGGCTAAGATCAAGCTGCTGCTGCTGCTGCTCGTGGTCGTTGACAAGCGTGCTAGTAGGCATACGTGCGGGCTGCGAGGTCGCTGGCAGCATGGACGTCGCGGCGGCCGGCTGGTTGGCTGCCCCTGCCGCGGGAAGGTAGAGGTGGGCGTTCCAGCTGCCGGCGGCCCTCTCCTTCTTGTGCGCGTTCTGGTGGCCCCCCAACGCCTGCGACTTGAGGAAGGTCTTATCGCAGAAGAGGCACGAGAAGAGCCTCCCACCACCATGGCCGTGGTCGTCGCCGCCGGCGCCTGTAGAAGAAGGAAGAACAACATCTGCTGCAGCCCAAGAAGAGGAAGGTGGTGGTGGTAGTGGCGGCACAGGGGCCAGTGTTAGAGACAGGTCCAGATAAGCAGCAGCTCCTGCCGCCACCGCAGGCGAAGCAGCGTCCATCGGAGAAGAATGGTCATCCGGCCGGACCATACCTCCACCTTCCTCCATGAAAGTGGTGTGGACTGCGAAGTTTGTTAGCTGCCATGAAAGGAAGCCTACAACTTCCTAAATGTGGGAGACGCATCATTGCAAGCAGCACAGTGGGCCCCGCCGGCTGTAGTGCCTACAGTAGTAAAGCGGCTTTGGCTTTGGTACTAGTGATCCTTGTCGACCATCAGTTCTCATCATGCGTTATTCATAGGGCTGTGGAGTGGACCCATAAACAAAATCTAGTAGGGGTAGATCTCGCCAAAATATAACTAGGCAAGCAAAAAACAACTCTCTGGGTTGGGTGTGGCAAGCAAGGTTAAATTCCTTGGTCCATTGGAGTTGAAGTTTTAGATTTACGTGTGGATTTATTTCAAAAGACGATGTTCAATTTCAGAATTTATTTGATGTGTTTTTTTAGTTTTTAAAAGGGCATTTTTAAGGGCTTGTGCTACTTAACATATGGCATATGTCCATTTTTCACCAAAACAAAACTCTTTGCTGATTAATTCGACTCCATGCACACATTTGTATTAGTTTGTACTCGTAGTGTGGACTGAAGAACGAACCATAGCATCAAACCAAGCACGAAGTGTGGCGGTGCCATGGGCATGAAAGGCAGGCTACCACTTGCTAAATCGGGGAGGTTGGCATTATTGCGATGTGCTGCTGGCTGGCCGTACATATATCAGAGGAACCTCCGGAGCTACGTCGATCGTGGCTACTACATGCAGAAGTGCAGATCATTGCCGTTAAAGGGAATAAGATCTCTAGATCTTTAACAGTTCGCTGGCTAATAGAGTAGTAGTGCTTCACGTCGGCGACCATGCATCATCATGTAATTGTCCTAGTGACCACTATTGTGTTAGGTTTGGCGCAACTATAAGACGACTTATCATATGAGTGTGTGAGTGTAATCAAACCGTTTGGAGCGACTTGCACACTTATTGTAGTCAAATGATTTGGCTATATGAGTGTAGCCAAACGGTTTGGCATATATACCGAGGGCACGATTCGAAAATAAATTTTTCGAGGGATTAGTGGACGGTTAAGTTATTGAAAGGGTCATTTAGTACAAACTATACGAGCAAAACAGCCAAACCCTCGTGCAGTATGTGCGACGTCCGCTGCCAGCATGCATGCACGTGCGGTTTCATGTAAATCAGTCGCTACCCTGTCTAGGCATCACCAAGACACACCTCACTTCAGGCGCAGTATCTGCAAGCTTTTTTGGCTCAGGTGCCTGTCAGGTCTCCATCACGGGTGCAAGACTGTCCGATAGTCCATCCACTATGCCCCAGGAGGACAGTACTATTTTGTGCTAAATTTCGATCATAAATTTAACTAACAAAATATTAATACGCCTCACCAAAACTTATATCGTTGGATTCGTATTTAAATATAGTTTTCAATAATATTACTTTTGCTACGTATAACTTATATTTTATTAGATAAATTCATGGTCAAAATATGACACTAAATACGAGAAGAACTAATAAATCGGGACGAAGGTAGTACATTGTGTGATCAAATAGTTCATCCGAACTATTAGCAAAACCAATTAAGACTGATGTGGCATAAAGCGCCAATATAAATAGGGGCCACGCCCTCTCAGAGGTGCAAATCAGCTTTTCGAGGGACCAACAAAGTAATTAAGTGTTAATGAAGGCTAGTTGGACAAATATAATAATACTAGTAGTGTTGCGTCCGATTGCAGAGAACCACACATGCATGTCGGCACATAATAAGAAAACCTAAACATGACCTAAAGTAGATGCGTCTCACACACAAAAGAGTACTCCTAGTACTACTCCTATATGCCTCCACACTCCGGCCAGTCAATGCCTTCCGATAAAGCCCTAAAGATCTTGCCCTGGCATGCCAAGACTGGCCACTTGGCCAAGACAGTGCTAATTTATTAGCACATGATGGGATTTGTTTTGGTGTTAGCTTCATCTTATTTCTAGTTAACTTAACTCCAGTCGCAATATATATATTCCACTCGTTGTTGCTCTATTGCTCTGCGAACTGCCAAAAACTGTATCCATGGGAGGCAGCTCCTTTGTCTAGCCGCCGTTGGTCGGAGTCATATCCAACATGCGATCAGGTGAAAGCTTAATTTGTTAACATATCTTCAATATACAGAGCAATTAGAGAGCTCAAATAGCTAAACATGTTGATGTTCGTGTGGCACATCAAGGGGTCCGAAAAAGAAGGCATAGAGACGAGCAGTGTTTTTCCCGCAAGAGGTCCTTGGAATATAACAATTCAGATGAAGACCCCTACATGCTAAAAATTAATATTTATGCATAAGAAAATATAGTATTACATCTGAATAAATTCAATAACTAGTTATATTTCACGAAATTGAAAATTAATATGCATGCATGACATTGGATATGTTCAGTTCAGGAAAGAAATCACATTTCTTATCCACTGATCTCTGGCATGGCGCCATGCAGCAGAAAGACGAAGAAAGTCATTTCTTTTCAAAACCAAAAGCGAGAAACCCTGGAGATATGCATGGGGGACAAGTCATGCTCATAATAGTTTAGACAACATTAACTCATTGCAGAAAACTAGCAGTGTACGGACCGTATAGAAATGGCCAATGGAGCTAGCTTAGCCCCATACGTACTATACGGCATACACATGAGCTAGAGCTAATTAAAGCTTGAGGGTAAGATCAAGCTTTTGGTGCTTGCCGTCGTCATCACAATCAGCAAGGTACGGCGTTGCGGTGGACAGCACTGGGGCACGAGGGTGGTCAGGGAGATAGAGATGGGGGTTCCAGGTGCCGACGACCCTCTCCTTCCTATGCGCGTTCTGGTGGCCCCCTAGCGCCTGCGATTTGAGGAACTTCCTCTCACAGAAGAGGCAAGAAAAGAGCCTCGATCTCGCGCCGCCTTTGCGGCGGCCACCGCCGCCAGAAGGAAGAACAGCCTTTGGAGACATGGGGGCCAGCGTGAGAGACAGGTCTAGAGGAGCTGCTGCAGCTGCAGGGGGAGCGTGAGCCTTCATGGACTTACCGGAAAAGATGGTGAGGCGAGGAGGTGTGAGCTTCGAGCGGCGGCCGGTGGAGATGGAGTTTTATAGGGAGCTGGTGGCCATGAAAGGAAGCAGACCACTTGCTAAATCTGGGAGCCCAATAATAATTGGCAGCGAGTACCCCATCCTCTCTACGGGCAGCTACTAAGGAACACGTATCCACAAGGACCATCCATCATGGCTACAAGATGTAATTTACACGCCATAAGGTTATTGGGTATTCTTTTCTGGGAAAAGCCAACGGGGGAGCCACCTGAACTATATTCCCACTAGACCAAATATTAAGGCTGGATCGAAGATTACTACTCCGGTCGTCTAATGCCCGCACTAACGGGGCAGGGCATGGTTAAGTATGTGTGGAGACAAAAAAACGGAAATTATAAAGGGCGAACGTGCCCGCTCTTGCTTCAGCATGCAACGCGACATGAACCATTGGTTCGGTAGTGATTAGTCTCAATCTCGCAAGCATGACTCAGTGTGTTCACATACTTTTTAGACACTCATATAGGTGACGCGTCATGGGCTCGTCCGCACCGAGTCCATACGACTGGGTATCTTTACTACCAGCTTGGCTTCTCCTACATATGGATTTCACTCTCTAGCCTACACATAGCAAGCTCATGGCTCAGCTCTGATGATGGAGGTTTATAGGGAGGAGCGAGGCAGGAAAGGAAATATGCCACTTGCTAAATCTGGGAGCCATCCGCATTAGTTATTGTTAGTGGCCCTAACGGCGAACGTCCAGCAGGGGCGCCCTGGTCCCCGTGAGCCACAGCCAGCCACTGAGGAACACGTAGGGAGGAACGGCAGGGCGAGCCCAAGATCGGCCGGCATAGATCGATCATGGCTACAGAAGTGGAAGTAGTGCTGCATTAGTGGACGCAGCGATTCGGTGCCCGAGCTCAGATGCTCCCGAAATCCCCGCGGTCCAGTGTAGTCTCGAGATGTGAAATATTCGGTCTGACAGGGACGCAAGTAAATCTCGTAATCTTGCGTACGGGTCGAATACTGTACAGAACAGTGGTCCAGGAATGGGCCCAATTCGTATGGGTGGCAGTCACGAGTAACGTGGCCTTTCTGATCCGTGGATCAGAACGTTAGCTTTTCGGCTGAGCCAATTGTCTCAAAAAAAAAGAAAAAAAAGGTAGGCCAAGACCCGAAAGGAACTGCAGGCAGAGGGGCGATTCCTGAGTGACCCCGCCGGCTTCCGCGTTCCGCCGGCGGATCGGCGGCCTCGCCGTCGCTCGAGTGTGGGTAGAGCCTGATCTACCGGCTCAACTTGTGTATAGCCGTAGTTAGGTCGTAGCTAGGGTTCCGGCGTCCAGCCATTCGTCCTTGGGGCGTGGCGGCGGCGGCGGCTGATTGGTTTGTCTCCCCCTGATCCATCTCGAACTCCGGTGAGAGTTCTCCTCCTGGTGCTGGTGCTATTTGGGGGGTTTGAATAAAGCTTCCTCCAGCATCTACTCCGCCTCTGGTGGCACGTCCGGCGCCAGATCCATTGTTCATTCCGGCTGGATTGGGTCTGCCGGAGTTCATTCTTCCTCGCCAACTGCATCGGCGCCATCTACTAACAGGGTTAACCCTGAAGCACCTGGGTGGACGAAAAGGTCAGTTGAAATAATTCGGTTTGCTATGCTATAGCTTGTACATAATACCTGCTTTATAGCCTGGGAGTTACTGATTTTTTTGGTTCAGGACGCACCTAGAAAATGGTAAAAAAAAAAAAAAGGAGTAGCTGAAATCCAGACGCTTGTTTATGTGTGATTCGTTGGCATGTTTCCTTGAGCATGGATATTAAACCCCCTATTTAGCTTGTGAGTTAGTTAAAAAAAATCTTGACGCACCTTAACTAAATATATCGAGCTGAATTGCTGATGCTTGTTTATATGTGATTCATTGGCATATCAACGCTACGGTCAGGAAGACGAAAGTTTTAAAAAATGTGTTTGCGGCAGTAGCCAATTTTTTGTGATAAGCAGTAATGTTTTCGTCGGGAGAATTCAGGCTATGTCTACGCAGCGCACCTCCAGACAGGGCGCCGTGGCCTTCTCGCATGATGAACTGTTATATAATTGTTGCAGATAATTGACTTTTTTGGTGGACTGTGCATGCAGGGGAAGCCAGAAGCTGAGAACAGAAGATCTTGCAGGTGCAAGTGCCCTGCATTGGTGTGGATGTTGTGGGCAGCGGACAACTGCTGGCACATCACGAAGCACCGCGAGGGGCACAACCACTCCATGTCTCTTATGATGCATGAAAAGGTGCACTGCCGACACACAAACACATTGATGTGTACACTAAAGATTTGATGAAACAGCTTGTGAGAGATGAGCAAATTGAAAGCTTTGAATGGGATTTTGCTGAGTTCCTGCGGATGATCAGAGGACCTGCACCTAGAACAATCCTAACAGGTAAGCATAGAATTCGAATTTGGTCGATGTGTAAGTCCTTTCAGCACATTTATTTGCGCAATGATGCATTTTGGAAAATTGTTATTGAACTAATTCAGCTGTGCTATATGTGTAGACCAGAACAGAGCTAAGGAAGTTGCGATCAGCAAGGTGTACCGTGATAGTGTGCACCGGTGGTGCAAATGGCACGTCTGAAGAAGGTGAAAGAGAGTTTGGGGCCACCGAACATGAAGAAGAGTGACTTCCAAGTAGAGTTACATAAGGTTGGGAATCACATGCTAACTAAAGATGTGTTTGAGACAGCTTGGGGCATGCTGCTTGATAAATACAATTTGAGAAAACATCCTTACATGACTCAGATCTATGAGATAGGCTCGAAATGGGCAAAAGCATACTTCAAAGGGGTGTTCTGCGCCAAGCTGACAAGTACACAGAGAGGAGTGCAAACCACAGGTTGAAGTCTTACATGCCGCCTGCGAGCCCGATGCACATATTTGTGAGGCAGTACATGAGACTTCAATTTGACCGCGAGCGAGAGGAAAGCTACAAGGAGAAGAGGACTATGATCGTGAGTTTTTTCTATGGTTTTGTAAACATTAATTGTAGTGAATATTAATTGTTTGGGAACTAATGTTTTGGTTTTTCTCAGGGTGGGCTTGTTAGAAGAACAAATCTGGCGATAGAGCGACACACGAGCAAAATATATATAAGGGCTGTTCGAATAGTTCGGCCATCTACTAATTGAGGGGACATCATACAATGTTACCGAGGTTGAGAAGATGAGGAAGTACGTGACAGCACACAATAACGCATCAAAGCGAGAGAAATGGAGCAGGGTTGTCGGCGAGGTAGTCGTCGCGGAGGACGGGTCAGAGTTCACTTATGAGTGTGGTCAATTTGAGCACACTGGGATGCTATGCTGCCACGTGTTCCGGGTAATGCTCTACTGAAAGAAAGAAAAAAGTCATCTTCCTGTGCATGTATTTGTTCTCCCGAAAATCCAAATGGAAAATAAGTTTTCTATTTTCGTGAAGAAACAATTAGGCTACCAAGTTCAGTTTCTGTTTCTTTTCATCCAGTTCTTACCTACTTGGTGGCTCCTGTGCAGGTAATGGATGTATTTCACTTGGAGGAAATACCACCGAAACACATAATGAAGAGTTGGACGAGAGATGCAAGGGGCGTACTTCCCAGTGTTTTGATTTTCGGTTTGAGATTTTTTTCGCCCCTGGCCGAGATGGCCGAATTTCGGCCATTTTCAAAAATTTTGGTCAAAATTTAACCAAAATTTGCCAAATTTAATCAATTTCGGCGAAAGATAGATTTCGCGCCAGGCCGAGATGGCCGAAATTACTTTTTTTCGGCCGAAATTCAAAACAGTGGTACTTCCCTGTGCCCTACACCCATTTGAGATGGCTCCATCTGTGTTTGAATCGGTTGCAAGCGGGACGACGGGAGGCACCCACGATGGCGATGCCGGAGGAGGAAAAGAGTTTCAGGTACGCCCCAGCATCCATAAGTACTAGCAGTATTGATGGATTATATTCTAAATCGGTGCCTGACTGTGTGAAGTATGCAGTTGAAAGATGGTTCAAGTTTTGGATCAGCAACAAGCGCGTGGAGCACCAACTTGCTGGCAGTTGATGATAACTAGGATGACGAGGAGGTGAGCTCAAGTGTGTGGTATGCATTGTAAATGAATCTGACTCCGTGATCTGTCTGAAATTACCCAATGCGGTTGCCATTATTTTGACAGGATGAAGTAATACATCAGGAACCCAACCAGGAGAAGCTGCTGAATGTGGAGATGGAAGATAAGAGCACGGATTCTGGTCTGGAGGAAGGTTTTGGCGACCATGATCCTGCTGCTGTTGCCGCCTCTGCATACTATGGCGGTGAATCTGACGAGGACAATGGGTCGCGAGTGATCTGTGTAGCAGGGTGATGCTGAATCTGACGGAGAAGGTGAAGTAACAGTAAGGCAGCGAAACGGCTGAGGACGCAAGATTAGTTTAATTAAACCTAGCGTGCCAGTCTATCAGCATGAAAAAGTGTAGTTTGAATGAGAAACTTCAACGATTTGTTGAAGTACCTCTGCATTCCGACTCAGTGGGTTGGATATCTGATTTTATCAATTCAAACCTCTAGTTTGTGCCAAGTTTATCTTGCTAGCTGAATTTATGTGCGGTGAACTATGCGACTAATAATTAATTTATTTTGGTGTTAACGATCATTGGTTAGCTAATTATCGCATGCAAATTATTCGGAGAAAAATGTTTTGCATTCTTTTTCCTGTTGTTTGAAATTTTTCCCCAATGGTTAGTATTTGAAAAATGTGGCACTGAGTACTAAGAAAATATGGCTGACCACTTCAATAGATTGGATTACTGTGATACAAACGAGCCGGCGGCGATGGCTAGGACTAGCTCAGAAAACCATCTGAGCCGTTCCTGCGTATTCTGCTCCGCCTTACCTAAACGGCTCTGTCCCCATTTAATGCAACCAACAGTTTGCTTATTTTACTCACCATACAACTCCAATACCCGGAACAATACACGCAAGACTCAGATCCACATGGTCATCAGGCGGTGGAGATTTCAGGAGCATCTGAGCCTGGGCTCAGAAACGAATATCCGTGCATTAGTTTGGTATGGTAAGTGATCCTTGTCGACCATCATGTGCAACGTACGTTATGGACCTACATACTATAATACTATACGCGTTGTTTTATGTCTTGAAAAAAGTGTTTGGGGGCCAGTTAGATTGAGTGCTTACGTCCAACCACCAAGGAACACACGCGTACGTACGAGCCAGCCAAAAGGACGTCGAGGTGTTGTAGACCATGGCTACAGAGGTAAATAGGGCAGTCACAGTTCGGTGATGAGTCCTCTTTGGTGATAAACATCTTCGTCGATCATCATGCAAAGCTACTCGGTGCAAAATTAAGCAAAGTCAAACAGAAAACATGCGACTAGTGCACATAAATTAACAATGATAAAAAGAAGTTGCCTCCACAGTTTGATAGTACAAGGAGAAGAAAAACGCATGGACGTGCATTGACAGTTTGACACTAGAGAATGCTAGCTAGCTAGCTAGCTAGAGCCTGATGCTAAGATCAAGCTGCTGCTGCTCGTGGTCGTCGTCAAGCGTGCTAGTGGGCGTACACGTGGGCGGCCAGGTCGTCGACGGCATGGACATCATGGTGGCCGGCCGGTCATGGTGGTAGAGGTGCGCGTTCCTGCTGACGGAAGCCCTGTACGTCCTTCTTGTGTGCGTTCTGGTGGCCCCACAGCGCCTGCGACTTGAGGAAGGTCTTCTCGGAGAAGAGGCACGAGAAGAGCCTCCCACCACCACCGAGTTCGTGGCCGTCGCCGCCGGTGCCCCTAGAAAGAATAACAGCATCTCCTGCGGGGCAAGAAGATGAGGAAGGTGGTGGTGGTGGAACGGGGGCCAGTGTTAGAGACAGGTCTAGAGAAGCAAGAGCTGCCGGCGGCGCCGCTGCCACCGGAGAAGCTTCCATCCCAGCAGAACGGCCGGCCAGCCGGAAGATACCTCCACCTTCTTCCCTAGATTAGCAGTGGTGTGGTACAAGCCATGAAAGGAAGCATACCATTTCCTAAATGTGGGAGTCGAATTAATTATTTCAAGCAGGGCAGTGGGCCCCAACGGCTGTAGCACACTAACGACGGAAGGACTTGGAGGTCCAGCACCAGCACGCCCACAGTAGTAAAGCGGCTTTGGGAGTAGTAGTGATCCTTGTCGACCATCAGTTCTCATCATGCTTTATTCAAAGGGGAGTACGAACCTTAGCATCAAAGCCAAGACATGAAGAACTAAACGTGGCGATGCCATATGGACGGGCGTGAAAGGAAGGCCACCCCTTGCTAAATCCGGGAGGTTTGAATTATTGGGAGTGGCTAGCTATACATACATCATCAGAGGAACATCGGCAGCTACTAGTGACATTGTGGCTCCCAATCTGGAGATGATAGCCACCAAAGGGAAAAAGATCTCAAAGATCTCTAACAGTTCGCTGGCTACGAGTGCTCCATGTCGACGCCCATATGCATCATTATCTTATTGTCGACGGCCATGCATCATGATCTCTGGCTACTAGCACGTAACACTGCTACTAGTAGTATATTTTGCCCTGTATATGGTCTTCATTAGTACTACTATGTTGGTCGTCATTATCAAAGCAAAAGGCATGAATGAATCTCGGCGGCACCACATTGAAAATGATAGATCGGATTTCTGGAACCTGGGTACATGGGAAATTTCACGCTAATTTTTTTTAAATAATACTTTTTTTATTAATTTTTAAAAATATTACGCTAGATGAAAAAATTACAAAAATAATACACCGTCGGCCCGCTGCAGGCCGATCGGCCCACAGCAGGCCGACTGGGCCCGCCACAGGCCGACAGCAGGCGGCCAGGTCAGCCCGCTCGCGCTGATAGACCCTGTCGGCCCGCTGCAAGCCGATCGGCCCGCTGCAAGCCTATCGGCCTGCTGCCGGCCGACAGGTGTGGCTGCTTCCTCCTTTCTCCTTTCTCCTTCGTTTCTCCATTCCTTAAGTACAACTCTTTTCTTTCTCCGTTCCCGCCATTTAATTTTCCACATTTTTTCTTTGCCGTCAATATTATTTCGCACCTTTTTTTTGCTGGCAAAATTCTTGCTAATTTTTTTTAAATAATACATTTTTTTTATTAATTTTCGCCATTTTCGTTGCCGCGAGTATTGTTCCTGCCATTTTATTTTTCACATTTTTCTTTACCACAAATAATTTTTCGCGCCTTTTTTTGCCGCCAATATTGTTCCCGTCATTTAATTTTCCACATTTTTTCTTTGCCGCCAATATTATTTCGCGCCTTTTTTTTCTGCCAAAATTCTTCCCGCCATTTTCGTTGCCGCCAATATTGTTCCCGCCATTTTCGTTGCCGCCAATATTGTTCCCGCCTTTTTCTTTCCGGCCATTTTCATTGCCGCCAATATTCTTCTCGCCTTTTTCTTTCCCGCCATCTTGTCTTCTCAACCTATAAAACCCCCTCCACACTAAGGAGGGTAAGCAGGCCAGTGTAGTCTCGTCAAGATGTCCGGTTATCCTTTCGATCGTAGTTCTTTTCACC
Organism: Thinopyrum elongatum; assembly: GCA_011799875.1. NCBI lineage: Eukaryota > Viridiplantae > Streptophyta > Magnoliopsida > Poales > Poaceae > Thinopyrum > Thinopyrum elongatum. The sequence continues at coordinate 2,351,136 of CM022299.1, forward strand.
CTAGTATGTCCGAATGTCTTCTTAGCTTAGCCTTTGATTTCAAGATAGACAATAGGATAGTTCCATGGGACGAACTCCTCAGTAGTGACACCTTACTAAATGAGTTGGCTCACGCATTAAGTAGGTGCGGGTGGCCTGCAAGGACTTTTGAGGAGATACGAAAAGAACTTCTGAGGTTGCAAGGAAGGTGGAAGAAGCAACAACATAAGGGTGAAGTATTCCTAAATGTTGCAGCACAACAAACTTATTTATGGACCTAAGACAGCGAGGATGAAGACGAAATTTTCATGCCGAGCACCAAGGGCAAGAGTACCGCATCGTCGAAGGCCAAGAGTTCCACATCGTCGAAGGCCAAGACTGCCGCATCGTCGAAGGCCAAGATTGCCGCATCGTCGAAGGGCAAGAGTGATGCATCGACGGAGGATGACGATGATGCCTTCATGTAGTTTGTAAGTTGTATTTTTTAATTCAGATGTACTTGTATCTTAATTGTAGGAGCATTATGTTGTATCTTGCTTGTTCCCGCCATATTTTCCCGCTCTCTACTTCCCGCCATATTTTTCCGCTTCGGTAGTTCCTGCCATATTTTCCCGCTTCGGTAGTTCCCGCCATATTTTCCCGCTCTGTACTTCCCGCCATATTTTCCCGCTTCGCTAGTTCCCGCCATATTTTCCGCTTCGGTAGTTCCCGCATAGTTCCCTTCCCGCCACAATTTTCACGCTTTCTTAGTTCCCGCCATTTTTTCCCGCTATCAAGTTCCCGCCATTTTTTCTCGCTCTCTACTTCCACCGCAGTGTCTCCCTCCCGCCTTTCTTTTGCTCTCAACCTATAAAACACCCTCGGCAGTAACGTGGGTAAGCAGTCTAGTGTGTCTCGTTTCTCCACCGTTGGATCGAAGGCATTTCCAAACGAGAAGGTAAATCAAATCCACCCCCCCCCCACCATTATTTGGTTTGTTTAATGTATCATAGTTTTTTGCAAACCCTAGTTTTCTTTGTCATAGTGGTTATGCTCAAGGGGTAAGTTAGGTGCTCAGTGGGATTTGAGTGGGATTTGTGTGTTGCAAATGGCTAAGGGTACTCAGTGGGTGCTTAGCCCTATTGTTCATGTCCAAGGCTTTCCTCCAAGTGTTGTGCAAGTTAGTGAAGTGGACATCACTTTTGATTGGTTAAAGACTAAATTCATGTTGAAGCAAGGGTTGAAGGAAGACGATTTTGTGTACTACGTCAGCAGCTTGCACTCAGATGGCCCTAGGGAAAGAAAATTCATTGAAATAACTGATGATGATACAATTCATGAAATGCTCAAAGAATGGGAATGGAAAAGGGTTGTTGACTTGCATTGCTACAGGAAACCGAGTTATATGTGATGTTTATGTCGTTTGAACTATCGTGGACCATCGTGGTCATAAACTATTTATGTCTTTCGAGACATTGTATGTGATGAACTTGTCATTCGAGACTCAGTAGATTTATGTTATTGTATCCTAAAATTCGCATTGCAGCAAGTTGTATCTTAATTTGAACATGTTAATTTTAATGTATCTTATTTTATGTATCTTATTTTATGCATGTTATTTTCGATGCATCTTAATTTCAAAAGTTTAATGTATCTTATTTCAGTCAGTGTGGAAATGTAACTCGAATAATAATGCGAATTAATAGTAATATGTCTCTCGCATACATAGGTCGAAATATGTCTCTCGCATACATAGGTAGAAATATGTCTCTCACATAGAAATACGTCCCTCGCATACATAAGTATCAGCCACGTCGTGCTCGTCCGCGGCGTGGCTGTGGTGGAGGGGGCGTCGACCACTCATACCTATTCGGTGGCCGAACGTTACGAAGAGGAATCCAAGACCCGTCCTCGCCATACTGTGTGTCTTGTGTGGGCTGTGTGGGATCTGGTGGAGGAGTCGAGAACATGTTCATCCACTCGGTGTGCTGCGACATCTGAGCCTGTATGTTGTCCTCAGGATGTTGATCACTCCCCCACGTATCATGTGATGCCGACATAGACGCATCATATCCGTAGGCTCCTGCACGATGAACGTTAAGTCATGAAGAATGAGGTCGCCTCAACTAATATTGAAAACAATAAATATGAAGAGACATACCTGCTGGCTGTGACGGCTGCTCTGGCTGAAACACGAAGCTCAACGAGGGACCCTGCTGCTGTGGAGAAAACACGAAGCTTGACGTGGGACCATAGTGCTGTGGGTGCTGCCACGTCGAACTGCCAGGTTGGTCAGGAGGGGGTGGCCTCGACGTCGGCTGATGTGCTAGACGTGGACGTGGCTGCTGTCGGTGCGTGGAGTGACGTGGCGGCTGCTGCTGCTGCTGGTGGTGCTGAACAACATCGCTTCTCCGGGTGCACGTGATAGCCTCGTAGACAGCCCGTATCTTGTTCTGCATGCGTTCCAAGAAGGGATGTACCACAGTCCGGTGTTGAAGAAGAGGTCCAGACGACAGTGATCGTCCAAAGGTGGTCACGTCGTCGTGTAGTTCGTGTGTCAAGCGAGCCTGAAAATTTTCATGACGATTATTAAGTTGCACGTCAAAGTATGTCACAACTTTACTTAAAGAAAATATATCTTACCGCGTACTGCCTAGAGCCCGAAGTATCATAGCTCGGGTACATATCCGACGGAGTAGGGTCAGGTATCTCCTCTGGGTGAGAGCGCTCAATGATGCGTAACCGTGTTCCGGTCATGTAACGCCGCAAATAGAGATTGAATTCATTGAGATCAAAATTGTGATTCTCGTGCCATAGATGTGTGTTTGCTGTCTCCCATTCTGTAACATACGGCTCTAGTCTAACTAGCCAGTCAGCAGTTGTCTTATGCATGCCCTTCCTCGTCATCCTAAAATTATGGTGTGTGTTCAACAATTACGCAATGCTTCGAATGGAGTACTGTCAAAGATAATGCAACATTGAAAAACTGGTTAATACCTGCGGACGTGTGCTGGCACCGGGTTCTCTGTAGGGGGAGGCAGCTCCAACTGTAGAAGACCAAATTGCCTCATAACCCTCTGTTGTGCCATCTCCTCGACGAAGATATCAAAGATGATCTTCGATTTCGTCATCCAGTAATCTCGGTCCCTTGTGCATAGCACAGAAATACCACCGGGGTATCTTGCATGTATGGCTACTTCCGTGTAGGGCTGCCAGATGACCCCAATGTACGTATCGAACTGCTCGTTCAATGCCGTGTATGCCTTCCTGGTCTGATCACTAGCAAAGCGTCTCTGCAGAAAACAAAAGTTAGTAGCCGCTAGCATTGAACTATCTCTTGTGCACAAAAAAGTTGCATTAAACTATAACACGATGCATACCCCGTGACGTGTCCAACACAGACCGAAAGTAGGCATGTCGATGCCGTCAGCATCGAACATGGCGTCTATAGGCTGATGAACACGTATATCTGGTCGCCCTATAGAGAACCTCTCCCACGACCACAGTTGTAGGAATAGAGGGCATCCAAGAAGGGCTGGCTTTGTCGATGAAAGCTGGCAGCCGTTGCACATACCTCGGTATGTAGCCGCTAAGACCGCCAAACCCCAACTCCTCTGTCTGATCTGATCCGCCGTCTCCGCGCTAGCTATCTCGAGTGCCATAGGGATGTAGAGCGCGCTAATAGTGCTGACATGGTTCTCTGTGAACATCACCTTGCCGAAAAGCCACATTAAGTAGGCCTCCAGGCTCCGAGTGATCTGTTCCGCACTCAATGGCGCCGGGAACTTCTGGATCTGCATTAAGCAAAGACAAATATTTAGTAAGCCACAGGTAACTTCTGTAAAACCATTTGCATGATAACTTGAAGATAATAGGTAGGGGAACTAACCTGGAATTTGAGCAACCATTCATACTTAGGTCCGTGATGCTCCCATACCGGATCCGGAGCATTCGGAAAAACACCATGAAAATGTTGTGTAAGACCGACCTCCCAACCAGCCGGTGCGTCCAACGGTCCTATGGCATGACCTGCCAACGGTAGTCCCAGCAAAAGTGACACATCCTCTAGAGTAGGAGCCATCTCTCCCCACCAGAAGTGAAACGTGTGGGTCTCTGGCCTCCAACGGTCCACTAAGCAGCTCAACAAGGAGGAGTCGATGGCGAGGCGTTTGCAACCCGGGATAGATTCAACCAGACGCGCGAAAGGTAAAAGGCCGGCCCATTTCAACCTTCATGACAGAACATTCTAGTTAGTGTCTCCCATTAATATTCATGTCAGTGTGTAAATTAATAAATCACGTACCGCTGAACCCATCCTGGGTGTATCATCCAGTTCTCCAGAGGAGTGCGAGTGACCAGAGGCTTCAGCCTTCGCTCATACCATATCGCACCACGATGGCCCTTATCAATTTCCGCATTCAGCAACCACATTCCCGCCATTCCTGCACAAACCAATTTCAAACATAGTTGCCACACTTAATACAAATTCAGAACATAGTGCCACACTTAATACAAATTCAGAACATAGTGTCACACTTAATACAAATTTCAAACATAGTGCCACACTTAATACAAATTCAGAACATAGTGCCACACTTAATACAAATTCAGAACATAGTGCCACACTTAATACAAATTTAGAACATGGTGCCACACTTAATACAAATTCAGAACATAGTACTGCTAGCTTAGCTTCTTCCTCTTCCTCTTACTCCTCTACCTCCTCTACCTCCTCTTCGTCCCCGGTTGCCTCGTCCACGACCAGTACCACTGGCAATGACGAAAGTGGGACAATTAGTGTCCCTATGGCCAAATTCACTGCATAGAATGCATTCCCTAGTCGGACCTCCTGCTTCAGATTCATCCATATCATTCCGGATGCGCTGACACTGCCGTCTGCCTCTACTTGTACGCATATGCTCTGGGTTTGGAATGTAACGCCTTTCAGCTGGGTTGACGTTGTTGAAGTTACCCATTGATCGAAAACCCATCAGCTCACCTGTCCAGGTATTGAGGACAGACTCTTTCAGAAAAAATGGAGACACAAATGATATTGCGTCCATTCCAAGTTGCCCGCAAGCAGCAAGTACATGTGAGCAAGGTAGGTGAAACAATTTCGGTTTGTTGCATGTGCACTCACAAGTTGGCCAGGCTTCATTTCCAATTTTCACCTCATGCGTCCTCAACTCATTTGCACATCCAAATTTGTTGTTGACTAAGCGGACCTCAAACCTTCTCTCTTGATTACCGATGGCGACTACAGTGTGTGACCTAGCTTTTTGCATCTTGTTGTCCATGTACTTCGTCACTCTTTCACAGTAACGTGTATTCGGGTTGTTCAACATATGCTGCTCTGCTTTTTGACGTCTATCTCTGAAATACTTCACGGTGCCATAGAAAATACCCTCAATGATGGCTGTAAGTGGCAATGCCCGGTTTCCTCTGAGGACAAAGTTGTATGTTTCCGCGAGGTTGGTTGTCATGACACCGTACCATGCTCCATGTGTGTCATGTAGCAAAGACCACCTCTCCAGAGGCTCATGCTCTATCCACTGCTGGAAGGTTTTAATCAACCTTCCGAGCCTTCTCCTAGTACCAGGTGGGTCAAAGCCTGGCAGGTCACATAACCCAACAGGCTCCTCCTCCATGGCCGCTGATCCTGTTGCCAACTGTGCAGCTACTGCTTCAACATGTGCCCTCACCGCTGCATCTCTTGCAACTTTCCTGTCCCTAACGTGTCTCTGCATGCACATATTAAGTCTGTCACGTATCAAATTGTACTTCCATGGCTGGTTCTGCTTGCAGAGTTTTTTGAACAGATTCATCAGGCTCTTATTTCTGAACTGCGAGAAGAAATTAGCCCCCAGATGGCGCATGCACCAACGGCTCTGCAAGTCCTGCCATGGAGTTTGTTCCTCAGGGCCTGGGTTTGTTAGTGTCCTTATCGCACTGAGTATACCTGCATGCCTGTCATGAAGGATGCACACATTGGGCTTCTCCTTCACAACTGATATTTTCAACTGCCTGAAGAACCATGTCCAACTTTCAATGTTCTCACTCTCCACAAAAGCAAATGCGAGTGGGACAACTTGATTTTGGCCGTCTTGACCTATGGCTGTTAGGATCTGACCCTTGTACTTGCCAGTTAGAAAAGTACCATCTACACATATCACCGGTCGGCAATGCCTGAAAGCTTCGATGCATACACCGAAAGAGAAGAAGAGACGATGCAGCACCCTCACAGTTGGGAACTCTGGCATGAAGAGGTCTTGGATATCGATATAGGTGCCTGGATTCTGCTGCTGCAGTGTGTGGAGGAGCTGGACAACAGAGTCATATGCATCAAAATAAGAACCAAATCTCCTCTCAAGCGCCGCATGCTTAGCCCTCCAAGCCTTGCCATAAGAAATTCTGTACTTCAACCTGGCGAAGACTTTTGTCTGGATTGCCTTCACTTCCATAGCTTTGCCCTCCACTATCTCATCGTAAAACAACCGAGCAATAAGCGTCGATGAAAGGTTGGCATGATCTTGAGGGATGCAGGGAATAAGACAAGTGTGATTCACTAAGTCGCTGATCACCCAACTTGTGCCATACTTAGGGAGATAGCCGTGCACCCTGGCGGGACAATCTGTGTTCTTGCATACCATTGTCAGGTATTTCTGACTTGACACCTGAGCTGTGAAAACCCTTTGCGTGGACATTGCCCAATTTATTATTGCATCCTTAAGAGCTTCCTTGTTGGGATACATAGCACCCGTCGCAATATTGTTCTGGTGATATTGCCAGGCAGAATCATGTCCATCGTTCAACATCATTGCAGATGAGAAGTCATGATTCCATGATGCAGGATTCGGGACCTCCTCTGCATTTTCTTCTTCATCCGACTCGTCAGAATCATCGGCATGACCCCTATCAACATCGGTGTCTTCTTCTTCCATCAGGTCCTGCATGTGCCCATCTACCTCGTCAGCGTCCACCTCGCCACTGTAATCACCATCGGCATTTCCTCCTTCTACCTAACTACTCTGCCCTGGTTCGTAACCATCATCTCCAGCATTTGACATAGATAACTGCCTCCCTCCACTGCTCTGCCCAGGATCGTAGCCACCCTCGCCTTCTTGTGGAGTGACCTCCTTCACGACGGGAAGCACTAAGGCAATAGGATTGCATCCCCTGCGTTCGCAACCTTGTAACCACCGCACCCACTCGGAGTCTCACTCTATTGGCCTCAAATAAAAGTAAATTATTGAACTTGACCGTGTCCACAATGCATGAACACCGACGGTGTGTGTTTCTGTATCAAGCCCTAAACTTCCTGTAATCCATTCTTTCAACTGACTGACAGACCATGTTTGAGGTGCGCTCATTGGCACCTCTATGTGAGTAAATTCACTCAGATCAGCTCCCATGTCAGTTGTTTGGACAGTACCAGGACCATAGTAAAATTTGAACGTCACTACATCAGACATCTCGGCTCACCTATTTTTTTTCAACAATGACAGACAAGTATTAAGCAACAACTTTAAATATCCGCGCTACTAAATATTTGACATGTATATATATTACGGAATATTAACGGAGCAACTAAAAAAATTCACACACCTACAAATATATTACAAATATTTACCGGAGCAACTCCAACTACTGACACACCTAAATATTTGACATCCACATATAGTACGGAATATTACCGGAGCAACTTCAAATATTCACACAACTAAATAGTTGACATCTAAATATATTTACGGATACTGCCGGAGCAAATAACTATAATCGCACACCTAATTTATTTCATATCAAAACATATTACCGAATACTACCGGAGCAACTACGAAAAATAAAATGTGTGTTGAAATATACCCTTGAAGCGTGCGAGCGAACGACGAACGACGAACGACGAACGGCGGCCTTCAATCACCGGAGCCGGAAACTCCACCAAACTGCCGGAGCTTCACCTCCACCACACTGCCCCAGCTTCAACAGCACCACCTCCACCGCCGCCACAACCTCCTCCAATGTGCTAAAAAAAAGCTTCAAAAAAATGCTCACCACGACAACCACGAGCTACCCCATCAGTAGATCGAGGTCTCCCCTGGCTCCCCTAACTACGTAGAACCCATTCACGGTGCTCAATCTGTAAAAAAACGCCTCATTTTGGTGTATTAATTTGAGGCATTTCGAGGAGAAAAAATGGAGCTGTAAGGAATGGGGAAATGAAGGAGAAGGGAGAAAGGAGAAAGGAGAAGGAGAGAGAGAGAGGAGGAAGGAGCCGGCCGCGGGGGGGGGGGGGGGGGCACCCTGTCGGTCGGCAGCCGGCCGATCGGCCCGCTGCGAGCCGACAGGAACCAGGCCGCGCCGACAGCCCCGCAGCTGGCCTGCTCTCGGCCTGTGGCAGCCCAGTCGGCCTGCTGTGGGCCGATCGGCCTGCAGCGGGCCGACAGTGTATTATTTTTGTAATTTTTTCATCTAGCGTAATATTTTTGAAAATTAATAAAAAAATGTATTATTTAAAAAAATTTAGCAAATTTCACTTACTAAAAATAGCAAAAATGTAATTATAAGTTTTGATTATTTATAGACAAAAATACCATGCAGATACTTAGCCTGCAAAAAACGGCGGCCTACGCCTGTCAATTTTGGTTAAATAATACATGACCATTTGTGACCTGTTTGAAAATGAGATGCTAATTTTGTGTGTGTGTGTGTGTGTGTGTGTGTGTGTGTGTGTACAATGGAACCCATGATCATGCATGTATTTTGCTCTAAAATAACATCAAAGAACTAGCCTCATACAGATGCCTAAGTGAAACACATCGAAAACAGGAGAAACAAGGTGAGATCACACAAGTAACAGTAGCATGCCCTATTGATTGTTTTACTACCCATACAAATAGTTGAGGCGGCACCAATCTTGTTGAGCGGAGTCAGGTAGGATACACTAGTACATAACGAACCATCTCAAGTGGTTTAGTAACCTTTTTGGTGCAGTTTTCCCACCCATTATATGGGTCATTGAAGTCGATATATTAGGATGATTAGGGAAACTGCCCGTCAAAGATGTGATCGTCTCATGTGGTATTTCCATGAACTGCCAGGAATATGTGGAATGCTTAATTTGTTGACATGTCATCAATATACAAATGATAAAGTACAAATAGCTAAACACTCATGTTCATATGGCACATCAAGGGGGTGCAGAAAGAAGGCGTAGAGAAGAGCATTCCGTCTTTTCTCGTGAAAGTTCTCTACAATATACTACTTCCGTTCTGAATTATAAGATGTTTTGAATATTTTAATATGAACTACATACAAACCAAAATGAGTGAACAAACACACTAAAACACATTTATATACATCTGGCGTAGAAAAAAGTTAGAACATCTTATAATTTGATAAATGCCACTCTAAATTTGGCGATTCCCAGAAATGCCACTACAATTTTCAAACTTTGAAAAATTCCATTTCATGCCATTTCCAGTGGCATTTTTCGAAGTCTGCAGTGGCGTTTTTCAAAGTTTGCAAAAATTGCAGTGGCATTTTTATGAATCGCCATAATTGGAGTGGCATTTATCTAATTAACCCAAAAAAATAATATAAATGTATGGCAAAATGTATACTACATCTGAATAAAGAGAATAAATATTTATATTTCTCAAAACTGAAAATTAATATGCATGCATGACATTTGATATGTTCCATTTAGGAAACAATCATAATTCTCATCCATATCGATTACTGGCATGGCGCCATGGAAAGACGTAGGAATTCACTGCTTTTCAAAACAAAGAATGAGAAACTCTTGAGATTTCATAGATGAGGGACGAAGTCATTACACAAAACTAGCAGTGTACGTACTGTATTGCAATGGCTAATGGAGCTAGCTTAGCCCCGTACGTACTGTACAGCATGCAGACGAGCTAGAGCTAATTAAACCTTCAGGCTAAGATCAAGCTTCTCGTGCTTGTCGTCCTCGTCGTCATCATCATATTGGTACGCCATCGTGGTGTCCGGCACCAGGGGACGAGGATGGTCAGGGAGGTAGAGGTGGGCGTTCCAGCTGCCGACCACCCTCTCCTTCCTGTGCGCGTTCTGATGGCCCCCTAGCGCCTGAGACTTGAGGAACTTCCTCTCGCAGAAGAGGTAAGAGAAGAGCCTCGATCTCACGCCGCCTCTGCGGCGGCCACGGCCGCCGGAAGGAAGAACAGCCCAAGGACACATGGGGGCCAGCGTGAGAGACAAGTCTAGGGTAGTCTGAGCCTCCATGCACTAGTCGGAGAAAATTTTGAAACGAGGAGGTGTGAGCTCTTGGTGGCGGCCGGTGGCGACCAAGTTTTATAAGGGGGTGATGGCCATGAAAGGAAGAAGATCACTTGCTAAATCTGGGAGCCACATTAACAATTGCCAGTCGGTGCCCCCTTGGGTCTACGGGCAGCTACCACACGAGGACATCCACTGGCTACATAATGGCTACAAGATGTAATTTACACGCCCCATCATGCTATTGGGTACTAGTACTTTTCGTGCAAAAGCCCCACTAGACGATATATTAAGGCTGGATCAAAGGTTAAGGCATCTCTAACAGATCCGTAAAACATGAAATTCTTCTCCCTTTTTTGGATTTTTTTAGAGACATCACTGTTCCGCAGCTAACGGATCCCCTATAAATTATGTACTAACATAATTTTTAGACACAAATTTAAACCACTTCTTTCCATGATTCGTTAATGGTATGACATTAAAATCTTAACTTACCATAATTGAACTGCCCATAAGTACTATACATTACGACTAAGTCGACATTGAACTAGCCACACAATTGATCTAAACTTATGAACACTACATAGTACCTAGCTCTACTTGTCGTCGATGCGGCTAAGATACTCCTCCATGTCCGAACCCAAGCCGATGTCCAAGTTGGAGGATAAGTCGGAAGATGAGATGATGATTGGGACCCTTCGAAGGGGGTGGCCGTGTTGCCGTTGGCTAAGGGCCGCCCAAATGGCTTCTTCTCCCCATCCTCGTCCTCCAACTCCTCTAACAGATCGCTAAGCTCGTCGTTGTACCCGTTATTTTCGAAGTCACGGCAGGCAAGATTGGCGTGGTTGTCTTCAACCTTGCGCTCGTCTTGGAAGGATCGAAACATGTGATGGAGGTCTAAAGGGTGGAGCAAGGCAGGAAAGGAAAAAAATACCACTTGCTAAATCTGGTAGCTACCCGCATTAGTTATCGTGAGTTGAACTACCGTGGAACGTCCAACAAGGGTGCCCTGCTCCCCGTGTGCCATGGCCAGCCACGGAGGAACACGTAGGGCAGGCCGAGCACAACATCATGGCTACAGAAGTGGAAGTAATATTGCTGAATTAGTGTGGTAGTGAGTGATCCATGTCGACCATCATGTGCTACGTGTTATGGGCCCACTATCGTACTATGCGCATTGTTTTATGTCTTGAAAAAAGTGTTCAAGGGCATTGTCTTAGATTGAGTGACTGGCCGTATAGTATAGATGCCAATCACTGGTTGCATGCACGAAAGGAAGCATACCACTTGCTATATGTGGCAGCTAGGAGGTCTCAGGTTCAAGACATTGCCAATGCAGTATTAAAAACTATTGTGGCCTACATCGGTCCCATGTCTAAGACCTAAAAAATTTTGTGGCCTACATCGATCCCATGTCTACATTTAGTCCTCATGATCTTTACAAGCCTTCCCGGGTATCCTTACTCGTTGACACATGGGGATATTTGCAAATCATATTTGCAAGCCAGGCATCCTAGCTTCTCGTACATATATGGAGTTCACTTTTCCAGCCTACACATAACGAGTGGAAGTCTGAGCTCTAGCGATGGAGGTTTATAGGAGGGAGCGAGGCAGGAAAGGAAATATGCCAGTTGCAAAATCTGGGAGCTATCCGCATTAGTTATTGCGAGTGGCACTACACGGGCACCCTACTCCCCGTGAGCCATGGCCAGCCACGGAGGAACACGTAGGGCAGGGCGAGCCCAACATCATGGCTACACAAGTGGAAGTACTACTGCTGCATTAGTATGGTAGTGCGTGATCCATGTCGACCATCATATGCTACGTACGTTATGGACCTATTGTAATACTCTTATGCCCATTGTTTAATGTCTCGAAAAAAGTGTTTGGGTGCCCGTTACATTGAGTGCTTGACCGTCACCGGTTGCTATGTGGCAGCCGCACACATCATTGTGAGCTTAGCCAAAAGGAACATGCAGCTCCTAGTGCCTGCGACTTGAGGAAGGTCTTCTCGCAGAAGAGGCACGAGAATTGCCTCCCACCACCTCCATGCTCATGGCCTTCGCCGCCGGCGGCCCTAGAAGGAATAACAACCTCTCCTCCGGCCCAAGAAGATGAGGAAGGTGGTGGTGGTGGAACGGGGGGCAGTGTTAGAGACAAGTCTAGAGAAGCAACAGCTGCCGGCGGCGCCGCTGCCATCGGAGAAGCTTCCATCCGAGGAGAACGGCCGGCCAGCCGGAAGATACCTCCACCTTCTTCCCCAGCTTTGTAGTGGGGTGTGGTACAAGCATGAGCCGAGGTGATGGTTGTGCGTTGGTTTAGAGTGGCGAGGTTTGTTAGCTGCCATCAAAGGAAGCCTACCATTTCCTAAATGTGGGAGTCGAATTAATTATTGCAAGCAGGGCAGTGGGCCCCAACGACTAGCATGCTAACGACAAAGGACTTGGAGGTCCATCATCAGCATGCCTACAGTAGTAAAGCGGCTTTGGACTTTGGTAGTAGTGATCTTTGTCGACCATCACTTCTCATCTCATCATGCGTTATTCACAGGGGAGTACCAACCTTAGCATCAAAGCCAAGACATGAAGAACCTTATTCATATGGACGGGCATGAAAGGAAGGCTACCACTTGCTAAATCCGGGAGGTTCGAATTATTGGGAGTGGCCGCCGGCTAGTCATACATATATCATCAGAGGAATCTCTTGAGCTACTAGCGACATTGTGGCTCCCATCTGGAGATCATAGCCGCCAAAGGAAAGAAAGATCTGAAGATCTATAACAGTTCGCTGGCTACGAGTGCTCTATGTCGACGCCCATATGCATCATTATCTTATTGTCCTAGTGACTAAGTGGTGTGTTAGGTTTTGATGAAAAGAAATGAAGTTCCATTTCTTTTTAGGCAGGAGAAAGACTTCCAGCTGCATCATGTGAGGAGCAAACAGCCAAATTACGTGCGACGTCAGAGCTGCAGGCATGCAGGCATGTACCCTGATGAAATGAGGCGACTGTCTCCATGGATGGATCAATCGTGTCCCTGTTCGGGCATCGCCAAGACACACCTCACTTCAGGCACGGGTATATCTGCAAGCTTTCTTGGCTCAGGTGTCTGTCTGGTCTCCATCATGGGTGCAAGACAGTTCAATAGTCCATCTACTATGCTCCGGGAAGACACGTAGTGCGTTTGAATAGTCCATCGTCACCATTAGCAAAACTAATTATCATGAATAGAGATGAAATGCCTCATCGTATTAGCGCTCATGCATGGATGTGCTCCGGTGCCATCTTCATGTACTTGGTTCCTAGATAGTAGATAGTCTCATCAATTTCTCCCAGTAATTCCTCTTCTCCTTGATTTGTCAAGTCCCCTCTCATTTTTCTTGGTTCAGTGCTATTTAGTGTTATTTATCAGGGAAAGGGGATACTGGAATGAAATACATTGGTATTTAATAAACAAATCAGTGCCTACTTTATGCGCCGTGTGAGAATGCATGTCGATTGAACACTATCACGGGCTTGAACTTTACATTTTTGACTCCTTATTTATGCAAAAGATATACATGGTGAAAATATGACATATGATAGATATATCAGAGCATCTCCAACAAATAGTGTAAAACCTGTTGCCCAAAAACGATTATAGGTAGGAGAGAGAGGGTTTTTGAGCACCAGAAAAATCTGCTTAACATATGCCGTAAAACTGGTGCCCTAAACTTTCAAACATGAACATGATTCATTGGATATTCAGAAACTTTGAACTCTAATACGAAATGTTCAACATTTAAACATTAAAACGAGATGTACTACCATCGACCAACACACTGCTACTCCACACTTCTACAGTAGACCATCACGGGAAACGCGTCTTTGTACATGCACGGTATGCGTTGAAGTCATCGTCGTCTGAGTGTCGATGCCGATCGCCCCTCCACCGGAGGGGTCTGCCTCATGGTCATTGCAGGTAGATGGCATCACCTCCTCCTTGTCGTTGTCGAAGCCTTCCTTCTCGAGCTGCTCGAACAGTTCAAAATTTTCTGCTTTAACATATGCCCTAAAACTAGTGCTCTAAACTTTCAAACATGATCATGATTCATTGCATATTCAGAAATTTTGAACTCTAATATGAAAGGTTCAACATTTAGGCATTTAAACGTTATACTACGGTAGAACATCACACCACTACTTCTCACTTCTACAGTAGACCATCATGGAGAAGGCGTCTTTGTATGTGCATCGTACGTGTCAAAGTCGTCTTCGTATGCATATTAGCTTTTTGAGGGACCAACAGAGTAATTAAGTAAAGTAGTGATCTAAATATTCTTATATTTCTTTACGGAGGGAGTACTAATGAAGACCATCTACAGGACAAAATATACTAGTATTAGTAGTGTTACGTGCGAGTGCGCACAGCCACACATGCATGTCGGCACATAATAAGAAAATTTAAACAAGACAAAAAGTAGATGCCTCCAAAGACCAAAAATGAATCACATACCGATCAGTCAATTCCTTCTAAAGACCGACCATGTCTGGGCATGCAAGACACACGAGTACACTGCACGTTTCCACTCAGTTCAATAGTGTTATTGGCCTATTGGAAGACAGTGCTCATTCGGTAGTTCATTGGCGCAGGCAAAAGGCAACGAATCCAAGATTTGCTTCGGCATTAGCTTCATTATTATTTCTAATTTGACTTAACTCCAGTGCGTCTACTATTTCACTTGTTGCTTTATTATTGATCTGAAAAAAGGACCATATGCGTCTGTATGTGTTCGCTATCAGACATGTACTAATTTGTGCATTGTGTACACGGGTAAATGATAGACCTGATTTCTGGAACCTAGGTACATGGGAAATTAGTAGGGGCTTCGGGTTGTTTGATGTATCTTTTTGTCAGACCTTCGTTGAATAATTTAATAAAGATGATTGTGTGCATCTATTGATGTAGAGGCCGGGGGTTCAATTTCCCTTCCAAAAAAAAGAAAAAAAAAGTACACGGGAAATTTCACTTACTAAAAATAGAGAAAAAATAATTATTGGTTTTAATAATTTAAACTACACACAAAAATACCATGCACATACTTATTGTTTATAGACTTTCAAACTTACCCACGTAACCTGCAAAAAAGAAGAAAAAAAAACAGGCCTACGCCTGTCAATTTTGGTTGAATAGTAGTATATGACCATTTGTGACCTGTTTGAAAATGAGATGCTAAATTTACTTTTTGTTGTTTGTGAGTACATTGGAACCCATGAGCATGCATGTATTTTGCTCTAGAATGACATCAAAGAACTAGCCTCATACAGATGCCCAAGTGAAACACATCATAAAAAAGAGAAACAAGGTTAAATCACACAAGTAGCAGTATCATGCTCTATTGATTGTTTTATTATACATACAAATAGGTCAGTCACCAGTCTTGTTGAGCGGAGTCGGGTAGGATACGCTAGTACATAACGAATGATCTCTAGTGGTTCAGTAACCTTTTTGTGGCAGTTTTACCACCCAATGATGGGTCATTGAAGACGATATATTAGGGAGGATTAGGGAAACTGCTGAGAAAGGGCATATCTCTAGCGGATTATTTTGCTGGCCCATCAAAGATGTAATTGTCTCACGTGGTATTTTCCGTGAACCGCCAATAGATCTATCCATTGGAGGTGGCTCATTTCAGCAGCCGCCTTTGGTCTTGTTTCACCTCAGACAGTTGAACCACGGGAGACAGACGCAACAGGGGATATGGTGAATGCTTAATTTGTTGACATATTGTAAATGTACAAAGCAATACAAACAATAAATGTTCAAATAGCTAAACACATTCATGTTCATATGGCACATCAAGGGGGTGCAGAAAGAAGGCGTAGAGAAGAGCTATGTTTCTTATCCCGCGAGAAATCCCTGGAATATAAATGATTTAGAGAAAGTCCTCTGCATGCCCAAAATTAATATAAATATATGGCAAAATTTAATACTACTCCCGCCATTTCTAAATATAAGCCCTTTGAGAGATTTTTCAATATGGGCTACATACGGATGTATATAGACATATTTTAGTGTACATTCACTCATTTTGCTTCGTATGTAGTCTGTATTGCAATCTCTAAAACAGCTTATATTTAGAAATGGAGTGAGTACATCTGAATAAATAGAATAAATATTTATATTTCTCAAAACTGAAAATTAATATGCATGCATGATATTAGATATGTTCCGTTTAGGAAATAATCATAATTTTAATCCATATCCGTTGCTAGCATGGGGCAATGGAAAGACGTAGAAAAACACTGCTTTCCGAAACAAAGAATGAGAAACCTTTGAGATTTCATACATGGGGGACAAAGTCATTACACAAAACTAGCAGTGTACGTACTGTACAGCAATGACCAATGGAGCTAGCTTAGCGTACGTACCGTACAGCATGCACACGAACTAGAGCTAATTAAAGCTTGAGGTTAAGATCAAGCTTCTGGTGCTTGTTGTCGTCGTCGTCGTCATCATCAACAAGGTACCCCGTCGCAGTGTCCGGCACCGGGGGACGAGGATGGTCAGGGAGGTAGAGGTGGGCGTTCCAGCTGCTGACGACCCTCTCCTTCCTGTGCGCGTTCTGATGGCCCCCTAGCGCCTGAGACTTGAGGAACTTCCTCTCGCAGAAGAGGCAAGAGAAGAGCCTCGATCTCGCGGCACCGCATCCGTGGTTACGGCCGGAAGAAGGAAGAAAAGCCCAAGGAGACATGGGGGCCAGTGTGAGAGACAGGTCTAGGGGAGCTGCTTCAGCTGCCGGGAGAGCCTGAGCCTCCATGCACTTGTAGGAGAAAATGGTGAGACGAGGAGGCGTGAGCTGTTGGTGGCAGCCGGTGGCGACCGAGTTTTATAAGGGGGTGGTGGCCATGAAAGGAAGCACATCACTTGCTAAATCTGGGAGCCACATTAACAATTTCCAGTGGGTGCCCCCTCGGGTCTACGGGCAGCTACCACACGAGGACATCCACTGGCTACATCATGGCTACAAGATGTAATTTACACGCCCCATCATGCTATTGGGTAGCCTTTTTCTTTTTCTTTTTTTTTGCGGGTGGGGTAGCCTTTTTCTTGCAAAAGCCAACAGGGGGACACCAGAATTATATTCCCACTAGACCAATCACCAAGGCTAGATCAAAGGTTAGGGCATCTCTAACAGATCCCTAAAACATGAAATTCTTCACCCTACCCGATTTCTCTAAAAAATAATTTGGAAATCACTGTTCTGAAGCTAGCATATCCCGTAATTATAAGTTAGTTAACATAAATTTTTTTGACACAAATATAAATGACTTCTTTCCATAATTCGTTAACGGTACGTCATTAACATCTTAACATACCATAATTAAACAGTCCATACTATATCGACTTACCATATGATCGATCTAAACATATGAAAACGACATTGTACCTAGCTCTACTTATCGTCAAGGCAGTTAAGATACTCCTACATGTCCGAACGCAACCCACTGTCCTAGTTGGAGGATGAGTTTGAAGATGGGATGATGATCGGTCCCAACGCGGAGGGGACGGCCGTGTTGTCGTTGGTGGTGGGCCTCCCAAATGACTTCTCCTCCCCCCCCCCCCCCCCCCCCCCCCCCCCCCCTCTCCTCACCCTCCGACACCTCTAATAGCTTGTTGAGCTCTTCGTAGTACCCGTTGTTCTCAACGTCACGGCAGGCGAGATTGGCGCGGTTGTCTTCGACCTCGCACTCATCTTGGAAGGACCCGAAGAACGTCGTGCTAATGGCGACGAGCTCCAGCTTGTCTTGGACGAGCTTCACCACGTACTCTAGGTTGATGTGTGCTCGGCCTGTTGCTGCCCCTCCGCTTCCTTGTCCTCCAGCTCTTCCACCTGAGAGATGATACACATGTCCGTCGGGGCACGAGCTTTGAGGCGGTGGCAGCACCCGAGCATTGCTCAGATCCCGAAGAGGCGGACGACGGTAGCATCATAGGCCCGCAACACATCCTCTGCCATGTAGAAAGTCCCGAGCCACCGCGGCCGAAATGCTTGTGCCAGAACTCGGCCGCGTACTTCGATGGCGGTGGCAGTGTCATTGGCGTGTCTTCTATGGATAGGACGGCGCGGACTGTGTGGAACAACGAGGTCGAAGAAGATGACGCGGATGGTCAGTCGAAGAGGGAAGGCTGATGGAGTTGAAGAAAGGGCAGGAGGCGGCGATGGGGTGGCAGGGAGGCATCGGGTGACAGCGGATGTGGCAACGGGTAGTGGAGAAGGGTGTGCAAGATTGGTCATTGTCTGGGTGGCAGTGGCAGAGGCTCGATTGGGGTCGGCGACGGGGTAGTTTGGGGTTTGGTGGCGGCGACGCTGGCTTTTATAGGCCGAGCGGGCGCAATCAGCCTGTGCGGCGGTCGGTGTGCCATGAATGCACCCGTTCCTACTTTTACTGGGAATAGCTCCCTTTGGTCTAAAAATAGCAAGCGATGGTCATCTACGAGCTGCCTTCCTTGTCTGGCGTGTTGAATTTTTTTTTTTTTGCCTACCTTTTTTTAGGACTTTTGGATGAAATGGCTAGTGAAAGATTTTAAGAGAGGGGAGGGGGGGTGGGCTAGTGAATGATTTTAACGGACGAGGCTCCTCTGACGTACTGCAGGGAGCAATTGGGCCACTGAGGTGTGGGCCCAGAAGCAGGTTGGCCCACCTGTCAGCGAGCCAACTGCACCCTGCAGTACGTCAGGGGAGCTGAGTCCAATTTTAACAGGGTATCGAAGCCAAGAGGTCTCAGGTTCAGGACACTACTTACCAATGCAGTACTAAAAACAATTGCACTGATCCCATGTCTAAGGCTTAGAAAAAGGCCTACTACATTGATTCCGTGTCTACATTTAGTCCTACTATATTTGCAAGTAGTCCTGGGTATCCTTGCCCATGACACATGGGGATATTTGCAAGCCATCCTGACTTCTCGTACATATATGGAGCTCACTCTTCTAGCCTACGCATAGTGAGCGGAAGTCTGAGCTGTGGCAATGGAGGTTTATACTTTATAGGGAGGAGCGCGGCAGGAAAGGAAAATTGCCACCTCCTACATCTGGGAGCTATCCACATTAGTTATTGCGAGTGGCACTAACGTCGAACGTCCAACACGGGCGCCCTGCTCTTCTACCCGTGAGCCATGGCCAGCCACGGAGGAACACGTAGGGCAGGGCGAGCCCGGCATCATGGCTACACAAGTGGAAGTACTACTGATGCATTAGTTTGGTAGTGAGTGATCGATGTCGACCATGATGTGCTACATACGTTATAGACCTAGTATAGTACTATACGCATTGTCTTATGTCTTGAAGAAAGTGTCTGGGGGGCAGTTCGAGTGATTGACCCTATGCCAGTCAACTGTTGTTCGGACAGTTGAACAGTTCCTCGACTGTGCTCATAGCCGGAGGACATGCTGATGCTGTACGTAGTGCATGTATTCATCGGCATTATTGATCAAATTAATTACCATGGAGATGGCTTAAAGCCTGGGGATTACATCATATTAGCGCTAGCTCCTGGATATCTGCATTTCTGTACTATATATTCTTCTTCTTCTTCTTCTTCTTCTTCTTCTTCTTCTTCTTCTTCTTCTTCTTCTTCTTCTTCGTGATCTCTATCTAGTTTCGTTACTTCCTGTAACACTATGACATGAGCCATTGTGTTTATATGGCAAGATATTAGCAAGTGTGGTACACATGTTCGCCACGAAAATAGACACGTGTCGTCCATCGACAATGTTTTCTATATCAATGATATTGATACGGCTAATTAAGGCCCTAGCTAATAATTAAGCCACTGAGCGCACAGCAGCTGAAGAAGCAAGGTGAAATTACAGCAGAGCAGATAACTAGAAAGGATCTCGTTTACATCATGGCTACAGAGGTAGATCAGGGCAATCACAGTTTGGTGATGAGTACTCTTTGGTGATATACATCCTTGTCGATCATCATGCGTTATTGACATGCAGGTGCATATATTCTTTTCTTGGAATCACACCTGAACCATGTTTCACTAGACTGAAGACTGAGAGCTTAGGCGAAGAAACCCACGCGGCCACGTCACTCCTGCACTGCCGCCCCTTCCCCGCGCCTCCTCCCCCTCACTGCCGGAGGGCAAAGCCCTCCTGACGGCGGCGGCATGGACCTCCATGCGCCCGCGAGCTCTCGTGGTGGTGGTGGCTACTCCTCCCGATCTGCACGCTGCCTCTCCCCGACGGCCGGCGGCTCCCCTGGCGCGATCTGGCGTCCTCTCCGATGGCGTGCTCCGATGGAGCTGGCTCCGGGAGGCTTCGGCTGCGTCACCGCCCTCTTGACCTTTGGATCTGGCTGGTTTGGCATGTCGAGTGGTGGCCTATGGATGCTCCAGCTCGCTGGCGTGCGCCCTGCTCACTGCTGACATCAGCGGCCAGCTGATGTCTCGTGGCAGTGCAGACCCGGGAGGTTGCCGGATGTAATAGGGCGACTGGATCTGCCCCGTCGGCGTTCGCTAGCGGGGAGGTGTGCTGCTTGGTGGCTCTCCGGTGCCGCCGACGCGGTGGCTCTACGAGAGGTGGGCAGACCAGCGGAGGTGCTATGCATGGGCGTGCTGGTGATGTTGGGTATGCACCGGGCGAAAGCCTGCTAGGTCTTGACGGCCCGCGGCGTCAGTGTCTGTGGGCGTCATTTCACCTCCCTAGAGGCGTTCCCACGGAGACTCGTATCCTGCTGCACCCTCGGATCTTGCTCTTTGGGTGAAAGCCTAAGGCCCGGCCGGGTCAGGCAACGACGTCGACATCATCGCTTCCCTCTTTGAAGCATTGCCATGAAGAGCTTTGGATCCTATTTGCACGCTCCATGGGTTCGACACTCGCGGCATTGCGGTCGGCAGGTGTTCGTTCGGCGATGCAGATGTTTGCGCGGCTACTTGTGTAGCAACAATGGCGGCTTCGGGTGGAGTCAGGTCTGCGGCTGTGTTCTGGTAGGCGTCATGCCTCACTTTGTCTCTATGATGTTGGAGCTGCAGAGGAGGCCTTGCGGTGACGTTGACACAAGGCAGGTGGTCGGTTACGGCGCTAGCCCAGCGCTTTTCTCCTGCAATGCTCGTTGATAGTATTGGGGAACGTAGTATGCAATTTCCAAAATTTCCTACGCTCACGCAAGATCTATCTAGGAGATGCATAGCAACGAGGGAGAGAGTGTGTCTACGTACCCTCGTAGACCGTAAGCGGAAGCGTTTCACAACGCGTTTGATGTAGTCGAACTTTCTTCGCGCTCCACCGATCGAGTACCGAACGTACAGCACCTCCGAGTTCTGCACACGTTCAGCTCGGTGACGTCCCTCGCCTTCTTGATCCAGCAAGGTGTCAAGGTAGTAGATGAGTTCCGTCAGCACGACGGCGTGGTGATGGTGATGGTGATGCGATCCGCGCAGGGCTTCGCCTAAGCACCGCGAGAATATGACCGGGGGTGTAAACTGTGGAGGGGGGCGCCGCACACGGCTAACAATTGATGTTGTGTCTCTTTGGGGCGCCCCCTCCCCTCTATTTATATATGTGTAGAGGCTTGGAGTAGAAGGAATAGTGCCACGTGAACAATAATTGTGAATAGTAAACACGTGGATTTGGACTCCAAATCCAATCCTATTCCTACTAGGACTCCTTCCCTTTTTGCCTTCCCTAGCCACATGGGCTTTTGAGGACTTAGTGCGCCTAGCCCAATAAGGCCAGGGCGCCTCCCCTTAGCCCATGCCAGCCCTTGGGACGTGGTGGACCCACTTGTGAACTTCCGGACCCCTCCGGAATCCTCCGGAACCTTCTGGAAGCTTCCCGATACAATACCCAAAAAAACTGCAATTTTTTCCGGAACCTAAAATATGACTTCTCATATATAAATCTTTACCTCTCTACCATTCCGAGACTCCTCGCCATGTCCGTGATCTCATCCGGGACTCCGAACAACATTCGGTCACCAAATCACATAACTCATATAATACAATATCGTCATCGAACGTTAAGCGTGCGGACCCTACGGGTTCGAGAACTATGTAGACATGACCGAGACACCTCTCCGGTCAATAACCAATAGCGGAACCTGGATGCTCATATTGGCTCCCACATATTCTACGAAGATCTTTATCGGTCGAACCGTTATGACAACATACGTTATTCCCTTTGTCATCGGTATGTTACTTGCCCGAGATTCGATCGTCGGTATCATCATACCTAGTTCAATCTCGTTACCGGCAAGTCTCTTTACTCGTTATGTAATGCATCATTCCGCAACTAACTCATTAGTCACATTGCTTGCAAGGCTGATGTGCATTACCGAGAGGGTCCAGAGATACCTCTTCGATACTTTGAGTGACAAATCCTAATCTCGATTTATGCCAACCCAACAAACACCTTCAGAGACACCTGTAGAGCATATTTATAATCACCCAATTACGTTGTGACGTTTGATAGCACACAAGGTGTTCCTCCGGTATTCGGGAGTTGCATAATCTCATAGTCAGAGGAATATGTATAAGTCATGAAAAAAGCAATAGCAATAAAACTTAACGATCATTATGCTAAGCTAACGGATGGGTCTTGTCCATCACATCATTCTCCTAATGATGTGATCCCGTTCATCAAATGACAACACATTTCTATGGTTAGAAAACTTAACCATTTTTGATTAACGAGCTAGTCTAGTAGAGGCATACTAGGAACACTGTGTTTTGTCTATGTATTCACACATGTATCAAGTTTCCGGTTAATACAATTCTAGCATGAATAATAAACATTTATCATGATATAAGAAAATATAAATAACAACTTTATTATTGCCTCTAGGGCATATTTCCTTCAGTCTCCCACTTGCACTAGAGTCAATTATCTAGTTCACATCGCTATGTGATTTAACACCAATATTTCACATCTTTATGTGATTAACACCCATAGTTCACATCGCCATGTGACCAACACCCAAAGGGTTTACTAGAGTCAATAATATAGTTCACATCACTATGTGATTAACACCCAAAGAATACTAAGGTGTGATCATGTTTTGCTTGTGAGAGAAGTTTAGTCAACGGGTCTGCCACATTCAGATCCGTATGTATTTTGCAAAATTTCTATGTTTACAATGCTCTGCATGGAGCTACTCTAGCTAATTGCTCCCACTTTCAATACGTATCCAGATTGAGACTCAGGGTCATCTAGATCGATGTAAAAGCTTGCATCAACGTAACTCTTTACGACGAACTCTTCATCACCACCATAACCGAGAAATATTTCCTTAGTCCTCTAAGGATAATTTTTTACCGCTGTCTAGTGATCTACTCCTGGATCACTATTGTACCCCCTTGACAAACTCATGGCAAGGTACACAACAGGTTTGGTACACAGCATGGCATACTTTATAGAACCTATGGCTAAGGCATAGGGAATGACTTTTATTCTCTCTCTATCTTCTGCCGTGGTCATGCTTTGAGTCTTACTCAACTTTATACCTTGAATATAGGCAAGAACTCTTTCTTTGACTGATCCTTTTTGAACTCCTTCAAAACTTTGTCAAGGTATATGCTTTGTGAAAGTCCTATTAAGCGTCTCGATCTATCCCTATAGATCTTGATGTTCAATACTTAAGCAGCTTCACCGAGGTCTTTTTAGTGAAAAATTCTTATTCAAGTATCCTTTTATGCTATCCAGAAATTCTATATCATTTCCAATCAGCAATATGTCATCCACATATAATATCAGAAATGCTACAGAGCTCCCACTCACTTTCTTGTAAATACAGGCTTCACCATAAGTCTGTATAAAACCATATGCTTTGATCGCCTTATCAAAGCGTATATTCCAACTCCGAGATGTCTGCACCAGTCCATAGATGGATCGCTGGAGTTTGCACACTTTGTCAGCACTTTTAGGATCGACAAAACCTTCTGGTTGCATCATATACAACTCTTCTTTAAGAAATCCATTAAGGAATGCAGTTTTGACATCTATTTGCCAGATTTCATAAAATGCGGCAATTGCTAACATGATTCGGACAGACTTAAGCATCGCTACGAGTGAGAAAATCTCATCGTAGTCAACACTTTGAACTTGTCAAAAACCTTTTGTGACAAGTCGAGCTTTGTAGATAGTAACACTACCATCAGCGTCCGTCTTCCTCTTGAAGATCCATTTATTCTTAATGGCTTGCCGATCATCGGGCAAATCCACCAAAGTCCATACTTTGTTCTCATACATGGATCCTATCTCAGATTTCATGGCCTCAAGCCATCTGTCAGAATCTGGGCTCATCATCGCTTCCTCATAGTTCGTAGGTTCGTCATGGTCTAGTAACATGACTTCCAGAACAGGAATACCATACCACTCTGGTGCGGAACGTACTCTGGTTGACCTACGAGGTTCGGTAGTAACTTGATCCGAAGTTTCATGATCATCATCATTAACTTCCTCACTGATTGGTGTAGGCATCACTGGAACTGATTTCTGTGATGAACTATTTTCCAATTCGGGAGAAGGTACAATTACCTCATCAAGTTCTACTTTCCTCCCACTCACTTCTTTCGAGAGAAACTCCTTCTCTAAAAAGGATCCATTCTTAACAATGAATATCTTGCCTTCGGATCTGTGATAGAAGGTGTATCCAACAGTCTCCTTTGGGTATCCTATGAAGACGCATTTCTCCGATTTGGGTTCGAGCTTATCAGGTTGAAGCTTTTTCACATAAGCATCGCAGCCCCAAACTTTAAGAAACGACATCTTAGGTTTCTTGCCAAACCACAGTTCATATGGTGTCGTCTCAACGGATTTAGATGGTGCCCTATTTAACGTGAATGCAGCTGTCTCTAATGCATAACCCCAAAACGATAGTGGTAAATCGGTAAGAGACATCATAGATCGCACCATATCTAATAAAGTACGGTTACGACGTTCGGACACACCATTATGCTGTGGTGTTTTAGGTGGCGTGAGTTGCGAAACTATTCCACATTGTTTCAAATGAAGACCAAACTCATAACTCAAATATTCACCTCCACGATCAGATCGTAGAAACTTTATTTTCTTGTTACGATGATTTTCCACTTCACTCTGAAATTCTTTGAACTTATCAAATGTTTCAGACTTATGTTTCATTAAGTAGATATACCCATATCTACTCAAATCATCTGTGAAGGTCAGAAAATAACGATACCCGCCGCAAGCCTCAACACTCATCGGACCGCATACATCAGTATGTATAATTTCCAATAAGTCTGTTGCTCGCTCCATTGTTCCGGAGAACGAAGTCTTAGTCATCTTGCCCATGAGGCATGGTTCGCAAGTATCAAGTGATTCCAAAAGCCCATCAGCATGGAGTTTCTTCATGCGCTTTACACCAATATGACCTAAACGGCAGTGCCACAAATATGTTGCACTATCATTATCAACTTTGCATCTTTTGGCATCAATATTATGAATATGTGTATCACTACAATCGAGATTTAATAAATCATTTACGTTGAGTGTATGACCATAGAAGGTTTTATTCATGTAAACAGAACAACAATTATTCTCTGACTTAAATAAATAATCGTATCGCAATAAACATGATCCAATCATATTCATGCTCAACGCAAACATCAAATAACATTTATTTATTTAGGTCCACACTAATCCCGAAGGTAGAGGGAGTGTGCGATGGTGATCTTATCAACCTTGGAATCACTTCCAACACACATCGTTACCTCGTCATTAACTAGTCTCTGTTCATTTTGCAACTCCTGTTTTGAGTTACTAATCTTAGCAACTGAACCGGTATCAAATACCCAGGGATTACTATGAACACTACTAAAGTACACATCAATAACATGTATATCAAATATACCTTTGTTCACTTTGCCATCCTTCTTATCCGCCAAGTATTTGGGGCAGTTCCGCTTCCAGTAACCATTTCCTTTGCAGTATAAGCACTCAGTTTCAGGCTTGTGTCCAGCTTTGGGCTTCTTCATGGGAGTGACAACTTGCTTGTCATTCTTCTCGAAGTTCCCTTTCTTTCCCTCGCCCTTTTTCTTGAAACTAGTGGTCTTGTCAACCATCAACACTTGATGCTTTTTCTTGATTTCTACCTTCGCCGATTTCAGTATCGCGAAGAGCTCGGGAATCGTTTTCGTCATCCCTTGCATATTATAGTTCATCACGAAGTTCTAGTAACTTGGTGATAGTGACTAGAGAACTCTGTCAATTACTATCTTATCTGGAAGATTAACTCCCAGTTGATTCAAGCGATTGTAGTACCCAGACATTCTGAGCACATGCTCACTAGCTGAGCTATTCTCCTCCATCTTGTAGGCAAAGTACTTGTCAGAGGTCTCATACCCCTTAACACGGGCATGAGTCTGAAATATCATTTTCAGCTCTTGGAACATCTCATATGCTCCATGGCGTTCAAAACATTTTTGAAGTCTCGGTTCTAAGCCGTAAAGCATGGCGCACTAAACTATCAAGTAGTCATCATACCGAGCTTGTCAAACGTTCATAACATCTGCATCTGCTCCTGCAATAGGTCTGTCACCTAGCGATGCATCAAGGACATAATTCTTCTGTGAAGCAATGAGGATAAACCTCAGATCACGGACCCAGTCCACATCATTGCTACTATCATCTTTCAACTTATTTTTCTCTAGGAACATATAAAAAAATAAACGGGGAGCAACATCGTGAGGTATTGATCTACAACATAATTTGCAAATACTATCAGGACTAAGTTCATGATAAATTAAGTTCAATTAATCATATTACTTAAGAATTCCCACTTAGATAGACATCCCTCTAGTCATCTAAATGATCACGTGATCCATATCAACTAAACCATGTCCGATCATCACGTGAGATGGAGTAGTTTTCAATGATGAACATCTCTATGTTGATCATATCTACTACATGATTCATGCTCGACCTTTCGGTCTCAGTGTTCCGAGGCCATATCTGCATATGCTAGGCTCGTCAAGTTAAACCCGAGTATTCTGCACGTGCAAAACTGGCTTACACCCGTTGTATGTGAACGTAGAGCTTATCACACCCGATCATCACGTGGTGTCTCGGCACGATGAACTGTCGCAACGGTGCATACTCAGGGAGAACACTTATACCTTGAAATTTAATGAGGGATCATCTTATAATGCTACCGCCGTACTAAGCAAAATAAGATGCATAAAAGATAAACATCACATGCAATCAAAATATGTGACATGATATGGCCATCATCATCTTGTGCCTTTGATCTCCATCTCCAAAGCACCGTCATGATCTCCATCGTCACCGGCTTGACACCTTGATCTCCATCGTAGCGTCGTTGTAGTCTCGCCAACTATTGCTTCTACGACTATCGCTACAGCATAGTGATAAAGTAAAGCTATTACATGGCGATTGCATTTCATACAATAAAGCAACAACCATAAGGTTCCTGCCAGTTGCCGATAACTTTTACAAAACATGATCATCTCATACAATAACGTATATCACATCATGTCTTGATCATATCACATCACAGCATGCCCTGCAAAAACAAGTTAGACGTCATCTACTTTGTTGTTGCAAGTTTTACGTGGCTGCTACGGGCTTCTAGCAAGAACCGTTCTTACCTACACATCAAAACCACAACGATTTTTCGTCAAGTGTGTTGTTTTAACCTTCAACAAGGACCGGCCGTAGTCAAACTCGATTCAACTAAACTTGGAGAAACAGACACCCGTCAGCCACCTTTGTGCAAAGCACGTTGGTAGAACCAGTCTCATGAACATGGTCATGTAATGTCGGTCCGGGCCGCTTCATCCAACAATACCGCCGAATCAAAGTAAAATGTTGGTGGTAAGCAGTATGACTATAATCGCCCATGACTCTTTGTATTCTACTCGTGCATATCATCTACGCATAGAACTGGCTCGGATGCCACTGTTGGGGAACGTAGTATGCAATTTCAAAAAAATTCTACGCTCACGCAAGATCTATCTAGGAGATGCATAGCAACGAGGGAGAGAGTGTGTCTACGTACCATCGTAGACCGTAAGCGGAAGCGTTTCACAACGCGGTTGATGTAGTCGAACTTTCTTCGCGCTCCACCGATCGAGTACCGAACGTACGGCACCTCCGAGTTCTGCACACGTTCAGCTCGGTGAGGTCCCTCGCCTTCTTGATCCAGCAAGGTGTCGAGGTAGTAGATGAGTTCCGTCAGTACGACGGCGTGGTGACGGTGATGGTGATGTGATCCGCGCAGGGCTTCGCCTAAGCACCGCGAGAATATGACCGAGGGTGTAAACTGTGGAGGGGGGCGTCGCACACGGCTAACAATTGATGTTGTGTCTCTTTGGGACGCCCCCTCCCCTCTATTTATATATGTGTAGAGGCTTGGAGTAGAAGGAATAGTGCCACGTGAACAGTAGTCATGAATAGTAAACACGTGGATTTGGACTCCAAGTGCAATCCTATTCCTACTAGGACTCCTTCCCTTTTTGCCTTCCCTAGCCACATGGGCTTTTGAGGACTTAGTGCGCCTAGCCCAATAAGGCCAGGGCTCCTCCCCTTAGCCCATGCCAGCCCTTGGGATGTGGTGGATCCACTTGTGGACTTCCGGACCCCTCCGGAATCCTCCGGAACCTTCTGGAAGCTTCCCGGTACAATACCCAAAAAACTGCACTTTTTTTCGGAACCCAAAATATGACTTCCCATATATAAATCTTTACCTCTCGACCATTCCGAGACTCCTCGTCATGTCCGTGATCTCATCGGGGACTCCGAACAACATTCGGTCACCAAATCACATAACTCATATAATACAATATCGTCATCGAACGTTAAGCGTGCGGACCCTACGGGTTCGAGAACTATGTAGACATGACCGAGACACCTCTCCGGTCAATAACCAATAGCGGAACTTGGATGCTCATATTGGCTCCCACATATTCTACGAAGATCTTTATCGGTCGAACCGTTATGACAACATACGTTATTCCCTTTGTCATCGGTATGTTACTTGCCCGAGATTCGATCGTTGGTATCATCATACCTAGTTCAATCTCGTTACCGGCAAGTCTCTTTACTCGTTTTGTAATGCATCATTCCACAACTAACTCATTAGTCACATTGCTTGCAAGGCTTCATATGATGTGCATTACCGAGAGGGCCCAGAGATACCTCTCTGATACTTGGAGTGACAAATCCTAATCTCGATTTATGCCAACCCAACAAACACCTTCGGAGACACCTGTAGAGCATCTTTATAATCACCCAGTTACGTTGTGATGTTTGATAGCACACAAGGTGTTCCTCCGGTATTCGGGAGTTGCATAATCTCATAGTCAGAGGAATATGTATAAGTCATGAAGAAAGCAATAGCAATAAAACTTAACGATCATTATGCTAAGCTAACGGATGGGTCTTGTCCATGACATCATTCTCTTAATGATGTGATCCCGTTCATCAAATGACAACTCATGTCTATGGTTAGGAAACTTAACCATCTTTGATTAATGAGCTAGTCTAGTAGAGGCATACTAGGGACACTGTGTTTTGTCTATGTATTCACGCATGTATCAAGTTTCCGGTTAATATAATTCTAGCATGAATAATAAACATTTATCATGATATAAGGAAATATAAATAACAACTTTATTATTGCCTCTAGGGCATATTTCTTTCAGATAGAGTTGGAGCTGCCTGGTCATCGGCACGTGTGGTTGACTGTTTGGCATCGCCCAACGCAGTCCTTGGCGCTTGTTTGTGGGGCGGGCTACATTGGCGGTCGTCAATGGTGGAGTCGGAGTCACCCTCGCGCAGTTGTGATAACGATGACACCGGTTTGCAACCTTGACATCGATTTTCTCCTTGGCGGTGTATGTGCGTTCTTGCGTGGGTTGCCAGGTCACAGAGAGTGTCTTGTTTTTGTCCTCGTGCGGTCATGGATACTAATTTGAACTATTAAGAGGTAAGCCGCACAACTTCATTTCTGAACTGTGAATTCCCTTTTTCAGGGGAAAGCTCCAAAAGACGACGGACGTGCCTTGCTTTTGCGAGCTCTTTGGTCTGCTCTCGGAGAAGATCCTGAATTCCACATAGATGCCAACAAAAAATCATTGAGACTCACCGTGAAAAGTCCAGAACTTAAAAATCAAGGCGGCTTGCCTTTTTATAACCCACCTTCAAAGCATCCAATTCTCTATCCCTTTCACTCAACTTCCTTTCAAGCTCAACAATGTACTTCTCTCGTTCATCAAGTGTCACCTGTTCAATCTTGATGTCAGTTTTGTTTTACCAAACGGAGGAAAGACTGTCTGCATAATGATTATAACAAGTGAAGGTAACACAAAGCTCTCAAATCATAATGACTAGATAAGTTCGTTTGATGCTACCATGCACCCTGGATATAGCAATGACGGACCAACAACATGTGTATTAGCTATACTACTCAACTTTGATAATATGAAGGTGCTAGCACTTTCTAAATACATTTCTTGTAGGTTTGTACAAAAAATTCTGTTGTAAGCTACATACCAAATGGGGATTATAAGCTGAGCAAAGTTTTCACCAGAACAAGCTTGTTGGTAATACTTCCCTGTACTGGATGAGTCGGGTTGTCAGAGAATTATTCCATCACAATGCTCACTCTTTTGAGATTGTAAACAATACTACTTGTAATACTTCCCTATGCAAGAAAGAGCAAGAGTTGGAACCATGTTACCTGTGATGACTTTTCGTTTGAGGTTTCCGCGTTGGTCTTTGGCCTTTTATTCTTATTTTTAAAATCCATCACCATATAAGTATTGTTGCCCCTGGGGAAAGTAGAAAACAAAGATAATATTCACTAATACACAACCTTAGTCACAAGGTAGAGCAATTGACTAACAAATGTTTTAAAACACTACACATTAAGAACCACAACAATATCTGCACAAGAAAATGATGTATAGAGCATCATTAATATACCTTGAACAATTCGTCAGTACGTGGCTCATAACCTTAAAGGTGGCCTGCTGGATCAAGTCGCAAAGATGCATCTTATGGTGTGGATGGTAAGACCAGACGACAAAAAGTTTCTTCTCTTCCCTCATCCACTTGCACATTATCCTGGCCTCCTTAGCAACACCCTTATTAAAAGTTAAAAACAGCAGTACAAAGTTAGCATGAAAGATACTAGAGACTACAGGCAAAGTTGTGGATTGGGAGGAAGGCATGCACAGACCACCATGGCAGCAATGTATGCAGCAGATTCAGGCCCTTTCATGTGCATAAAATTCAGCGCGCAGTGGCAGATGAGGTTGCATAATTTGATTTCCTCGTCGGTGGATTTGGCCCCACGATCCAGCAGCTCAGACGCCAAAGCAGCCTCATTGGCGATGCACTGAAACCAATCACACCATCCCTTTTGCAATTAGTACATTCTCACAAAGTTTATACTACTATTAGTTATTACACACGAAATACAGATCAAGGAATAAACGGTTTGGTTTTGCAATTTCAGAGAATACGATATATAAAAGTTTATGTCAGTACGTACGACCAAGCTGGCAGCAGCAGTTTCAGAGAATTCTTCGCTCGTGGAGAAGATGACACCGGCACGCTCCTGTATCATTCGGCTCAGATGTTTCACATTTCTCACGCGTTTGTTCTTCCATGCCAACATGAAACGCTTCTCCATGTCCGGACACTTCAAATTCGTGAACACAAGCAAGTTAGCACGGATCAATCACGATTCTTCAGAGGAAAAGCGGGAACTTACAAACTGGGCAGCATCAACAAGTGACGCATTCGGGTCAAATTGGGTATCATGATTATTCGCTGCTGCTCGGCATTCGAGCGGCCACTCTTCGGGCTTTGTGTTGCCAGCGGCGGCGGCGGCAGCAACGTAATCCATGCGATTGCGCTTGTGATTCTCCGTCAGGTACTCCAAATAGATGGGGATCGGAACACTGCGATGTGGCAGTAGCCGGTCCCAGCCCCAGGCCTCCTCGAAGACAGCTGATCAGGGATTCAGAGATCAGGAAACAGTAAACCGGACGTGTTTGCTGACTGGAAGAATAAGAATACGAACAAGGCAGAGGCGATGACATTTTTTTTTAAATTAATGACTGGTAAAATTGAGTAGCGCCTACGTACGTACCAGTGTAGCAGAAGATCCGAACCGGCGGTATCCAGTTGACAGTTTCCTGATAGTGACGCTTCCTAGTGATCCACGAAGCAAAATACTCTTCTTCATCCATCCTGCCGTCCGTCTCCCTGCATCCAAACTGGAGTACTACGTCTACGTATCGTCCTCGATCTCATCTAGGGTTTTTTTTTTCTTGAGGAACTCATCTCTACTACGTTGTCGTTTGGTTTGGTTTGGTTTCGCATCGATCAGGATGAAGTCGCCAGCCCCACCCTACGTCGTTGGTTTCCTTTGGTACATCCACCACCGATGGAAGGTCCTTCCCATCCCTTTCCTAAATTTTCCTTACAAAAATCTTTAATTTCCTTGCCTAGGGCCACGCATTCCCAAACCACAAAACAGTCTACAATCTCCTTTGTCTCACCCAGATCATGACCTTCTCTCCAGATCGATCCCTTCCTCGCCCTCACGGCGGCCAGGACTAGCCCGTGGACGTCGCAGCCTGGCAGGTGAGGGACGATGCGGCCTGGGTGGGCATTGGAGATCACAGGCGGACACTCGATGTCTTTCCTCGACGGTGACCTCTCCCTGCTCCTCTTCTCCGCAGCCGAGAAGGTCGTGGCCTCGGACAGAGGATCCGGTTGTAGTGAGGCTGGCGGCGGCCGGATTATCACCATGGGCAAAGCGGTAGGTGGCCGGATCCCGAGATGGAGGCAGGGGCACGGTTGAGCGGCAGCAAGGCAACGCAATCCATCCATGTTTCTCTGAGCTCCTGCTCAACTATAAAACCCATGTTTGTTTGTGCTTGCTGGCTGATGTGTGTGTGTGTCGTGGTGCCCCTCGTGTGCTCCCGCCAGGCACCAGCAGCCGGTTGGTGTGCTCTCCGGGATGCTGCAGTTGAAGGGGCGAGCAGGAGCATGGGACTGCCACGGTATCGGCTGCCGTGCGCTACCCCTGTCCCATCGGGCGCCGCTGCCGGCTCGGCTGCAGCGCGGCCCGCCCCGTCCAATGGCATGCCGCCTGCCGCCCGACAGCCCCGCGGCCTCGCCTGCCACCCAACCGGCCCGCCGCCTCGTCTACCTGCCGCCTGCCGCCCGACAGCCCCGCCCGCCTCGCCTGCCGCGCGCGCGCCCCCGCCCCGTCCCATCGCCCGCCGCCTCGCCTGCCCCGCCCGCCCTCTCGGCTACCGCGCGGTCATTAACGTGGCGGCGTTAATGACCCCGGCGCCTCACCTGCCCCCGGCCCCGGCCCCCCGCCGCTATATAAACCCCCCGCCCCGCCCTCCCATCTCAACCCGGCCGCTCTATCTCTCCCCTCTCCACGCCGTCGGCCTCTTCTCCACCGCGACGCCATGTCCAGCAGCGACGACGCGGCGCCGGGGGGCGTCTGGCCGTCCAGCCTGACCGTCGGCCAGACCGAGGATCTGGCCCGGTTCGGGTTGTACGTGCCGCTGTCCGCCAAGCTGCCACGGCCGTGGAAGATCTCCGCCGACGGCATCCTGACCCTCAGCCCGGCGGCGACGAACGAGGAGCTCCGCCGCCACATCGGCGGCCGGTACAACAAGAGGGGCTGCCGCGGCTTCTGGCGCGGCAAGAAGTTCGAGGATGTCGTCGGCGCGTTCAAGCGCGCCACCGCAGGTCTCCCCGTCGGCGACATCATCGGGGAAGCCGGCCCATCTCGGCGTCGCCGCCGTGCAGACGCCCCTGCCCCCGCCCCCGCGGCCCCCGCCCCCGCCGCACCTGTCCCGGCGGAGGTCCCAATCCCGCCGGAGCAGGTGGCACTTCTGCAGGACGGCGACCCCGAGGACACGCCGGGGCTGCTCGCGGCGCTAACGCGCTCGGCGGAGGAGGCTGCTGCGACGGCGGCGCAGGAGGCCGCGGATCAGGCGGCAGCCTTGTCGGTCGTGCAGGCGCAGGAGCCCACGGAGCCCGAGGACGTGAACGACGACGAGGAGGACTGGGGTGACGATGACGACGACGGCGGCAAAGGTGGCTTGCCGGTGGTCGTCGAGCTTGCCGTCAGCGACGACGACGAGGAGTGGTAGATTAGGTTTAGATTATGTTTTAATTTCAATTCTGTTCCAACCTATGTAAAATATCTTCAAATATGAATGGAATTTGAAATGCTTTATCTAAAATTGAAAAAGTTTCGTCTATTTGATTCGATGATGCATTTGTACACGAATATATGCTAAGTCGAAAAATAATGAAAAATAATAATAAAACATAGGAAATATGGCGTGGATACTTGTCACGATGATAGATGAGTGTACAGAAAATATGGCATGGTCGTTAAACGCTCGATAACTTGTTTAAATTTGTTTTGTACAATTTGATTTGCATTGACGAAATGGAAAAAATAAAATGTATTTGATCGACGAAAAGAAAACCTTATGCGAGATTAGCCATACCGGCAGGCCCGACTGTGTGAAAAAAAGTTGAGAAAGGTTTGGGATTATTCGATTGACTTGAAAAAAAAACATGGAACAAACACATGAAATACCGTCACACCCGAACGCCCCGGTTGCACAGGACGTACGTGATGGCATGCATGAAATGAAACCGAATTTTGCCAGCGTGTGTGCATGCCCAATGTAAACCTCCACACAAGATATGAACGAATCCGGACACTAAACGCACGTTGTGTTACGTCCGGGCAGTGTTTTAGGGTTTTTTCGCCGGGAAAACCCGAGAAAATGCATCGGACGTCCAAAAAAATTGAAAATTGTCATGCATGCTTTCCATCGTGCCTGGAGTACGTGGAAAAAGTTTGGGGTCATTTGGGTTAGGTGAAAAAAAACGTCTTTGAGAGTATCCCTACCGGCACACCCGAACGGTGCTCGTTGCACTAGGGGTACGTGATCGCATGCATGAAATGAAATCAATTTTTACGAGCATGTGTGTGTGCCCAATGTAGGCCCCCACGCAAGATATGAATGAATCTGGACACCAAACGCACGTTGCGTCACGTCCGGGCAGTGTTTTAGGGTTTTTCAGCCGGGAAAACAATAGAAAATGCATCGGGCGTCGAAAAATACCGAAAATTGTCATGCGTGCTTGCCATGGTGCCTGGAGTACGTGGAAAAAGTTAGGGGTCATTTGGGTGAGGTTAAAAAAAACGTCTTTGAGAGTAGCCCTACTAGCACACCCGAACGATGCTCGTTGCACTAGGGGTACGTGATCACATGCATGAAATGAAACCATTTTTTGTGAGCGTGTGTGCGTGCCCAATGTAGGCCCCCACGCAAGATATGAACGAAATCCGGACACCAAACGCACCTTGCGTCACGACCGGGCAGTGTTTTAGGGGTTTTCAGCCGGGAAAACCCTAGAAAATGCATCGAACGTCGAAAAAGACCGAAAGTTGTCAGGCATGCTTTCCATGGTGCCTGGAGTACATGAAAAAAGGTAGGGGTCATTTGGGCGAGGTAAAAAAAATGTCTTTGAGAGTAGCCCTACCGGCACACCCGAACGGTGCTCGCTGCACTAGGGGTACGTGATCGCATGCATGAAATGAAACCAATTTTTGCGAGCATGTGTGCGTGCCCAAGGTAGGCCCCCACACAAGATATGAACGAAATCTGAGACCGAACGCACGTTGCGTCACGTCCGGGCAGTGTCTTATGGTTTTTCACCGGGAAAACCCTAGAAAATGCATCGGACGTAGAAAAATACCGAAAATTGTCATGTGTGCTTCCCATGGTGCCTGGAATACGTGGAAAAAGTTAGGGGTCATTCGGTTGAGGTGGGAAAAAAACGTCTTTGAGAGGAGCCCTACCGGCATACCCGAGCGGTGCTGGTTGCACATGGCGTACGTCACTAGTGCAGAATTGGGCTTTAGTCCCGGTTCGTAAGGCCCTTTAGTGCCGGTTCTGGTGGGGACTAACCCCCCCCCCCCCCCCCTTTAGTGCCGGTTCAACACGAACCGGCACCAAAGGCCCACCACGTGGCACGAGCCCGCGCCGGGGGTTGGGAGACCTTTAGTCCCAGTTGGTTACACACCAACTGGGACTAAAAGGTTTAGGGGTTTATGATTTATTTTTCGTTTTATTTTTGTGTTTTGCATTTAATTCTTTTTCATTTCAAACATATTTTACACTACATATATTCCTATATATTCAACTTGGTCACTTGGATACATCCGCTTTAATCTAATATGTGTTTCTTCCACCCTAATGATATACAACTCATATCATCATCATAATGGTATATATATATATATAACAACTCATCATCATCGTAGTCCTATATACAACTTATCTTGATCGTAGTGATATAACAATCTCACCATTATGATCATCATAAGTTAACCAACTACACTAGGTAAGGTAGCAGGACCTACTACTCTCTCTCGGGTAGCATAGCATAAAACAGAAAAACCCCTCCTTCTCCGTTATGCAACATAGAGATCCAACTGTCTCCATTTTGTGGCCTTCGCTCAGCCACTATTTTTCTCCAAGCCTTGATTTTGAGCCCTCCATCTGTTTTAGA
The DNA here is from genome assembly GCA_011799875.1 of Thinopyrum elongatum. Lineage (NCBI taxonomy): Eukaryota > Viridiplantae > Streptophyta > Magnoliopsida > Poales > Poaceae > Thinopyrum > Thinopyrum elongatum. The sequence goes on from CM022299.1 coordinate 2,387,956, forward strand.
GGTTGAGTATGCATATTTGAGACCCTCCGACCATGGTCGTACGCAAACAACTGTCATCTCACCTTCGACAAACATAAATGGAGGCACAACCACATCCGGGAGCTTCTGTTAAAGAGCATAATAGTAACATATATAGTTAGCAATGAAGTTTACTTTAGAAGAATGTATGAAAAAGATGGACTAACTAATGACACAATAGTAAAAATCTTACCATGATACTAGCATGAATGTTAGCATCGCACAACTCGTGGACTAGTGGCATGTATTTACCATAATTTTTCCCAACTCCGTAGATGATCTTAAGTTGCAGAACGTCTTGAACAAAGGAGATAAGATAATTCTTCTCCTCCCAAGTTAGCTCTGCGCCATGACTGTAGTAGGTGTCGTCTATTATCTTTTGTATTTCTTGGGAAGAGAGAAAATAAGCTGTCAATTATAAAAAACAAGTTCAGCAGGTATGAATAATAAGTATTTTTAGATAAGGAATATAGATCATTTAACAAATGTGTTTAACAAACTCACACGGAGGCAGAATCGGAATCATGTTAGGATCCAGCCAAATGTTTTCATCTTCCGGATTGCCAAGATCGAATGTTATTTTCATATCCTCCTCGAATCCATCGGCCTTGCATAATCCTTCCCAATTTGAACATCCAAAATGAGTGTGACCTACTTCATTTATGATCTTAACTTCAAAATCGAAACCATGTTTCGTTTTAAGGTGAGCTATCTTCGTGTCCACCTTGGACATCTCTTCGAAAGATAGCTTCTCAAGGACATATGGTCTTGCATAGCAGGGTATGCACTAGTCAAATTATAAAAAATGGAAATTACACGTTAAAGCAAAAATCTTAAGCCATGCTTAATTCAGAAGAAACACGTGCCACTGAAGTTACATACCGTAAAACCTTTGAAGCCCTCCTTAAGCGTGAGGGAGAAGCATGTACCGTTATCTAGGTGCGGTCTGTCGCACATACCCCCGTCGTCGGTACAGTCATCGCACTCGCGGATCTTATCGTCGTCAGACATTTTCTATATATGTTCATAATTCAAAGATTAAAAATTACGGCATGACCTTTGCTAAAATAGGACATATCGAGCGCCTAAAATTTGTCGGAATGGAAATGAATCAACAATCCTCCTAAAAGGTATAGCATTCTTTGATGACAAAGTGATAATGACATAAAAATTTATATTGTAAACCTATATTCAAAAAACCTATACGATTACTAGTTTACTATTCTATTCAAAAGACCATTCTACCTATGACATAAAAAACCTATATGCAAATTAATCCACACTTGATTTTTGTAATTCTTTTTCACTTGATTTTGCAAATACATAACTAAAAGTATAAAAAAACTAAAAAAGATTCATCTAACATTTATATATCTAGCATTTCTATATAACTAAAAGTATAAAAAACTAAAAAACATTCATCTAACATTTCTATAACTAAAAGTATAAAAAACTAAAAAAACATTCATCTAACATTTATATATCTAATTCATCTAACATTTCTATAACTAAAAGTATAAAAAACTAAAAAACAGAAAATAAGAAAATGTGTGTGTGTGTGCGCGCGTGTGTGTTCATATGCATGTGTGTGTGTGCGGGCTTGATCTATGGGAGGGCGGCCATGGCGTCGGGGGCGGCGACGGCGACGGTGACGGCGACGGCGCGCGAGCTTGAGGGAGGGGCGGCGCGTCGGGGGACGGCGACGGGGGACGGCGTGGGCGGCGCGTCGGGGGCGGCGACGGCGTGGGCGGCGACGGCGTCGATCGGGGCAGGCGGCGACGGCGTGGACGGAGAGGAAGAAACAGAGGGAAACTGAAAATTTTTCAAGTGTTGTATATATAGGAGGGACCTTTAGTCCCGGTTGGTCTGGGCCAGGCGAAGCGGCGGGAAGCGACCACCTTTAGTCGCGGTTGGTGGCTCCAACCGGGACTAAAGGGGGGCCTTTAGTCCCGGTTGGAGCCACCAACCGCTACTAAAGGTGGTGCGCTGCCACCCGCGGTGCACAAGTTTAGTCCCACCTCGCCGAGCGAAGGGCAGCCGCACTGGTTTATAAACCCAACCGCGGCTGCTCCTTCGAGCTCCTCTCTAAAGCAGGCCTTCTGGGCCTACCTCTGTTGCGCTACCCTATGGGCCTACGGGGCCTTGCGGGCCTGCATCCTGGCCCAATTACAGGTTGGGTTTCTAGTCGTATGCAGGCCGTTGTGGCCCAGTAGGCGGGCTTTTTTATTTTTATTATTTTCTGCTTTATTTATTTTCTTTTATTTCTGAGTTGTTTTTTGCTTTATTTAGAGTTTCTTTGTAAATATTTTTGCTTTAGGTAAAAAAAATTATAAACTTTCTGTTAGTGCGAGTAGTTTTCAAATTTGAATTATTTGAAATTTATGTGAATCACTAGTTTGTGAATAACTTTACTTTAAAAATAGATTATTCAGTGATTCTTTTTTCTTCTGTTTAATATTAGTGTGTTTTATCATTATATTCAATTTGGTAAAACTTAGATAAGTTTAAAAAAATGACATGCCTTTGTAACAGATGAGTTTTCGTCCGAAACCCTGATACTTCGAAAGAGATTGTCCATTTTGTACAAGAAGTGGATCCAGTTTTTGCCGTAACCCTCTCAACTTTTTAGCACATGCTATGTGGGTGAAATGATGATACCATGCCAACTTTCAACCTTTTCAGAGTTCATTTGTAGTGCTTTTCAATTTCAAGGTCATTTAGCTCAAAAAAATCAGTAACTGCATGAAAAATAGCAAATGAAGTCAGAAAGGGTTGATAATTGATGATGTGGCTTTAAATGGTGCATACTGAATGCACAAAAGGTCTGGAGTTGAAATAAGTTTAAAAAAATGAAATGCCTATGTAACAGATGAGTTTTCGTCCGAAACCCTGATACTTCGAAAGTGATTGTCCATTTTGTACACGAAGTGCATCCTGTTTTTGCCGTAACCCTCTCAACTTTTTAGCACATGCTATGTGGGTGAAATGATGATACCATGCCAACTTTCAACCTTTTCAGAGTTCATTTGTAGTGCTTTTCAATTTCAGGGTCGTTTAGCTCAAAAAAATCAGTAAATGCATGTAAAATAGCAAATGAAGTCAGAAAGGGTTGAAAATTGATGACGTCGCTTTGAATGGTGCATACTGAACGCACAAAAAGTCTGGAGTTGAAATAAGTTTAAAAAAATGAAATGCCTATATAACAGATGAGTTTTCGTCCGAAACCCTGATACTTCGAAAGTGATTGTCCATTTTGTACACGAAGTGCATCCTTTTTTTGCCGTAACCCTCTCAACTTTTTAGCATATGCTATGTGGGTGAAATGATGATACCATGCCAACTTTCAACCTTTTCAGAGTTCATTTGTAGTGCTTTTCAATTTCAGGGTCGTTTAGCTCAAAAAAATCAGTAAATGTATGAAAAATAGCAAATGAAGTCAGAAAGGGTTGATAATTGATGATGTGGCTTTGAATGGTGCATACTGAACGCACAAAAAGTCTGGAGTTGAAATAAGTTTAAAATAATGAAATGCCTATGTAACAGATGAGTTTTCGTCCGAAACCCTGATACTTCGAAAGAGATTGTCCATTTTGTACATGAAGTGCATCCTGTTTTTGCCGTAACCCTCTCAATTTTTTAGCACAAGCTATGTGGGTGAAATGATGATACCATGCCAACTTTCAACCTTTTCAGAGTTCATTTGTAGTGCTTTTCAATTCCAGGGTCATTTAGTTCAAAAAAATCAGTAACTGCATGAAAAATAGCAAATGAAGTCAGAAAGGGTTGATAATTGATGACGTGGGCTTTTGGGGGGGAATGTTGCATAACTGAACGCACAAAAAGTCTGGAGTTAGATAAGTTTAAAAAAATGAAATGCCTATGTAACAGATGAGTTTCATTCGAAACCCTGATCTTCAAAGAGATGTCCATTTTCATACGAAGTGCATCCTTTTTTTGCCGTAACCCCCTCAACTTTTAGCACATGCTATGTGGGAGAAAGATGATACCATGCCAACTTTCAACCTTTTCAGAGTTCATTTGTAGTGCTTTTCAATTTCAGGGTCGTTTAGCTCAAAAAAATCAGTAAATGCATGAAAATAGCAAATGAAGTCGGAAAGTTTGAAAATTGATGACGTGGCTTCGAATGGTGCATACTGAACGCACAAAAAGTCTGGAGTTGAAATAAGTTTAAAAAAATGAAATGCCTATATAACAGATGAGTTTTCGTCCGAAACCCTGATACTTCGAAACAGATTGTCCATTTTATACACGAAGTGCATCCTGTTTTTGCCGTAACCCTCTCAACTTTTTAGCACATGCTATGCGGGTGAAATGATGATACCATGCCAACTTTCAACCTTTTCAGAGTTCATTTGTAGTGCTTTTCAATTTAGGGGTCATTTAGCTCAAAAAAATTAGTAACCGCATGAAAAATAGCAAATGAAGTCAGAAAGGGTTGATAATTGATGACGTGGCTTTGAATGGTGCATACTGAACGCACAAAAAGTCTGGAGTTGAGATAAGTTTAAAAAAATGAAATGCCTATGTAACAGATGAGTTTTCATTCGAAACCCTGATACTTCGAAAGAGATTGTCCATTTCATACACGAAGTGCATCCTTTTTTTGCCGTAACCCCCTCAACTTTTTAGCACATGCTATGTGGGAGAAATGATGATACCATGCCAACTTTCAACCTTTTCAGAGTTCATTTGTAGTGCTTTTCAATTTCAGGGTCGTTTAGCTCAAAAAAATCAGTAAATGCATGAAAAATAGCAAATGAAGTCGGAAAGGGTTGAAAATTGATGACGTGGCTTTGAATGGTGCATACTGAACACACAAAAAGTCTGGAGTTGAAATAAGTTTAAAAAAATAAAATGCCTTTGTAACAGATGAGTTTTCGTTCGAAACCCTGATACTTCGAAAGAGATTGTCCATTTTGTACACGAAGTGCATCCTGTTTTCGCCGTAACCCTCTCAACTTTTTAGCACATGCTATGTGTGTGAAATGATGATACCATGCCAACTTTCAACCTTTTCAGAGTTCATTTGTAGTGCTTTTCAATTTGAGAGTCATTTAGCTCAAAAAAATCAATAACTGCATGAAAAATAGCAAATGAAGTCAGAAAGGGTTGATAATTGATGATGTGGCTTTGAATGGTGCATACTGAACGCACAAAAAGTCTGGAGTTGAAATAAGTTTAAAAAAATGAAATGCCTATATAACAGATGAGTTTTCGTCCGAAACCCTGATACTTCGAAAGTGATTGTCCATTTTGTACACGAAGTGCATCCTTTTTTTGCCGTAACCCTCTCAACTTTTTAGCATGCTATGTGGGTGAAATGATGATCCCATGCCAACTTTCAACCTTTTCGAGTTCATTTGTAGTGCTTTCAATTTCAGGTCGTTAGCTCAAAAAAAATATAAATGATGAAAAATAGCAAATGAAGTCAGAAAGGGTTGATAATTGATGATGTGGCTTTGAATGGTGCATACTGAACGCACAAAAGTCTGGAGTTGAAATAAGTTTAAAAATGAAATGCCTATGTAACAGATGAGTTTTCGTCCGAAACCCTGATACTTCGAAAGAGAATTGTCCATTTGTACACGAAGTGCATCCTGTTTTTGCCGTAACCCTCTCAATTTTTAGCACATGCTATGTGGGTGAAATGATGATACCATGCCAACTTTCAACCTTTTCAGAGTTCATTTGTAGTGCTTTTCAATTCCAGGGTCGTTTAGTTCAAAAAATCAGTATGCATGAAAATAGCAAATGAAGTCAGAAAGGGTTGATAATTGATGACGTGGCTTTGAATGGTGCATACTGAACGCACAAAAAGTCTGGAGTTGAAATAAGTTTAAAAAAATGATGCCTTGTAACAGATGAGTTTTCGTCCGAAACCCTGATACTTCGAAGAGATTGTCCATTTTGTACACGAAGTGCATCTGTTTTTGCCGTAACCCTCTCAACTTTTAGCACATGCTATGTGGGTAAATGATGATACCATGCCAACTTTCAACCTTTTCAGAGTCATTTGTAGTGCTTTTCATTTCAGGGTCGTTTAGCTCAAAAAAATCATTAAATGCATGAAAAATAGCAAATGAAGTCAGAAAGGGTTGAAAATTGATGACGTGGCTTTGAATGGTGCATACTGACGCACAAGTCTGGAGTTGAAATAAGTTTAAAAAATGATGCCTTTGTAACGATGAGTTTTCGTCCGAAACCCTGATACTTCGAAGAGATTGTCCATTTTGTACACGATGCATCCTGTTTTTGCCGTAACCCTCTCAACTTTTTAGCACATGCTATGTGGGTGAAATGATGATACCATGCCAACTTTCAACCTTTTCAGAGTTCATTTGTAGTGCTTTTCAATTCCAGGGTCATTTAGTTCAAAAAAATCAGTAACTGCATGAAAAATAGCAAATGAAGTCAGAAAGGGTTGATAATTGATGACGTGGCTTTGAATGGTGCATACTGAACGCACAAAAAGTCTGGAGTTGAAATAAGTTTAAAAAAATGAAATGCCTTTGTAACAGATGAGTTTTCGTCCGAAACCCTGATACTTCGAAAGAGATTGTCCATTTTGTACACGAAGTGCATCCTGTTTTTGCCGTAACCCTCTCAACTTTTTAGCACATGCTATGTGGGTGAAATGATGATACCATGCCAACTTTCAACCTTTTCAGAGTTCATTTGTAGTGCTTTTCAATTTCAGGGTCGTTTAGCTCAAAAAAATCAGTAAATGCATGAAAAATAGCAAATGAAGTCAGAAAGCGTTGATAATTGATGACGTGGCTTTGAATGGTGCATACTGAACGCACAAAAAGTCTGGAGTTGAAATAAGTTTAAAAAAAATAAAATGCCTTTGTAACAGATGAGTTTTCGTCCGAAACCCTGATACTTCGAAAGAGATTGTCCACTTTGTAACAGGTCAAATTCTTCCTGATCGAGCTCATCCCACGCACGTACACCTTTTCCATTCCACAGCTGTAAGAGTTCTTCAACTAATGGCCTTAGGTACACATCAATGTCGTTGCAGGGTTGCTTTGGGCCTTGGATGAGCACTGGCATCATAATGTACTTCCGCTTCATGCACAACCAAGGAGGAAGGTTATACATACATAGAGTTACAGGCCAGGTGCTATGATTGCTGCTCTGCTCCCCAAAAGGATTAATGCCATCTGCGCTTAGACCAAACCATACGTTCCTTGCATCATCTGCAAAGTCCCTCCACTTCCTCTCAATTTTTCTCCACTGCGACCCGTCAGCGGGTACTCTCAACTTCTCGTCTTTCTTACGGTCTTCTTTGTGCCATTGCATCAACTTGGCATGCTCTTTGTTTTGGAACAAATGTTTCAACCGTGGTATTATAGGAGCATACCACATCACCTTGGCAGGAATCTTCTTCCTGGGGCGCTCGCCCTCGACATCACCAGGGTCATCGCGGCTGATCTTATAGCGCAATGCACCGCATACCGGGCATGCGTTCAAATCCTCGTAGTCACCGCGGTAGAGGATGCAGTCATTAGGGCATGCATGTATCTTCTGCACCTCTAATCCTAGAGGGCAGACAGCCTTCTTTGCTTCGTACTACTCTCGGGCAATTCGTTGTCCTTTGGAAGCATCTTCTTTAACATTATCAGCAACTTTCCAAATCCCTTGTCAGATACACCATTCTCTGCCTTCCATTGCAGCAATTCCAGTGTGGTGACCAGCTTTTTTTTGTCAGCTTCGCAATTTGGGTACAACGATTTCTTCTGATCCTCTAACATGCGCTGCAACTTCAGCCTCTCCTTTTCACTTGCGCAGTTTCTCTTTGCATCGGCAATGGCCTGACCTAGATCATCAGCGGGCTCATCTTGATGCCTCTTCTTCAGCTTCTTCCCGCATTGCCGGCTCAGCTTCTTCCCCCATTGTTGTACCATCGTATTCAGGGAACCCATGGCCAGGATAGCTGTCGTCGTCCTCTTCTTCTTCATTGTCTTCCATCATAACCCCTCTTTCTCCGTGATTGGTCCAAACATTATAGTAGGGCATGAAACCGGACTCAAACAGGTGCCAGTGAATGGTTCTTGAGTTAGAGTAATTGTGATCATTCTTACAGCCAGTGCATACAACACATAAAACCATCCGCTCGCTTGTTTGCCTCAGCCGCAAGCAGAAAAGTATGCACGCCATTAACGAACTTGGGAGAGCATCGGTCATCGTACATCCATTGCCAGCTCATCTTCCTTACACAGCACCAAAAAGACCAAATTAATACAAGTTCATACATAAAGTTCATACACACTTATTCTCACAAACAACATACAAACTCTCTAGCTAAAGCATTTAAATGCAACAACAAATGCGATCAAGATCGCAATTATGGTAACAATTGATCCAACAGCATAATGATACCAAGCCTCACTATCAATGGCATATTTTCTAACCTTTCTAATCTTCAAGCGCATTTTCTCCATCTTGATCTTGTGATCATCGACGACATCGGCAACATGCAACTCCAATTCCATCTTCTCCTCCTCAATTCTTTTCAATTTTTCTTTCAAATACTTGTTTTCTTTTTCAACTAAATTTAACCTCTCGACAATAGGGTCGGTTGGAATTTCCGGTTCACATACCTCCTAGATAAAAATATCTATGTCAACTTGATGGGCATAATTTGTCATAAACACGAAATGCAACAAATAGTTATAAAAGAGAATATACCACATCTGAATCATAAACCGGAGGAGGGCCGACGGGGACGGATATCAAAACCATGGCACTATGTATAACAAACAACGTACGGGTAAGAAAATTATACAAGTAACTATATATCTAAATCACACAAACATGATTTTTTTTTATATAAAAAAGATAAGAACAAGAGGCTCACCACAAGGTGGTGCCGGCGACGGGACGGTGTGGGCGATCGACGGTGGTTAGGACGGAGACGGGAAGGCACTAAGTAAACCACACCTACATATGCAAACTAAGAGTTATTTTGAGCTCAAATTGCATATAAATCAAATAAACTACCACATATAATTCCTCCCAAACTAAAACCCACAAATCACTATACTTATAGAGCATTGCAAGAGCTAATCTAGCAATGAGAGATGAAAGGACAAAGTTGCTAACCTTTGTGATCACTTCGATGGATGGGGTGCCTTCAAATCTTGACAAATTTTGGCAAAAATGGAGGATGAGCTCGAGAGAAGAGGAAGAAAATAGAGAGGAGAGGAAAGGGGAAGAACAGAGAGCTCGGGCTCAACGAAGGGTTTATATAAGATGATCTTTAGTCCCTGTTGGTTATACGAACCGGGACTAAAGGTGCACCTCTAGTACCGGTTCGTGCCACGAACCAGGACTAAAGGTGTTGGTGGGGCCCCAGCCTGACACCAGCCTGCCACCACCTCTTTAGTCCCGGTTCGTGGCACGAACCGGGACTAATGAGCGCCGCCCGCCTAGCCGTTGGAACCGGCACTAATGGTCACATTAGTGCCGGTTCATTTACAAACCGGGACTAATGAGCTGAACATTAGGTCCTTTTTCTACTAGTGCGTGATCGCATGCATGAAATGAAACCAATTTTTGTGAGCGTGTCTGCATGCCCAATATAGGCCCCCACGCAAGATATGAACGAAATCTGAGACCAAACACACATTGCATCATGTCCGGGCAGTGTTTTAGGGTTTCTTCACCAGGAAAACCCTAGAAAATGCATCGGACGTAGAAAAATACCGAAAATTGTCATGCATGCTTCCCATGGTGCCTGGAGTACGTGAAAAAGTTAGCGGTCATTCGGTTGAGGTGAGAAACAAAAGCGTCTTTGAGAGGAGCCCTACTGGCATACCCGAGTGGTGCTGGTTGCACATGGCGTACGTGATCGCATGCATGAAATGAAACCAATTTTGGCAACGTGTGTGCATGCCCAATGTAGGCCCCCACATGGCGTAACCTCCATCGTATTAGTTGAAGTTGTTAGAAGGTACATGTTGCTTATAAAGACCATCTTCTATTTCTTGAAAATCTCGATACACCTGACGTAGTATCTACTCAAATTAGAGGAAGTATGTATTATTATTAGCCTTGATGCATCAAATACTTTGTTTTTATAAAACTAGTACTGCCCAGATGAAAACAATTTGACACAAGAATAACACAAGAGATGGCGTGCACATGCTGACCTTGACAAATTTCTGGGGACGAAAAGGTTTATCACCGTCTCCAAGTCGTGCTATAGCGTCATGGGGGGAATTTATTAGTTCATGCAATGAATGAGCAACATTTGGATTTCTTGAACCTTTTAAGTGTCTAGAAAACAAACAAGCAGACAATGGTTAGCCTATGTCATTTGAGATAGAACCATAGAGGAAAACTGAGGGACTAGAAGTACCTTCTCAACTCAAATTGCAGCTCCGGAACAGCTCGGCAATATTGCAACGTGCAGCTTGCGTAGCATGTATTGCCGAGGTTGCGGATAGTTGCTGAACCTTTGCTTGTTTCACATTTATCCTCTGTTATCTTTAGTGACTCAGTTAATGCCCGAATGACATGATACTCCAATTCTGCTGATTCTTCCTTGTGCATACCAAGACCAAGATGCTCCGTCTCCGAAGTTCCATTTGATTCGTGCCTTTCATCACTCCCATCTACACCATCCATTGTCTTTTCCAAATTATTGTTGGCCTCATCTGTTGCCAGCCCTTTGTTGCGGTTGAAACGCCAGAAAGGCTGGACTAAAAACAGTGAATCCTTGTGTTTATCTTCATCCTCCGTCAACTCGGTGTCTAAAACATCACTCAAGGGACCCTCTCGACCCAGGCGCACAGGCAGGTACACTAGCTCAAACCTTCTATTCTTAGGATCTTCTGTGTAAAAGAGCATGAGATCTTCTAAAAATTCTAGATCACTCTCTAACTCTGCTTTGACTGGGACTCCATTGTAGCAATATAGTTCTTCGGGCCTTTCTCCTTTTGCTTTTTTCTTTGCTACCTATTTGTCTGGTGTAACGTCTTCAGTTGACTTGAGGGCTTGGATGGTCATGTCTGACTATCCTCTAGCTTCTTCAAGAAGAATAGGCCCAAGCTCAATACCATCAATGAAGTTTGTATTTGCCATCATGTATAATTTATCAGATCTTCCTGCTTCCGGGAGATCCAAATATCCTGTCGGACCATTTATTACTGCAACCATCAATTTGTCGTTATAGTGAATGTATACCATAATATGCCCTCCTACTTGCAGCCGGTAGCTATGTCTTATTTTATCACCAAATAAAATCGATAAGGTGATATGTAACACATTTCAGGGCATAAAGTTGAAGAATAAAAAATAAAGGATCTGCTAACATGCATGGCATTTATACTAAACACTTTTATTTTAGCTCATTTAGCTATAAGTATGTCTTCTATTCGCGATACAGCCTTACCATAAAAATATTCACCACTATATTTTTTGTCGTGCCTAATATTATTTATTAAAATCTTTATTCGGGACATTTAACTAAACCGCATTGCATCTAAAATTCAGAACCATATAAAAATATGAAAATATCACATTCATGTAAGACACAAGCCACTCACATCCACATTGTGTTATATATTTGTTTCTATTTTAGTACCCTTAAATATTTTAATGCATGGTTTTACAATTTATAGGTCTAACAAATATCTTCATAGAGATTTGTGGAGTATGACTATCTTGTTTAACCATAATTGACAGTAAATTCTAGAGTTTGTAATGTGCCAATCAGTCATCTTCCCTTCAAATTGTGTTCTCGGCCACACTTGGTGTCATTGCTAGTTTATTTGTTCTTTAGTAGTTTTTTCATTCATTCTGGTTCTTCGAGGACATGCATGCTCTGTTCATGGCCACATAATGATGGTGTTTATAACATGTGTGCATGAAACGTGCCATTTTTATCTTGAAGTGAAAAAATGTTTAGGCTTGATACTTGATAAGTTGAAAATATATCTCTTCCTCTTTAATTTAAAATTGACCGCTTTTAAGAGTAGCCTATTAATTTTTTTATTATGTCATTTTGATTTTATTTAGCACTATTTCTCACCCAAATGATTCGAGTGATTCGAAGAAATTGTTGTGATCATTAAGAGTTACTAATAGTAAATTTTAGAGTTGGTGAATTTCTGTGATCTGTCAACCAAGAAATTTGATGGAAAATGGCAACACTTGACATAGAAGAGATAAACAATGAAATGCAAGCACGATTTGTCTTTCTTGAGCCCTAGTTATATAGTGTTGTCTATGCATAATATGGCACGTTAGTAAAGACACCATCTTCCCAAACCAATGCACATACCCCAAGACACAATTAAACTTGGTGTTAGAAGAAGAACCACTACTTGCATTGAGAGATGGTTGGGTCCACTGTGACGACCCTGGCTTAATCGTGCACTAACCATACACGCAAATGCACACGATCAAGCCTAAGGACTCACTTGAAGATATCACAACACAACTCTAAAACATAAATAAATTCATACAAGCTTTATATTACAAGCCAGGGCCTCGAGGGCTCGAATACGTAGCTCGATGGCATACAAGTGTCAGCGGAAGCATCAGATATCTGGGTACAGATATATTACAGAAATAGAGATAAGCCTTTAGAAAGGCGGGGCAAAATAAAACACTATGATCGAAAGGCGTAGGCCTCCTGCCTAGGACCCTCCGAATCCTACTCCTGGCCGTCGGTCGGCTCCTCGTAGTAGTACTCGCCAGGAGGGTAGTAGTAGTAGCCGTAGTCGTCGACGGGGGCAGCTATCTCAGGGGCTCCGTCATCTGGCGGTGACAATTGGATATGGGGAGAAAAAGAAAGTAAAGCAAACATGAGTACTCATCCGAAGTACTCAACAAGCGAGGATCTACACTACATATGCAACATTTTCAAAGGAAGGCTGTAAATGTGGACTGGGCTACAGAAATGCCAGAATAGAGGGGAGAGCCTAGTCCTACCGAAGACTAGCATCTTCAAGCATCTTCAGCGGTCTTGCAGCATTAGAAGAGTGCAGGTTAACATAATGTAAAGTAGTAGTAATGTCATCAACCTCGGCCAGAGATCCTTCCTCGACTCCCTGCGAGAAAACAATCCCAGAGCCATACTATCCATTACATCTCAAGTCTCCAGTTCTAGTTGTACCGATCGGGATACAACTCCGAGTGTCCGTTACCATAGGACAGGCTATCGATAGATTAGTTCTTCCCTGCAGGGGTGCACCAACTTACCCACCACGCTCGATTAACTCCGGCCGAACACACTTTTCTGGGTCATGCCCGGCCTCGGCCAAACGATACGCCGCAACCCGACCAAATACTTAACAGAGATGTCAGCACGCCGGACTAAACCTATGCCCCCAGGGGTCTTGGGCCATCGCCCCGGGAACTCCTGCACGTTACGTTCACAGCCGAGAGCAGACCTAGCAACCCCTTAATACAAGCGCAGTTGCGTAACCAGTCCAACTCGGCGCGCGCCGCTCAATCGCTGACGTCCATTAAGCTTTGGCTGAAGTATACGATGCAGAACGCCCATACTATGCCCACGTGATGGTTAGTGCTATCAGGCCAGAGGCCCCTTGGATCAAATATCCAAACCGTTAGTGTGTTGATAGTGCGGAAATGAGCAGGGACTCACGAAAGATGTGACCCCATCGCCCCGTCTCGAGGACTTGCGGCAAGGGCTAGGAATGCCCGGCCACGCCTCGTGTTCAACCCTCGGGCACCATCCAGGTCCATCCGATTCCACATCACTCGCTATTTAGCTCGCGCGGGTACCCCTCAGGGCCGACCCATCTTTATCCATAATAAACAGTGTCAACATTAAAGTAAGGGCATCCGTGTGGCTATCATATCAAGAAGGAATCCAAGTCATCACCCTCGTTGGACTCCCACCTGACGTAAACATCAAGGTGAACTAAAGAGGCATCACCCTCGAGGTCCACACTTGAGCAGTTGCACGACAATGTCGTTATCGGGGGTGGTGTAGGAGGAATCACCCTCGCTTACCACGACCGAATAACTAACCTACAAGGTTAACATCAGAAGTGCTGACGAGGTATCACCCTCGGCACTCGATATTAACCCAGTAGTGTCGAGCAGTTAAGGGGGGAAGTGACGTGCAATGTCGGGGCCTGGTCTTCGATCCCGTTGCTCGGGTCTTCTGAGAATCCAGCGGGGCAGTCGGGATATAGTGGGGTCTCTAATGGTCTCTACCCAACCTATTCTAAACAGTTTAGGATAACAAGTAAGTATCAATAGCAGGTTACAAGTAAAAAAGGCTATGCAGCAGATGTAGATACAATAACAGCAGCAGATTCTAATGCAAGCATAAGAGAGAAGAGAGTGGGCGATATCGGAATGCTCAAAAGGGGGGTGCTTGCCTGGAAGCTCGGCAGCAAAGGACTGATCGCCTTGAGCGTAGTCGACCTCCGGAGCTACGTCAGTCTCGGGAGCTGCGTCGACGTCGGGGTCTATTGAGAGAGAAGAGGGGGAAGAAACATATAAATGCACAGCAACGATGCAATTCAGGCATGCTATGCTAAGATGCAGTGCAGGGTTGCCTACAGATGCACCTAAGTCATTTTAGTTATTTTAGGATTAACGCGGGATTTATTATCCGGTGTATAAGCACTATTCATCTACCAGATATGGCCTCGAAGTTGCGGTTTCACCTACATAGGGGGTTCCGGCATCAAAACAGACGACATGATCAGATTCGTCTCGTTGTTCTGATCAACTTTCATGTTTTAAGTTTTTCGATCTGAGCTACGGTTTAAAAGTTATTAATTTTCAAAGTTTAAATGATTTTCTGAAATTATTTTTATTATCAGAAATAATTTATGATGTCAGCATGATGTCACTGTGATGTCAGCAGTCCACAGCGGATGACCAGGGTCAAACCTGACATGTGGGTCCAGTGGGACCCACATGTTAGTCTCTGAGACTAAATAGATTTTAGTTAAAACTAATCAGAGGGTTAATTAGCAGCTGGCCCCACCTGTCAGTGACTTATTAACTAAACTAATTAACTTTTAATTATATAAACGTTTTAATTAATTTAATTATACGGTGGGGCCCGTATGTCAGTGACTGGGCTGCCCAGTCAGCACAGTTGACTAGGTCAACCAGTCAACTGGGGCCCCCAGGGCCCACGGTCAGTGACTCAGGGGTGGGACCCGCCCATGCCATGTCGGCGGCGACGCCGGAGAGAGCTCCGGCGAGCCTCCCGCGGCGGCGAACTCGCCGGAGATCGCCGAAAAGCGGTTACAGAGGGCCGTCTCGCGCGCGCCCGGTCTCATTCGAACGGCCACTCGGAGCTGCGTCTGTTGATGGTGGCTACGACAGCTGTAGTGGCCGGAATCTCACCGGCGTTGAGCCGCTGCGGCGAGGAGCTTCGGGCGATATCGAGCGTGTGGCTACAGTGAGTTCTAGCGCGTGCTTTCGGTCGCTTACGAACCAACGCGAGGTGCGGCGTCGAACCGAGCTAAAGCGCGGCCCCGGAGACGGCCGAAAGTGGCCGGACGGCGAGGTACCGCGGCGGCTGGAGCGCGGCTAGGCATCGAGTTCGCTATCGAGGAGCTCGGCGGCTCGGGAGAGAAGAGGAGGGGACAGGAGGCTCACCGTGCGGTTAAGGAAAACCCACGACAGATTAGTAGCAGCAGAGGACGGCGCCGGAGACGAAGACGGTCAGCGGTGGCCGGAGATGTGGACGAGAGGGATCCGGCTCTTCGGTGCTCCCCCACTCCAACTAAGGCCACCGATCGACGGAGTAGGCGATGGCGGAGCTTCTCGACAAGTTGGCGTAGCGAGGTGGCAGCTGTGGCCACGGTGATGGGCGAGGCACGGCGGCGATCGCGTCGGACGCCGATGGGATCGAGTAGGGGAGAGCGAGGGAAGAGGTGAGGAGTGACGGAGAGAGGCCAGGGGAGATGCACGAGGCCGGGGTCTTATCCCCTCGCGTCGGTGGGTGTCGGTGGCGTCGCGCTGTCGCCGTCCCACTGGCGCTCGCTGGCGCGGCCATGGGCGTGCCGACACAGCGACGGAGAGAGAAAGGGATGGACCAACTGGGCCGTTTTCGGGGCACTGTGCACTTAGGCCCAGTGCACAGTGCCTCGTTTTATTTTTCTGTTTCTGTTTTCTATTTTCCTTTTATTTCTTTTCTGTTTTGAAATAGTTAGGCCACTTGTGCACTTTTGTAAAACATGAGAGTTGTCCCCAATATTACAATGCAATATTACCTTTCACCAAAAATTGGTTTGCGCAAATTTGGATTTCTTTTGGATTTGATATGAATTTAATTCGATTAAATAGTTCTTTTTTGGTGCTGTTTCATATTGTTGGAGTCATTTAACTAATCCAAGTATCATTGGTTATATTTTTATAATTGCTTCTGGAATATTTGCTATTTAGTCAACATTTTTCCAATAGTGTTTGAGCAAATTTATTTTGCACTTTTGAATTTGAGTTGATTTTCAGAATAGATTTTGAATTGAATTCTTAACCAAAGTGATTAGGCACTGCAAATTGAGATGACTTGGCATACTTAGCAGAGTGTCACAGTGACTATTACACAGGGGTGTTACAAATTCTCCTCCTCTAAAAGAAATTCTCGTCCCGAGAATTTAGGAGGTAGAACTCAATTAGAGGAAGTATGTATATTATTAGCCTTGATGCATCAAATACTTTGTTTTTAATAAACTATACTGCCCAGATGAAAAACAATTTGACACAAGAATAACACAGAGATGGCGTGCATCTGACCTTGACAAATTTTGGGACGAAAAGGTTTATCACCGTCTCCAGTCGTCTATAGCGTCATGGGGGGAATTTATTAGTTCTGCAATGAATGAGCAACATTTGGATTTCTTGAACCTTTTAAGTGTCTAGAAAACAAACAGCACAATGGTTGCCTATGTCATTGAGATAGAACCATAGAGGAAAACTGAGGGACTAGAAGTACCTTCTCAACTCAAATTGCAGCTCCGAACAGCTCGGCAATATTGCAACGTGCAGCTTGCGTAGATGATTATTGCCGAGGTTGCGGATAGTTGCTGAACCTTTGCTTGTTTCACATTTATCCTCTGTTATCTTTAGTGACTCAGTTAATGCCCGAATGACATGATACTCCAATCTTCTGTATTCTCCTTGTGCATACCAAGACCAAGATGCTCCGTCTCCGAAGTTCCATTTGATTCGTGCCTTTCATCACTCCCATCTACACCATCCATTGTCTTTTCCAAATTATTGTTGGCCTCATCTGTTGCCAGCCCTTTGTTGCGGTTGAAACGCCAGAAAGGCTGGACTAAAAACAGTGAATCCTTGTGTTTATCTTCATCCTCCGTCAACTCGGTGTCTAAAACATCACTCAAGGGACCCTCTCGCCCGGCGCACAGGCAGGTACACTAGCTCAAACCTTCTATTCTTAGGATCTTTGTGTAAAAGAGCATGAGATCTTCTAAAAATTCTAGATCACTCCTACTCTGCTTTGACTGGGACTCCATTGTAGCAATATAGTTCTTCGGGCCTTTCTCCTTTTGCTTTTTTCTTTGCTACCTATTTGTCTGGGTGTAACGTCTTCAGTTGACTTGAGGGCTTGGATGGTCATGTCTGACTATCCTCTAGCTTCTTCAAGAAGAATAGGCCCAACTCAATACCATCAATGAAGTTTGTATTTGCCATCATGTATAATTTATCAGATCTTCCTGCTTCCGGGGAGATCCAAATATCCTGTCGGACCATTTATTACTGCAACCATCAATTTGTCGTTATAGTGAATGTATACCATAATATGCCCTCCTACTTGCAGCCGGTAGCTATGTCTTATTTTATCACCAAATAAAATCGATAAGGGTGATGTAACACATTTCAGGGCATAAAGTTGAAGAATAAAAAATAAAGGATCTGCTAAAATGCAGGCATTTATACTAAACACTTTTATTTTAGCTCATTTAGCTATAAGTATGTCTTCTATTCGCGATACAGCCTTACCATAAAAATATTCACCACTATATTTTTGTCGTGCCTAATATTATTTATTAAAATCTTTATTCGGGACATTTAACTAAACCGCATTGCATCTAAAATTCAGAACCATATAAAAATATGAAAATATCACATTCATGTAAGACACAAGCCACTCCATCCACATGTGTTATATATTTGTTTCTATTTTAGTACCCTTAAATATTTTAATGCATGGTTTTACAATTTATAGGTCTAACAATATCTTCATAGAGATTTGTGGAGTATGACTATCTTGTTTAACCATAATTGACAGTAAATTCTAGAGTTTGTAATGTGCCAATCAGTCATCTTCCCTTCAAATTGTGTTCTCGGCCACACTTGGTGTCATTGCTAGTTTATTTGTTCTTTAGTAGTTTTTTCATTCATTCTGGTTCTTCGAGGACATGCATGCTCTGTTCATGGCCACATAATGATGGTGTTTATAACATGTGTGCATGAAACGTGCCATTTTTATCTTAAGTGAAAAAATGTTTAGGCTTGATACTTGATAAGTTGAAAATATATCTCTTCCTCTTTAATTTAAAATTGACCGCTTTTAAGAGTAGCCTATTAATTTTTTTATTATGTCATTTTGATTTTATTAGCACTATTTCTCACCCAAATGATTCGAGTGATTCGAAGAAATGTGTTGTGATCATTAAGAGTTACTAATAGTAAATTTTAGAGTTGGTGAATTTCTGTGATCTGTCAACCAGAAATTTGATGGAAAATGGCAACACTTGACATAGAAGATAAACAATGAAATGCAAGCACGATTTGTCTTTCTTGAGCCCTAGTTATATAGTGTTGTCTATGCATAATATGGCACGTTAGTAAAGACACCATCTTCCCAAACCAATGCACATACCCCAACACAATTAAACTGGTGTTAGAAGAAGAACCACTACTTGCATTGAGAGATGGTTGGGTCCACTGTGACGACCCTGGCTTAATCGTGCACTAACCATACACGCAAATGCACACGATCAAGCCTAAGACTCACTTGAAGATATCACAACACAACTCTAAACATAAATAAATTCATACAAGCTTTATATTACAAGCCAGGGCCTCGAGGGCTCGAATACGTACTCGATGGCATACAAGTGTCAGCGGAAGCATCAGATATCTGGGTACAGATATATTACAGAAATAGAGATAAGCCTTTAGAAAGGCGGGGCAAAATAAAACACTATGATCGAAAGGCGTAGGCCTCCTGCCTAGGACCCTCCGAATCCTACTCCTGGCCGTCGGTCGGCTCCTCGTAGTAGTACTCGCCAGGAGGTAGTAGTAGTAGCCGTAGTCGTCGACGGGGGCAGCTATCTCAGGGGCTCCGTCATCTGGCGGTGACAATTGGATATGGGGAGAAAAAGAAAGTAAAGCACATGAGTACTCATCCGAAGTACTCAACAAGCGAGGATCTACACTACATATGACAACTTTTCAAAGGAAGGCTGTAAATGTGGACTGGGCTACAGAAATGCCAGAATAGAGGGGAGAGCCTAGTCCTACCGAAGACTAGCATCTTCAAGCATCTTCAGCGTCTTGCAGCATAGAAGAGTGCAGGTTAACATAATGTAAAGTAGTAGTAATGTCATCAACCTCGGCCAGAGATCCTTCCTCGACTCCCTGCGAGAAAACAATCCCAGAGCCATACTATCCATTACATCTCAAGTCTCCAGTTTCTAGTTGTACGCTCGGGATACAACTCCGTGTCCGTTACCATAGGACAGGCTATCGATAGATTAGTTCTTCCCTGCAGGGTGCACCAACTACCCACCACGCTCGATTAACTCCGGCCGAACACACTTTTCTGGGTCATGCCCGGCCTCGGCCAAACGATACGCCGCAACCCGACCAATACTTAACAGAATGTCAGCACGCGGACTAAACCTATGCCCCCAGGGGTCTTGGGCCATCGCCCCGGGAACTCCTGCACGTTACGTTCACAGCCGAGAGCAGACCTAGCAACCCCTTAATACAAGCGCAGTTGCGTAACCAGTCCAACTCGGCGCGCGCCTCCAATCGCTGACGTCCATTAAGCTTTGGCTGAAGTATACGATGCAGAACGCCCATACTATGCCCACGTGATGGTTAGTGCTATCAGGCCAGAGGCCCCTTGGATCAAAATCCAAACCGTTAGTGTGTTGATAGTGCGGAAATGAGCAGGGACTCACGAAAGATGTGACCCCATCGCCCGTCTCGAGGACTTGCGGCAAGGGCTAGGAATGCCCGGCCACGCCTCGTGTTAACCCTCGGGCACCATCCAGGTCCATCCGATTCCACATCACTCGCTATTTAGCTCGCGCGGGTACCCCTCAGGGCCGACCCTCTTTATCCATAATAAACAGTGTCAACTTAAAGTAAGGGCATCCGTGTGGCTATCATATCAAGAAGGAATCCAAGTCATCACCCTCGTTGGACTCCCACCTGACGTAAACATCAAGGTGAACTAAAGAGAGCATCACCCTCGAGTCCACACTTGAGCAGTTGCACGACAATGTCGTTATCGGGGGTGGTGTAGGAGAATCACCCTCGCTTACCACACCGAATAACTAACCTACAAGGTTAACATCAGAAGTGCTGACGAGGTATCACCCTCGGCACTCGATATTAACCCAGTAGTGTCGAGCATTAAGGGGGGAAGTACGTGCAATGTCGGGGCCTCTCGCCCTCGACATCACCAGGGTCATCGCGGCTGATCTTATAGCGCAATGCACCGCATACCGGGCATGCGTTCAAATCCTCGTAGTCACCGCGGTAGAGGATGCAGTCATTAGGGCATGCATGTATCTTCTGCACCTCTAATCCTAGAGGGCAGACAGCCTTCTTTGCTTCGTACTACTCTCGGGCAATTCGTTGTCCTTTGGAAGCATCTTCTTTAACATTATCAGCAACTTTCCAAATCCCTTGTCAGATACACCATTCTCTGCCTTCCATTGCAGCAATTCCAGTGTGGTGACCAGCTTTTTTTTGTCAGCTTCGCAATTTGGGTACAACGATTTCTTCTGATCCTCTAACATGCGCTGCAACTTCAGCCTCTCCTTTTCACTTGCGCAGTTTCTCTTTGCATCGGCAATGGCCTGACCTAGATCATCAGCGGGCTCATCTTGATGCCTCTTCTTCAGCTTCTTCCCGCATTGCCGGCTCAGCTTCTTCCCCCATTGTTGTACCATCGTATTCAGGGAACCCATGGCCAGGATAGCTGTCGTCGTCCTCTTCTTCTTCATTGTCTTCCATCATAACCCCTCTTTCTCCGTGATTGGTCCAAACATTATAGTAGGGCATGAAACCGGACTCAAACAGGTGCCAGTGAATGGTTCTTGAGTTAGAGTAATTGTGATCATTCTTACAGCCAGTGCATACAACACATAAAACCATCCGCTCGCTTGTTTGCCTCAGCCGCAAGCAGAAAAGTATGCACGCCATTAACGAACTTGGGAGAGCATCGGTCATCGTACATCCATTGCCAGCTCATCTTCCTTACACAGCACCAAAAAGACCAAATTAATACAAGTTCATACATAAAGTTCATACACACTTATTCTCACAAACAACATACAAACTCTCTAGCTAAAGCATTTAAATGCAACAACAAATGCGATCAAGATCGCAATTATGGTAACAATTGATCCAACAGCATAATGATACCAAGCCTCACTATCAATGGCATATTTTCTAACCTTTCTAATCTTCAAGCGCATTTTCTCCATCTTGATCTTGTGATCATCGACGACATCGGCAACATGCAACTCCAATTCCATCTTCTCCTCCTCAATTCTTTTCAATTTTTCTTTCAAATACTTGTTTTCTTTTTCAACTAAATTTAACCTCTCGACAATAGGGTCGGTTGGAATTTCCGGTTCACATACCTCCTAGATAAAAATATCTATGTCAACTTGATGGGCATAATTTGTCATAAACACGAAATGCAACAAATAGTTATAAACGAGAATATACCACATCTGAATCATAAACCGGAGGAGGGCCGACGGGGACGGATATCAAAACCATGGCACTATGTATAACAAACAACGTACGGGTAAGAAAATTATACAAGTAACTATATATCTAAATCACACAAACATGATTTTTTTTATATAAAAAAGATAAGAACAAGAGGCTCACCACAAGGTGGTGCCGGCGACGGGACGGTGTGGGCGATCGACGGTGGTTAGGACGGAGACGGGAAGGCACTAAGTAAACCACACCTACATATGCAAACTAAGAGTTATTTTGAGCTCAAATTGCATATAAATCAAATAAACTACCACATATAATTCCTCCCAAACTAAAACCCACAAATCACTATACTTATAGAGCATTGCAAGAGCTAATCTAGCAATGAGAGATGAAAGGACAAAGTTGCTAACCTTTGTGATCACTTGGATGGATGGGGTGCCTTCAAATCTTGACAAATTTTGGCAAAAATGGAGGATGAGCTCGAGAGAAGAGGAAGAAAATAGAGAGGAGAGGAAAGGGGAAGAACAGAGAGCTCGGGCTCAACGAAGGGTTTATATAAGATGATCTTTAGTCCCTGTTGGTTATACGAACCGGGACTAATGAGCGCCGCCCGCCTAGCCGTTGGAACCGGCACTAATGGTCACATTAGTGCCGGTTCATTTACAAACCGGGACTAATGAGCTGAACATTAGGTCCTTTTTCTACTAGTGCGTGATCGCATGCATGAAATGAAACCAATTTTTGTGAGCGTGTCTGCATGCCCAATATAGGCCCCCACGCAAGATATGAACGAAATCTGAGACCAAACACACATTGCATCATGTCCGGGCAGTGTTTTAGGGTTTCTTCACCAGGAAAACCCTAGAAAATGCATCGGACGTAGAAAAATACCGAAAATTGTCATGCATGCTTCCCATGGTGCCTGGAGTACGTGAAAAAGTTAGCGGTCATTCGGTTGAGGTGAGAAACAAAAGCGTCTTTGAGAGGAGCCCTACTGGCATACCCGAGTGGTGCTGGTTGCACATGGCGTACGTGATCGCATGCATGAAATGAAACCAATTTTGGCAACGTGTGTGCATGCCCAATGTAGGCCCCCACATGGCGTAACCTCCATCGTATTAGTTGAAGTTGTTAGAAGGTACATGTTGCTTATAAAGACCATCTTCTATTTCTTGAAAATCTCGATACACCTGACGTAGTATCTACTCAAATTAGAGGAAGTATGTATTATTATTAGCCTTGATGCATCAAATACTTTGTTTTTATAAAACTAGTACTGCCCAGATGAAAACAATTTGACACAAGAATAACACAAGAGATGGCGTGCACATGCTGACCTTGACAAATTTCTGGGGACGAAAAGGTTTATCACCGTCTCCAAGTCGTGCTATAGCGTCATGGGGGGAATTTATTAGTTCATGCAATGAATGAGCAACATTTGGATTTCTTGAACCTTTTAAGTGTCTAGAAAACAAACAAGCAGACAATGGTTAGCCTATGTCATTTGAGATAGAACCATAGAGGAAAACTGAGGGACTAGAAGTACCTTCTCAACTCAAATTGCAGCTCCGGAACAGCTCGGCAATATTGCAACGTGCAGCTTGCGTAGCATGTATTGCCGAGGTTGCGGATAGTTGCTGAACCTTTGCTTGTTTCACATTTATCCTCTGTTATCTTTAGTGACTCAGTTAATGCCCGAATGACATGATACTCCAATTCTGCTGATTCTTCCTTGTGCATACCAAGACCAAGATGCTCCGTCTCCGAAGTTCCATTTGATTCGTGCCTTTCATCACTCCCATCTACACCATCCATTGTCTTTTCCAAATTATTGTTGGCCTCATCTGTTGCCAGCCCTTTGTTGCGGTTGAAACGCCAGAAAGGCTGGACTAAAAACAGTGAATCCTTGTGTTTATCTTCATCCTCCGTCAACTCGGTGTCTAAAACATCACTCAAGGGACCCTCTCGACCCAGGCGCACAGGCAGGTACACTAGCTCAAACCTTCTATTCTTAGGATCTTCTGTGTAAAAGAGCATGAGATCTTCTAAAAATTCTAGATCACTCTCTAACTCTGCTTTGACTGGGACTCCATTGTAGCAATATAGTTCTTCGGGCCTTTCTCCTTTTGCTTTTTTCTTTGCTACCTATTTGTCTGGTGTAACGTCTTCAGTTGACTTGAGGGCTTGGATGGTCATGTCTGACTATCCTCTAGCTTCTTCAAGAAGAATAGGCCCAAGCTCAATACCATCAATGAAGTTTGTATTTGCCATCATGTATAATTTATCAGATCTTCCTGCTTCCGGGAGATCCAAATATCCTGTCGGACCATTTATTACTGCAACCATCAATTTGTCGTTATAGTGAATGTATACCATAATATGCCCTCCTACTTGCAGCCGGTAGCTATGTCTTATTTTATCACCAAATAAAATCGATAAGGTGATATGTAACACATTTCAGGGCATAAAGTTGAAGAATAAAAAATAAAGGATCTGCTAACATGCATGGCATTTATACTAAACACTTTTATTTTAGCTCATTTAGCTATAAGTATGTCTTCTATTCGCGATACAGCCTTACCATAAAAATATTCACCACTATATTTTTTGTCGTGCCTAATATTATTTATTAAAATCTTTATTCGGGACATTTAACTAAACCGCATTGCATCTAAAATTCAGAACCATATAAAAATATGAAAATATCACATTCATGTAAGACACAAGCCACTCACATCCACATTGTGTTATATATTTGTTTCTATTTTAGTACCCTTAAATATTTTAATGCATGGTTTTACAATTTATAGGTCTAACAAATATCTTCATAGAGATTTGTGGAGTATGACTATCTTGTTTAACCATAATTGACAGTAAATTCTAGAGTTTGTAATGTGCCAATCAGTCATCTTCCCTTCAAATTGTGTTCTCGGCCACACTTGGTGTCATTGCTAGTTTATTTGTTCTTTAGTAGTTTTTTCATTCATTCTGGTTCTTCGAGGACATGCATGCTCTGTTCATGGCCACATAATGATGGTGTTTATAACATGTGTGCATGAAACGTGCCATTTTTATCTTGAAGTGAAAAAATGTTTAGGCTTGATACTTGATAAGTTGAAAATATATCTCTTCCTCTTTAATTTAAAATTGACCGCTTTTAAGAGTAGCCTATTAATTTTTTTATTATGTCATTTTGATTTTATTTAGCACTATTTCTCACCCAAATGATTCGAGTGATTCGAAGAAATTGTTGTGATCATTAAGAGTTACTAATAGTAAATTTTAGAGTTGGTGAATTTCTGTGATCTGTCAACCAAGAAATTTGATGGAAAATGGCAACACTTGACATAGAAGAGATAAACAATGAAATGCAAGCACGATTTGTCTTTCTTGAGCCCTAGTTATATAGTGTTGTCTATGCATAATATGGCACGTTAGTAAAGACACCATCTTCCCAAACCAATGCACATACCCCAAGACACAATTAAACTTGGTGTTAGAAGAAGAACCACTACTTGCATTGAGAGATGGTTGGGTCCACTGTGACGACCCTGGCTTAATCGTGCACTAACCATACACGCAAATGCACACGATCAAGCCTAAGGACTCACTTGAAGATATCACAACACAACTCTAAAACATAAATAAATTCATACAAGCTTTATATTACAAGCCAGGGCCTCGAGGGCTCGAATACGTAGCTCGATGGCATACAAGTGTCAGCGGAAGCATCAGATATCTGGGTACAGATATATTACAGAAATAGAGATAAGCCTTTAGAAAGGCGGGGCAAAATAAAACACTATGATCGAAAGGCGTAGGCCTCCTGCCTAGGACCCTCCGAATCCTACTCCTGGCCGTCGGTCGGCTCCTCGTAGTAGTACTCGCCAGGAGGGTAGTAGTAGTAGCCGTAGTCGTCGACGGGGGCAGCTATCTCAGGGGCTCCGTCATCTGGCGGTGACAATTGGATATGGGGAGAAAAAGAAAGTAAAGCAAACATGAGTACTCATCCGAAGTACTCAACAAGCGAGGATCTACACTACATATGCAACATTTTCAAAGGAAGGCTGTAAATGTGGACTGGGCTACAGAAATGCCAGAATAGAGGGGAGAGCCTAGTCCTACCGAAGACTAGCATCTTCAAGCATCTTCAGCGGTCTTGCAGCATTAGAAGAGTGCAGGTTAACATAATGTAAAGTAGTAGTAATGTCATCAACCTCGGCCAGAGATCCTTCCTCGACTCCCTGCGAGAAAACAATCCCAGAGCCATACTATCCATTACATCTCAAGTCTCCAGTTCTAGTTGTACCGATCGGGATACAACTCCGAGTGTCCGTTACCATAGGACAGGCTATCGATAGATTAGTTCTTCCCTGCAGGGGTGCACCAACTTACCCACCACGCTCGATTAACTCCGGCCGAACACACTTTTCTGGGTCATGCCCGGCCTCGGCCAAACGATACGCCGCAACCCGACCAAATACTTAACAGAGATGTCAGCACGCCGGACTAAACCTATGCCCCCAGGGGTCTTGGGCCATCGCCCCGGGAACTCCTGCACGTTACGTTCACAGCCGAGAGCAGACCTAGCAACCCCTTAATACAAGCGCAGTTGCGTAACCAGTCCAACTCGGCGCGCGCCGCTCAATCGCTGACGTCCATTAAGCTTTGGCTGAAGTATACGATGCAGAACGCCCATACTATGCCCACGTGATGGTTAGTGCTATCAGGCCAGAGGCCCCTTGGATCAAATATCCAAACCGTTAGTGTGTTGATAGTGCGGAAATGAGCAGGGACTCACGAAAGATGTGACCCCATCGCCCCGTCTCGAGGACTTGCGGCAAGGGCTAGGAATGCCCGGCCACGCCTCGTGTTCAACCCTCGGGCACCATCCAGGTCCATCCGATTCCACATCACTCGCTATTTAGCTCGCGCGGGTACCCCTCAGGGCCGACCCATCTTTATCCATAATAAACAGTGTCAACATTAAAGTAAGGGCATCCGTGTGGCTATCATATCAAGAAGGAATCCAAGTCATCACCCTCGTTGGACTCCCACCTGACGTAAACATCAAGGTGAACTAAAGAGGCATCACCCTCGAGGTCCACACTTGAGCAGTTGCACGACAATGTCGTTATCGGGGGTGGTGTAGGAGGAATCACCCTCGCTTACCACGACCGAATAACTAACCTACAAGGTTAACATCAGAAGTGCTGACGAGGTATCACCCTCGGCACTCGATATTAACCCAGTAGTGTCGAGCAGTTAAGGGGGGAAGTGACGTGCAATGTCGGGGCCTGGTCTTCGATCCCGTTGCTCGGGTCTTCTGAGAATCCAGCGGGGCAGTCGGGATATAGTGGGGTCTCTAATGGTCTCTACCCAACCTATTCTAAACAGTTTAGGATAACAAGTAAGTATCAATAGCAGGTTACAAGTAAAAAAGGCTATGCAGCAGATGTAGATACAATAACAGCAGCAGATTCTAATGCAAGCATAAGAGAGAAGAGAGTGGGCGATATCGGAATGCTCAAAAGGGGGGTGCTTGCCTGGAAGCTCGGCAGCAAAGGACTGATCGCCTTGAGCGTAGTCGACCTCCGGAGCTACGTCAGTCTCGGGAGCTGCGTCGACGTCGGGGTCTATTGAGAGAGAAGAGGGGGAAGAAACATATAAATGCACAGCAACGATGCAATTCAGGCATGCTATGCTAAGATGCAGTGCAGGGTTGCCTACAGATGCACCTAAGTCATTTTAGTTATTTTAGGATTAACGCGGGATTTATTATCCGGTGTATAAGCACTATTCATCTACCAGATATGGCCTCGAAGTTGCGGTTTCACCTACATAGGGGGTTCCGGCATCAAAACAGACGACATGATCAGATTCGTCTCGTTGTTCTGATCAACTTTCATGTTTTAAGTTTTTCGATCTGAGCTACGGTTTAAAAGTTATTAATTTTCAAAGTTTAAATGATTTTCTGAAATTATTTTTATTATCAGAAATAATTTATGATGTCAGCATGATGTCACTGTGATGTCAGCAGTCCACAGCGGATGACCAGGGTCAAACCTGACATGTGGGTCCAGTGGGACCCACATGTTAGTCTCTGAGACTAAATAGATTTTAGTTAAAACTAATCAGAGGGTTAATTAGCAGCTGGCCCCACCTGTCAGTGACTTATTAACTAAACTAATTAACTTTTAATTATATAAACGTTTTAATTAATTTAATTATACGGTGGGGCCCGTATGTCAGTGACTGGGCTGCCCAGTCAGCACAGTTGACTAGGTCAACCAGTCAACTGGGGCCCCCAGGGCCCACGGTCAGTGACTCAGGGGTGGGACCCGCCCATGCCATGTCGGCGGCGACGCCGGAGAGAGCTCCGGCGAGCCTCCCGCGGCGGCGAACTCGCCGGAGATCGCCGAAAAGCGGTTACAGAGGGCCGTCTCGCGCGCGCCCGGTCTCATTCGAACGGCCACTCGGAGCTGCGTCTGTTGATGGTGGCTACGACAGCTGTAGTGGCCGGAATCTCACCGGCGTTGAGCCGCTGCGGCGAGGAGCTTCGGGCGATATCGAGCGTGTGGCTACAGTGAGTTCTAGCGCGTGCTTTCGGTCGCTTACGAACCAACGCGAGGTGCGGCGTCGAACCGAGCTAAAGCGCGGCCCCGGAGACGGCCGAAAGTGGCCGGACGGCGAGGTACCGCGGCGGCTGGAGCGCGGCTAGGCATCGAGTTCGCTATCGAGGAGCTCGGCGGCTCGGGAGAGAAGAGGAGGGGACAGGAGGCTCACCGTGCGGTTAAGGAAAACCCACGACAGATTAGTAGCAGCAGAGGACGGCGCCGGAGACGAAGACGGTCAGCGGTGGCCGGAGATGTGGACGAGAGGGATCCGGCTCTTCGGTGCTCCCCCACTCCAACTAAGGCCACCGATCGACGGAGTAGGCGATGGCGGAGCTTCTCGACAAGTTGGCGTAGCGAGGTGGCAGCTGTGGCCACGGTGATGGGCGAGGCACGGCGGCGATCGCGTCGGACGCCGATGGGATCGAGTAGGGGAGAGCGAGGGAAGAGGTGAGGAGTGACGGAGAGAGGCCAGGGGAGATGCACGAGGCCGGGGTCTTATCCCCTCGCGTCGGTGGGTGTCGGTGGCGTCGCGCTGTCGCCGTCCCACTGGCGCTCGCTGGCGCGGCCATGGGCGTGCCGACACAGCGACGGAGAGAGAAAGGGATGGACCAACTGGGCCGTTTTCGGGGCACTGTGCACTTAGGCCCAGTGCACAGTGCCTCGTTTTATTTTTCTGTTTCTGTTTTCTATTTTCCTTTTATTTCTTTTCTGTTTTGAAATAGTTAGGCCACTTGTGCACTTTTGTAAAACATGAGAGTTGTCCCCAATATTACAATGCAATATTACCTTTCACCAAAAATTGGTTTGCGCAAATTTGGATTTCTTTTGGATTTGATATGAATTTAATTCGATTAAATAGTTCTTTTTTGGTGCTGTTTCATATTGTTGGAGTCATTTAACTAATCCAAGTATCATTGGTTATATTTTTATAATTGCTTCTGGAATATTTGCTATTTAGTCAACATTTTTCCAATAGTGTTTGAGCAAATTTATTTTGCACTTTTGAATTTGAGTTGATTTTCAGAATAGATTTTGAATTGAATTCTTAACC
This sequence comes from Thinopyrum elongatum, assembly GCA_011799875.1. Classification (NCBI taxonomy): domain Eukaryota; kingdom Viridiplantae; phylum Streptophyta; class Magnoliopsida; order Poales; family Poaceae; genus Thinopyrum; species Thinopyrum elongatum. Next base: position 2,417,611 of record CM022299.1, read on the forward strand.
AAAGTGATTAGGCACTGCAAATTGAGATGACTTGGCATACTTAGCAGAGTGTCACAGTGACTATTACACAGGGGTGTTACAAATTCTCCTCCTCTAAAAGAAATTCTCGTCCCGAGAATTTAGGAGGTAGAAGGAAAGAGGTCAGGGTATTCTTCTCGAAGATGATCCTCGCGTTCCCAAGTGGCTTCATCTTCAGTGTGATTCGACCACTGTACTTTCAGGAACTTGGTCATCTTCTGACGAGTTCGACGTTCAGCTTCATCAAGGATGCGGATCGGATGCTCCTTATAAGATAAGTCATCTTGCAATTGGAGCATCTCGTGATCCACTGCGCGGTGTGGAGATTCCTTGAAGCATTTACGAAGTTGCGACACATGGAAGTCATCATGGATATGAGAGAATTGCGGTGGCAACTCCAATTTATATGCCACCTGTCCACGTCTGGCAACAATGCGAAAGGGACCGATATAGCGTGGAGCTAGCTTGCCCTTGATTCCAAATCGATGGGTGCCCTTCATAGGAGTGACACGGAGATAAGCTTGATCACCTGGTTGATAAGTCAGACCCCATCGTTTGCGATCATAATTGCTCTTCTGACGGTCCTGAGCCGCCTTAAGATTTTCTCGGACAATTCTGACTTGTTCTTCAGCGTGTTGAATAATGTCTGGTCCCACTAGTGGTCGTTCCCCAGTTTCTGACCAATTCAGAGGGGTTCGACACTTACGTCCGTAAAGCACTTCAAAGGGGGCCATTTTCAAGCTGGTTTGATAGCTGTTGTTATAAGAGAATTCGGCATACGGGAGAGATTCTTCCCACTTCTTACCGAATGATATAACACAAGCCCGAAGCATATCTTCAAGCACTTGGTTAACTCGCTCGACTTGGCCTTGGGATTGAGGATGATAAGCTGAACTCCATGTAATGTGAGTTCCCATAGCTTCTTGGAAACTTTCCCAGAACTTGGACGTGAAAAGACCGCCACGGTCCGAACTGATCTCCTTCGGAATACCGTGGAGTGAAACGATTCTGGAGATATACAATTCTGCTAACTGGCTAGCAGTGATAGTCTCCTTGACAGGCAGAAAATGTGCAACTTTGGAAAGTTGATCGACGACGACAAGAATAGCATCGTGACCTTTCTGAGACTTGGGAAGACTAGTAATGAAATCCATTTGCACTTTATCCCATTTTCATAAAGGAATAGGTAACGGTTGAAGAATTCCAGCAGGCTTCTGATGTTCTGCTTTCACACGACGGCATACGTCACATTCAGCAACATATCGAGCAATGTCCTGCTTCATTTTAGGCCACCAGTACCTCTGTCAAAGATCGCGATACATCTTGGTACTACCCGGATGGATAGACAGCGGTGTATCTGTAGGGTAACGCAGCAGAAAACAAAAAATTTCTGACCTACGCACCAGCCCAGGACCACTATGGAGACTGCATACAAGGTTTGATCATTTTCGTTACCGACTCGTAGCGCAGCGGAAGTAGAGTCGATGACGATCGGCGGTGCAGATCCCCGCAGCTAGGATTTACAACCTCCCAACCGCGAGGATGTATCCCCTCGTCTTCCCTTCAGACAGCCCTCCGGGAGGCGGTCGAACAGTCCACCGGACGGTGTCGCGGACAGCCCTTCGGGAGGACCTTCGAAACTCTAACGGTCACTCGGACAGCCCTTCGGGAGGACTCACAGAACTCGGACCGTCACTTGGACAGCCCTTCGGGAGGCACTCTCGAACAGCCCCTCGGGCACTAAGATCGAAACTACGACCTCTCTACAGAGTTGCACACATACGGTGTCATCTATCCGGCAGGGCTTCGCCGTCCAGAACTAGTTCCCACCGGAACCCAGACAGCCTTTCGGCACTACGAAACTCTTTTCGTGGGAGGGAGAGAGAAGCCAGATCATTGCATGGCATTTGTATGTGAGAAGGGGTGAAGGATTGAGCAGCCCCCTCTCCTCCTTATATAGGAAAACCAAGGGGTAGGATGGGCATTCAAGAAATACCAAAATACCCATGAAGGAAACTCTTTCCAAGGGCATAAGAGAGAAACCAAAGGACATGTGGAGCTCCAAGGAGGAGCTCCACATATGGCCGGCCACCCCCTAGGGGTCCCCCCCCAAGGGGGCTCTCATCCATCCACATCACCTTCTAGAAGCCTTTAGCAAAAAGCCCTAAAAGGTGGCTTTCCAAAAAATTCCAAAAAGCACTTTCACTATTCACGACGACATTTTTCAGCGTCCATTCGAACTGAAAATATTTATGTGGGCTTAGAACATTTCTAGTACCCACTAAAACAATTTTCAATGCGTTTTGGAACAATTCCAGTTTAGTGATTTCATCTGCGAAAAGCATCTGAAGCGGTTCCGGCAGCCCCGGAACATTTCCGGTTTTTTCTTCCAGAAAATTCCCAGAAGTTTCCAGAATGATTCTGGCATCCTCCAAGAATTATCAGGCATGTGCCGAAACCATTTTGACTTAATGGTATCCCCTGAAACAACTTTTCAGTTTCACCGGAACTCATCCGGTGACCTCTCTCTGCGGAACTTTTCCGCTGTCCGAAACTTTTCGGTGTCCGAAACTTTTTCGGTGATTTTCTCTCAGACTCCCTGTCTAGTATTCAGCAGATAGATGACCCTTAAGCGTGTGACCCTATAGGTTCGGTGAAGTATAGACATGACACGGAACCCCTTCCGATCAATGATCAACATCGGAGCCGTGGACACCCATATTGACCCCTATACCCACACGAATGAATATTCGAGTGAACCTCCAGTTGTCGTGTGCTATTCCTATTGCTTCGCGATATGTTACAAATACCCGAGGCGAGACATGTTGGCATTCCCGTGGATCAACAACTTGTCCACTATGCTAGTTACCTCGTTACCGGTATTGTTCTCTTTTCTCGTTACCGTGTTCCGGCATCCCCGTGATCAAATCACAAAGTGTCTGGCCAGACGATGATGGATACCTTAACACCGAGAGGGCCCAGAGATATCTCTCCATCGTCGGAGGAGCAAATCCCAATCTTGAGCTATCAAGTTACTTGACATACTTTCCCATGAACCCGTAAGCCGCCGTAATAGCCATCCAGTTACGGATGACGTTTAACAAACCCCAAAGTTCATGAATCAAGCATGAAGAAACTCGATACTCTCATGGTCTGAGGAATTATGCAAACGTTAACCATCTCTGTGTTATTAACCATTAACTTGTGACGAAAGAATCTCATAGCATAACATCAATTTGGGTCGATTCAACACAAATGTTCTGCTAACAATTGTGCCCTCAAAATTGCCGGCATAGTCATGCCCATGATCAGGAAAACAGGATCATCATGCAATACTTGAGCCAGTCACAGAGGCTTGACTAGGAATACATTTTACCGTTTATTATCCCACACGTGCACATGAGTTTCCCTCCAAGCCTCGTTTTATTTGTAGACTCGAGAATCATTGCAGTTATAGCATGGAACATAAACCTAATTATGAACAGGGAGATAATCAATAACATTTATTATTGCCTCTAGGGCATATCTCCTACAGTATCATGAGCCTCCTTCATGACCTTGTCAGTCATAAGCTCGAAGCGAGGTACTACAATGCGGTCTCGGAAATATGAAGTTCCATCTTCAGCAACCGAGAAATCCCTGTACTTCTCAAGGTGAAGCTCTTTCTTCATCAGATCGATTTCAGCATCTTTGGCTTGCGATTCTTTAACAGCTTTCTCAAGGTCTGGCTGTACCACAAGGTTATTAAGAGAACCCTGTGGAATGATACAGACGTTCAGCTTGAGAAATTCTTCATGTAGCTAGGGTTGAGATTGCTCAACCATGAGGTTGTTGCAATAGGACTTGCGGCTCAAGGCATCAGCCATCACATTAGCCTTGCCAGGGGTATAATAAATACCACAATCATAGTCCATAATTGTTTCCAACCATCGTTGTTGACGGAGATTAAGTTCCGGTTGGGTGAACAAATACTTCAGACTCTGGTGATCGGTATAAATCTCACACCGGTTGCCAAGAAGGTAATGTCGCCACTGCTTCAAAGCATAGATTACAGCAGCAAGTTCGAGATCATGCACTGGATAGTTTTCTTCATGTGGACGCAATTGTCGCGAGGCATATGCAATTACCTTCCGTTCTTGCATTAGGACACAGCCTAATCCCTGACGAGAGGCGTCGCAATATATCACAAAGTCCTTGCGAGAATCGGGAGGAGCAAGCACTGGAGCAGAAGTAAGCTTGTCCTTAAGGGTCTGGAAACTCTCCTGACATTTGTCTGTCCACTCAAACTTAACGCATTTGTGGAGCAGATTAGTCAGGGGCTTGGCGATCTTGGAAAAGTTCTCGACGAAACGGCGGCAATAACTTGCTAAGCCGAGAAAACTTCTGACTTGCTTGGCATTCTTCGGAGGAGTCCAGTCAAGAATAGCCTGAACACGCTCTGGGTTAACGGCAATACCGTCCTTCGAAATCACATGTCCAAGGTAGGTCACTTCAGAAAGCCAGAATTCACATTTGGAGTACTTGGCATACAACTTATGCTCTCGAAGCCTCTCCAGAACAAGGCGAAGATGTTCGGCATGTTCTTCCTTATTCTTCGAATATACCAGAATATCGTCCAGATATACCACGACGAACTTGTCGAGGTAATCCATGAATATATAATTCATCAGACGAGAGAAAGTAGCTGGAGCATTCGTTAGGCCAAATGACATGACGGTGTATTCATAGGAGCCATAATGGGTAACAAATCATAATGGGTAACAAATGCAGTCTTCGGAATAACCCAACCTCAAGTCGAGTTTAGAGAACACCGAAGATCCAGCAAGTTGATCATATAAGTCATTGATCCGGGGAAGCGGATATTTATTCTGAATGGTTGCCTGGTTGATAGGACGGTAATCTTGGACCAACCTATTCGTACCATCTTTGTTTTTGACAAAGAGAGACGATGCTCCCCAGGCAGAGGAACTGGGACGGATGAAGCCCTTCTTAAGTAATTTATCGATTTCTTCCTTAAGCTCGAGAAGGTGGTGTGGAGGCATCTTGTAAGGACGCTTCGCAATAGGAGTGGTGCCAGGCTTCAAGTCAATGACAAACTCGACAGCTCTAGCAGGGGGTATTCCTGGAAGTTCTTCTGGAAAAACATCCTGGAATTCACAGACAACTGGAACATTTTCGATCCCCTCAAGCGGAGAAGCGTTCAACGCATTCAAGGCATAAATTTGAGCCTCGGTATTCTGAGTGAGGTGAGCATGATAATTCACTATCTCATCTGATGGGTGTAGGAGGTGTACAACCTTGGTGGCACAATTGATTGAGGCATAGTGAGCCTTCAACCAATCCATTCCCAAGATAAGATCAATCTTGGAAGATTTCAGGATAATGGGAAATGCCTGAAACTTCAACCCCTCAATATCAACAGTGACTTCGGGACTGAACAGGGAGGTTTGCCATTGACCCGCGGGAGTGTTTACCATTAAGGATTGGTGTAGCGTTTCGCATTTAACGTCATGCATGAGTGCAAAATGTTCTGACATGAATGAATGCGATGCTCCTGAATCAAATAAAACAGATGCAGGTACGGAATTAACAAGAAGTGTACCCATCACGGTTTCAGGTTGATCTTGAGCTTCAGCCATGTTGACGTGATAGTTCTGTCCACGACCATAAGAAGCTCTAGCATTGTTGTTACGCTGCTGAGGAATTCCACGGCCATTACCACGGCCAGCAGAAGGAAGAGCTAGCTGATTCTGACTCTGAGAGCAATCTCTGGCACGGTGACCTGGCTGGCCACACTTGAAGCAAAGTCCAGTGTCTGGATGTGGTGCAGGAGCTCGAGGTGGAGGGGCTCGAAGAGGCTGCCTCGGCGGTGGAGGAGGCAGTCGAGGTGCGGCATATGCAGGCCTATACACTGGAGCTGCTGGACGGTACATGCTCTGTGGAATCCATATACGGCGCTTCTGGGAAGACGAGCCCGAAGATGAGCCCGCTTCACGAGTGCGTCTGGTCGCTTCCTTGTGCTTCTTCAAATCAGTCTCGACCATGATAGCCTTGTTCACCAAAGTGGCGAAGTCAGGAAAATCTTGGACGAGCAGGGCTAACTGAATGTCATGGTGCAGTCCTTCACGAAACTTCTCCTGCCTACGAGCATCAATAGGTATGTCTTCTTCAGCGTAGCGAGACAAGTCAAGGAACTCGCGCTGATAGACTTCTACACACTTGTTGCCTTGAACGAGGCTACGGAACTCGGCCTTCTTGCGAGCTATAACAGCTTGAGGAATATAGCGGGCGCGAAAAGCGGTCTTGAACTCCACCCAAGTGACAACAGTTCCAGGAGGTAGGGTCTGTCTGTGAGTTGCCCACCATTGTGCTGCGGGTCCCTTCAAGAAGTATGTCGCGAAGGTGACATAGCTGACAGGGGGAACATCAGCTGACTCCATCTCATAGAAGATATCACGCAGCCAGTCATCGGCATCCAGCGGATTAACTGTGTTGCGGAATACCGATGGATTGAGTCGCACAAACTCTGGCAGTGTGATTGAGGCTGGCTGATGGTTGGCATTGGGACGGGGGAATTGTTCCATAATCCCCATCATGAACTGACGGTTGAGTTCAAACTGTTGCATCATAGCAGCCATATAGTCAGGCGGTGGTGGCGGAGGTGGATTGTTATCACCCATCCTGCTAAATCAACAGGGGTAGTTTAGCAGAAGCCAACGCGAGTGCTTAGCAACAAGCATGATGTAACGCGATGGAATTTAAGTAGTGCAACAGATATTGAACATTAGTCATCAAGACATACAGAACCATACAGAGTCGGTTACATACGGGCAGCATAAAGGCGCAAAATCAAAAGCTAGACATGCTAGGCGGCGCGCAGGCATGCGGTAAGGAAGTACACAACGAGACATAGCAAAGGTTACATCAACGTCGGAGAAAACCACTGAAACGGGGTAGCTGCAAGTGCGGACGACGGCTGTTCATCGCAGAAGGATCCTGTGCTCCATGTGCACTCTGATGCAGAACCCGGTCTCGAGCTGAAAGAAGAGGTCCACGTGCAGGCGTGCGACCTCCCACAGCAGGCCAATCAATACCTGGTGGCATCTCGGTCCTGCGCGGGTAAAGGATATGCTCCGGATGTATCCCTGCATGAACAGCTGGTAGCAACTACGTCATAGCCTCGTAGAGTTGTACTCGAGTGGCGAACAACTCGATGGCAAGAGCCCGAACGGTGCGATCCAGAGCCTGAGTACACTGAATCAGAACTCGCGGATCGTAGCGACGAGGCTCGTACGGGGCACTGATAGCTGTGTAGTATCCAGTAGCATCTCCAGCAGGGGCATACGGAATGTATCGAAACTCAGATACATCCAAGCTAGCGTTGTGCTCTCCTCGGAGACGTGCGACAGCAGAGTAGGCGGCATCATGGACTGCCATCTCAATCGTCACGCCGATACCGTGGAAAAGGTATAGCTCAGTGTCTGAGTCATCCTGCTGATCATAGATGCGAACATCAGCATAGTACTGCTCCTGGTTGAACTCGCGGTAAACCTCCTAGACCATGTACTCGGGGTACCAGCGGTAACCCAGCCTGGTCAAGAGAGCGATCAGAACAGCTGGAAACCCAGGGGCATCGCGAGCCCACGTGCGAAGCACAAGCTGCGTCGTGGGGCGCAGTGGAAACAGACGATCCATCTGAAACAGAGGAAGTTCAAAGTTGTCATACGATGATGAGGAATATAACAGATCTTGAAGGAAAAGGTTAAATAAAACAATGAAAATGAAAATGATTATCAAACTAATCAGATCAAGGTCAGGGAAATCGCACAGAATCCAGCTCTCCGGGTGGACGGAATTTACGAGATCCTAAGTGTCGGCGTTAGTAAATTTATTAACCCCAAATAGAAGAGAGATCAGAGTCCCAGAGTAAAGACGAGGAATAAAAGATCCTAATACCATCCAGTTGGCGACGTGGGCCCGTAAGCCACACAGCCAAGTTAGTAAAACAGTTTTCGACCACTAGACTCAACTTCGGCCAAGGAGTTGGAAAGGGGGTTCCTACAGGCAGTCGGCTCTGATACCAACCTGTGATGACCCCGACTTAATCGTGCACTAACCGTACATGCAAATGCATATGATCAAGCCTAAGGACTCACTTGAAGATATCACAACACAACTCTAAAACATAAATAAATTCATACAAGCTTTATATTACAAGCCAGGGCATCGAGGGCTCGAATACGTAGCTCGATGGCATACAAGTGTCAGCGGAAGCATCAGATATCTGGGTACAGATATATTACAGAAATAGAGATAAGCCTTTAGAAAGGCGGGGCAAAATAAAACACTATGATCGAAAGGCGTAGGCCTCCTGCCTAGGACCCTCCGAATCCTACTCCTGGTCGTCGGTCGGCTCCTCGTAGTAGTACTCACCGGGAGGGTAGTAGTAGTAGCCGTAGTCGTCGACGGGGGCAGCTATCTCAGGGGCTCCGTCATCTGGCGGCAACAATTGGATATGGGGAGAAAAAGAAAGTAAAGCAAACGTGAGTACTCATCCGAAGTACTCAGCAAGTGAAGATCTACACTACATATGCAACATTTTCAAAGGAAGGCTGTAAATGTGGACTGGGCTGCAGAAATGCCAGAATAGAGGGGAGAGCCTAGTCCTACCGAAGACTAGCATCTTCAAGCATCTTCAGCGGTCTTGCAGCATTAGAAGAGTGCAGGTTAACATAATGTAAAGTAGTAGTAATGTCATCAACCTCGGCCAGAGATCCTTCCTCGACTCCCTGCGAGAAAGCAATCCCAGAGCCATACTATCCATTACATCTCAAGTCTCCAGTTCTAGTTGTACCGATTGGGATACAACTCCGAGTGTCCGTTACCGTAGGACAGGCTATCGATAGATTAGTTCTTCCCTGCAGGGGTGCACCAACTTACCCACCACGCTCGATTAACTCCGGCCGGACACACTTTTCTGGGTCATGCCCGGCCTCGGCCAAACGATACGCCGCAACCCGACCAAATACTTAACAGAGAGGTCAGCATGCCGGACTAAACCTATGCACCTAGGGGTCTTGGGCCATCGCCCCGGGAACTCCTGCATGTTACATTCACGGCCGAGAGTAGACCTAGCAACCCCTTAATACAAGCTCATTTACGTAACCAGTCCAACTCGGCGCGCGCCGCTCAATCGCTGACGTCCATTAAGCTTTGGCTGAAGTATACGACGCAGAACGCCCATACTATGCCCACGTGATGGTTAGTGCTATCAGGCCAGAGGCCCCTAGGATCAAATATCCAAACCATTAGTGTGTTGGTAGTGCGGAAACGAGCGGAGACTCACGAAAGATGTGACCCCGTCGCCCTGTCTCGAAGACTTGCGGCAAGGGCTAGGAATGCCCGGCCATGCCTCATGTTCAACCCTCGGACACCATCCAGGTCCATCCGATTCCACATCACTCGCTATTTAGCTCGCGCGGGTACCCCTCAGGGCCGACCGGTCTTTATCCATAATAAGCAGTGTCAACATTAAAGTAAGGGCATCCGTGTGGCTATCATATCAAGAAGGAATCCGAGGCATCACCCTCGTTGGACTCCCACCTGACGTAAACAACAAGGTGAACTAAAGAGGCATCACCCTTGAGGTCCACACTTGAGCAGTTACACGACAATGTCGTTATCGGGGGTGGTGTAGGAGGAATCACCCTCGCTTACCACGACCGAATAACTAACCTACAAGGTTAACATCAGAAGTGCTGACGAGGTATCACCCTCGGCACTCGATATTAACCCAGTAGTGTCGAGCAGTTAAGGGGGGAAGTGACGTGCAATGTCGGGGCCTGGTCTTCGATCCCGTTGCTCGGGTCTTCTGAGAATCCAGCGAGGCTGTCGGGATATAGTGGGGTCTCTAATGGTCTCTACCCAACCTATTCTAAACAGTTTAGGATAACAAGTAAGTATCAACAGCAGGTTACAAGTAAAAAAGGCTATGCAGCAGATGTAGGATACAGTAACAGCAGCAGATTCTAATGCAAGCATAAGAGAGAAGAGAGTGGGCGACATCGGAATGCTCAAAAGGGGGGTGCTTGCCTGGAAGCTCGGCAGCAAAGGACTGATCGCCTGGAGCGTAGTCGACCTCCGGAGCTACGTCCGTCTCGGGAGCTACGTCGACGTCGGGGTCTATCGAGAGAGAAGAGGGGGAAGAAACATATAAATGCACAGCAATGATTCAATTCAGGCATGCTATGCTAAGATGCAGTGCAGGGTTGCCTACAGATGCACCTAAGTCATTTTAGTTATTTTAGGATTAACGCGGGATTTATTATCCGGTGTATAAGCACTATTCATCTACCGGATATGGCCTCAAAGTTGCGGTTTCACCTACATAGGGGGTTCCGACATCGAAACAGACGACACGATCAGATTTGTCTCGTCGTTCTGATCAACTTTCATGTTTTAAGTTTTTCGATCTGAGCTACGGTTTAAAAGTTATTAACTTTCAAAGTTTAAATGATTTTCTGGAATTATTTTTATTATCAGAAATGATTTATGACGTCAGCATGATGTCACTGTGATGTCAGCAGTCCACAGCGGTTGACCAGGGTCAAACCTGACATGTGGGTCCAGTGGGACCCACATGTCAGTCTCTGAGACTAAATAGATTTTAGTTAAAACTAATCAGAGGGTTAATTAGCAGCTGGCCCCACCTGTCAGTGACTTATTAACTAAACTAATTAACTTTTAATTATATAAATGTTTTAATTAATTTAATTATACGGTGGGGCCCGTATGTCAGTGACTGGGCTGCCCAGTCAGCATAGTTGACTGGATCAACCAGTCAACTGGGGCCCCCAGGGCCCACGGTCAGTGACTCAGGGGTGGGACCCGCCCATGCCACGTCGGCGGCGACGCCGGAGAGAGCTCCGGCGAGCCTCCCGCGGCGGCGAACTCGCCGGAGATCGCCGGAAAGCGGTTACAGAGGGCCGTCTCGCGCGCGCCCGGGCTCATTCGAACGGCCACTCGGAGCCGCGTCTGTTGATGGTGGCTACGACAGCTGTAGTGGCCGGAATCTCGCCGGCGTTGAGCCGCTGCGGCGAGGAGCTTCAGGCGATATCGAGCGCGTGGCTACAGTGAGTTCTAGCGCGTGCTTTCGGTCACTTACGAACCAACGCGAGGTGCGGCGTCGAACCAAGCTAAAGCGCGGCCCCGGAGACGGCCGGAAGTAGCCGGACGGCGAGGTACCGTGGCGGCCGAAGCGCGGCTAGGCATCGAGTTCACTATCGAGGAGCTCGGTGGCTTGGGAGGGAAGAGGAGGGGAGAGGAGGCTCACCGTGCGGTTAAGGAAAACCCGCGACAGATTAGTAGCAGCAGAGGACGGCGCCGGAGACGAAGACAGTCAGCGGCGGCCGGAGATGTGGACGAGAGGGATCCGGCTCTTCGGTGCTCCCCCACTCCAACTGAGGCCACCGATCGACGGAGTAGGCGATGGCGGAGCTTCTCGACAAGTTGGCATAGCGAGGTGGCAGCTGTGGCCGCCGTGATGGGCGAGGCACAGCGGCGATCACGTCGGACGCCGATGGGATCGAGCAGGGGAGAGCGAGGGAAGAGGTGAGGAGTGACGAAGAGAGGCCAGGGGAGATGCGCGAGGCTGGGGTCTTATCCCCTCGTGTCGGTGTGTGTCGGTGGTGTCGCGCTGTCGCCGTCCCACCGGCGCTCGCCAGCGCGGCCATGGGCGTGCCGACACGGCGACGGAGAGAGAAAGGGATGGGCCAACTGGGCTGTTTTCGGGGCACTGTGCATTTTTCCAATAGTGTTTGAGCAAATTTATTTTGCACTTTTGAATTTGAGTTGATTTTCAGAATAGATTTTGAATTGAATTCTTAACCAAAGTGATTAGGCACTGCAAATTGAGATGACTTGGCATACTTAGCAGAGTGTCACAGTGACTATTACACAGGGGTGTTACATCCACCCCAACTATTCAGCCACTTTTTCCCGTCCGCTGCCTAGCGCCCGCCGCCCGCGGCCATAAGAAAATCGTCGCCATGACTAAAGAGCTCATCCTCTATCCACACAGCCTCCACATTGCCATGGCCGAATAGGTGGCTGCCTCCATGACCAAATAGCTCATTCTCTTTCAGCCTTGACATCCCGCTCCATTGCCATATCTGAATAGCTCACCGTCGTTGTGGTTCTTAGCCTCCAGAAGCATCCGTACTTGGCGCCGTTCTCGAAGGAGATGAGTGCGAAGGAGGATCCCTTTGCCTTCTGGCCACATCGCCAGGAGAGAGAGCTAGCGCTCATAGCTCTATTCGGACACCACCAACTCGCCTGTTGCACTGTGTAATTGAGCCAAATGAGGCGCAGGGAACGCGTCATTTGGCTCCATTACACAGAGCAACATGTGCACTTGGCTCGAAGGAGCACATCAGAGGACGCAAAATAATCCTTCTCGAAGGTCCGTCACACCACCGTGAGTAGACGAGGAGGCAACTTGTCACATATGCATGCCCATGTGTAGCATTCACAATCATCGTGGTAACAAGCAGAACAACTAGTGCAATCACTTCTTCGGGTTGCTACATGGGCATTGTTACATCCTCGAAGGGCCGAAAACTATTGCAGTCCTTTTGACAATGTTCGTTCAATGGGAGGACATTGTTACCATCGGCTATAGAGTGTATGTGTGTATGCATACGTGATACGTCCATTTTGCATCATGATTTCCTACTATTATTTATAATGTTTTATGCATAATAATGCTTTTTGAAGTATTTCTAATGCCTTTTCTCTCATAATATGCAAGGTTTGCACAAAGAGGGGGAATGCCGGCAGCTGGAATTTTGGGCCTGAAAAAGCTACGTCAGAGTTACCTATTCTGCACATCTCCAAATGAGTTGAAACTTTCGGGAGAATTATTTTGGAATAAATAAAAAATACTGGAGCAAATAACTACCGGAGGGGGGCACCTAGTGAGCACAAGACACCAGGGCGCGCCAGGCCCCCCAGGCGCGCCCTGGTGGGTTGTGCTCAGCACAGCCCACCTCCGGAGCCCATCTTCTGGTATATATGTCACTTTGACCTAGAAAAAATCAGGAGAGGACTTTCGGGATGAAGCGTCGCCGTCTCGAGGCGGAACTTGAGCAGGAGCACTTTTGCCCTTCGGTGGAGCGATTCCGCCGGGGGAACTTCCCTCCCGGAGGGGGAAATCATCACCAACAACCCTCTCATCTTTGGGAGGTCCATCTCCATCAACATCTTCAACAGCACCATATCCTCTCAAACCCTAGTTCATCTCTTGTGTTCAATCTTTATACCGGAACCTTAGATTGGTACTTGTGGGTGACTAGTAGTGTTGATTACATCTTGTAGTTGATTACTGTATGGTTTATTTGGTGGAAGATTATATGTTCAGATCCATTATGCTATCTAATACCCCTATGATCTTGAGCATGATTATAATTTGTGAGTAATTACTTTTGTTCTTGCGGTCACGGCAGAAGTCATGTTGCAAGTAATCATGTGAACTTGATACGTGTTCGATATTTTGATAATATGTATGTTGTGATTCCCTTAGTGCTGTCATGTGAACGTCGACTACATGGCACTTCACCATATTTGGGCCTAAAGGAATGCATTGTGGAGTAGTTATTATATGATGGGTTGCTAGAGTGACAGAAGCTTAAACCCTAGTTTATGTGCTACTTCGTAAGGGACCAATTTGGATCCAAAAGTTTAATGCTATGGTTAGATTTTATCTTAATACTTTTCTCGTAGTTGCGGATGCTTGCGAGGGGTTTAATCATAAGTAGGAGGTTTGTTCAAGTAAGAACAGCACCTAAGCACCAGTCCACCCACATATCAAATTATCAAAGTAGCGAACACAAATCAAACCAACATGACGAAAGTGACATGGGGAAATTCCCGTGTACCCTCAAGAACGCTTTGCTTATTATAAGAGACCGTTTTGGCATGTCCTTTACCTCAAAAGGATTGGGCAACCTTGCTGCACTTTATTTACCGTTACCGTTACTTGCTCGTTACAAATTATCTTGCTATCAAACTACTTGTTACCGACTATTTCAGTGCTTGCAGACATTACCTTGCTGAAAACCACTTGTCATTTCCTTCTGCTCCTCATTGGGTTCGACACTCTTACTTATCGAAAGGACTATGGTTGATCCCCTATACTTGTTGGTCATCAAGGCTCTTTTCTGGCACCGTTGCCGGGGAGTGAAGCGCTCTTGGTAAGTGGAAATTGGTAAGGAAAAATTATTCTTACGTGCTGAAATTTATCGTCACTTGTTACTATTGAGAACCATCCTTTGAGGGGTTTGTTCGGGGTATCTTCACCTCGACCGGAACCACAATTAGTTGCCCCTCAACCTACTACACCTACTGAAAATATTGGTTATGAAATTCCTTCGGGTATGATAGAACAACTGCTAGCTAATCCTTATGCAGGAGATGGAACTGAACATCCTGATATGCACTTAATCTATGTGGATGAAATTTGTGGATTATTTAAGCTTGCAGGTTTACCCGGAGATGAAGCTAAGAAGAAGGTTTTACCTTTACCTTTGAAGGGAAAAGCATTGACATGGTATAGGCTATGCGATGATATTGGATCTTGGAACTGGAATCGATTGAAATTGGAATTTCACCAAAAAAATTATCCTATCCATCTAGTTCATCGTGATCGGAATTATATATATAATTTTTTGCCTCGTGAAGGAGAAAGTATCGCTCTAGCTTGGGGGAGGCTTAAGTCAATGTTATATTCATGCCCCAATCATGAGCTCTCGCGAGAAATTATTATTCAGAATTTTTATGCTCGGCTTTCTCGTGATGATCAATCCATGCTCGATACTTCTTGTACTGGTTCTTTTATGAAGAAGACTATTGAATTCAGGTGGGATCTTTTAGAAAGAATTAAATGCAACTCTGAAGATTGGGAACTCGACGAAGGTAAAGAGTCAGGTATTAAGCTTAAGTTTGATTGTGTTAAATCTTTTATGAATACCGATGCTTTTCAGAAGTTTAGCACTAAATATGGACTTGCCTCTGAGATAGTAGCCTCTTTCTGTGAATCATTTACTACTCATGTTGATCTCCCTAAGGAGAAGTGGTTTAAATATCATCCACCTATTAAAGAAGAAATTAAAGAACCGGTCATAGTTAAAGATGAAACTATTATTTACAATGTTGATCCAGCTGTGCCCACTGCTTATATTGAAAAGTCACCTTTCCTTGTTAGGATAAAGGAACATGCTAAGGTTTCAACTGTGGTTCACAATAGTAATATTAAAGCACCTAAACCTTCTGAGCAAATTAAAGTAGAACCTAGTGTTGCTATAGTCAAAGATCTCCTGGTAGAAAATATTGATGGGCATGTTATTTGCTTTTGTGATGAAGCTGCTAGAATTGCCAAACCCGATGAAAAAGATAAACATAGACATGTTGTTGGCATGCCTGTTGTCTCTGTTAAAATAGGAGATCATTGCTATCATGGTTTATGTGACTTAGGTGCTAGTGTGAGTGCTATTCCTTTTACTTTATATCAAGAAATTATGGATGACATAGCACCCGCTGAAATAGAAGACATAGATGTTACTATTAAACTTGCTAATAGAGACACCATCACACCACTTGGGATTGTTAGAGATGTTGAAGTCTTGTGTGGGAAAATAAAATACCCTACTGATTTTCTAGTTCTTGGTTCCCCACAAGATGATTTTTGTCCCATTATCTTTGGTAGACCTTTCTTGAACACCGTTAATGCTAAAATAGATTGTGAAAAACAAACTGTCGGTGTCAGCTTTGGTGATGAGTCTCATGAGTTTAATTTCTCCAAGTTTAATAGACAACCCCATAAGAAAGAATTACCTAGTAAAGATGAAATAATTGGTCTTGCTTCTATTGTCGTGCCTCCTACTGATCCATTAGAACGATATTTGCTAGACCATGAGAATGATATGCATATGCATGAAAGAAATGAAATAGATAAAAATTTCTTTGAACAGCGACCTCTGCTTAAACATAATTTGACTATTGAAGCTCTTGGAGGTCCTCCTCCACCTAAAGGTGATCCTGTGTTTGAATTAAAACAATTACCTGACACCTTGAAATATGCTTATCTTGATGAGAAAAATATATATCCTGATACTATTAGTGCTAACCTTTCAGAAAATGAAGAAGAAAGGTTATTGAAAATTCTGAAGAAGCACCGTGCTGCTATTGGATATACTCTTGATGATCTTAAGGGCATTAGTCCCACTCTCTGCCAGCACAAGATTAATATGGAACCTGATGCTCGATCAACAACGACGTTTGAATCCTAAGATGAAAGAAGTGGTTAGAACTGAAATATTAAAGCTTCTTAAAGCAGGTATAATCTATCCCATAGCTGATAGTAGATGGGTAAGTCATGTTCATTGTGTCCCTAAGAAGGGAGGTATTACTGTTGTTCCTAATGATAAAAATGAACTTATCCCACAAAGAATTGTTACTGGCTATAGAATGGTAATTGATTTTAGAAAACTAAATAAAGCAACTAGAAAATATCATTATGCTCTGCCTTTTATTAATCAAATGTTGGAAAGATTGTCTAAGCACACACACTTTTGCTTCCTTGATGGATATTCTGGTTTTTCTCAAATACCTGTTTCACAACCTGATCAAGAGAAAACCACCTTTACTTGCCCTTTTGGAACTTATGCTTATAGCCGTATGCCTTTTGGTTTATGCAATGCACCTGCTACCTTTCAAAGATGTATGACTGCTATATTCTCTGATTTTTGTGAAAATATTGTTGAGGTTTTCATGGATGATTTTTCTGTTTACGGAACTTCTTTTGATGATTGCTTGAGCAACCTTGATCGAGTTTTGCAGAGATGTGAGCAAACTAATCTTGTCTTGAATTGGGAGAAGTGCCACTTTATGGTTAATGAAGGTATTGTCTTGGGGCACAAAATTTCTGAACGAGGTATTGAGGTGGATAAAGCTAAAGTTGATGCAATTGAGAAAATGCCATGTCCTAAAGATATCAAAGGTATTCGTAGTTTCCTTGGTCATGCTGGTTTCTATAGGAGGTTTATTAAAGACTTCTCTAAAATTTCTCGGCCTCTTACTAATCTTTTACAAAAGGATGTTCCATTTGTTTTTGATGATGATTGTGTAGAAGCCTTTGAAACACTTAAGAAAGCCTTAACTTCCGCACCTGTTGTTCAACCACCTGATTGGAACTTGCCTTTTGAAATTATGTGTGATGCTAGTGACTATGCTGTTGGTGCTGTTCTAGGACAAAGAGTTGATAAGAAATTGAATGTTATTCATTATGCTAGCAAAACTCTAGACAGTGCTCAAAGAAATCATGCTACTACTGAAAAAGAATTTTTAGCAGTTGTGTTTGCATGTGATAAATTCAGATCTTATATTGTTGATTCCAAAGTAATTGTTCACACTGATCATGCTGCTATAAAATATCTTATGGAAAAGAAAGATGCTAAACCTAGACTCATTAGGTGGGTTCTCTTGTTGCAAGAATTTGATTTACATATTACTGATAGGAAAGAAGCTGAGAACCCCGTAGCTGATAAATTGTCTAGGTTAGAGAATATTCTTGATGACCCACTACCTATTGATGATAGCTTTCCTATAGAACAATTAGCTACAATAAATGTTTCTCATAATACTCCTTGGTATGCTGACTATACTAATTATATTGTTGCTAAATAATTACCACCTAGTTTCACATACCAACAAAAGAAAAAATTCTTCTATGATTTAAGACATTACTTTTGGGATGACCCACATCTTTATAAAGAAGGAGTAGATGGTATTATTAGACGTTGTGTACCTGAGCATGAACAGGAACAAATCCTATGAAAATGTCACTCCGAATTAGCTTATGGAGGGCATCATGCAGGAGATAGAACTGCTCACAAGGTATTGCAATCTGATTTTTATTGGCCTACTCTCTTCAAGGATGCCCGTAAGTTTGTTTTATCTTGTGATGAATGTCAAAGAATTGGTAATATCGTTAAGCGTCAGGAAATGCCTATGAATTATTCACTTGCTGTTGAACCATTTGATGTTTGGGGTTTTGATTATATGGGACCTTTTCCTTCCTCTAATGGATATACTCATATTTTGGTTGCTGTTGATTATGTTACTAAGTGGGTAGAAGATATTCCAACTAGTAGTGCTGATCATAACACTTCCATTAAAATGCTTAAAGAAGTTGTTTTTTTCCAAGATTTGGAGTCCCTAGATATTTAATGACTGATGGTGGTTCACACTTTATTCATGGTGCTTTTCGTAAAATGCTTGCTAAATATGATGTCAATCATAGAATTGCATCACCCTATCATCCTCAATATAGTGGTCAAGTTAAACTTAGCAATAGAGAAATAAAACTAATATTACAAAAAAACTGTTAATAGGTCCCGAAAGAATTGGTCTAAGAAATTAGATGATGCACTTTGGGCCTACAGAACAGCTTATAAAAATCCTATGGGTATGTCTCCCTATAAAATGGTTTATGGAAAAGCTTGTCATTTACCTCTTGAGTTAGAACATAAAGCATATTGGACAATTAAAAAACTCAACTATGATTTCAAACTTGTCGGTGAAAAGAGGTTATTTGATATTAGCTCATTA
Organism: Thinopyrum elongatum; assembly: GCA_011799875.1. NCBI lineage: Eukaryota > Viridiplantae > Streptophyta > Magnoliopsida > Poales > Poaceae > Thinopyrum > Thinopyrum elongatum. The sequence continues at coordinate 2,436,292 of CM022299.1, forward strand.
GATGAATGGAGAACCCAGGCTTATGAAAATGCCAAACTATTTAAAGAAAAGGTTAAAAGATGGCATGACAAAAGAATCCAAAAGCGGGAATTCAAAGTGGGAGAATATGTTCTTTTGTACAACTCTCGTTTCAGTTTCTTTGCAGGAAAACTTCTCTTCAAATGGGAAGGACCATATATTATCGAAGAAGTTTATCGCTCTGGAGCTGTCAAAATAAATAATGCCGAAGGTACTAATCCGAAGGTAGTCAATGGGCAAAGAATTAAACACTATATCTCAGGTACGCCTATTAATGTTGAAAGAAATATTATTCAAACTATGACACCGCAAGAACACATAAAAGAAACCTTTCGGAACACACCAGAATCATAAAAAAGAAGAGGTACATGATACGGTAAGTACACGGACTCCGAAAAATCCGCAAAAATATTTTCTGTCAGTTTTGGAATATTATAAAAATTAGAAAAATAAGAAACAATCATGAAGGCAACCAAGGAGGGCACAAGACACCAGGGCGCGCCTGCCTTGCTTGGCGCGCTCAGGTGGGTTGTGCCCACCTCGGGCACCTTCCCGACTCCGTTTTTCATCCCGTTTGCTTGTTTCCCACGATAAAAAAATCTTTATATACCTCCAAACGTATTGAACACCGTATCGCGGAGAAATCTTCTGTTCTTCTTTCTCGCTGTTTTCTGGCAGATCTGAAATATGTCTTCTCAAGGTTCAGAGGAAGAGAGTCTTGTTTCTTATCAGCCTCTGGACCGGAATATCTTCAAGAAGACTTTTCCCTATATGTGGTTCACAGATGAGGAGGATGAAGCTGAGCCTATCCCTCCTTGTTTCCTGCATAAAAGCAACGAAGAGTTATGCAAGAAGATATTAAAGCTCGAGCTGCGAACGAGGATCTGAGGGAGAACAACTTTTTCCTCAGATACAAGCTGGAAAAACTCACTACTTCATCACCACCACCATCATCATCTTCCCCACCAAAGAAGACTTGAGTTCATGGTATGGGCACTCCCCTTGGCTTGTGCCAAGCTTGGGGGAGGTGCCCCGGTATCGTATCATCATCACTATCTTTGCCTTTGGTGGATAAGGATGCGGATCACTCCGACGAACAGCTTGGGCTGCTGTGCATTGGCCCTGCAGAGGGGGCAATGCGAACAAAATCAAATCATTATTTCAACAACTTCCAGAAAAAAAGGTTGTTATCTATAGAAAGATTGATCTACCACTAACATAACTCCATAAGGTACCTCCTAATAACAAAAGTACAAAGCCCAGTACATACTGGCAACCGGAAAAAAAATGTCTACCGGCTACAATACCATTGTACTGATTCCCCTCTCTAGAAACATACTTGTTTTTCAACAAAGCTCCTGGTGCAAAGAAAAAAAGGGAGTAACAGAAAGTTCACCATGCAAACCTTGACTGAATTTATTAAAGCGGAGCCACATGAGAATCTAGTTAAATGACAAGTAAAACCATGTACTGCTATGCAAACCAAAATAATATGATTGTCATAATTGAGACCAGAGGTCATGGTAGTCAAGCACATATGGCCAGCTTGTCCAAATTGAACAAGCCAGAAGTATACTGCTATAAGAAACTAAAATTTATTTTAGACAGTGTAAAGCGGCCATAACTCAGTAGGGCGCTTAATAAAGGAACTCTGATTATGAGATATTATACCACATCTAAAAGACTCTCCAGATGTGCGCCCTAATTAAATCACCACTAGCATGTTTGCTTTCAGATTTGCATGTTACAGGGATGCGACGAGATAAAGCCATTTTCATTTTGTAGGAGCTTTAAAAAGACACCATGCTGGGCTAAATTAGTGTGTATCATCAGCATGAAAACATTATTTGTTTTATTCACAAATTAGAATTATCCTGCCACACACCAGCATTATCCAACAAGTGTTGGCTGAGACACAGTGATTTCATCTGTAAACTCTGGGCAATCACCACAAGCAGGACAACTTGTATCAGATATAATTGCAGCCATCAGCACACAAAAAAAAACTATGAGTAAGGAAAGAAGATGCGTAGCTGCACATGAAGAAAAAAAAAAGCAAGCACACTGATTAATCCATCTAGGTAATACAAAATGTATATGTCCAACATATCTATTAATCCATCCAGCTAGTACTGCATATACATATTGAAAATCAACGACATGGCAAGGGCCAGAACACAAAATCAAATCCATGAGTATGTATTTGTGAAGAAAAATTAAGCACCGACTATAACCACACAAAATCATATTAAACCCACCGATCCGATGCTCGCCGTAACTGCTTCTCCTTGCAACAGTGAGGTCGTGAGACAGCCGTGCATGAGGTCAAGGCCAGTTAAGTTCATCTCGTTGTAAAGTGCATAGCACTGTACATTTGATTTCAAATCGATCTTCATACAGTCACATGTAACAATCTTTATCAAAATCTCTAAGAAGGAAAAGAAGAACAAACCGAACAACCTTGCCTCATATCTCATAGAAGAGAAAAAAATTTGAAGGACACATAACACCAAACACCTCATGAGCGTGAATGAACTGACAGAGCCAGAAATACAGTCACATGTAACAATCTTTATGAAAATCTCTAAGAAGGAAAAGAAGAACCAGCCGGGAAGGGAGATGACAAGGAGGATCATGGCAGATCACTGTCAATTAAGCAGGCAGGCATGTTCACCGGCACGATTTGTGCCCATCCGAGCCATCAAAGAGGCTAACCGTACGGGGTGAAGTCTGATTTAAACTCTGAGATTGTAGAGCTTGATGAAAATGAACCTTCATGTCTAAGTCTGTACTCTGACCTCGCTGATCCCGCTCATTTTCAACCTTAAAAGTGTATCCAAAAAGAGAATTGCTATGTAGCATCCGGAAAGGCCGTGATCGATGAGTCTGCGCTCCTGCCCTCATCCAGCTGCTCTCCCTACTCTACTATTTCTACTCTTGACGCCGCGCTGGCTTTACCAGGTCGCCTTGGTGGCGTCCCGCTGCAGCTCGTCGGACGTCGGCGTGCATGGCGAGGTCAGCCACGCAATTTTTTTTTCCGTATCCGCGATAACGTCCAAGAGCACACCAGCGTACTCTACTCTTGATCATCGATGTTGCGTACGACCTGCGGTCAACAAAAAAATCTAAAATGGTGGTACAGTAATACATTTTGTCGCCTCCTCGTACCGATCGTGACCTCCTTTTGTGTCCACTTTGTGAACAGAGGAAACCATCTATACGTAATTACATTATATGATGATGTGCTGTGACCGTACAACATTTCGTGGGGATTGTGGCGGCAACTTTTTATCTATTTATTTATTTATGTGGGCGTGATATTATGGTGGCAGTATCGAAAGCAAACATACCCGCAAAAAAAGAAAAGCATTCCTTCCAAAACAAAAAAAAGCAAACAAAGCATGCAGGTACTACGCATGTTCACCGGCACAAGCGCTTGAGCAAGTAGCGGACGCAGCACCACGTGCAGCGTCGGAGAACGAGACGTGCGCATGCGGCAGTTCACAGTAGAGGTTGATTGCTTCGGACGCCGGGCACGTACAAATTTGGGACCATCGATGATACATACTTGCAAACGTACGTGTGCGCTTGATCCATGTTTCCGCATGGTCAGAGCATCTACAGCCGAGCGCTCCAAACAGGCCTCAGAAGCTCGGGCGGTTCGTCCGGTCACTGACCGATCACTATAATCTAATCCAGACGGGCGCCTCGAACAAGCCTCAAACGTCCAGGCTGACTGGCACCCCTTATATCCAGCCCAAATATAGGGCGGATATGGGGTGGCCCGGGCACATCCGGACACATCCGCCTGACAAGACCGGTCCACCACCGACCCCACGGCTATCCCATAAAAAATCCCATCCGGCTCATCGCTTCGAAACCCTAGCTCACTCACACTCTCCTCTTCCCGCACCGATTTCGATCGAATTCGGCGCAATGTCAAGCTCCGGCAGCCGCTCCGACTCCGAGCTGGATCCAGACTTTGAGCTTGCCCTCCGCATCGCCTTATATGGGGATTTCGGACCCCCTGATTATTGAAGCTTTCTCACTGCGGGATGGAGTTTGGTTTGCTGTTATTCGGGGCCTCTCGCATGTGATAATGGGAGTTGATTGTCAGGTTGGTGACCCCTGAAATAGTTCGAGGACCTACAGTGCACGTCACTCCAAATTTTTTGAAACCGTAAGCATTTTCTAAAACTTTTTTGAACATATTCAAAGAAGTGAATATACTTATTTTTTGGGAATATTTTTTAAAAGATGTTCATGAATTTGAAAAAGTTCATGATTTCAAAAAACATGTTTGAGATTTCAAACATATTCATAAATTTAAAAGTTGTTTGGTAAATAAAAAAGGAAAAACTATAAATAAAAAATACGAAGAAGGAAATAATAAAAATGAAAACATAAAAGAAACAAAAAATAAGAAAGGAGAAAAGGTAGAAAAACCAAAAATAGAATAGAAAGAGAAAACCAAAACAAAACAAAAAAGGTTCAAACGCTGCTGACGAATACAGCTAAAATGGGCCAGCCTAAATATTGGATCAGGTGCGGGCTGGATCGCTCGCGGGCGACCTGTGCAAGACGTGCAGCGTCTATATCTCGCATTAAGCGAGGCGAGAGGGAACTCTCGCTGAAGGTTTGCCCTCTTCCTGTATCGTATTGGGCCGACCTACTCGCGCGCTCATAGTGATTAAAATTACGAGAGGAAATGGGAGAAGCAGGGATAGATCCCTGGTCTCCAGGCAGATCACGGGTGCTGCTAGCCATTCCGCCCCGGTCCCTCTCCTGGTAAGTTGTAGGGGCGCGTCCTACTTGAGGCTTATCGAGCCGGTATTTTTTTTTCTTTTGTTTCTTTTATTTTTTTTCATTATTTTTTATTCTTTCTTGCGTTTTGTATCGTCATTTGTTTTTCATTTTCATGTTTTTTTAATTTATTTTACTAATTTTTTATTTTCTTTGTTCTTTTGGTTATTATTTTACATTTTTTGTACATGCCAACAAACATTTTTCTAATACATGTCAAACAGTTTTCCAATACAAATTAAACATTTTTGTAATACATGGTCAACATTTTTCTATACACATTTTTAACTTTTTTTAAATATAAGATTAACATTTTTAATACATGATCAACATTTTTTCTATACATTTATAAATGATAGATTAACAGTTTTTAAATAAAAATATGAACATTTTTACAATAAGTTGTCAACAATTTTTCTTTACATATTCAACATTTTTCAACCGCTTAATTAACATCTTTATATACATGATCAAAATATTTCATCATTTTAAAATACATGGTCAACATTTTTGCTATATACATTTAACATTTCCTAAATGCTTGATTAATATTTTTAAAATAATTCTTTAATATTCTTTTTCAAATTGGTTGATTAACATTTTTATATGCTTGATAAAAAAATTATCATTTTTTTAATACATGGCCAACAATTTTTCTATGCACATCCAACATTTTTTCGAATGCTTCCCACTTCAGGAGCCCAGGCGCACCCCGCAATTCGGCTTTATAATACGTTGTCAACAATTTTTCTATACACATTCAATATTTAATACATGTTCAACATTTCTTTTATTTTTTTATTCTCCATTTTTTCACTCATTCTTGCATTTTGTTTCTTTTTTTTTCAATTTCATGTTTATTTTGTTTAATTTACTTCTTTTTTTCGATTTTCTTTGTCCTTTTGGTTATTATTTTACACTTTTTGTACATGCCGACAGCATTTTTTAAATACACGTCTAACATTTTTCTGATACAAATTAAATATTTCTGTAATACATGGAACATTTTATATACACATTTTAAACATTTTTCAAATACAGGATTAGCACTTTTTGAATACATGGTCAACATTTAATTTATACATTTGATATATTTTTAAATAATTTACTAACATTTTGCAAATAAAAAGATTAATATTTTTAATACATGGTTAATATTTTTTATTTAGACATTCAACATTTTTCAAACGCGTGATTGATATATATTTTTTTAAATGCTTTATTAATATCTGTGTATACATGATCAAAAGAATTCATCTTTTTTTAATACATGGTCAACATTTTTTCTATACACATTTCCCAAATGCTTGATTAACATTTTGTAAAAACTTATTCAACATTGTTTTTCAAATGCTTGACTAACATTTTTATATACACGATAAAAAAATTCATCATTGTTTAATATATGATCAACATTTTTTTTCTATACGCATTCAACATTTTTCTGAATGCTTCCCATTCACGAGCCCAGGCGCGCCCCGCAAGACGGCCCTGACAAGAAACAAATGGCAACAGGCACCTGGGCTTTGCCGCTTGAGCCATGATGCTTTTCACGAGCCCAATAACCACCCATCGGCGTAGCAGGGCCCGCCTGACCTGTTCCCACTTCCTCGTTGACCCCATCCAATAACAATCATCACAAACCTCCCATCGCTCTCCTCCACTCTCACTGACAGGGGGGCCACCCCGTCGGTGCACCACGCCCGGACCCACCTGTCAATGTAAGATGAATACTTTACCCATGTGCGCCGGGCGGGCGACACGGATGTATCGTTGATATTAAGGATAAAAAGATGGGGTCTATTCCTACATGAATAGACCTTGTGTACATCATGTCATCGTTTTTATTGCATTACTCTGTTTCTCCATGAACTTAATACACTAGATGCATGCGGGATAGTGATCGATGTATGGAGTAATAGTAGTAGATGCAGGCAGGAGTCGGTCTACTAATCTTGAACATGATGCCTATATATATGATCATTGCTTTGGATATCATCATAATTATTTGCTATTCTATCAATTGTCCAACAGTAATTTGTTTACCCACCGTATGCTATTTTCTCGAGAGAAGCCACTAGTGAAATCTACGGGGCCCTCGTCTATCTTTTATCATATTGCTTTCAGATCTATTATTCCAAAAACCCAAAAATACCTTGCTGCATTTTTTCTTTATTTATTTTATTTTGTGTTTTTGCAAGATCTATTTATCCAATCTAGTACAATTTTATCTATCTCAATAACGAGGAGGGATTGACAACCCCTCTTGCGCGTTGGGTTGCAAGTATTTGCTCTTTGTGTGCAGGTACCATTACATAATGTTGCTTGGTTCTCCTACTGTATTAATAACCTTGGTTTCATAACCGAGGGAAATACTTACCGTTGCTGTGCTGCATCATCCTCTCATCTTCGGAGAAATACCAACGTAAATACAAACAATCAGAGCCTTTTATTGTCTTTTCACGCGAAACTAAAAAAAGATCGAGTGGTTTTGTGACTTTTGTCGCGTGAGAGAAGCAGATCGAGTTGTTTTTCTTTTCCACTCATTTAATAAGGTATAAAATACATGCAATCCGCATAAAAAACCAGAGCAGAAAGTTAGCTCAGCTGGTAGCGTGTTGTGGCCTCAACCAACAGGTTGTGTGTTTGATTCTTAGTAGCGCCCTTTTTTTCTTTTCACGCGCAAGACTGAAAAAACACGGATCCAGCGATTGTCGCGCGGGAGAACTGGATCGAGCGGCCGCCGGGTCGTTCGGACCTGTTGTTAACTTCCGGTCGTCTGGATTTTAGCTTTCTCGTTTAGACAAATGTCTAAAACGTCTTACAAAATTGAACAGAGGGAGTAGTAAATATCTAATGCTGCTAACTTGGGGCCACGCACCACACATCATGACTAGAGCAGCCTCGGCCTCTTTTGTGCAGCGGTGCATGGTGTGAGGCCGGCTTGCATGGGCGGTCCAAGGGAACATACAACAAAGTTTTTATTTTGGTTTTTCAATGCATAGATAAGGCCATAAGGGTTCAAAGGGAAAATACAACAAAGTTTTTATTTTGGTTTTTCAATGCATAGATAAGGCCATAAGGGTTCAAAGGGAACATACAACAAAGTTTTTATTTTGGTTTTTCAACAACAGCATTTTTTAAAATGTGAATTTTTTTTAGAAAAATAGAATGTTTCTTAAAAAAATTGTGAACACTCTTTGAAAAAGCATCAACAATTTTGAAAACATAAGCATTTTCTAAAACTTTTTTGAAAAAAGTGAACATTCTTATTTTTGGGGAATATTTTTTAAAAGATGTTCATGAATTTGAAAAATGTTCATGATTTCAAAAAATATGTTTCATATTTCAAAACATATTCATAAATTTGAAGTTGTTCGGTAAATAAACAAAGTGAAAAATAGAAAGAAAATATAAATAATAAAATGAAAAACAGAAAAGAAACAAAAAATTAAAAAGGAAAATAAAAGAAAGGTAGAAAAACAAAAACGAAATAGAAAGAAAAAACCAAAAGAAAAAAAACAGCTCAAACGTTGTTGACGAATACACCTAAAATGGGCCGGCCTAAACGCTGGATAGGGTGGGTCGCTCACGGGCTAGCTGAGCAAGACGTGCAGCGTCTATATATTGCATTAAGCGAGACGAGAGGCGAAATCACTAATTGAGGAGTACTCGTTGCAAAGATCACTCCAACCTTCCCAGGTTGCGGCAAGTGGCGCGCTGGAAGTTTTCCCTTTTTTCGTAAATCCGTTTATTCAAAACATTTTATCTCTTAAACCGTGCGTCCAAATCTCGAACTGCTTTCACCGTTGGATTCTTTGCATCGAGATCTTCAAAACTAGATCCCATGTTGATAGATTTTGACGAACTTTTTTTCACAAAAAAAAACAGACGAAAAAACCGAACCGGGAGCACGGGTTTTTTCCCTTTCCGAAAGAGGCACGCCAGTGCCTCTCACGAAATCACACCCGTGCCTCTCGCGGAAGCAAAACCGTGACTCCCGCGAAAGCAAAAAGAAAAAAGAAAACGCATTTTTTTCGTTTCCGAGAGGCACGGCCGTGACTCTCGCGAAAGCACAACCGTGCCTCTCGCGGAAGTAAACCCGTGACTCTCGCGAAAGAAAAAAAAACAGAAAACGGGTTTTTTTTTGTTTCCGAAAGGCACGGCCGTGACTCTTGCGAAAGCACAACCGTGCCTCTCGTGGAAGCAAAACCGTGACTCTCGCGAAAGAAAAAAACAGAAAACGCGTTTTTTTTCGTTTCCGAGAGGCACGGCCGTGACTCTCGCGAAAGCAAAACCATGTCTCTCGCGTAAGCAAAACCGTGACTCTCGCGAAAGAAAAAAATAGAAAACACATTTTTTTTCCATTTCCGAGAGGCACGGCCGTGACTCTCGCGAAAGCAAAACCGTGCCTCTCGCGAAAGAAAAAAAAAAGAAAACGCGTTTTTTCACGCAAAAAAAAAAATTTCCAAATTTTTTTTATCCAAAAGCTAAGGAAGACCGGTGGAAAACCGGAAAAAGACCGTTTGAAAAGCCAAAAATGCGTGCAAAAAAATAAAAAAAATCTGGAAGGAGCGCCCAGAGCGCGACACGTGGTGAATGGCTGAGAGCGCGCCAAGTGGCGCTGATCGTTGTGAGGCTCCCGAAGGAGCACTCATTAACTAGTTGCTCTCGATGAGAGGGAACTCTTGCTTAAGTTTTTCCCTCTTCCTGTGTCGTATTGGGCCGGCCCACTCGCGCGCGCATAGCGATTATAAGTAGGAGAGGAAATGGGAATTCCTCAAAAAAAAAGAGGGGAGGAAATGGGAGAAGTAGGAATAGATCTCTGGTCTCCAGGCAGACTACAGGAAATGTTTTTTATTTTTATTTTTATTTTTTTGTTTTGTTTCCTTTTTTCTCCATTGTTTTCATTCTTTCTTGCGTTTTGCTTTTTTTCCATTTTCACGTTTCTTTTGTTTAATTTACTTTTTTTCCATTTCCATTGTTCTTTTAGTTATTATTTTATTTTTTATACATGCCAACAACATTTTTCTAATCCATGTCTAACAATTTTCCAATTCAAAATCAAACATTTTTGTAACACATGGTCAACATTTTTCTATACACATTTTGAACAGTTTTTAAATAAAAGATTAACATTTTTTTAATACACGGACAACATATTTTATATTTTTTTAAATGATTGATTACCATTTTGCAAATAAAAAGATTAATATTTTTTAATACATGGTCAGCATTTTCTCTTTACACACAACATTTTTCGAACACTTGATTAACATTTTTGAAACACTTGTTCAACATTTTTTAAGTGCTTGATTAACATTTTTATATACATGATTAAAAAATTCATCATTTTTTTAATACCTGGTCGACATTTTTGCTATACACATTTAAATTTTTTAAATACTTGTTCAACATCTTTAAAAAAAATACTTGTTTAACATTTTCACATACATGATCAAAAAATTTCATCATTTTTTAATACATGATCAACATTTTTGCTATACACATTTAACATTCCCAAATGCTTGATTAACATTTTATAAATACTTGTTCAATATTGTTTCTAAAAATGCTTGACTAACATTTTTATATACACGATAAAAAAATTCATCATTTTTTAATACATGATCAACATTTTTTTTCTATACGCATTCAACATTTTTCTGAATTCTTCCCATTGACGAGCCCAGGCACGCCCCGCAAGACGCCCCTGACAAGAAACAAATGGCAACAGGCACCTGGGCTTTGCCGCTTGAGCCATGATGCTTTTCACGAGCCCAATAACCACCCATCGGCGTAGCAGGGCCCGCCTGACCTGTTCCCACTTGCTCGTTGACCCCATCCAATAACAACTAGAAGAACGCCCGTGCGTTGCAACGGGGCCACATTAACTTTAAGAGTTCAATATTACGACATTGGCGACGTTTTTTACCATCAAATCCTCACACACACACTCTCTTCCTCCCTCTTCCTCACTCTCTCTCCCCCTCTCCCTCTCTCTCTCTAACACACACACATATCCATCTTATTGGGTACGGGACCATAATCCATCTATTTCACACACACACGCTAGTGCATAACAATATGGATTATGTGTATTATATTTGCCACCATAACTGAGGGAATTAATTTCATGTAAATCGGCCAGCCACAACTCCAAGAATACGCGGAGGAGGTGGCCCGGGTCGGCGTCGGCGCCGTCCGGCGCGGGCCACGGGCCCGCTTCCAAATGCACGTGCAATGCACGTCTTCATAAATATTATAACCAGATGTGAAAAATCACATGCATAGAAAAGACATTCTGATAGCAATCCAAATACCATAAATCAACTTTTTTTTATTAGAAGATGTATTAGAAGGTTTGCATGCTGATGTATTAGAAGAAGAAATAGACATTACATAGAGTCGGGCGGCCATGCCGCGGTTACAAAGACGACGCGACTACACCTAGCGGGCAACCATAATGTCGCGGAAAGGAAAACAACCCACATACAGTTGAAATGAAACTATCTCCAGATATCAGCCAACCCTTTGGGCTTTGGCCCCGGAGAGCTTCCGCAATCCGACTTCATCCTTGATACGCCGGCAAAGCTCCTGGGCCAATCAACTTATGATTCAAATGTCCAAGAAATGCTATAATTTATCATTCTATGCATAGTGTAAAGAGTGAAGACACAAGCAATTATCTCAGTAATTCGTAAATTAGATTATGCAATTCTCATGGATGTTGTCTCCAATTTCATTCTCGGTGTATAGGTGAGAAGTGCACCAAAAATCGTGTTACGAGAATCAACATTTGTGCCATGTAATCGGCACTGTACATAGTAAACAAAGTTGCTGGAAGTTGTCAATAAGTACCATTCCCAACATCGTGCACAAAATTATACATGGCCAAGACTAAATCAATACGTAAATCTGCAATGTTAACTGACCATGTAAACAAATTAAACACAATTAAGGTAAATCTGCTTGGATTGTGCATCATTCGGGTAACGAAAGTAGAATACAAAATGTGATACATGGAAGCAGTGCCGTGGGCAGGATTTCGCCACGCCCAGGGACAGGCACTCGTTGGAACAGTTGCGCTACTGCGATAAATTTGTGTGTTATTTTTCTTGTGGAATGGAAAGTAGAAGGGTCCTCAAAACTCAGGCAGGCCTAGCATTGTAATGTGGTAGTCAACCATTAGCATTTACATAAAATTCATCATTGTCATACTCATAATCTAATGCAGGCAGAGTAACAATGATATGATTAGGGGCAAAACAATTCCCCGAAAACAATAAATCAATAATGAATAAATAGATACATGTTGTTCTTAAAACCAACCATTCTTGTTGCCTGGCTCTAGGATTAGAGAGAGACCCTGAGGAGATGGTCAGAGGGGGAAGGTGCACATCTACAAGGACTTGTTAGGGAACACAATTAAATTATCTGATTGCATTGAGTTAAACAAGGATAGCGAGATCTGCAAAAATGTAGACAACATGTAGGCTTGTTATGCACTTATTATGGCTAGTATCAACTTCAAATATTTTTTCTGGATGACCATCGCTTTAGTTAACAGACCATTAAAACGTCCTCTGAATTTCCTAGGCACTGTAGCGGATAATCCCTTAAGAAGATGAAGACTTGCTTCCAAGTGAAGAAGCAAGGCTTGAATCTATTATAATTCACATTTGGTTGCATATTGTATGCGCACACAGCTTCATGCAATAATTCTATCATAATTATCAAACGGATAAAAAGGAAAACAATACAACCTTATTTATTTATACTACCATACTACTTTCGTTCCTTTGCAGCAGGTATGATACTATGCAACAGCGTAATTTCTGAAGAAACAAGTGACCAACTTTGTTCGAAACGATATCCCTCGAGTTCTCTTAAGATCCATAAAAGAAGTAGTCGCAGAACTGAAATGAACAACCCACAAAGCTTTGACATCCAAATGCAAAAGGGGTGAGAGGGCAATCATAAAGAAACAGAAGTTAAATATAAAAGATAGCAATCTCACATCAGGATATGACTCGAGAGCATTATCGCCAGTTAAAAGTGAACCATGCTTGAAACCTTTATTTTCAAAAACATTGCACCTACATGCAGCAAAATTCCATAAGTCAATGATCAATAAAATAGTGTCCATGAGCGGGACAAACTAACAAATTTATGTGTATTGATTAACCATACATCCAAATCATGTAATAACCCGCATTGGTCCTTCTTCGGACATTTCTTCTTTCCTGAGCATAGACAGAAACAATAGAGAGATAATAGAGAGAAGGATGTCAGCTACTCAAACAAAAATGACAGACAATACACAAAATGACGGACAATAACCAACCAACACCACTTCCCTTTCCCAGTACTAACTCCTACCATCGTTGCAAACTTCGTCCTATGCCATCCCTGCAATCACTACCAGAGCATAGCCCATCTGCCGCCACATCATTCAGCGCCCCCAATCACATATTCCACCTAAACTTACAGCTTTACCAATCAAAATTTCTCAGTGCAGCTCGTTAAATTTTATCAGTGTTCAGGGGCACCTTTGTGTATCGCCGGCAATCACATATTCCACCTAGAAGCAACCATATGCTGGGAGGTCCAGAAAATTTTGCTCCAAAGAAATTTGTGCCAAATATAAAAAGTCCGGTACACGTAGCTCCCGCTTGCGCAGTGTCCGGAGAAGGGTCCGACCACTTAAATTTATGCCAAATATGAAAAAAAATCAAAATTGAAATGGTATGATATTTTTAGAGTATTTTCCGCTAAAAATAGTTAGGTACCATACTGCACATAATGGGAAGAATATAATCTCTAGCCGTCTTTCTAAGTAAAAGAAAATTAAGATGGAGTGTATCAAACATAGAGAACAAAGCAGTTATCATATAAATATCATAGATGTTGATTTTAATTGGAACGAAAAAAAGGCAGATCCAAATTTAATAGCATGGCAATGAAAATGAGAAGATGGACAATCTAATCTAATGCAAGAACTGATACGGAAGAAACATCAATAGCTTAAATTATATTTCTTGCAAGAAAATTTTACTTGTTCACTTTTTACTCAATTGAATACCTAACCTGGACAATACTCTTATTTCTATACGCCAGAAAAAAGCGAAATAGCAAAGCTAAGTATGCCTACATACGCTCAGATTATATATAAGAATCTTGGGTGAACAATTGCAACTAAGCACTAAGCAGCGATAAATTTAAAAAAAAATCCATTAACTATGCAGGAAGCAGGCTTGTTACAACATAGAGAGATAGGAAAATGTCACCTCCAGTAATGTAGCGCAAAGGAGTGGAACGAAGCATGAATGAGCGGTTGTCTGTTCTTCTCCATGTACATGGATCAGCAGTAGAGGCCAAGTATACAAGTACTTGACTGAACTCCACTCTTCGTGTACGGAGAGCCATGTCACCTTCTCGCCGCTGCAGCATGGGAGGACGGCTGGTTCACGTGACCCTCCAGCTGGGGGATCCATGGTGGCTGACCGTCGAGCTCGAGGCAGAGAAGTTGAGGGCAGCAGTGGCGAGATCCATGCCGGCCAACCGGGCGAAGAGGGGGTCATCGGGGAGGGACACATCGGCAAGATCCGGTCACCACGCGACCCGCGACCTGAAGAGCAACAGTGATCTCCACAGGCTGTAGGCCGACGGCGTGCTCCATCCCCTGCGATGGGGTGACCATGGCGGTGGCCACAACTCCTCATGCTCGCCTCGATCTCGGCGACACACCCTGAGTGCAGGAGGCAGCAACGACCTCGACGAAATCATGGCCTCCATCCCGGAACGCATGGAGGACATCGGCCCTGTCGCTACTCCTCCCGCCGTAGCCCCACGCGGCAGCGGACCGTGGGTAGGAGGGCAGGCGGCGTCGCCTCGGCTGACGGCAGGGAGCAGCGTTGATTTCGGGTAGGTGGCATCGCGAGGACGGCGGCGGCTGCGGGGAAGCACCCCGATCATGCTGCTAGGCCAATCCTTCTCCTCCGATCCCCGATCCCCGATCCCCGAAGATTGCGCCGCCGCCACGGTCGTGTTGTTTCCATATATTATGCCATTTTTTCCCGTACCTAAACAAACGCGGGCGAGCGGATGGCAGAGTTTTGGTCCGCCCTCTAAAATTGCTAAACGCACTTTTGATGAGGATTATTGTTATCTTTATGGTTAGATCTAAAAAAATGGATTCAATCATGTGGCTCTAATTACTTCGGATTGTTATGTGTACACTACGCGGGGTACAGTTAGGGAAGAAAATGTTTTCTAATTAATGTGATGATTGAGTGATTTAAGGTAAGATTAATTAATTTAGATTTGATCTTTATAGATTGTTCGTGATTGATTCTACATTACTAAATAACTTGCGCCAGTATGGAAAGTTTTGATCTGTTCAGATTTCTTTCGTTGTGTGAGAGGGTGACGCGAAAATAAACCGATGAAGTGGGGGAGGGGACGAAAAAAAACCAGCGAAGGTGGGACGAAAAAAAACCATCGTAGGTGGGATGAAAATTGACCGGCGGAGACTACCAACTGCTCCATTAGAAGTAGAGATCATCACAAACAGGGGGCCACCCCGTCGGTGCACCACCCCCGGACCCACCTGTCAATGTAAGATGAATACTTTACCCATGTGCGCCGGGCGGGCGACGGGATCCCCCACCGCTTCCTCTCCTCCCTTTCCCCTCCCCCCCGCCCCCCGCCCGAATATCCCAAGCTTGCGTCTTGCGGCGGCGGCGGCGGCGAGGAGACGGAGCCCAGGCCGGAGAAGGCCCCGGACCCCGATTTCGCGTCCATCCGGCCCGGCGAGAGGTGCTCCCTCAACACCGGTACCATTTCTTTCAGCTGTAGCGGCTCCTCGATTCATTTCATTGCCAAGGCGCTTCTCTTTCTTTTCTTGCCATGGGCCGGAGTTCGAGCCGTTCTAGCGAAATGTCAGCCGCCGTGTGCGTTTGAATTGAATTTGTTTCCTCGGCCGCACCCGCAGTCTGTTTATTTAATCAATCCACTCGTGTGCCCCAATCGTGCTCAGCCAGCGTCTTGTTCCGAGTTATGATGAGGCCGTGGCGGCGTCGGCATGCGGAGATCCTCAACATTCCTCGGTGCAATTCGCTCTCTCTCATCTCCCCCCCCCCCCCCCCCCCCCCCCCCCCCCCCCCCCTTCCACATTCCTTACTGGATATAAATCTGTCTCTTGATGGATTACTGTTCGCTGTTAGGAAGAATAACTTGTCCACTGCCAAGACTGAAGACTTACTGTACTTTCTTGGCTGCTGGACTGTAGTTTCCAGTCCAGTGGTTCATCCCCAAATCAGTCGAATCGATGGTAAAATCGAAGGCAAACTGTTCATCTTTCTATGGTAGACATGAGGATTAAAAAAAAAGGGAAAGCGTATGCTGTTGGTGCTTATCCTAATCTAATCAGTCTGGTGGCCGTGTCGGTTGGCATGTACTGGAATCCTACACTAGTCTGGTGGCCGTTTCGGTTGGCATGTACTGAAATTCTACACTAGGCTGGTGGGTTTTGGGTATCACTTTGAACAATGATGGCTGAACAATCGACAGTGTTTCGTGTGGTTGATGTTGTCTTGCCTTTTTCCTGTTGGTTGTATATATGTAGTTCAGGCCTTCAGGGCCTAGCTATACAGTACTCGTTGGCTGTAGTTCAGAGTTGAGGCTGCTTGTTATGTAGGAGTAGTACTAAGTGTGTGTCTGCAATCATGGTAATGGGTGGTTCTTCATTGTGCATCACAGAGACAACAGAGCTACTATGCCTGGAGCAGATGAGGCGTTTCTGGCAGAGTCAAGGACGACGGTGTTCTTTGGGGCTGTGACATCTAAGTCCGAGCCGCTGACCTTTGAAGAGTCCCTCAGATTTGTCAAGAAAGTCAAGGTGAGTTCCTGTGTTCCAACACTTTATTTATTTATTTATGCTGTTACATGATTTATATCTTTCTGGTTACGGTGTGAATCTTGCATCACTACCTCACCTCGTTTCATTTCTTGATGTATGTCGACTGTCTTAAATATTGTGTACGCTTGGAACAACTCCCCATTGCGAGACCCTGATGGATGCCTCAGTTCATATAGTTATCAAGTATGAACAGACCACACTTAGCAAGTAGTACAAGTGCACAACTCTCTTCTGTTGCTTAACTGTTTTCAGGTGAGTTCTATAGGTCTAGGATATACAACAAAAACTGGGAGGGGGCATTAAGAATGCAAGGCCATGGGTTAGTTCAGTCACAAACCTTTGGTACTATCATCAGGAATGTTATTACACACTCTTTTGGTGATTCTAGACAGTTTTGAAATGAAAAGAACTAGACAATTCTTTGGGTTTTTTTGTGAAGAACTAGACTATTCTTAGCCAACTTACGGTCAGTATTCTCTGGGTCTGTCTGAACCAAACCTCTTTTCTGCATCAGAATCTCATACCGTTTATTCTATCTTCTGTTAACAAAAGGAACCATATACCCTCCATGTTAACACTGGTTTGGACTAGTAGATGTGTAGAACTCTCTACTTTTGCTTAACTGTTTCCAGGTGAGTTGCATAGATCTAGAATATACAGCAAAAAATGGGAGGGAGGGGGGTGTTAAGGATTGGCCATGGGTTAGCTCAGTCACAAACCTCTGGTGCTGTCATAACTCGTAAGGAATGTCATTACACACTCTTTGGTGATTCTAGACTGTTTTGAAACGAAAAGAACCAGACTGTTGTTAGCCAACTTACAGTCAATATTCTCTGGGGTCTCTCTGAATGAAACCTCTTGTCTGCATCAGACTCTCATACAGTTTACTCTTACTGTTAATGAGAGGAACCTGATACCCTCCATCTAACACTGCTACGTACTCTGTTTATATTCTCTAGATCTAGAATATACTTCAAAAAATGGGAGGGAGGGGGGAGTTAAGGATGCCAGGCCATGAGTTAGCTCATTCACAAACCTCTGGTACTGTCATAAGGATTATTATTACAAACTCTTTTGGTGATTCTAGACTGTTCTGAAAAGGAAAGAACCAGACTGTTGTTAGCCAACTTACAGTCAATATACTCTGGGTCTCTCTGGATCAAACCTCTTGTCTGCATCAGAATCTCATACCGTTTATTCTTCCTGTTAACAAAAGGAACCTGATACCCTCCATCGAACACTGCTACTGCTACGTACTCTGTTTATATCCTCTGTTCCAACATACAAGCGAAATCCGCAATCGAGCTTCAGTCAAACCTTGATTAATAAGTTCCTTCTGTTTCAGGCTCGCAACTACATGCTGTACCTGTCGCTGTTTGACATCCTCGGCAGGACGGAGCTGTCCCAGCTGGAGGCCTACCAAACAGTATGAAACTATGAGTGCCCTTGTACCCCCTCTTTGAACCAATCTCTGAAATCACCAATTGAACGTTTGGTACACATGTTTGCTGTGCAGCTGCAGCTGCTGTTCCGCGACCACCCGGACCTGCACGAAGGGCTGGAGAAGTTCAGGCCCCCGATGCCCACGAAGCACGCCGCGGCGAACAGCAACCTCTGGCCGTGGGTGTTGGCGTGTGCCGCCGTCCCGCTGGTCGCGATGAGCCTGATCCCGGCGCTGGGGAACCCGGTGCTTTGGCTCGTCCAGCAGACGCTCGGCGAGAAGATGAGGTCGGCGTGATTCGATTCAGGCCAGCAATTGGTCTGTGCCTGTAGTGGCTCCTCGGCTGGTCGCTAGGTTTATCAATCGATCAATAATGTAATTAGTTGACACATGGTCTTTTGCGTGCGTGCGTGTGGCTGCCTGGCTGGTGTGTATATATAGTTAAAGTTAGAGCAAGTGAAACAACATCATCATGGGATGGGTTTATCAGGCTGCGCAGTTTCAGGTAGGCACTTGGGAAGAAAGAAATTTGGTCACAAACAATTATGCTCTCGGGTGCTGGGTCGAACTTCCCTAGCATATCTTATCTGCATGACTGCATATGTGATTGGTGATAACACTGCATGTCATGGCTGAACTATCTGCAGCTGCTGTTAGATGCTCCAAGCATTGGAAATTTGGGGAGTAAATAGCATAAAACTACTACTTTACAGGTTAGAGTTCCAAATAACTACCGGTTTTAAATTTTTCTCATATAACTACCAAGTGGGCCGGCTGTTTCAAAAAACCCAAAACATCCATGCTTTACAATTGATCGTGATTATGGCAACTGGGACCCGCACGTAAGAAAACTGATTGTTTGACCGTCTGTTTGACCGTTAACTGACATGTGGGGTCCACATGTCAGCTCTCTTCCTCGTTCTCTTCACTCCTCCTGCCTCTCTTCTTCCCCAGGAGGTCGATGGAGCGCCGGCCGCCGCTCCTTCCACCAGCACCGGTCGCCCCTCCTTCCACCTCGTCGGCGTCGGCCGGCCGCTCCTCCGCCTCCACTATTGCCCCCTCTCCCTGGAACCTCTTCTCCTCACCGTGGCCTCATCTCCCCCAACGCACCGCCTGCCTCGGCCTGCAGCCATGGCGCCCGACGTGCCGCCCTCCACGGAGCCATGGTGCCACCGGCCAGAGGCAGGTGCTGCACCGCCGGCATGGACGATCGCGACGGAAGGGAGCTCCATGGCGGCGCCCCCGACGGAAGGGAGCTCCACGGCGGCGCCACGGACGGAAGAGAGCTCCACGGCGGCGCCATGGCTGCTGGTGGCTGCTGGTCGCGACGGAAGGGAGCTCCACGCGCCACCCCCGACGGAAGGGAGCTCCACGGCGACGCCATGGCTGTTGGTCGCGACGGAAGGGAGCTCCACGGTGACGCCATGGCTGCTGGTCGGCAACCCTCACGGCGGCTGCTGGCGCACGGACACGGGAGGGACCCGATTGCTTTTTTCAAAAGTTTGCAGGGGACCCGATTGCGTTTTGAAAAGTTTGCAGGGACCTGATGGCATTTTGAAAAGTTTGCAGACACTAACAAGTGGGACCCACATGTCAGTTAACGGTCAAATAGACGAATCGTTTAGGTGCAGGGCCGACATGTCATAAACCTGTTTAATTTTTTAACAACGAAGATTTTGGGTTTTTTGAAACAGCCCACCGCCCACTTGGTAGTTATCTGAGAAAAATAAAAATTCGATAGTTTTTTTGGAACCCTAGCCTGTAAAGTAGTAGTTTTATGCTATTTACTCAAAATTTGGGATATATTCCCAGACTTGGCCATCTGAGCCGGGAGCTCCTGTCTGACGCTCGCGTCAAGAAGTGGAGCTTTCGCTGAAGGTAGGTGCAGATGGGCCGGCCCATTTAGAGGTCAGGAGTTCGAGCGCGTTAAAAAGATCGCTCGCCAAAAATTACACCGCGCCAGCAAGGGATCGAACCGGCGACGTCCCCGCTTGGGAAGTCTTGAACTAACCAATCGAGCTGATATGTTCTACTGGTTTTCAAGTAGCACGAGAGCTTAAAGTACAAGACAGCATTTGAAAAAATTCAAACAATTCATGAAAATCGAGAACAAAAACAAGAAAATTATGAACAAAATTTGACAAACACGAAACCCTTTTTCAAAACCATGAACAATTTTTGAAATTTAAACAAACTTTTCAAACATGAACAATTATTGAACAGTTGAACAAAAATTTTGAAATTCCAAAAAGATGAACAATTTTTTAAATATACATTGAACATTTTTTTATTATACGCTGAACAATTTTAAATACATATTAAACATTTTTTTATTATACGCTGAACAATTTTAAATACATACTGAACATTTTTGTATACGCCGAACAAAATTTAAAAAATACGTTGAACATTTCTGCAATGTATGCTGAACAAATTTTGAATTGTGAACAAAATTTAAAAACCGTGATTTTTTCTGAAATAATGAAGGAAATACAGAATTTCAAACTTTTTGAAAACGAAAAAAGATAAAATAAAAAGAGAAGGAAAAAAGAAAAAGAAACAGAAACAAAATAAAAAACAGAAACAAAAAAGAATAAAAGAAACAGCAAAAATCACAAAACCGGCAAAAAGAAAAAAACCGGTTTAGGGAACCTTCTCCCAAAACCGGTTTGCCTGGCACTGCTCTAACTGCGCGAAGTGGGCCGGCCCGTCGCGCGTAGCAGCTCCCGCGCTTCAGCGAAGCCGCGCCTCCTTGACGCACGCGCGCGTCAAATAGGATTCGCCCGTGCTTCGCAGGCAGGCACATGGCACGGTGCGCAGCTAAATGGCCCGTTTTAGGCCCGTGGCATACCTGGCCTTGTCTGGGCTGCGAGGCGAGAGGTCCGCGTGCCAGCATCGCACGATCCATGTTGGTTTTTATTTTTATTTTTGAACAACCCAAAAGGCTGAATAGTAGTACATGGGACGGCAGGTTTACTTCAGGTGACGTGTCTGGGCTTTGAGGCGCGGCACGCGGCCCAGCCTGGCCCAGCCCATTTATAAATGTGCCGTCGTGGACTGTGCCAGGCATGTTTAAGCGTGGGCTGGGCCGTGCCGGCCTAGATGGCCAGCTCTGTATACTCCCACCTTCCCACGGATATCTTAAGGCCTTCATCGACTCGGGATGGAAGAAGAAACCGAGCAACATGTCAGTCAAGGATTTGCATGCAAAATTGAAGGGTCTTTGAGGCGACCTATCTAGTTGGGACCAAAAAACCTTCGGCAATGTGAAACAAGAAATTAAGAAACTCAAGAGGGAGCTGGAAATCCTCAGAGCTCGTACCGAACGCCGTCACGTGCACCAGGAGCCCGATTTAGTTCGGATTTTGCTTGATCTTATTTGGTTTTTTCCTAATTGTTTTCAACCTACCTTATCAGGAGATTACTTACAACCTAACCTTCTCATGTACTGCTTGTACACCATGAACCTTTGTATAATATACATGGGATTTTTTTAAAAGACTATGAACATTTTGTGCATAATGAGCAGAAAAAAACAAAGAAAATAATAAAAATGGGAAAAGAAAAAATGCAATGAGGAAATGAAAAGAAAAACTTACATAACATAAAACAAGAAAAGGCCAAAAAGGGATCAAAAGTAAAAACACATACCAAACCGATTAGAAAACACCCGACCAACTCACTCGAAGCAAGCTTGTGTGGAGATAATGAAAAATAAGTGCCTCATGGGCTGTGACCCCACAAACCGGCTCCTGTAGTCATGCCAGAATGCATAATCGCGATAGGCGAGAAATAGCTTTTGCGACCCATGTAGTCCATGGGGCGTCTCTTGTGAGCGAATTGACCCGGACACGTCATTTCAGTTACTATTACGTGATAATTTTGATAGCATTAAACACATCCTACTTTTTTTCTGCGCTCTTATGCGCGAAACTCCATGCACATCATAAGAGTCCTTTGTTTAGATCAGGTCTAGGTTTTCCATATCGTATCGTCCCCCACCCTCCAACTTCTCCAGGTGACTGGCTCTTCCTCGCTCTCGCCTTCGGTTTTCGCCGCCTCGCCCCACGTCTCGTGCTCCGGGGAGGAGATGTTGTTCCGTGGAGTGCGTGTGCTTGTGGCAGCGGGCAAATCCGGACCAGAGTAGGCCCTGAGGGAGGATCGGCTGCGGCGGTGGTGTTTAAGAAGGTTCGCCCGATTCACTTCGGATTTTGCTCGATTTTATTTGGTTTGTTTTCTAATTGTTTTCAATCTACCTTATCTGGAGATTTCTTGGGACCTAACCTTCTTATATATAGTGCTTGTACACAATGAACCTTTGTATAATACATGCCATTTTTTTAAAAGACTGCACATTTTGTACATGATGAGCATAAATAAGAACAAAGAAAAGGATAAAAATGGGAAAAAATGCAGCAAGGAAATGAAAAGAAAAACTTACATAACATAAAACAACAAACAGCCAAAAAGGGAATGAAAATAAAAACACATACAAAACCAGGCAGAAAACAACCGACTAACTCAATCGAAGCAAGCTTGTGTGGAAATAATGAAAAATAAGTGCCTCATGGGCTGTGACCCACGAACCGGCTCCTGTAGTCATGCCATAATTCGTACTCGCGATAGGCGAGAAATAGCTTTTGCGACCCGTGTAGTCCATGGGGCGTGTCTTGTGAGCGGATTGACCCGGACACGTCATTTTAGTTACTGTTATGCGATAATTTGGATACCATTAAACACATCCTACCTTTTGTAGGCTCTTATGCGCGCAACTCCATGGAAATCAGAAGTAGTCCTTTGTTTAGGTCAGGTCTTAGGTTTCCCATATCGTCTCGTTCCCCCACCATCCAACTCCTCCAAGCGACCGCCTCTCCCTCGCGCTGTGTCTCGTGCTTTGGGAGGAGAGGTTGTTCCATGGAGTGCGCATGCTTGTGGCAGCGGGCAGATCCGGCGCCGGAGGAGGCCCGGGGAGAGGATCGACGGCGGTGGTGACGGTGTTTAAGGAGGTTTGCCATCACGTGCACTAGGAGACCGATTATTTTGCTCGATTTTATTTGGTTTGTTTCCTAATCATTTTTAATCTACCTTATCGCGAGATTACCTGCGACCTAACCTTCTTATATACTGTTTGTACACAATGAAACTTTATATAATACATGCCAATTTTTTTGGAAAATACGGTGCACATTTTGTACACGATGGCCATAAAAAAGAACAAATAAAAGAATGAAAACGGGAAAGAAAAAAAGGAAAAAAATACAATGAAGAAATGAAAAGAAAACTTACATAAATAAAACAACATAAAACAAAAAAGGGAACAAAAAAAACACACACACACACCAAACCGGTACAAAAAACACCCGACCGACTCACTCGAAGCAAGCTTGCATGGAAAGAATGAAAAATAACCGCCTCATGAGCTACACGACCCACGAACCGGCTGAAAAATAACCGCCTCATGGGCTGCGCGACTCACGAGCTGGCTCTTCTAGTCATGCCATAATGCACAGCCGTGATAAGCGATAAATAGCTTTTGCGACACGTATACTCCGTGGGGGTGGGGGCGTGTCCTGTGTGCGGATTGGCCTAGACACGTCATTTCAGTTACTATTATGCGATAATTGAAACCACATTAAACACGCCTACCTTTTCTACGCTCTTCTGTCCGCAACTCCATGCGCATCAAAAGAGCCCTTTGTTTAGGTAAGGTCTAGATTTCCCATATCATCTCGTTCCCCCACCCTCCAACTCCTGCAAGCGATTGCCTCCTCCTCGCGCTCGCCTTCGGTTTCGCCGCCGCGCGCGCGCGTCTCGTGCCCTGAGGAGGAAAGGCTTTTCCGTGGAGTGCGCGTGCTTGTGGCGGCGAGCAGATCCAGCGCCGGAGGAGGCCTCGGGGAGATCGGCGGCGGAGGCGGGCAGATCCATCGCTGGAGGAGGCCTCGGGGCGGCGGCGGCGGGCAGATCCAGCGTCGGAGAAGGCCCCGGGAAGATCGGCGGCGGGCAGATCCATTGCCGAAGGAGCCCCCGGGGAGATCGGCGGCAACGGGCAGATCCAGCGCTGAAGGAGTCCCCGGGGAGATCGGCGGCAGCGGTGGCAGCGGGCAGATCCATTGCCGAAGGAGCCCCCGGGGAGATCGGCGGCAACGGGCAGATCCAGCGCTGAAGGAGTCCCCGGGGAGATCGGCGGCAGCGGTGGCAGCGGGCAGATCTAGCGTCGAAGGAGTCCCCGGGGAGATCGACGGCATCGGTGGCAGCGGGCAGATCCAGCGGCGAAGGAGTCCCCGGGGAGATCGGCGGCACCGGTGGCAGCGGGCAGATCCAGCGCCGAAGGAGTCCCCGGGGAGATCGACGGCATCGGTGGCAGCGGGCAGATCTAGCGGCGAAGGAGTCCCCGGGGAGATCGGCGGCACCGGTGTTTAAGGAGGTTTGCCGTCGCGTGCACCAGGAGCCCGATTCAGTTCGGATTTTGCTCGATTTTATTTGGTTTGTTTCCTAATCCTTTTTAATCTACCTTACCTCGAGTTTACCTGCGACCTAACCTTATTATATATTGCTAGTACACAATTCATCTTTGTATAATACTCCCTCTGTAAAAAAACATAAGAGCATTTAGATCATTATTTTATAGTGATCTGAACGCTCTTATGTTTTTTTTACAGAGATTACACGGCAATTTTTTTCTATATATAACATAAAACAACAAAAAGCCAAAAAAAGGGAACAAAAATAGACCAAACCGGCACAAAAAACACCCGCAACCCATGAACCGGCTGCGGTAGTCAGGCCATACTGCATACCCGTGAGAAGGCTAGCATTTGCGACCCGTATGCTCCACGGGGGTGCGTCTCATGAGCGGATTGGCCCAAACGCGTCATTTCAGTTTTACTATTATGTCATAATTGGAATCACGTTAAACATGTCCCACCTTCTCCACGCTCCTCCGCGCACAACTCCATGCGCACCAAAAGAGCCCCCCCCCCCCCTGTTCGGACCGGGCCTAGGTTTCCCATATCCTCAGCATGGGAAACAAAGCATATACATTTTCTCCATCTGTTCGGTCTTTTGGATGAACCCGGACGAATTCAGTGGTTTGGTCGAAATTCAGAAACGGAGCTTAGGTCCGAACCAAGCATGATATAACCCACGCGAGTAGAGCCCGGTGAGGTGGTGAGGCCACCGCCGCTGGCCCATCCCCTCACCTGAGCCCGTCGCATCCGCGCCGTCCACGCGACCCTTATCCCCCATCCGACGGCCGCCGTGCGCGCCCGATGATCGGATTGGTCCGGATGAACCGCTTCAGTTACTACTATGCTATAACCGGAGTCACATTAAACTCGTCCCGCCATTCTCGACCCTCCTCCGCGCAGCTCCGTGCGCCCCAAAAGAATCCTACTCCCTCCGTCCCAAAATTCTTGTCTTAGATTTGTCTAGATACGGATGTATCTAATACTAAAACGTGACTTGATACATCCGTATTTAGACAAATCTAAGATAAGAATTTTGGGCCAGGGCGCCGGATCTAAACCTCGCGCGTACTCAGTCCGAACAACCGAAGGCAT
Organism: Thinopyrum elongatum; assembly: GCA_011799875.1. Lineage (NCBI taxonomy): Eukaryota > Viridiplantae > Streptophyta > Magnoliopsida > Poales > Poaceae > Thinopyrum > Thinopyrum elongatum. The sequence continues at coordinate 2,462,036 of CM022299.1, forward strand.
GTTTTGCCCATCGGTCCGGACTTTTGGAAAGCATGAATTTCAATTTTGGAATTCGAAATTGGAGAACCAGGTTTGGGAAACCAGATCCGAACCCACCCACAGGCCACAGCACGTAGCCCGTGCCGTGCGTGCGCCGCCCACACGAAGCAAAGCGTAGCCCGATCTGCGCCGTCCACGCGGCCCTTATCCTCCATCGGACGGCTGCGACGTCCGCCCGGTAGGTTTACGCCGTTCTTAAGGCGTCCTTGGTCCCTCGGCCTCGTCTCGCTTCGCTCCTCTTCTCTTCCATCTCACCCCGCTGCCTCGCCTCTCTCGTTCCCCCACCCTCCAAGCGATTGCCTTTGCGCTCGCGCTCTTCGCCGACCGGCTCGCCGTCGCTGGTGCCGCGTGCGCCTCCGGGGAAGGGCGTGGAAGTTCTCGTGCTCGCTGCAGCGGGCAGATCCGGTGTTCAAGGCGGCCCGGGCGGAGGATCGGCGGCGGTTTGCTTCGGTGAAGAAGAGGAGACCAGGAGGAGGAGGAGAGGCCGCTCGGTGCATGGTGGCCTGATGAAGCGCTCCAGGGAGGACGCGCTCGCCGCCGCCGGGTCGCAGCCCAGCAAGCGCATCAGCACCACCAGCACCGCCGTCGCTCGATCCGATCCGTGAGTACCACCGCCAGCCCGCCCGCCGACTCGCCTCCCCGGCCGTCGAGTTCGAGGGGGTTCGGTTTTTTCCCCCTGTTCCTCTTATCCACTTCGGTTTCGAGCTCTTTTTCCGGGGAAAATTAGGGAGGGTGGGTTTCGTGCCCGCCGGGGCCGCCGCCGAGGAGGAATTCGGGGCTGGTTTCGGTTTTGGTCCCAATTCGAACCCGGCGCCGCCCAAAAATGGTGTTTTGGGAGGTGGGTTTCGTGCTTGACGGGGTCGCCGGCGGAGCGAAACCGGAATAATCCTCGCCGACGGGGTGGTTTTCGTTTCGGTCCCGAATTCGTGCTCCTCCGTCCCAATTCCAACTCGCCGCCGACCAAAAATGGTGTTTTGGGGGGCGGCCGAGTCTCTGCACGGTTCTGACCCTGCGATCTGACGGTTTGGTCTCTCTCGTGCAGGTCGCCGCCGCAGCCCATGCCTCCGGCGGGGTCGGGGTCGGCGCTGGTGCCGGCGCCGCCGCCCCAGGCCGTGGCCGCCCTGCCGGCGCAGCCGTCCGGCGGGTCCGGGGCCGCCACTGCCGCTGCCGCCGCCGCTGCCGGCCAGAAGCTGACGACCAACGACGCTCTCGTCTACCTCAAGGCCGTCAAGGACAAGTTCCAGGACAACCGCGCCAAGTATGAGGAGTTCCTCGAGGTCATGCGCGACTTCAAGAGCGAGAGGTGGTTTGCTGCTCCTTCTCCCAGCCGGATCCACACCTTTTCCCATAATAATTCCCCCCTGGGTCGGCATACTGAATTACTGATGTTTCTTCTTGTCTGAAATGCTGTGATTTTCGGCCGCAGGATTGATACCAACGGGGTGATTATCCGCGTGAAGACCCTCTTCAACGGGTACCCCGAGCTGATCTTGGGATTCAACACCTTCTTGCCCAAGGGCTTTGCAATCAGGCTGCAGCAGGATGAGAAGAAGCCTGTCGATTTCGTGGAGGCCATCAACTTCGTGAACAAGATTAAGGTATAAAACACATAGGCTGATCCATCATCATCATGTAAAGCTGTGATGTATGTATGCACCGATCCGCGACGTGACTGCCTCCCCTTGTACAACAGAGCCGGTTCCAGCGTGACGAGCATGTCTACAAGTCTTTCCTGGACATTCTCAACATGTACCGCAAGGATAACAAGTCCATCCAAGATGTTTACCATGAGGTGCCCATTTCCGTTCTTTTTTGGCTTATTTCATTTTAACTTATTACTCTTCTTTCATTACAGTATGGAGTTTAACACGTCTTTTTTGGCAGGTTGCTGTGCTGTTCAGCGACCACAAAGACTTGCTCGAAGAATTCCAGCACTTCTTGCCCGATACCTCGGTGTCTCCGCAAGCAGGGACCGCTCCAAGAGGCGGCTTGGTTAAGCGGGAAGCTCTAATGCCCCCTGCTAGTAGGGGTCACATTGAAAAGGTATAAGTCACACGAGGGTTGTTTTGTAAGCTTCATTAGTGACTGGCTAAAGAGCTGGCAGAAAATAGTGACATATATTGCAAGGAAAGGCGCCTGATATGTATCTTAATTCTAACATTTCCTAGAATTTTGGGGTAAGGTTTGTTGTTGCTTGCCATTTTCTAATGAGTCATACACGTCGTGCATACACGGCTTTCATGTAGGTGAAAAATGCTTAGATGTTTAACAAATGCCGCTTCTTAAATTTTGCATGATATTTGGTGTATTCATCAGCTAGTTCTATATCTGTTAACCAAATATTGGAAACCAACTTATTTTAATGTTCTTCGTTGATGTGATCGGGCTGAGCTGAGGTCAACACGATACCAATCATATGTTTTATCACATTAGACATGTTTTCTGCATTGATATTGCAACCATGAGGTAATTATTGTATACAGTAGCCTGATCTGTCATCTTATGTCTCATTCCTCAGCCTAGGGCTTTTCCATCTCATACCGACCGTGACGCCAGTGTCGATCGTCCTGACGTGGACCATGATCGCCAAAGACAACGGGAGAAGAACAAGGAACGCAAGGCAGAAAGAGATAGAAGAGAATACGATAGAGATGAGAAGGATGTTGAACAAGACAGCAAAGAGCTGGATGTTGGCCAGCGTAAGCGCAAACCTTTTCCAAGCGCAAACCTTGCAGGTGCTGAGGCACACCAAGGAGGCCACCCTGAGATTCATGGAATTAATAGTGCCTCTGCTTCATCTTATGATAATAAGGATGCGTTAAAGAGTAAGTTTCTCCGAATTATAGGAGTAATAAGTATATAATATCTGGTCAGTATGGCAGTTTTGTTGCTTTACATCCACTTTTAATCATACGATCACTAGAAGGCAACTTTGTTGCCTTAAAATGTGTGCCCTTACAGATACACTATTTACTGAGTCCACCTGTTGCATAATATAGTCAATATTCAGTTCCAGTGTAGCTTTCTCGTGTCTGTGTTAGATATTCAGAAACAATGTGCATATGTGTCAACTTGGTGTTTTTAATGGCTGAATGTAGTCAATATCGTCTTTATATCTGTACAACTCTTGTGTGCTTTCCACTTGCATATTACTTACATCCACAATTTTTCCTTGCAACATTAGGTGGATACACACAGGAGTTCCATTTCTGCGAAAAAGTCAAGGAGAAGCTGGAATATGATGCTTACCAGGAGTTCTTGAAATGTCTTCACATATACAGCCAGGAAATTATTACGAGAAGTGAACTGAAGAACTTGGTGGGTTTCTGCTGAACTTGTGCTTATTCAGTATTTAAACTTAAGTTGCTTCACTAAGTATGCTTAAGGATCTTTCCCTTATCTGTTTGGTCTTAATTAGTTATACGTGACTCATGCATATCGTCATTGATTTTACAGGTGAGCGATATACTACAACACTACCCAGATCTTATGGATGGATTTAATGAATTCTTGGAACATTGTGAAAATATAGGTAAATTGCATACCTAATTAATGTATATTGATGACCATCTTGCAGGATTTACATGTAATTCTGTCTGATTTTTTCTTCCACCTGCAGATGGATTTCTGGCTGGAGTCTTCAGTAAAAGTATGTGCTATTTGCTTCAAACTTTGTATCCTTTTATCTAGATCACTTTGAATTTTTTTGTTAACACTAATTATCTTGATTGTAGAGCAACCTGGAAGGCTAATTAAAACAGAGGATAAAGAAAGGGATAAGGAGCATGAGAGGGAGGATAGGAACAGAGATCGGGACAAGGAAAGAGAAAAGGAACGGGAAAGACTACATCCAAAGGAAGGTCCTAGCCAGAAACCCTCGATTATCAAAGAGAAGTATCTATGCAAACCAATATCAGAGCTTGATCTCTCAAATTGTCAGCGATGCACTCCAAGTTACCGGCTTCTACCTAAAAATGTAAGATAATGTTGCTTCCGCCGTTCTTTTTCATGCTGTGTTTCATATAACATTTTGGTTTCATCTAACATTTGGTTTAATCCTGTTTTCAGTACCCAATGCCTCCGGCAGGCAACAAGACTGATCTTGGTGCCTCAGTTCTTAATGATCACTGGGTGTCGGTGACATCTGGGAGTGAAGACTACTCCTTTAAGCACATGCGCAAGAATCAGTATGAAGAAAGTTTATTTAGATGCGAAGATGACAGGTATGTATTATCCCACGTAAACTGCTCTGTTTGTTGAATCATCTACTGATGCTGGCGACAAATTGATCTGAATGTTCCCAGGTTCGAGTTGGATATGCTGTTGGAATCAGTTAATGCAGCAACTAAGCGCGTTGAGGAGTTGATAGAAAAAATGCAAGATAACTCAGTAAAACCAGAAAGCCCAATACGCATCGATGAGCACTTAACTCGTAAGTACACTTGTGCTCAGTATATGTTGATACTGTTTGGTGATGCTTGAACTGAATGGAGCTTGACTAGTTGTTTTGGCTTATCAACCACTGCTTTGCAGCTTTGAATTTAAGGTGCATTGAACGGTTATATGGTGATCATGGTCTGGATGTGATGGACGTTCTTCGAAGAAATGCTAGTGTTGCACTGCCTGTTATCTTATCCAGGCTAAAACAAAAGCAGGAGGAATGGTCAAGGTGTCGATCAGATTTCAACAAGGTTTGGGCTGATATTTATGCCAAAAATTATCACAAGTCACTTGACCATCGCAGTTTCTATTTCAAGCAGCAAGACTCGAAGAATCTCAGCATAAAATGTATGTAAACCTTGTATATATACATGCAGATTTTTCTTATGGTTCCAGCCTTGCCTAGTTGCCTAATTTTACCTGATTCTGTTTTGTTGCTTGTGTAGCTCTGTTGACTGAGATTAAAGAAATTAATGAGAAGAAAAGAAAGGAAGACGATGTTCTCATTGCTATCGCTGCTGGAAATAGGCGGCCTACAGTCCCCAATATGTCATTTGAGTATGTCGATGCAAATATCCATGATGATCTTTATAAGATCGTGAAGTACTCATGTGGAGAAGTCTGTGGCTCGGACCAGCTGGACAAAGTGATGAGGATTTGGACAACTTTTCTGGAGCCTATTTTGGGCATTCCGCCTCGATCCCACGGTACCGTGGATGCAGATCTAACTAAACCCAAGAATGGGATCACAAAATCTGGTATTGCAAATGTGGGGGAAAGCAATACTTCTCCTGATGGAGTTGCTGCCCAGCAAGGCCATGGTGATGAAAGCATGCAACAGGAACAAGCACCATCAGCTGTGGCTAGATTGTCTAGGTTAGTGAAAGGAGTTGCAGCAGACTCCCAAAATGGTTCCCATGATGCAGATCGCACTGCTCGTAGAGACGAGGAAGCATCAAATGCTGCACTAAATGAAGTATCTGCAGTAAGCACTCAGAACATGCCTACCGAGAGATCAGCAGGACAACATAGCCATATGAAGGGAAACTCGGAAGCTACGCCAGGTTTGCATTTCTGATAGTTGGATACTTTTTTATTTGTTATAATCTATAGCCTGATCAGGTCTATTTTTGCCAGTTCTAATGATTTGTCTTGCCTGCCAGGAGTGAATGCATCTAAAAGTTCACATGCTGGAGTTAGTATGGCTGCCGGTGCCAGGGCTGGCCATGAAGTATTACCATCTACTGAGGTATATAACGTCTTGTGAGCTCAATTTACTCCCCAACTTTGTTAAATACTCCAGGACTTCCAACGAAGTATTACCGTCAGTTCACGTGCTGGAGGTCGTATGGCTGCTCATGCCAGGGCTGGCATGCTTTTTCTTTTTCTTTTTATAAGGGTTGTTTTCCCATTCGTGTGTATCTTCCTTTTTTCTCTTTTTGTTGGTGTCTTTTGCTGCTCCCCCCCTACCCCCGCCCATTTTATCTGTCTTCTGCCCTGTTAATGACGATGCTTGGAATGTTTGTGCTTGTGTTGAGTTCTATCCGTTCATCAAAGGCAAAATGCACATTAATCTTTTTGACCCATAGATTCATCCAACACCATGCTCATATGTTTCTTTGTCAACAGGGTGGAGAGACTGGCAAGTCAGGATCATCTTTAAATGGTGGGGCTACCAGCGAGGGTAACAAAGGGCGCCTATTTAATGAAGCTGCTGCGTCCCACAACACTTCGAAAGTTGAAAGAGAAGAAGGTGAATTATCGCCTAATGGAGATTTTGAAGAGGACAATTTTGTGCCTTTCGAAGATGGTGCATCTAAAACAAAGGAAGGTTCTACAAGCAGAACATTCAAGGTTAGACCTGGTCAAGTGGAACCTCATGCTGAGGCAGCTGGCGAGAATGATGCTGATGATGAGGAAAGCACTCAAAGGTCTACCGAGGACAGTGAAAATGCTTCTGAGGCCGGTGAGGATGCATCAGCAAGTGAATCTGGTGATGGTGAGCACGGTTCTCCTGAAGATCATGACGAGGAAGAAGATATGGATCATGATCAGGATCCCAAGGCAGAAAGTGAGGGTGAGGCAGAGGGGACAACTGAGACCCACGACGTTGAAGGAGGAATGTCATTGCTCGGAATATCATTGCCTTTATCTGAACGCTCTCTGTACTCGGCTAAACCACTGGCCAAGCATGTACCCACATCTTTACATGGCCGGGAAGATAGATCGTCGCATATATTTTATGGGAATGATTCATTTTACATCTTGTTCAGGCTGCACCAGGTGAGCTTTACATACAAGCTGTATTGACCCCATGTGTTTGCATGTGCTCGCTCTCCTTTGCTAAACTAACTTATCAATTTTCTAGATGCTGTATGAACGATTGCTTTCAGCAAAGACAAACTCTTCAAGTGCTGAAAAGAAATGGAGAACCTCCAAGGATACAAACCCACCTGACCTGTATGCAAGGTAATTAATATTGCTTTTTTCGAGTTGTTCAGTTGCTCATACCATACCCTGTCCATCTGTATGTATGGCCGTAATTAATTGGTCTGTCATTTTAATGATGAAGGTTCATAAAGGCGCTCTACAACTTGCTCGATGGCACTTCTGATAATACCAAGTTTGAGGATGACTGCCGTGCTATTATCGGGACCCAGTCATATGTTCTCTTCACTTTGGATAAACTGATATACAAAGTTGTGAAGCAGGTAAGTTGAGTGAGCTGTCCCCTATTTTAATTATTTCGCTCCGGGTCGTTGGCTGCAACATTCATTCATTTACTTCCCTGCCATCAGCTTCAAGCTATAGCGACAGATGAAATGGACAGCAAGCTTCTCCAGCTTTATATGTATGAGAAGTCAAGATCCCCTGGGAGGTTCTTTGATCTGGTCTATCATGAAAATGCTCGTGTCCTACTCCATGATGAGAGCATGTATCGATTCGAATGTGTAAGCCTCATTCTAGTTTGTATCGATTTGTGTTGCAGATTAACCGGTTTACTTTTGCTGAATTTTGATAATTGTGCTGGAATAATAAGTAAGTTTCTCTCCTAAATTACAGTGCTCAAGTCCAATGAGGTTGTATATTCAGCTGATGGAGTATGGTCATGAAAAGCCTGAAGTGACTGCGGTATCCATTGAGCCAAACTTTGCCTCGTATCTTTTCAGTGAGTATCTGTCAAATTCGTCAGGCACGATGTTGCCTGAAGGTGTCTTCCTTGGAAGGTATCCACCGACCCCTACACCCCACAACCAAATTGAAGCTCCTGATTACGTTTCTCCTGTCCTAATACATTATCTCATTATGTTCTTGCAGGAATAAGCGGAAACATTCAAATGATGGCGAGCCTTCAGATTCGTTGAAGGCCATGGATGGCATCAAAGTTGCTAATGGTCTTGAATGCAAGATATCCTGCAAGACCTCTAAGGTACTGTATCTTTATTTAATAGGGAATTCCATGCGTTCAGTTCTACCTGGATATTATAGTGTAGCTCACAATGCCATATATGCAGGTCTCCTATGTCCTTGACACCGAAGATTTCTTGTTTCGGTTGAGAAAGAGGAGGAGGCTTGCACCTGGTGGAAATGTGGCCGACAAGTCGCCGACCTCCAAAAAGTATGATGCAAAAGTGCAGCGCTTTCATTTATTTCTATCCAAGCCTTAAGAGGGCCATAGGCAAAAAACATTGGTAATTCCGCTATGTTCCAATCCCTTCATCACTTTATCATCGCATTGTGCTGCCTGTTCTTGTTAGTATCTCTTCGCTAAATTGTACTGCCTTTATACGGAGAAAGGTTTGGGAGATTGTTATAACGGCACTTTTTTTTTCAGCTTAAGAAAGTGCTATTCCAGACAAAATTGCATGATTTTGTATAACAAGGCATTGATCTTTTGTTGAAACATGTGCCTTGCAGACATTGTATCCAAATCAGGAGATGCTGCTAGGGTTGCGACCGCCTTGCTCTTGCTTCGACAGTGACAAGAATAATAATAATCAGCTGGCCGCTGGATAGATGATATACCCGGTAAATACAACAAAGCAAAGCATGTTAGGGCCACCTCAGCCAGCCTTAGGCCGCGCCGAAAAAGATGTGTGTGTCTGTGTGTGTTTGTAAATATGTACTGGCAGAAGAAGGATGTTGTTTGTTCTGTTAACCTGTGTTACCTGTAGTGTCTTTTTGGTCGTCGTAGGAGAAGGATTCTGTTGAAGTGATGATGATCACCATTTGTTGATGCCGGTATAGGTCCCTTGTTATGTCGTGTTGACTGTCAGTTTTTCGGTTCAAGATATGTAGCCTTAGTTAAATGCAACAATTGTTTTTAATGTGTCGATCATATGTGACATGATTATATTTAGTGTTTTTGAGCTAATGATTCTAGTCTTTTAGTTATGCTGTTTGGTTGTCTTAAGATGACCTTGCCATTGTGATGGCTGCACAGGTTTACAATCATATATAATATGGTTACGACTATCTACAGTTGTTGAGTTGATTGTTTGAACTACCGGGTTCTAACTTAAATATTTTCGTTGGCCAAGTTCATGTTCATTATGATTTGCTTCTTTCTCACGTTGTCATTGTAAGGTTTGCCAAATTTAGATGATATACTTATTTCTTTTTTATATGCATATATCGAATCACATTTACCGACCAAAAGACAATTTGATGTACATGTGTTTCCGTTTGCTTTTCACATTGCAATGCTTAAAATATACATATACTCTCTCCGTCCCACAATATAAGAATGTTTTTGCAAAAGCTCTTTTGCAAAAACGTTCTGATATTGTTGGACGGAGTAACGTTCTTAGATTATGAGGTGGAGGGAGTACAAAATAAAATTAGAAGTTGGAGAGGTGTGTTCATCAACGGCGAATGGTTTCATCTTTGTCACCCTTGTGATGATACTTGCATAGCTGGGATTCTCAAGGCTAGGCGGTTGATGACGCCCGACGCCAAGGCTGGCCGAGCATGACCGGGGAGAGTTGAGCCCTCGGATCATCCTGGACATGATGGAGCGTGACCCGCTGAAGCTGAGGCTGTGCTTTAGACTATCAACAGTTGCGTCGGCTCCCGCCAGTGGGCCCTCGAAGGTGGAGGGTGGTGTTGGCGTCAGAGATGCCGCACCTCTGTGGACATCTGCTTGGTCGGATGGCGAACGGCGGCCAGCACGACCGCGGGGTCGTGGGGCACACCGCACTGTCGAAATGGCCGCGGTAGCTATGTTTAGCCAGTTGCGAGACTTAGCTCCGTCTCGCCTCTCGGGAGCGCGCTACCGGGCCAGCTCATTAGCTGTGGTGCGCGAGTTTTTTCATTGTTTGCAGTGGTTTTCTTTTGTTTTCTCTAGTTATCTTTTGTTTTCCTTTTTCAGTTTTCTTTGTTTCTTTCTCGGTTTTCAGAGTTTTCTTTGGTTTTGATTATTTTCTTTTTCTTTTTTTCAAGACATGTCTACATTTTCTGTATACACCAAGAAATTTTTCTATACACGTTTAATATTTTTAAATACATGACTAACATTTTTTCAAACATTTGTTTTGATTATATATGTACTTAGGATATTTTCGAAAATATAATAATAATAATAAAAAAATTAGTGTACGTGCCTATATAAGTGCTGTATGTGTGTGATTATGTGTAGCTAGCGATCACTTTCTAGGAGATATCCTTAGATGGGCCTGACCCAATTAGCTGGTGCTGTAGGCAACACTTTGTAGGACTCGCCCCAAAACGGCCGCCTCTTGTAGCCTCATCGAGTCTAGCAGACTCCCGGCCCAGTAAGTTTTTTCTTTTACAATCCTGGCCAGGAAGGGTTTACAAAGCACTCATCCATTTGATCAATAATGTAAAGGAATTTGCGAACCAACCTGTGGTTGGATGGTTAGAGGGACTGTGGTATTCCCAGCCCATCAGGGTTCAAGTCCTGGTGCTCGCATTTATTCCTGGATTTATTTCAGGATTTCCGGCGATGCGCATTCAATGGGAGGAGACGTTCCCGTCGACGACGAGGCGCCTTCGTAAATTTCAAGATGATATGCCGGCTCAGTCTTTCGGAGGTGCTCATAGGGATAGGGTGTGCGTGTGTGCGTTCATAGGGGTGAGTGTATGCGCGTGTATATGAGCGCTTGCGTCTGTACTGATGTTAAAAAAAAAATGTAAAGAAATTTTGGAGAATGTTTCCTATGTGGGTTACAGTGTAGTCCATTTAATATTTCCTTTTTTAGACGGGATCCATTTAATATTTTCTTTAGAATTCATTCGTACACTTCAATCTCATGTTATAGCATTACTCCCCGATGATTGTCTACAGTATAGTCGAGTCGGTAGTATTGAACTACTAGGATTCTGAAATTTCAGGTTAGGTATTTTATATCTCAACAATAGCTATTTTATTCCAAAGACGAAACTATTTCTGAATGAATTTACAAGGACACTCGAGCTAAGAGAATGAAGTGCAGACTTGTATGCTGCCTTATTTGCTTCCAAATATAAATGTAAAACCTCTCTCAAAAGATTTTTTTTTCGAAATGGCAGTTATCCTACATTCATTAAGAAGAAAAAAAATTGCTCAGTTAATTAGGGAAAACCGAGCGAAAACCAGATTGTCCAGTTAATCATGAAAAACCGAGCGAAAACCATCACAACCGCTGAGCGGCACACACAAGATAGCCCACGCACACCACTCCAGCAAGGGCCTCGTCGAGACAACACACAGGCATCATCGACATTAAAACCCTGGAATTAATACATTGTAGTCTCATCTCTCGCATACTATGCACCACTACAGACCGCGATTGCTTGGCAATCAGTTTCCATGCAGAGCTTAGCCCTTACCGCTTGCCTAAATTCAAGTTCGTCGTTTTTAGATTTACCAACTTTAGTAATACTTATTATTTCATTCCAAGGTGCCATCAACATTTTAACGACCAAAGACAATCGGATGTATATTCTGTGCTTTACTGCTTTTCATTCGAAGAAAGAGGAGGGGTGGCAATCGGGGGAAACTTGAGAACATGTTGACTATTGATCATATAAACTTACCTTGTGATCCATCGGAATTCTCGCTAACCAAACAGGGGAACATCTCTCCGAAATTCCCACAAATAATGCCCATTCGACACCAAATAGGTAGGGGATTGCAAATCTTGCCTTGCCAAGGAGCACAAGATATAAATTTTTGGCTCCTTATTATTTTGGTGAAGAAGAAGAAGATATTTGCACGGCCTGGATCCCCGACGCTAGGCCATCGACGGCGCCTGACGCCGAAGCCGGCCGATTACGACCGGCCGGCCGCACGCGGTCCCAGCGCCGCCAGTACGAGGCGCACTCGCCGACGGCGTGCAAAACGGACACCAGCAGCTGGCCTTGCATCCGCCCGCGCTCCGGCGGGTAGCGCTGCATCGCGGCCAGGACGAGACCGGCGCGGTGGATGTTGTCGTTGAGCCTGTCGCGCCAGCGCGGCATCAAGTCGGGGTCGTCCGCGAGCCCCCGGAGGCGGAGGGCGGCAACGGCCGCGGCGGCGTCGGCCAGCGCGAGGGATGTCACGCGGAGCGCCGCCGCGAGCTCGGCGTCGGTGCCGGACGCGCTGCACCTCGTCGTACAGCCGCCCCTTGCAGGCCTCGTACACGTCGCTGCGGACGGCGGCCTTCACGGCCGCGGGGTCGTCGGCGTCCAACGCGCTGCCGAATCGGCCGCCGGTCGTAGTCGTATCCACCGCATCGAGCGTCGGCGCCGCCATGATGTCTTGTGTACCCTACCCTACCCTAACCGAACCAGTTTCGAGGGGAACCGAAGCAACCAAGATGACAAGAGAGATATCCATACGTGTAGGTTTTTTTTTTTTTTTTTTGCGGGCATACGGATCCTCGTGTCAGGGTTTTTTTTTTTTTTTTTGTGAAGGCGCGGCGTGTACTCAGCTTCCTAATTCTGCACGTACTACGTACATTTCTTTTTCTTTCTTTTTTCAGCCGAAATGGCGATGTGGGTCGTTTTGAGGTTTCATGCATTCGGATCCATCCATCCATGCATACAAGTACGTACGTTTTTTTTTTTTGAGAAAAACAAGTACGTACGTAGGAGTAGTATATAAAATTATAAATACATACTACCCACGGCTGGCTGCTGCAACAAAACTAGCGATCCAAAGAAAGGAAAGGAAGGCCCAGCAAAAGCCCACGACTTCAAGCCTGGGAGACTCAGGCAAAGCAGCCAGCCATGCCTGGGATCCGTCTAGAAATAGCCCAGATTTAGGTAGAAACTAGCAAAACTTGTCAAATTCCACAAAATCCCGAGTTAGGCCAGTTTCGAGGCGGGCTACCTGTCGCGCCTAACTTCATCCTTGGGGTGTTTTTCTCCTGGTCTGTGTTGGGCTTCTCGTTTGGAAAACGCTTTAAAACAGCTGGATGCACGCAGCCGTCCGAGAGACCGTCTCGCGCACCGTCGGATCACGCGGCATCGGACGGTGCGGAGGCGTTCCTACCAGGGGCGTTGACGCGCGTGCCCCAGGTGATTTTTTTGCTTCGACCCCCGACTCCCGTGCTCGTCCCCCTGCCTGCTTCCACCGTTTTCCATTCCCATCCTCTCTCTAGCTCGGGCGACGACGCAGGCGACTGTGAGATTCAGAATCATGGCGGTGGCGGGGGAACTGGATGCTGCGGGGACGGCAAGGGAACCAGAGGTTCAGGCGGCGGCGACCATCGTCGGCCACGGCGCCAAGCTACGCGCCCCCCCTCTAGTTGCGGCGGCGGACGAGAGGTATGGGGTCCTCAGTTCACAGCACTTTATAGTTGAGATTTTAGGGGAAGGGGACGAGATTTGTATAGATAGGTGATGAGATTTTCAGAGTTGGATGACTAGTTTTCTCAGTGGTCTCATATTGTGATGCTGCTATCTTGTCAGGCAAGTTCCTTTATGCTGCATTTGTTTGTTTAGCCTAGGTTTTTTAGAATGAAAGTCAGTGTTTGGAACTGATGCATATATAGATACATGCTGTAAGTGTACTTCCTCTGCTTTTTGCTCTGCTTTTACTTGCCTGTAGCTTTTACTTGCTCTGCTTTACTGTCTTCGTCCTTCCGACCAGAGCTAGACTGTCTTCCTCTGCTTTCGGCGGAGATGCTGCCTTCTCACGGTAATGGCAGCTGATAACTCTTTTTCCATTAGCAAGGAAAATACAAACTACACTTGATCTACGAAGCCAAATCTACTGCATCAGGAAACTTAACTAGCTACAGACCCAACACTTAGAGACTAAGCCGCGACGACCCCACTTATGCTGCATTTGTTGTTTAGCCTAGGTTTTTTAGAATGAAAGTCAGTGTATTTTCAGTGTCTTATTGTTTGTTTTATTTCTACATTCAGACCAGATTTTCGATGTTATAGTGTTTTGCTGCATGTAATTATTTTTCAGACTTTTTTCTTGAGCTGGTTTTGTCGTGCGGCTAATTTTGTCTAAATCCACTCTGAAGTAATGACAAGAAAGGAATGATCATTTTTTTTTGCTTCATTGTTATGATTTTGGTAGATGTTGAGTATGCTGGAATCCGAATGCCCGTCGCTTTCTGTAGTAATTCTGTAATGTTGTTTTAACCCCACTACATTTTTTTATTCATTTTGATTTTTGCAGCTTCATGTCGGAGGAAGAAGGAATGGAGTCTGATACTGCATTCAGCCAACTCTTTGCAGCAAAACGCTTGCGCGAAGTCGCGAAGACAAAACTCAATGCTAGCAAGAGGCGCTACATAAATGAAACTGGCTTTGGTGATCTCACGAGCATCTCCTCTTTCACAGCACCACATGATCTGATGGAGTGGTTAACAATGAACATCGACACTGACACTCGTGAGCTCAGGTATTGCACCCACCTCCTTTCTTTTCTTTCTTTTTTTCTCCTTGCATCATATACCTTCTGTTCTCTCTTAGGCCATGTTGATAGCAAGCAATGAGTACAATTTTTTTTTCCAGGCTGAGTCGGAATAAGGTCATTGTGTTCACTAGAGACATGGTGAAGAAGGTTTTTAATATCCCATCAGGCAACAAACCAGTTGAGCTTTTCAAGAGACACGAGCATTGCGAGCTCCGCAACATTTATCACAAGAATGGCAGGGCTCCAATTGCGCATACAGTGGATGTGCTTCATCGAGCGAGGAATGATGATGGAGATACTACGAAGAGGTCATGGGTGCTCTTAGCGCTCGCAACAGTTTTAACTCCAAGCACTGGCAACATGGTGCCCCTAGAGTACTTGAAAAGCCTCGAAGAAATGGACAAGGTTACTGAATTTGCTTGGGATGAGCATGTTTTAAGTGTTGCAATGAGAGAGGTCAAGAAGTGTCAGGACAAGATAAAAAATCAGGCTACTTCTTCATTCTGGGTTAGGGGATGCTTCCCTATGCTTGCGGTATACTTCTTTCTTTTTGGAATTTTCCTATCTATCGCAACATGTTTTGTTTTATAATCACATTTTTTATTTTCTTTTTTTGTGTCTGATATATTATGTTCTGTCTTCTTATTCAGGTTATTTACATGGACCATTTGATATTCCCTCAAGCTGCCATCAACGAGCACCAATTGAACTATTCTCTTCCGAGGGCTTGCTTCGTGCAGCAGACCGACTTTGATAGTGTTGGAATATGATAGGAACAAGCTTTTTTTGGGCAAACCTTCATTCGGGAAGTGTCGCGTAAGTTTTTTGTGTGGTTTACTTCCCTCATCCATTTTTGCAGTATTGTTTCTTCCCCATTTTTCTGCCCTTTTTTAATTTTTTATGCTTGTGTATTCATGGTTTTAATACTTGTTTCTTTTACTTTGTCTCATGTAGTTTCGCCCTCTGTCAGAGACACCATACGCAGCATTGCCTGCCCAAGGTCCTGTAGGCAACAATGGTGAAGTTGCTCAAGATCAGCAGGTTTCGGAGAGACGAGATTGTGGTGATACCGAAGATCGTGGGGCAGAAAATATCAACATTGATGATAACCAAGATAACGTGGCTGCGAAAGAGAATCCTACAGAAGGTAGCTGTAACACCCCATGTCATTAGCCACAGTGATCACTTTTGGTAATGACAAGTCTGCTAGATTGACAGTGCATAATCATCATTTGCATCATATTGCATTTCAACTCCTAGTTCAAACTTCAGATTAAATTAAAGTGAAAATAAAAGTTGTTCAAAATAGAAACTAAAATGTCCATTAGATAAAAAATATTCTAGAGACAATTCTAAAATTGTAACCAATAATTAATAAATTAATTATGTGACTCTAACAGTAGCAAAACAGAATTGGTTAATACCTTTTTATTTGAATAAAATCCCTATGAAAACCTTTGGACCCAAAACCTTTTTGTATCAGTGTTGAATATTGCACTGATGTTATATGGGCAAGTTCCATATTTTACAAAACTCGTTTGGATTAAAAACAAAATACAAAACAGAAAACAAAAACGAAAAACAAAAAAGCAAAAAGAAGAAAATGAAAAAGGCCCGTTGTGGCTGGGCCTTAGTCAGCCAGCCGGCCCAGCCCACCCAGCGCCGTCCCCCACCTCTCACTGCTCACCCTCGCCTCGCTGTCAAGCACCTCGCGCGCGCAGCCCCCCCCCCCCCCGCCGCGCGGTCGACAGCGCGCCGCGCTCGCCGGGGAGGATAAGAGTATCTCTCCGCTCTCCCGGCGAACCCTAGCCACCATTTCCCACCCCTCGCCCCCTCTCTGTTTCGGTTCGGGCGGATGCCCGAGCGCCGCCCTCGCCGCCGTTCGCCATAGCCGCGGCCACCGTTGCCCGTTCACCTCACCGACGAGCCCGGCCGCACCACCGTGGTCCTCTGCTTCGACTACGCTGCCGGATTGAGCCCGGAAGCCCCTCACGACACCGCATTCTTCCTCGCCTCCGCCTCGGCCACCACATCGACGTCGCCGGCGATCTACGCCACCGGTCCACCCCGAGCCCACTGCCCAGTCCCCATGCTCCCCCGGTGAGCTCCTGCGCGTGACGCACCCTCCCATGCCTCCTCTAGCCATCCCTAGCTGCTGCTCCGCCGAGGCCGAGCCCCTACCTCCGCCATTGCTCGTCGCCGGCGTCGATCCGGCGACCAAATGGCCTCGCAACCGAGTCCGTTGAGCTCGCCGCGTCGCGTAGACCTCGCCTAGCCCCTTGCATCACTCGCTAGCGCGTTGCCTCGTCAATCCTGCAGCTCACCCGAACGCCGTCGCCGCCGATGTGGTCGTGCCGCTCGTTTCCGGCCACCCCAGCTCCGGCCAATAGCACAGATGGACGCGGCTCGGGCTTAGCTTTCAAATGCAAGAAGAATCACCCGAAACGGTGCACCCTAGCCAAATCCCGAGCTCGCCGGAGTTCGCTGCCGCGCTCGGACTCGCCGGAGCGCTCTCCGGCCGGCGTCCGATGTGGCAGCCGCGGGCCCCGCCCCGTGCCACTGACCACGGGCCCCACTGGGCCCCGTTGACCTCGGTCAGCGCTGATGTGGCCGCCCCTGAGTCTATGACATGTGGGTCCCGCCAAATAAACTAATTTAAATAAATAAATAAACTGTTAATTAGTTAATTAAGTTAATTAGTAAACTAAACACTCACTGACCAGTAGGCCCCACCTACTAATTAGTTTAGTTAGATTAAATTAACCCTGTTTAGTTAGCTCAGTCAATGACATGTGGGTCCCACTGGACCCACCTGTCAGGTTTGACTCTGGTCAGCCCCTGTTGACTGCTGACGCCAGCAATGCATCATGATGACGTCAGCCTACACTATTCTGGATAATATTGGATTAAATGAATTAAATAAATTCTAGAAAATAATTAAAACTTTAGAAAATCATATAAAATAATCCGTAACTCCGATGAAAATAATTTATATATGAAAGTTGCTCAGAATTTTGATACGAATCTGAATACGCCCTCCGTATTCCTGTCAGATGCCTCTAGCTAGATGAA
Organism: Thinopyrum elongatum; assembly: GCA_011799875.1. NCBI lineage: Eukaryota > Viridiplantae > Streptophyta > Magnoliopsida > Poales > Poaceae > Thinopyrum > Thinopyrum elongatum. The sequence continues at coordinate 2,479,446 of CM022299.1, forward strand.
CATGGAACTTTTAGACCGATTTCAATAAATGAATAGTGCCCAACTTTAATAAAATAGATCCAAATAAATTCCTAAATTAACTAAATCATTTAGTTAGGCAGTAGAACACCCCGGCATATCATTTAGACATGTCATGCATATTGTTTGCATTTTGCCGTGAATTTATTGTTTCTCTCCCCCTCCTTCTCTCTCGATAGACGCCGAGACCGATGCTGTTGCAGCTGGGTACGACTACGCTACAGACGAGCAGCCCGTTGACGACCCCTCTCTCTTGTCAGAGCAACCAGGCAAGCCCCCCCCCCTTGAGCATCCAGATATCACCCATTCCATTTCTCCTGCTTGCATTAGATTTTGCTACTGTTACTGTTTGTTCCTATTTTGATGCATAACCTGCTTTTGTAACCTGTTTATTGCTACCTTACCTGCCTATGTTAAACTGCTTAGTATAGGTTGGTAGTGAACCATCAGTGACCCCACCACCTTATCCTTGTTGCCCCTGCTTGATCATCGACGACTCGATCAATGTGATCATCGACCAGAGACCGACACATCACTTCACCCCTTAGTTGTACGACTCTGCATAGTTACTATCGAGTGCCGAGGGTGATACCTCGTAACGCACTCCTGATGAATACTCTGTAGTGTAGCTGTTCGGTCGTGGTCATCGAGGGTGATTCCTCCTTCTCCACTTCCGATACGACTCTGTCGTGCAACCCTTAGTGTGAATCTCGAGGGTGATGCCTCATACGTTCACCCTGATGATTTCGTCGAGTGGAATTCACCGAGGGTGATTCCTCGGGGTTTCCCCCTTGATGTTATGACCACACGGTTACTTTAACCTTTGTTACAGGCGGGTCGACCCTGATGGGTACCCGCAGGGGATCTATGATGTCGGGTGTGCCGGAAGGGCACTCGAGTGTGATATTGTGGCCGAGCTTCAGAAACTATGATTGTCTCCGCGTGTTATTAAGTGAGCATATCGGATTTGGGTATTTGATCTGAGTGGGTCGACGTGCCCTATACGCACTACCACCACGCGGGATTATGGTTTATGGGGCCCTCTTCGTCGTACGTTTCTCCCGAAAGCTCTTCAGACGTCACGTTTCACCGTGTGGGCTGATCGCCGTGAATGGGCTGGATACTTCACTGACGAGTTCAGTGTCGCGCTTGCACCCCGGCCAGCCACGCAACACGCAGGGTGCCCAGGGCGATGGCCCAAGACCTTTGGGTGCATAGGTTAGTCCGGCGTGCTGACCTCTCTGCTGAGCCTAGGTAGGGCGCTGCTTCGTGTTGATCTTCCGAGGCCGGCCATTACCCAGCAAGTGTGTCCGACCAGAGTTGATCGAGCGTGTTGGGTAACAGTAGTGCACCCCTGCAGGGATGAATAATTTATCGATAGCCGGTCCTACGGTAAAGGACGCTCAGTTTGTGTATCCCGATCTACTACTTGAACTGAATACTTGTTTAATTAATTGAAGCTTCGGGATCGCTTTCTCGCTGGGAGTCGAGGAAGGATCTCTAGGCTTACTTCAACATGTTTGCTTAATAAAATGCTATTCTACTCTCTTCTATTGCTGCAAGTTGATGGCTTCGTGAAGATGTTTGAAGATGCTAGTCTTCGATAGGACTAGGCCTTCTCTCTAATCTGGCTTTTCTGCAGCCCAGTACACATATACAGCCTTTTCCCTTTGATAATGTTGCATATGTAGTGTAGATCCTTGCTTGCTGAGTACTTCGGATGAGTACTCACGGTTGCTTTGTTACTTCTTTTTCCCCATATCCCACTTTGATGATACATCAGACGATGGAACCCAGGAGCCAGATGCCACAGCAGGACCTTACTACCAGAAGGGTCCAGACGGCACGTACTACTGGATCGAGCCAGCCGACCAGGAGTAGGATCGGAGGCTCCCAGGCAGGAGGCCTACGCCTTTCGATCTAGAGTCGTTGTTTGTGCTAGCCTTCTTAAGGCAAACCTTGGCTAACTATGTCTGTACTCAGATATTATTTGTATGACTGACTTATGTATTCGGGTCCTCGTGATCCCTGGTCTGTAATTTTGTGGATCTCCGTTTATTTGTGTTAGAGTTGTGTTGTGATATCTTCCCATGAGTCTCTGTGCTTGATCGTGCATGTTTGCATGTATGATTAGTGCATGATTGAGTCGGGGGCGTCACAAGTTGGTATCAGAGCCGACTGCCTGTAGGAAGTCCCCTTCCAATTCCTTGGCCGAAGTTGAGTCTAGACATCCAAAAACTAATTTACTAACTTGGCTGTGTGGCTTACGGGCCCACGTCGCCAACCGGGTGGTATTAGGATCTTTTATTCCTCGACCTATACTCTGGGACTCTGATCTCTCTTCTATTCGGGTTAAATAAATTTTACTAACGCCGACACTTAGGATATCATAAATCCCGTCTACCCGGAGAGCTGGATATCTGTGCGATTTCCCTATCATTGATCTGATTAGTCTGATAATCATTTTCCTTTCCATTGTTTTGTTTAACCTTTCTCTCCGAGTTGTATTATACTTCTCATTGGCATGCTGACGTGATAGCACCTGACGTTACCGTCGAAATTAAAGGGATGGAATTCCTTGCCTCACCCATCGTCTTGAAATCTTCCACCATAGACCTCATTCTCAGAATGGATTGGTTGAAAGCTCATATAGCTTCGATCAATTGTGCCACTAAAGTCGTCCAACTTCTTCACCCCTCCGATGAGATAGTGAACTACACCGCCCGAATTACCCGAAATGCTGAAGCTCAGATATATGCCTTGAATGCTTTGAACGCCTCACCTCTGGAAGGAATCAAGAACGTTCCTGTCGTTCGAGATTTTTCGGACATTTTTCCAGAAGAACTTCCAGGAATACCCCCGGTTAGAGCTGTCGAGTTTGTCATTGACTTGAAGCCTGGCACTACCCCTATTGCGAAGCGTCCTTATAAGATGCCGCCGCATGAACTCCTTGAGCTTAAGGAAGAAATCGACAAGTCACTTAAGAAATGTTTCATCCGCCCCAGTTCCTCTGCTTGGGGAGCACCTTCACTCTTCGTTAAGAAGAAAGATGGAACTAACCGATTGGTTCAGGATTACCGGCCCATTAACCAAGCTACAATCCAGAATAAATACCCACTGCCCCGGATCAATGATCTTTGTGATCAGCTTGCTGGATCCATTGTGTTTTCTAAACTCGACTTGAGGTTGGGTTATCATCAGATCCGTGTTCGCGAAGAGGATATTCCGAAGACTGCCTTTGTTACTCGATATGGCTCTTATGAGTACACCGTTATGTCATTTGGCTTAACAAATGCTCCAGCAACTTTCTCCCGGTTGATGAACTATATCTTCATGGATTACCTCGACAAATTTGTCGTGGTTTATTTGGATGATATCCTTATATATTCCAAGAATGAAGAAGAACATGCTGAACATCTTCGACTTGTATTGGAGAAGCTACGAGAACATCAGTTGTATGCTAAATTCTCCAAGTGTGAGTTCTGGTTATCTGAAGTGACCTATCTTGGTCATGTGATTTCCAAGAATGGCATTGCTGTTAACCCCGAGCGAGTACAGGTTATTCTTGATTGGACTCCCCCGAAGAATGTTAAGCAAGTCAGAAGTTTTCTCGGACTCGCTAGTTATTGCCGTCGATTCGTTGAGAACTTTTCCAAGATTGCAAAGCCATTGACGAATCTGCTCCACAAAGGTGTTAAATTTGAGTGGGCAAAAAAATGTCAAGAAAGCTTTCAGACGCTTAAAGATAAGTTAACATCTGCCCTAGTGCTAGCACCCCCGGATTCCCAAAAGGATTTCGTGATATACTGTGATGCATCTCGTCAAGGATTAGGCTGTGTCCTAATGCAAGAGCGCAAAGTGATTGCTTATGCGTCTCGACAATTGCGTCCTCATGAAGAAAATTACCCAGTGCATGATCTTGAAATTTCTGCGGTTATTTATGCCCTGAAGCTATGGCGACATTACCTTCTCGGTAACCGTTGCGAGATATACACGGATCATCAGAGTTTGAAGTATCTATATACTCAACCAGATCTGAACCTTCGTCAGCAAAGATGGCTCGAGACAATTGCCGATTATGATATGAATATCTCTTACACCCCTGGCAAGGCTAATGTAATGGCCGATGCTTTGAGTCGCAAGGCTTATTGCAGCAACCTTATGGTTCAGGAAGCACAACCTATGCTTTATGAAGAACTTTGCAAGTTGAACCTCCATATTGTTCCACAGGGTTATCTCAACACCCTAGTTGTTGAACCAGATTTAGAGCACATCATTAAGACTATGCAACGGTATAACTCTAAAGTTGAAAGGATTAAGCGATACCTCAAAAAAGGAAAGCCGTCGGAATTCCATCTTGATAATGATGGGATCCTATTCTTCCAATGCCGTCTCTTTGTACCCAAATTCAAAGATGAGAGAGAACACGTTATGAAAGAAGCTCATGACACTCCTCTGTCAATTCATCCTGGTAGCACAAAGATGTACCGTGACATTTGTCAGAGATACTGGTGGCCTAATATGAAGCGAGACATTGCTCGTTATGTTTCTGAGTGTGACGTTTGCCGCCGCATTAAAGGAAAACATCAAAGGCCTGCTGAAACTCTGCAACCACTTGATATTCCTGAATGGAAATGAATAGTGCTCGAAGAAGCTATGGGAACTCATCTGTCTTTCAGTACCGCTTTTCACCCTCAGTCTCAGGGTCAAGTCAAACGAGTTAATCAAGTGCTCGAAGATATGCTTCGAGCTTGCGTCATCTCCTTCGGTAAGAAGTGGGGAGAATCTCTCCCGTATGCCGAATTCTCTTACAACAATAGCTACCAAGCTAGTTTGAAGATGGCACCATTTGAAGTTCTTTACGGACGTAAGTGTCGAACCCCTCTGAATTGGTCAGAAACTGGGGAACGCTCACTCGTCGGACCGGACATTGTTCAACAAGCTGAAGAAAAAGCCCGCATCGTCCGTGAACATCTGAAAACTGCTCAGTCTCGTCAGAAGAGCAACTATGACCAAAAGCACAAGGAAATGGTCTATCAGCCTGGCGAGCAAGCTTACCTTCGCGTCACTCCGTTGAAAGGCACTCATCGGTTCGGAATCAAAGGCAAGTTAGCTCCTCGCTACATTGGCCCGTTCCGTATCCTTGCCCGTCGAGGAGAAGTGGCATATCAGTTGCAATTGCCGCCAAATCTTTCTCAAGTGCATGATGTCTTTCATGTATCCCAACTTCGTCGCTGCTTCAAGGATCCTATTCGAGCTGTGGATCACGAAATGCTTGAATTGCGGGAAGATCTGTCCTATCCAGAATATCCCATCTGTATTCTTGATCAAGCTGAGTGTCGAACTCGTCAGAAGTCGATCAAATTCCTCAAATTTCAATGGTCGAATCTTTCTGAAGATGAAGCCACTTGAGAACGCGAGGATCGTCTTCGCGAAGAATACCCCGCTTTCTTTCAGTCTTCTTCTTAATTCTCGGGACGAGAATTCTTGATAGATGAGGAGAATTGTAACACACCATGTCATTAGCCACAGTGATCACTTTTGATAATGACAAGTCTGCTAGATTGACAGTGCATCATCATCATTTGCATCATATTGCATTTCAACTCCTAGTTCAAACTTCAGATTAAATTAAGGTGAAAATAAAAGTTGTTCAAAACAGAAACTAAAATGTCCATTAGATAACAAATATTCTAGAGACAATTCTAAAATTGTAACCAACAATTAATAAATTAATTATGTGACTCTAACAGTAGCAAAACAGAATTGGTTAATACCTTTTTATTTGAATAAAATCCCTATGAAAACCTTTGGACCCAAAACCTTTTTGTATCAGTGTTGAATATTGCACTGATGTTATATGGGCAAGTTCCATATTTTACAAAAGTCGTTTGGATTAAAAACAAAAGACAAAACAGAAAACAAAAATGAAAAACAGAAAAGCAAAAAGAAGAAAATGAAAAAGGCCCGTTGTGGCTGGGCCTTAGTCAGCCAGCCGGCCCAGCCCACCCAGCGCCATCCCCCACCTCTCACTGCTCACCCTCGCCTCGCTGTAGAGCACCTCGCGCACGCAGCCCGCCCCCCCCCTCCCGCCGTGCGGTCGACAGCGCGCCGCGCTCGCCGGGGAGGATAAGAGCAACTCCCCGCTCCCCCTGGCGAACACTAGCCACCATCCCCCCTCGCCCCCTCTCTGTTTCGGTTCGGGCGGATGCCTGAGCGCCGCCCTCGCCGCCGTTAGCCATAGCCGCGGCCACCGTTGCCCGTTCACCTCACCGACGAGCCCGGCCGCACCGCCGTGGTCCTCTGCTTCGACTACGCTGCTGGATTGAGCCCGGAAGCCCCTCAAGACGCCGCATTCTTCCTCGCCTCTGCCTCGGCCACCGCATCGACCTCGCCGGCGATCTACGCCACCGGTCCACCCCGAGCCCACTGCCCAGTCCCCACGCTCCCCCGGTGAGCTCCTGCGCGTGACGCACCCTCCCCTGCCTCCTCTAGCCATCCCTAGCTGCTGCTCCGACGAGGCCGAGCCCCTGCCTCCGCCATTGCTCGTCGCTGGCGTCGATCCAGCGACCAAATGGTCTCACAACCGAGTCCGTTGAGCTCGCCGCATCGCGTAGACCTCGCCTAGCCCCTCGCATCACTCGCTAGCGCGTTGCCTCGCCAATCCCGCAGCTCACCCAAACGCCGTCGCCGCCGATGTGGTCGTGCCGCTCGTTTCCGGCCATCCCAGCTCCGGCCAATAGCACAGATCGACGCGGCTCGGGCTCAGCTTTCGAATGCAAGAAGAATCGCCCGAAACGGTGCACCCTAGCCAAATCCCGAGCTCGCCGGAGTTCGCTGCCGTGCTCGGGCTCGCCGGAGCGCTCTCCGGCCAGCGTCCGATGTGGCAACCACGGGCCCCGCCCCGTGCCACTGACCACGGGCCCCACTGGGCCCCGTTGACCTCGGTTAGCGCTGACGTGGCCGCCCCTGAGTCTATGACATATGGGTCCCGCCAAATAAACTAATTTAAATAAATAAATAAACTGTTAATTAGTTAATTAAGTTAATTAGTAAACTAAACACTCACTGCCCAGTAGGCCCCACCTACTAATTAGTTTAGTTAGATTAAATTAACCCTGTTTAGTTAGCTCAGTCAATGACATGTGGGTCTCACTGGACCCACCTGTCAGGTTTGACTTCGGTCAGCCCCTGTTGACTGCTGACACCAGCAATGCGTCATGATGACATCAGCCTACACTATTCTGGATAATGTTGGATTAAATAAATTAAATAAATTTTAGAAAATAATTAAAACTTTAGAAAATCATATAAAATAATCCGTAACTCCGATGAAAATAATTTATATATGAAAGTTGCTCAGAATTTCGATACGAATCTGAATACGCCCTCCGTATTCCTGTCAGATGCCCCTAGCTAGATGAACATGGAACTTTTAGACCGATTTCAATAAATGAACAGTGCCCAACTTTAAGAAAATATATCCAAATAAATTCCTAAATTAACTAAATCATTTAGTTAGGCAGTAGAACACCCCGGCATATCATTTAGACATGTCATGCATATTGTTTGCATTTTGCCGTGAATTTATTGTTTCTCTCCCCCTCCTTCTCTCTCGATAGACGCCGAGACCGACGCCGTTGCAGCTGGGTACGACTACGCTACAGACGAGCAGCCCGTTGACGACCCCTCTCTCTTGCCAGAGCAACCAAGCAAGCCCCCCCCCCCCTTGAGCATCCAGATATCGCCATTCCATTTCTCCTGCTTGCATTAGATTTTGCTACTGTTACTGTTTGTTCCTATTTTGATGCATAGCCTGCTTTTGTAACCTGTTTATTGCTACCTTACCTGCCTATGTTAAACTGCTTAGTATAGGTTGGTAGTGAACCATCAGTGACCCCACCACCTTATCCTTGTTGCCCCTGCTTGATCATCGACGACTCGATCAATGTGATCGTCGACTAGAGACCGACACATCACTTCACCCCCTTAGTTGTACGACTCTGCATAGTTACTATCGAGTGCCGAGGGTGATACCTTGTAACGCACTCCTGATGAATACTCTGCAGTGTAGCTGTTCGGTCGTGGTCATCGAGGGTGATTCCTCCTTCTCCACTTCCGATACGACTCTGTCGTGCAACCCTCAGTGTGAACCTCGAGGGTTATGCTTCATACGTTCACCCTGATGATTTCGTCGAGTGGAATTCACCGAGGGTGATTCCTCGGGGTTTCCCCCTTGATGTTATGACCACACGGTTACTTTGACCTTTGTTACAGGCGGGTCGACCCTGATGGGCACCCGCAGGGGATCTATGATGTCGGGTGTGCCGGAAGGGCACTCGAGTGTGATATTGTGGCCGAGCTTCAGAAACTCTGATTGTCTCCGCGTGTTATTAAGTGAGCATATCGGATTTGGGTATTTGATCTAAGTGGGTCAACATGCCCTATACGCACTACCACCACGCGGGATTATGGTTTATGGGGCCCTCTTCGTCGTACGTTTCTCCCGAAAGCTCTTCAGACGTCACGTTTCACCGTGCGGGCTGATCGCCGGGAATGGGCTGGATACTTCACTGACGAGTTCAGTGTCGCGCCTGCACCCCGGCTAGCCACGCAACGCGCAGGGTGCCCAGGGCGATGGCCCAAGACCTCTGTGTGCATAGGTTAGTCCGGCGTGCTGACCTCTCTGCTGAGCCTAGGTAGGGCGCTGCTTCGTGTTGATCTTTCGAGGCCGGGCATTACCCAGCAAGTGTGTCCGACCAGAGTTGATCGAGTGTGTTGGGTAACAGTAGTGCACCCCTGCAGGGATGAATAATCTATCGATAGCCGGTCCTACGGTAAAGGACGCTCAGTTTGTGTATCCCGATCTACTACTTGAACTGAATACTTGTTTAATTAATTGAAGCTTCGGGATCGCTTTCTCGCTGGGAGTCGAGGAAGGATCTCTAGGCTTACTTCAACATGTTTGCTTAATAAAATGCTATTCTACTCTCTTCTATTGTTGCAAGTTGATGGCTTTGTGAAGATGTTTGAAGATGCTAGTCTTCGATAGGACTAGGCCTCTCTCTAATCTGGCTTTTCTGCAGCCCAGTACACATATACAGCCTTTTCCCTTTGATAATGTTGCATATGTAGTGTAGATCCTTGCTTGCTGAGTACTTCGGATGAGTACTCACGGTTGCTTTGTTACTTCTTTTTCCCCATATCCCACTTTGATGATACATCAGACGATGGAGCCCAGGAGCCAGATGCCACAGCAGGACCTTACTACCAGGAGGGTCCAGACGGCACGTACTACTGGATCGAGCCAGCCGACCAGGAGTAGGATCAGAGGCTCCCAGGCAGGAGGCCTACGCCTTTCGATCTAGAGTCGTTGTTTGTGCTAGCCTTCTTAAGGCAAACCTTGGCTAACTATGTCTGTACTCAGATATTATTTGTATGACTGACTTATGTATTTGGGTCCTCGTGATCCCTGGTCTGTAATTTTGTGGATCTCCGTTTATTTGTGTTAGAGTTGTGTTGTGATATCTTCCCGTGAGTCCCTGTGCTTGATCGTGCATGTTTGCGTGTATGATTAGTGCACGATTGAGTCGGGGGCATCACAGTAGCAATCCAACGGAAGATGGTAAAAGCACCGATGAAGATGTGTGTGGTTCACTGGATGATTGGCTTCAGAACCCAACACCATTTGGGGCAGAGCTTGAGATGAGGTTTTTTTTGTGTGTATTTATTTTCTATTTTTTAATTTTGTTAAATACCTTTCTATCACTTTTTCTTTTTTCTAGTTCCATCATATGTTAAGTTGCTTCCATACTGACGACCATCATTTTATTTTGCCATACATTTTTCAGTTACCATCACATCTGGCTGCAATCTACGACAAGCACACAAAACTATATTCTTCAGAGTTAAAAGGGGCTCTAAGCTCTTTTGGGCAAGTGTTGCAAGCAATACATTGCAAGCGAATGGGGCAGCTCCTCAAAGATGTGCACGCTGCTTCGCCAAGTTCTCAGGAAGCAACGGATGTTAGTTTTGATGTGCCACCCCCTTGCAGCAATGATGTAGACAAGTCAGATCATCATGGATGTACCAAAGAAAGTTTTAGCAGGAAGGCTGCAAATGAGCCAACAACAGACAAGGTGGTTGAGCCGGCTGAAGGAGATCGAAGCAACCATGCAAGCGGCATTGCTCATGAGTGTAATGGCGGCGATGTGGTTGATATGGGCACACGAACTAGTCCTGTTGTTAGCGAGCCCCCTGCACATTGTTTTGAGAATGCAAAGGAGAAAGTGTCCAATGGTGAAGATATTGAGCATGGTCACCAACTCAGCCAGCGCAATCACTCTGTGCGTACTAGTGTTGCTGGACATTGGAGTGATACGCCATCAATGAGTCTGTTCCAAGAGGGCACTGAAGAGTATGATTGGTGGATTAGTGTCCAAAGTCAAGATGGGAACTCCAATGCTCCACCCCATGGCAACGGAAACACTGCTACAACACCAAAGTCTTGTGCTGTTTTTGATGTCACTCCTCAGGCTCCAATCTCAGCAGAAGCACATGTTCTAGTGTATGATGTGACACCAATCTCCATGGCTCCATTCTCAAGTGGGGCTGCAGGTATGCCCTACTACTAGTTTATCTTTGAACAAATCTCTCCTCGCAACATTCTATAGAAAATCAATTTTTCCTTTTTTTTTGTCAGATGGACCAACAGAAACACAAGAAGAGCCAGTTGTTCTAGTTAGCAGCAGGGAACCAAGTCCCGATCTTGACGAGGAGAAGTTGAAGAGTAAGGACGAGAAGAAGCTCAAGAGCAAGAAAAGAGTAGGGAGTCCAATGTCGGCCGGATCAAAGTACAAGAAAATCAAGACAGATTCAAATATGGAAGCAATGTACCAGTACTATGTCATGAAGAGGTACAAGATGGAGAAGATGAAGAGAGGGGAAATTGAGTAAGTGTCATCTTTTACTGAATTTTCCTTCCATCATGTTGTTGGCTCATATTTATTACATTTTCATCTTGGCAAACGCTCCACTCTAATTTTTTCGCTTCCATCCTTCTTGTTGCAGGCCTCCTTTCATTAGGATTGGTGATTTCCACATTACCTACACCAACTTCCAGAAGTCGATGAAGCCACGTGCTCAGATTTGCACCGAAGTCATGTCTTTATTCATCGAATCCTTCAACATTGAACAATTGTCGTCTTCAAATAAGCAGAAGAAATTTGCTTTCTCTGTTTTAATGAGCGTTAGTTCATCTATTGTTGCTCCCTTTTATTGCCATCAATTTTCTAGAGTTTTTTTGTATGCCCTATTGCAAAAGTTCTCCATCATTTTTTCTTATATCTTCTTTCTTATGTCCAATGTATCGCAACTTCAACTCTCTGTCCACCCAGAAGTTTTTGATCCGAGTGTTTGCGCAAGAGAGCTGAGGAGGGCGTGCCAAAATTTTCAGATTTCTGGTTTCGACCTAGTAAGTCTGCTCCCAACATTTTTTACTCAATTTTCTGTGTTCCCTATAGTTTTTGGTGCTTTAAAGTTTATTCCATTTTAACCTATATCTTGTCTTCACTGCTTTTTCTAGCCCTTCTTCACCATCGTCCGCGATGGCCACTAGATTGTTTGTGTTGTTAACCTCTTGCACAAGGAGTTCAATATGTTTGACTCATTGGATAACGGGAAATTGGATGTTGCTGCAAGGAATCTGGCAAGTGACATTTGTATAATTTTATCTGTAGTTTTCATTGTTAATTATGAAAAAAGCAGATCACCAATGAACACATGCTCAAAATCTTTGGTAGTGAATCTGAATGTGTCTCAAGTTTTAGTGGTGGTAGCATTTTTTCCCCATCACTTTTTGTGTTTGACATAGCCACTACCTTTTTTGCTAATGTTTCATATTTCTGCCAGTTTATCAATTTCAAGAGGATTGCTACTGAAGAGTCGGATTTCACAGTGGATCTATCTTCTTTCAAAACAGACTGGCCCCTGCTTGACTACCCACAGCAGGCAACTCAGTGAGTCTAATCATACGCCCCCATCCATAATAGTAGTGTTTTCCATGTCCTTTAATGTAAAAACCTTGAACCTTTTTCTCTACCCATTTTTGTTGCATGGTATCATGAAACAGCTTTGATTGTGGATTGTTTTCAACAATGTACTTGGAAAATTTCGATGGCCAGAGGATGAAAGATTTCAAGAAGGTAAAAAATTGATGATCATGCTTTTTTGGTACTTTTTCATAAGTTGCGTGTCTGATATATGTTTGTTCTCTTCTTCTCCATTTTTCACTTTTTTAATGCAGCAAAATATGCTTGATGTGCGGAAGACCATTGCTTCGAAGCTGTTTTTCCATCCTTTGAACAAGATCTGCCCTGCTGATGTGCACAAGGCGATCATAGCGGCTTGAAGGAAGTGACCATAGCGCATTGAAGAAGGCGATTGCAGTGGCTTTGAAGATGCAACTTTGCAATTTTTGGGAATACATTTCGCCAGTAGTGCATCTCTGTTATCTTGTGTGTCAAATGAAACTCCATGTAAAGCAAACCAGATTTTGGGCTCTTTTGCATGGCTGGAATGATTATCAGTAGTTTGTAGTAATGAAACATAAATATATGGTTTCGAGATTTGATGGAAGCTATAACTATGCGGTGAATTGTTGGAAGCAAGTTATATAAATTTTTGCTGTTTGGTGCTCAAGCTTTTTCAAGTTTATGGAATGCTTCTCATTTTTGGGTTTCATGTGTGTTTTTCTACCATGTGCTTCCTTATCTTGTCACAAATCAGCCACAATGTTAAGGAATTGCTGGAGGAAGCATGTTCATGAAACATTTTCTGTACATTTCTTTTTTTTGGAGCAACAGCTTTGTGATAAATGTTGCTAGAAGAAGCATTCTGGCAGATTTGCAACTGAGCAGGCAGCACTAGACGCATTTTAGCTTTGTTGGAATCCCTACTACTAGATGCATTATTTAGCTTGCTGAAAGAAGCATTCTCAAAAAAAAGTCAATGCTTTTTGAGAAATCAGCACATGTTGAGAAACTCATTTTTCTTTAATAACTGAAAACTAAGTAACATTGTTTAAAATACATCCTTCTCAACTCACCACAAAACATAGTAAGAATGCTTCATATTTTTTTCACCCTCACTTTCTTGTAGCAGCAATATGAACTTTTTTGAACATACGCGGTTTTTAATGAGCAGTAATATGAATCAAAACCTCAGACAAAGTTGACAGAAATTTCAGTAATTCTACACAGTACAAATATGTCCCTTTCCGAAAGTATACTTTGAAGTTGCTGATACATGAATTCAACTATAGTTTTTTTAAACCTAACTATTGAGCATGTCCCTTGACTTTTGCCATCCCAGCTTTAAAATGAATGCATGATTGCATTGTGTGGCCTTCCTCGGAGCAAAACTGACATTTTGTTGTAAGATTAGCAGCCATCATTGCCTTGTACTCACGGAATGACTCACGGGTTTTGATAGTGTGTTCTTCTTCACTGCAAAATGAACAAGTAACTTTCCTCCTAGGTTTTGGCTTGCTTGACGACTCCACGTTGTCTTCTTTCTTGCTTTCTTTCTTGGCTGTTTTTTTGCTTTCTTTCTTGGCTTCTTTCTGAAGCTTCTTCTTATGCTCGTCTTCTCGCTGCTCCAACAATGTCTTTTTTCTTTTTGCTCGCTTTGTTGGTCGACCTTGCTTCGGCACACGAGTAGGATTTTGTAGCGGTGCTGATGATTGTGGGTTTGCTCTAGTTACAGCATTAGATGCACTTGCTTGAGGGGGTCTGCTGCTGCACCACATCTTCCCTTGACATTTGCTCTTTTTTCATCGAAGCAACTATGGGCCAGAGTTGCTTCATTACATCTGTCAGTAAGTTGTAAGCTGGATCAACGGAGCATGCTTCTGCTGCCAATGCATTCATATCTCTGCACAGTGAGTTGTACTTGAGAGTGTTTGTTTCTGGTAGTCCAAACTCAAGGAACTTCCCAGAGGTGTCCATGTTTGTTGTAGCTGCTTCGGACCACCTTTCCAGCATGTATCTACTTGGAATTTCTAGCACATTAAGCTGTATCATCACCCTTATGATGTGTGAGCAAAGCACACCATTCATCTCAAAGTAATGGCAGCTACATGAGTACAGGCCCTCTTCTATCACAACATGCACATGGTACAACTTTGGATTATCATACAAGTTTGAGTAAAGCTCGAACATGATACCTTCCTGCTCAAGATTAGGCACTTGGTTGATTATATAAGCTGTCGATGCTGCCGCTTGCTCTTGGAACTTGCCAAAGACGCTGTGTGTGTAGAAGTTAACAGCTTGACGCTCTATTCTGTATCGTCCCCATAGTGGTGCTGTTGTCGTTTCTCCGGTGAAAGCATCATTATCTTCACGGTCTAGCATTGTTCCTTGTAGGAGTTCATACTGCCTTACAAATGTAAAAACCGAGTTTTGTGGATGCACCAATGTCTTGAAATAAGAATTCAGCCCTTCTGATCTCCCGGTTGTGCTTGTGAAAGGGAAGAAATCATTTTTGAAGTATGCAGGAGCCCATGTCTGACGGCATTCCCACATATTTTGTAAGTGCCTATTCTCTGTGTACTCGAAGCAATACAGCATGTGCTGCCATGTTTCTTCAAATTCATCCACTGTCTCGGATTCATTGATGCATTCGTAGAAAGCTTTCTCAAAAATTGAATCCCTTGTAAGCATTCTCCCAAGTTTCTCATGCGCCTTCTGCTGTACATGCCACTTGCAACACCTATGGATTGTGTGAGGGAACACATCAGAAATTGCAGTTTCCATTGCTCTGCACTGGTCGGTCATAAGGTTTGTTGGGTACTCATTGTTCATCGCAAGCAACCATTGCCGAAAGACCCACTTGAAGGTTTCAGTTTGCTCATTTGTAAGCAATGCACAGCCTAGGACAATAGTCTGAAGATGGTTGTTGATGCCAACGATCGGAGCAAAAGGCATATTATATTTGTTCGTGCAAAATGTTGTATCAAAAAAGACACAGTCCTTGTACTTTGGGTATAGTGCTCTTGTCCTTCCATCCACCCAAAACAATGCTTCTATACCGCATTTGTCTCCTTATTCACTTGTGTTGCATAGAAGAATTGTGGGCTTTCAGCTTGCCGCCTCTCAAAGTATTCGACTGTCATGGCCATGTCCTGAAATGCCATGGTTTGCCGCATCTCGGATCGTGCATTTGAAACATCTCTTTTGACATAACCAAGGCGCCTCTGATCACCTCCGTGACAATCTCCAAGGATTCCCATGCAATCTGAGGTTGACAAGTTGCGTTCATGCAACGTCCTTATCATTTGGAGGTCTTCTCGTGGGATCTTTCGATGAGACCGGTAAAACCTAACCTTCTCTTCCTGTTGCACCAGAGTATGTGTATGGTCTTCTGTAAAGCACGTAACGGTCCATCGGTTATCTCGGAGTCCAACGATCATGTGAGCCTTGCAATCATGACGTTGCAACCTATTCCTTTTTCTTGTGTCTGCCATGTTCATCCAAAGTCCAGGACGTTTGCTAGTGTTGCTTGACTCTGTTGCAATACTATCTGTAGTGCTATCAGATTCACTTTTGCTTCCATCAGCTCGTGCATGAACACACGTGAAAGTCCTGCCAATTAGCTTTGTGGGTCCTCTTGCCTGGCTGTTTTTTGAAGCAGATGTTCTGATTCCAAACCCGTGCCTGAAAGCATATGTGTTGTAGAATTTCCTTGCATCGTCAACTGAATCAAAGGTCATGCCCACATATGGAACAAGTGGTTGCGATGATATTGCATCATCATCTGCATCATCCATATCCTGTTGGACATCAGCAGCATTAATCATACCTTCCATACTGACCCCATTTGCAGCAGACATTTGCGCCATAATGTAGCTCTCATCATCACCAACTCCAGCACTAGCAGCCTATTTTTGTTGTTGCAGAAAAAAAGTTATCACAATGTCAGTAAAAAGGTATAATGTGCAAGAAAGTAGTGCTTCTAGCATAAAAGATGTATTACATCAGATTTTGTGTTCATCTTTCTATGTTTTCACATCATGATACTAAATAAAATGCTTCCACATCTTTCTACTACAATGATCACAATGCTACAAGCAAAGTAATCAAGTTGATAATTTTTTTGCAATACAAATTAGCTTTTCCTACTAGATGCAACATTTCTATCTAATTTTTTTCTAGTAAAGGAACTTTTGTCCAGCATGATCGCTGTTTAAAACCATGCAACATAGTCAAAATAGAACCGGTGCTTTATATTTTTCACAACATATACAGCATTACAAGTAAGCTCATATTAGGGACTTTTATTCAGACTTGATTGTACTTTGTTAGGAGCATTCACCACACATACAGATAACCCCTGCCGCCTTTTTGTTTTTGCCAATCTTTAAACTGAAATTTGCAAGGAGCAAATTATACAGGGTCTTCAATTGACTTCCTCCTGCACATTTTTTTTGGGTGCATTTTTTAAACTGAAAGTGTAAGGAGCATTTTTCAGACGACCTCCCCCTGCACAATTGTTTGGAGCAGTTCTAAACTGAAATTGGGAGTAGTTTTTTCTGTACACACTTTCAGGAAGTTTCAGTTGACATAAGGAGATATGCTGCAATTCATACTGCCTTTTTTAGGATAGTGATCAGAGAGAGACACATAATTGTTGACATAGCAGAAGTCAAAACAACTTGATGCTTCATGCATGTGAGGAGCTTGCAACTTACCCAACCCTGTGAGGAGCTTGCCCCGGAGGCTTCAGCAGAGAAGACAGGAGGATTACGGAGCTCCCATGCAGCTCCAGACCGGCGAATTGGCTCGCCGGCGAGAATCGGGGCCGATTTGGCCTGCCTGCTGCTCGATGGAGCACCGGAGCTTCGATCCATGGCGGCTGACAACATAGACCTCACTATATGATGAGCAGCCATGGCGAAGGGAAGGCGGACGGCAGGGGATGCTGTGTGGCGGCGATTTTTTGTGTCGGCGGCGGCGTCGCGACTCGCCGTGGATCTGTCCTCGCCCTGGTCGGGTGGGTGCAGAGGAGTTGGGGATTTTGCTGTCAACCTCAACGGTTGCAGCAGCGCGGGGGAAGGCAACGGTGCTGTTTGTTGCGACGACACATGGCTTTCATCCAGCGGTTGGCTCTAGTAAAATCCGACGGCTGTTCACTGGGATGCTAATTGCTGTTTTAACAGGCGGATGATGCCTAGCAGCCGCCTTCTCGTTTTCGTCTCCACGCGAGTACGTACGGTCTGATCTTCAGTTCGCTGTCCTCGGCTTCTTACGGCTCCAGCTGGTGACTTCTCGAACGTTGCATCAACAACGTTACCCTGGAATTGCTAATATCATACACGAGGTCACCAGCCTTGCTTAATATCATACCATAATGCATTACTAAAAATGTGAGCATTCCTAGCCTATCAAATGCACCACATAGCACAAGCACACGCAGAATTAAGGATTACATGGTTTATCAGCAGCCCACTATCTAGCTACCGGTAAGAAATCTAGGCCTAAAGATTTTATCAAAACGGTTAAAAGCAACTCAGAAACTCTTTTAGCAACCACAGAATCAAATAATAAATTCTGTTCAGAACAGAAAACTCAATCTGATGGTTTACCCATCTTCTTTTATCTAAATTATGAGATAGTTGTCTAAAACGTTTTTCCGCCTCTATTGATGGGCCTATCGTCGATTAAAGAAAGCATGTAAACCTCAACCTAGCAGGCTTCTCACGAATGAGTTGCACTGTGTGTGTGTGTGGCAAAAAACGGCCTGGCAACCTAGCAGGCTTCTCACGAATGAGTTGCACTGTGTGTGTGTGGCAAAAAACGGCCTGGCAGGTGGGGTATTCTGTTTGGTAGTGGCAGTCTCTTAGATAGCAAAATTTGTTTAGACAACAAGTTGCAACGTACGGGGGCGAGAGACGGTGTTTAGAGGCGGCAAAAAACGCACACCGTGGGTGCTCTGAGGGCAACAGAAATCTTGTTGCAAAGGCTGACGCACGTCACACAAAAAAAGGTTTGGCGAGGAGCACAACAGGGCTCCTGTTGCAAAAGCACCGAGTGTAACATAAGCCAGCTTGTTGCACCTCGGTAGAAAAAAAAACAAAGAAAAAAGCGGTTCGGCCGCAACAGGGCTTCTGTTACAAAGTGCCGAGCGTAACAGGACCCTTGTTGCAAAGCCGACACTCCTTAGCGGCGATCGACTTCAAATGGTTGTATTGGTCCTCATCTAACGGCTGCGAAGGCAATCGATGTTTATTTATCATCCGACCGACACGTGGCATCGTTCGATTTGCACCTGGATGTGCAGTAAGGAAATATATATATTTGCAAACATTCCACCTTCTTTTTCAAGTGCCATCCATCCATCCATGAGCATTTTCAAATTTCGAAAACTTGAAAAGGAGTCACGGTGGTACGTGAACGTGAGAGCAGCCTTCCTGCCTGCAAAGCCGCCTGACGAGCAGCACTCTCCTCCCCATCCTCCATTGCCATTGCCATTGCCTCGCCTTCCGTCAAAACTCCGTCGTCCTTTTTCTTCCGGTTCCTCTCCTTCCTTCCCTGCCACAAGCTCCGACAGAGAGAAGCAAGCGGCGGCCATGGCGGGAGAGGTGAGCAAGGAGGAGCTAGGGAGCGTCCTCATGCAGGCCATGATGGCCGCCAAGAACCTGCGCCCGCAGCGCGACCGCCTCCTGCATCTCCAGCGCCTCCTCCAGGCCGCCACCCCCGGCCCCGACGAGGACAAGCTCCGACCTCTTCAAGGTCTACTACATCGGCATGGAGGCCGGCGCGCGCATGCTCAGCACCTGCCTCGAGCTAGCCGTCGAGAACGGCGGCCGCTTCGCCATGAACCCCGCCTTCGCCCACCCGACGAGCAGCTCGCGCAGCGCCTCCCGGCCCGCCCCACCACCCAGGCCGAGGCCGCGCTCTTCGCCGTGAAGCTGCCCGAGGAGTACCACGTCCCGCGCTGCATCGAGCACCTCGTCGGCTCCCGCCCCCCGCACCCCGGCGGCAAGCACGACGCCGCCTCGCCGGACGGCAAGCCCCGTCAGACGACGGCCATCGACCTGGACAAGGCGGTCGACTTCCTGGACCGCGGGTGCACCATCCTCAGCCTCGCCGTGAAGCACGTCGACCTCGCCGTCGCCGTGGCCGTGCTCTCACGCTTCCTCGACCGCAAGGAGCTCGCCAGCCTCGCCGAGTTCACCGACAAGGTCGCCTACATCTCCGAGGTCTGTCCAAAGCCCCAAACTTTCCTCTTGGATCTCTTCTTGCTCCTTAGGTTAGGTGTAGGTGACAATGATTCCATCAATCTGACTGTCCTCTTCTGTTCATCTTGCTGCAGGACGCGCCCTATCCATCATCGGACTGAAATCAGCTCTCTGCTGCTTCAGCTGATCGATGGAGGCTGTCGACAAGCGATTGAAGGGGGTGGGATCCCGTGAATTGCTGATCGAATTAAGCCATGCTCCTCCTACCAATCAGTCTTTTTTATCTATGATGATGATGATCTCTAGCTACTTTATTACTCAGACTTATGGCTTCAGTTCAGTTTCGTCAGATTAATATGCTGCTATGCTACTTACTATCTATTACTAGTGTAATATGCATCTTATCTGTGGGACAATCGAATCAAATGCCAAATTTGGGATTTTTGGACATGCTACTAATTTTTCAATCATGTTCTGTGATGGTATTTGTATCGATCCTAGGATGGCAATTGATATTAACGGGTGCATTCCCCACTTTGTATTTTGTTCTAGCTGTGATGGTCGATTTGTGATCAGCAAGCACCTCATGGATCGCATGCATTGTTGATCGTCATAGGCGAATGTAACTAGTTCGTTATGCAGACTTAAGATTTAAATTCATTTCCATCAGATTAGTAATTTGCTAGCTGCTGCTAGTATCTGCGTTTACTTAATCTCTGAACGGCTCCTACTATCTAGTGTAATGTTGATCTGCATCTTATTAGTGGGACAACCGGATTGAATTGAATTGCTGCACGCAATGGATGTAAAATCTGCTGCTAGTATATGGTATCTTGAAATAGTATATAGCAATGGCTGAGCATTTATATTCCTTGTAGAATGTGGCACTGTATTATGCTAACAAACTAGTGCCGTTTTTTGTTTTCCTTGTTTTGTTTCTGCCAGCGGTTGGATCTTCTCAAAAAGGGACACATGTTTAACTTAACTGCAATTTAAAAAAAAAAACTTGGCATTTTTGAAACTGTCTTTTATATATCACCAAAGGAATTCTTTCTTTTCTGCTATTGCTCATCGATTGAGGATGTCGACCAGCGACCCAAGCGGAAGGAATCCAAGATGGGCTCTCCTTATCCGTCAACATGTGATGATATCTAGCTAGTCCATTATGCAAACTTATGTTTTCAGTTCAATTAAACCAGGCTAATATGCTTTTATGCTATCATTTGCGTATGCTTAATCAATTCATGAGTGTCTTATATTTTAGGAACAGAGGGGGTATATGCCATGCTACGAACTATAGTCGGTTGGCTGTTCCCAAAAATGGACATTTGTCTCACTTATCTGTCCAAGAATTCCAAAAAATAAAAGTTTTGCATTTTCGAACCCTTTTTTCACCAGAAGAAACATATTTGAAAAAAAAAAGGAATTCGCTTGCATCGTCAATCCAAGCCGGGCTCTCCTTATTATCACTACTACGTCAATTTACCTCATCTCTATACTGCCAGTAAAAATGTAAAATACGTACGTATATATATAGTTTACAACAAATGAGAGTTTGACGGTACCACCCTTCACAATCTGTTTCCATCCATTCATCCTGCTCCTCTATGCTGTGCTGTGCTGCCTAGTAATCTATTTTGTCTGCCAGCTAGCGCTTGATCCACCCATGGACGGATGAGGTGTCCTGTGCAGGACGGGAGTACAACTTTTGACCGGCCGTCGTCCGTCCCTTTGTCACTGTCATTTGCCATTTGCCGGTCAGGTCAGGTCAGGCCCGATCTATACAAGATGATTTCTCTTTCCAAACGATACGGTATTTGATTTGATTTGATTTTATATTAATTGTGATCAATTTATTTCCTAACAACTTCTTCCTTAAATCTAGGCATGGTTAATTAAAGATATTTTATTCGTGTCCAATCAATGCTTCCATGGATGCTGATTGCTTTAATATTGTTGTGGTGGCACGACGTCCAGTTTGTTGGAGACATTCCAATTCACTACAAGGTTATTTGTTTTCTAATTTCATGCACTCATGGTGCGACGGAGGGCTACATTTTCCAGTACCCAGGGTGATCATTTACACCATACTTATTTATATACACGTTGCACATGATTTTTTTTTTATATAACAATGTTGCATAGTGCATATGTAGGATGATGTTCGACTGAGGAGGCAAATTTTGGACATATTTTGAAGTACCAAGGGAATGAAGCTCTAAACAATATCTCAGCCATGGAACGAAGCATTCTAGATTGCCTAAATACATGGAACTTTAAGAGAGAATCACATCAAAGAACATATAGTAAATACTGTTTCTTTTTTTTTTTGAGCAAAAGAGGGGGAACGCCCCTCCGATTTCATTAATGAAACCAACGCACAGCATCAGGTTCCAGTACCAACACTTCCTAGACCTAACGAACCCACTACAGACTACCAAAAGTAAAGCAGTTCAAGACAGACCAGGTAACAAACAGTTTAGCGAATGGGCCGCAAGCGGCCAAATGATCAAGAGGTCGCAGCCTCAACAGAAAAGAGAAACTAAAGGTAGACGACGATGTCGGCCTAGTTCAGCCGCAGCACTCCAGCTCTCCATCCCTGCGACGCCTTGTAGACCTCACTTGCTACTCGCTCGATTAGCCTTGCCCCCAGCATCAGAAGGTTTTGTTCTGGGTTTTTTTTTTCCTGCAAAACAGCCCAATCCACAAGCCAATTGCAAGTTAGTTTGATCAGAGTCATGGGATCATTGATCTTTCTGTCTCGAAAAGTAATATCATTTCTGCATTTCCAGATCGCCCACATGATAGCAGAGATTCCAACTAACACTAGTCTTTTCTCTCTATCAGCAAAGCTTTTAACCCAAGGCCCCAGGCAGTCATCTACCCCCTTAGGAGAGGTTTTCAAATTAAAAGAGCACTTAATCAAGCTCCACAACAGTTTAGCAGCTGAGCATGTAAAAAACAAATTATCAATGGTTTCATCCTGACCACAGTAAACACACCCCTGTTCCCCTCTCCATCCCCTTTTGATTAGATTATCTTTAGTCAACACACTTTTTCTGGCAATGAGACAGAGGAACATTTTAATTTTCGCTGGAATTTTGATTTTCCAGAGATATTTATGTGGGAATCCCACATCCGTTTTAACTAGGGAGTGGTAGAGTGATCTGACAGAGAACTGTCTGTCGGCTGTCAGCATCCATTGTGGCTGATCTTTGCCATCATACATCCTGGCCCTCTCACATCTGTCTCTCAAACTATCCCATAAGGTCTGCTTATCACCAATAAGATTTCTTCTGAACTTGAATCCAGCCCACCCCATATCAATGGCTTCAGCCACCGATATGTCATGATTTAGGTTAATAAAATACAGACTTGGATAGGCCTCTTTTAATGGTTTGGATCCCACCCACCAGTCTTCCCAGAAACGAGTATTTTTTCCATCTCTCAATTTTTTCTTCACATTTTAAAAGTAAATCTCTTTAATTTGCATGAGGCTCCCCCAGAATTGAGAGTCTCCAGCCTTCTTTTTTATCCCAGAAATACATTTTCCTTTCACATATTTATTAAGAAGGATTCTAATCCACATCCCATCCTCTGTCTCCAGTTTCCACATCCATTTAGCCAATAGAGCTTTATTCATTATTTCTAGATTTAAGATCCCTAAACCCCCCAAGTCTTTTGGGAGACAACAAGTTTTCCACTTTACTAAGTGGTATTTCCTTTTATCTTCATTTTCCTGCCATACTAATCTAGCTCTAAAGAAATCAGCTTTTTTCCTCACTCCCATTGGCAGGGGATAAAAAGACATCATGTACATTGGCATATTTGTCAAACATGCTTGTACAAGGGTAACTCTCCCTGCCATATTAAGAAGCCTCCCCTGCCAGCATGCACATCTTTTCTCTATTTTCTCTGTGACACTTTTCCAGAATTTGTTTCCCAGCCTTATGATGTCTACTACGCAACCTTCTTCTTGTAGACGTTGTTGGGCCTCCAAGTGCAGAGGTTTGTAGGGCAGTAGCAAATTTCCCTCAAGTGGATGACTTAAGGTTTATCAATCCGTGGGA